>CM062291.1:304495381-305695381 GCA_031216915.1 Pictodentalium vernedei | reverse complement strand
ACAATGACAAACTGTGACAGCAACATGGATATAAAGTCAAGTCCAGCCAATCCCTTGTACTTATGTTGCCCATTTTAGAGAACTTCCACATCAGGCATTGGTGATCGGGTTCTCTTCCCAGAGTTCCCATGGCCGGAGATAAAAATTTGGATAAACTAAGGGATTTGCACAATAAATCTTTTAGAAACATACAAGTATCTTTTAATACTTATGGTTTTAAGTATTTTCCAAACTTGATACGATAACACACCTTGTGAATCTCAAGGCTAAGCAGCAATTTCTGGCCAAGTCTTGATTGCTTCTAAAGTAGCCTTGACTTGACTAAGAACAACTGCCAAGGCAATTTGACCCTTGTTCATAGGATTTCTTCTTGATTGTAGGTTAAAGTACATGATCTCAGACCGAAATGTTTCTCAGTCCTAAAAAGACCTTTGATAGTTAACCCTTTACCCAATACACACAATATCAAAATTTATTTTTTTTCAAGAGTTTGAAAAAGTTTCAACAAAACTATATCATTTTACTCTCACTGGAATGAACTCAATGAGCTTGTTCCACTGAATATGTGTATGTATATGTGATGTTTTGTTGAAATTTTTAAAAAAATAATTTTTTTTTTTAACTGCTGAATTTGTAAAGTATGTGGCAGATGTAGGCTATTCATATGCTCAAAATGTAAACAGCTTCCAATGGATTTTTTAACAGAACAGCCTATGGTACAGGGTTTCCAATCATAATTGACTGTAATTTTATGGGGGCAGTTGCCCTCCTGAACCTTTCCTATTTATTTCAGGTCTCATATTTCTGCACAATGGATAATTGTGACCGCAACATGGATATGAAGTCAATTTTAGTCAATCATTCATACCCATGCTACTCATTTTAGAGGACTTCAATCCCAGACATTGGTTATGCCCCAGAAAGTAGATCCATTTCTCATGCCATTATCGTAAAATTGCATGTGGGCAGGCAGTTTTTTATTTTAGTTTTTATTTTTTGTAATTATTTCTTTGCCATTAAAAGTTCATATTCTTGGTTTGTTTTTTGTTTTAGGCTTCATAATCTACAGAATAGCATGGGTGGTAGTGTATTTTCCGTTCCTTGAGTGCAAGAAGGGTTTGCAATGCTGGCATTGCAAAGCCTTGTTGTACTCAAGGCACAAATTTATTAATTTTATTAACTTGGGTAAAATATCAGACATAAACCATTTAATTTTTATTTTTTTTTAAGTTTGCATTGGCTATAAAAAGAGAGCATGTGGCAGCCAAAATGAGTATGTGGGAGGGCCCGAGAAACAGATTTTTTACCAGGTCCTATTTTACCAGTAAAACATGGCTTGTTTACCACAGTAAACAAGCACCATCCTGGGGTTCCCACACGGACACACTCCTGTGATTCCCAAAATGGCAGGCCTGACTTATATAGCTCATCTTCATTCTTATCTAAACAAAAACAAACAACAGTATAGAAAAATATATTTTATATCACATTGTGTAAGATTCATGTCCAACACAGAACCATTCACGGCATAATTATGTACATATGGACACAGTCCACATAAATCTGTTCTATTGACATATCACACAGGAAGTTTAACGAATGTGCATGATAAAATGAAACATTACATGTGATGAGACAGGTAATCAATGAATTAATTTACAGAGATAAAAACAGCTTTCAGTGAACCACATTCTTTTTTCATAAAGCATTTTAACATCATGCAACAGGCATTCGCAAGTTGGTTTTTGCACTTCTCATTTGTGATGAGATGAAATGCTGACAATACCAGTAATGATGAGAGAGGAAAAACCATTCCTAATGGAGAACCTTTTACTTCATGAATATCTTTTCAAAATAATAGCACTATTCCAACAATGTCAAAGAATGATTGATTTCTGGCAACAGAAACCATTCTGGATTTCTTGTACGGCACTTAGTCTTCTTACAGATACATATTACATGATACCCGTCCACAAACAACTAGATGAAATCAAAAGATTCCCAAGAAAGTACTTGCATACTTCTCTTTGCATTAACACTTCACCGAACTCAACTAAAAGATGACACTTAGGGCTCTGTAAACCTCAAATTTCGGGTTGAATCGAAACTTGAATTGAATCGGGCACCAGATTTTGAATCGAAGCAAATCACAAATCAAATCTCGCTGCTTTTCAAGTTATGGATATTGCACTCTCTTACAGTCGTAAATATTGACAGTGTCCACTCAAGTATTGTGTGCAATGCCAACTCATGCAAATGAAGCAAAAAAAAGTGGAATATTGCAGAACGGAATCGATGTAATTTCGGAAGTGAAACCTACTTATTTATTTTTTGGTGCTGTCACATATTTTTGCACAATAGCTAATCATGACCACAACATGAGTGTCAACTTAAGACCAGGGGTGAGCGTTAATAAGCCATATTGCCCATTTTAGAGTGGGTTTGCACCTCCCAAGTATTGGTGACTGACTAGGTCCTATTTTACCAGTAAAACAGAGCCTGTTTACTGCAGAGAACCGGCACTGCTTCACTTCACTGGGTTCCCGCGAGGAGAAACCTACTTGAATTCTTCTTCAATCATCAGGTCTCCTGTACAGGAGACCTGATGATAGAAGAGGAGTTCAAGAGGAGACACTTTTTAAGAATTTGAGAACATTTCGACGATTCGAAAATGTCTGAATTGATGGGATTAAAATCAAATTGAATTGAATCATGAGGACTATTAAATATCGAATTGAATTTTAAAGCTTTGCAGGGCACTAATGGCACTTGCTAAATTCTTTCTTCAATTATTACAAATTATTAAAGCAGGACGTAAAATAATTTCTCACTCACAAAGACATAACTCAACTGCTTTATTGTTATGGCTGATCTGACATTGTTGATTGTCAGTATTGTTGATAATTTCTTACATTTTATCCATCACCCTGAGGTGTTGTCATGTGACTGAGAAAGGTGTTGACACTGGGAAGCCTCTTTGAGCTCTAATATTTAATTATTTATTGGTGTTGAAGGTAACATTCAGCTTCTATGGCTATCTCATGACCACAAAATAGGTATGACGTCAAGTTTAGTCATTTGTTTATACCTATGGCGCGCTTTACATTCATTGTTTATACCAATACTGCCCACTTTACAGGACTTTCATCTCATGCATTGGTAACCGGATCCTATGTTTTACCATAGTAAATAAGCACTGATCAACTTCCCAGAACTTCAACCTGGGAATGTACGGAATACCAGCAAGCATACAAATATCTGTTCCCATTCCAAAACCTGGAGAGATAGTGAATAATTGAGACAAGGGTTGCCATTTACTGGAGTTGATATTACTTGCAGAATCCATGGCTATATAATGGAAGAGAATAAGTCCTGCCACTCTCCAGTAATGTTGATTATAGCATGGAAGAATCCCTGTTCTACAGAACTAGCAATGTAGATTCTAAAAATGGACTGGAGAAAATAATGCAGAAAAAAATGAAGTTGAATAGCTCACCTCTTAAAACTCATCTTGAAATGCTAAACAGAAATGGTATTAAATTCTTATTAAATAACATGTCCGTACTCCAAATGTAAAATCACAGTTTTTTTTTCTTTTAAATTTTGGGTATTTTGGAAAAAGCCAACATCTAAGATAGAGGTAATTGTAAGTAAACAATCTGATTGTCATTTAGCAACAAACATTCACAATTTAAAAAAAAAAAAGACCCAGTGGTGTGATGTGGGGAAATTGTAAACACCATATCTGCAACAGATGACCAACATGATGGTTGACAAAAAGCTAATTTTCACAAGTTCAACTGAGGTGAGCTGAAAACATATCTTTCATTTGTTACCTTCTTTTAAAACTGATTACTCATTTCAGAGAAATTTGAGGTTTCTCTTTTCTGTTGATAAGAAAATGAGAAAGTCCACAAAGATCTACCATCAGACTCTGAAGGAAAAAGCTGAAGCTTAACCCGACACATTTATCTCCCTTGATTTTCAAGAAATAGTAACAGTTGCTGGCCCTACTTTGGTGTTGGTATGCATGAAGGAAGCAGTAACAAGATTCTTGCACAATTTTATTCACTGGTGTTTATTGGTTAGCACAACGGCTAATTCTGACCATGACGTGGATAAAGTAAAGTCCAGCCAATTGTTTTTTCCCAATGTTGCCCATTTTAGAGGATTTCCACACCAGGCATTAATGACTGGGTCCTATTTTAACAATAAAACAGACTGTTTCCAACAAAAAACAAGCACTGCTTCACTTCCCTGGGTCCCCACGGGAAATTTTTAGCCCTTCAAATGATAAACTAATCCATAATTTGATGAAGGTTCAAGGTCAGGGTCTGCTTATGACTCAAGGTAAACAAATTTTGTATGGAGCCAAGGTCATCTACCACAGCAGTGGGCATAAAATTGCAGTCTTAAAATGAGCTTCACCTGTTAACATGTTATTGCAGGTGGCACTTGCAAACACTGTTCTTGCATAATTTATTTATTTATTTATTGGTGTTTAAGGTCACATACTTATGCACAATGGCTAATCGTGACCGTGACAGTTTTATGGGTGGGGGAAGCCGGAGTACCCAGAGAGAACCACCAAGCATTGATGAACAAATGTCAGCTCCTCAACATTCTAACTCTGTTCAAGCTCCGCTCAAGCAGGGTTCCAGTGGTTGAAGACATGTGCACCATCGACATGCAGTATGCCTTAGTACACAACGTCATCATGCCCCCCAAGAAGGCAACCAGGATAAAGTGCCTTGCCCAAGGACACAACGCGGGTCATCTCAGACGGGGATCGAACTCGGGACCCCCTAGCATAGAAGTCCAACAGTCTACCACCGAGCCACAGCACTCCCTGTTCTTGCATAAGTAAAAATGTTTACATTTTCTAGGTCCAAAAACATAATATATGACGTATCATTGTAATGAGGTCGAGATATCAAATATTATGTTTTGAGGGAAAAACTAGAAAAAACAATAAAATTTGATATAAATGTAGCAATTGAAAATGCTGGAATTGTTTATAAATGAAAATTGTCTGGAAACCATTTTCATGTAATTTGGAAAACAAACAACTGTGACAACACTGAAAATAAACTAAAATCAGACAAGAAATGGAAAAATCTCATTCCTGCACTAGACCTGCAATACAAAACATCTTGAGACTCAATAGTTGAAAACCCTGAATAGCAAAATTCAATGCTCTGAACTGAATGCCACTTTACCATATATTACCATAAAAAAGCAACATGCAGCATGAGACTGTTAGAGCTGATATGGTAAACCGATTAATTGATTAATCAATGATCAACGTCTTGATCGATCCAAAAAGTAATTGATCGGTTAACCGTTACTTTGGAACTATGGTATTACATGGGTTAACAAAGGAACAAACTTGCTCCAAAAACAGGCAAACATTGTCACACTGGCTAACATCAATTATATGAGACAGAGTAAAGCACGCATGCCAGTTACGTGCTGACATACTTGTTCACTTGCATGATCATTATACTGTATCAGTAGCTGGAAATAGTCATTCTCAACCCTTCACCAAATGCGGGTAGAAGACGATACTTGCATAAAATACTTGAATTAGTAAAGATTTTCAATGTTTGTCTCAAAAACATAGCTTTTGACCCCCTCATTGGAACGAGTGCAATGAGCTTGTTCCAATGAGGGGTCATAAGCTATGTTTTGAGACAAAAACTGAAAACAATAAAATTTGAATGGACATTTTTATATATGGTGCTGGTCGGTTTTTGTCCATTACGTTGAGTAAAGTTTTAATTATATGAATCATCAATGGTACAGCAATTATTCAGCTACCTATTAGGGCAAGTGATTAATCGGTTAACCAAGGTTAACCCATGTGATTAATTGATCAAGAAAACCCTTTAACCGTTTCAGTTCTAGAGACGGTGTCATTTTGAGACTGTCATTTAAAATTAAAATCCATTGTTCCAATGAGGGGTCATAAGCTATGTTTTGAGACAAAAATTGAAAACATAATCTAATTTAAATGGCCATTTTTGTATATGGTGCTTATAACTTAACAAGTGAATTTTGCAATCAACAACTGTGTCATGTATCCATGCACGCAAACGAAGACACTTTGCCGTGGGTGTAATGGGGACTTCATTGTTTTGGTTTTTTTTAAGCCTTTACCTAACATGAAAAGTAGACAACACTAGCCCAAAAAATTCTTGAAGACCTCATTTTTTCATTTTGGGTCTCAAAAACATAGGTTATGACCCCTCATTGGAACGATCTCAATGAGCTCGTTCCAGTGAGGGGTCATAACCTATGTTTTAGAGACAAAACAAGTGGCAATTTTTTAGAATAGCACTGGCCAGTTTTGGCTGTTACGCAGGGTAAAGAGTTAAATAATATAATTATTGTTAATAACGAAAAGTAATAAACAGTAATCGCTTGACTGGACTGGTTATGTGAAATAATTCATTCAAGGCGAGGGACTATATTGTAAAACACTTGTGCGCAATTGTTCACTCGTGTTTGTAAAACGCCCCTCACCTCTCATGAATTATTTCACGTAACCAGTCCAGTCAAGCGATTACTCTCTATAAAACCTATTAGTGCACATGGTTATAACTGGGACCTCCACCACCCCCACCATCCATCATTGTATTTCCAAAAGCTTAACATATGCCTAGCAACCTGTATTAATCGTAAATAAACTCAAAAATGAGGACATATAAAAGATATTGTGTGATGTGTTGCCTGTGAGCAATTGAAAGAGTTGGGTCTTCAGAATGCAGAAAAAAATTAAGGAAGTATGTTTCACTTTCAGATGCAACTTGATTAAAGAAACTACAAAAAAAAAACAATAAGAGACTGCAACCCATTTTTCAAGGCAGGGTGCTAATAAAGCAAGTAATGTACCGAGACCGAGGACACAAACAAAAAACAAAAATGAAGAAATAAAATCTAATATTAACCCTCAGCGCACTGATGTCAAAATAACAAAACCTGAGGCAGCAAATTTTTCTTGTAACGCAATTTGGAATTTAACCAATTCAATTGCATTTGACAAGAGCTCAGAGCTCTATCAAACAAGACAGAACTGGTTCAATTCCTTGTCGCATCATGGATTTTGAGATTTGGTCAAATTTATACAATTGTTTCAGTGCAGAAACATTTTGAGCACTCAAACCTAAAAATCATTTGGGCAAAAAGCAGGGATATACACAGATCCGACAATACATAAGACCCCACAAAAAAGATCTCGTTTCTTAGGCCATTTTTTGTAAAATTGCATGTGAGCGGGCATTTTTTTATTTTACTTTTTATTCTTGTAATTATTTCTTTGCCATCAAAAGTTCATGTTCTTGGTTTGTTTTATGTTTTAGGCCTCATAAGCTACAGAATAGCATGAGTGGTGGTGTACTTGGTCCCTTGAGTGCAAGAAGGCTTTGTAATGCTAAAGCACTGCAAAGCCTCGTTGCACTCAAGGGACAAATTTATCAATTTTATTAACTTGGGTAAAATATCAGACATAAACCATTTAATTTTTACTTTTTTCAAGTTTGCATTGGTTATGAAAAGAGAGCATGCAACAGCCAAAAGGACAATGCGGGAGGGTCTGAGAAATGGATTTTTAACTTTTTTAGGCCTAAGGCAGTAAATATTACTGATGAAATTGGCAAGATTTCATTCAGTGCTGATAGTGTCAGTGGCAAATCTGCCTCTTTGACCCCTTCCACACTGATTTTGAAATATCAAAATAAACATGTAGCAAATTTTTCCCATAATTCAACTTGGCATTTAACCAGCATTACAGATAGTGCCTTGTTTCACTCAAGGGACAACACCAGACATATCTACCCAGTGGTATGCACAATGTCAAAAGTAATCATTCAAATTTTGTTATTTTGGCATCCAAAACAGAGCTTATGACATGACTCCTCACTGGAATGTGCACATCGCGATTATTCCATTGAAAGATCACAAGCTATATTTTGGGAGGAAAAGAAAGAGATTTTGGTTTATATAGAAAAATACTGTATTTGCATTCTCTTAGTTGTGTTAGGTAAACAGTTAATTACTGGAGTACTGGTATATAAATAGAATCATCTCAACTTATATGTGGATCTGTACCCGACTCTGATGACACAGTTAACCATCACCTAATGCATTATTTTTAAAAAATAAATTAAATTTCACATTTTTCAAAAAGAAATTTCACAGTTTTTCACTAAAACTGTACAAGTATGGACATCAGTAGAACCAGCTCGACAAGCTAATTCTAATGATATCCATATTTTTATGCTTTTATTGAAAAACTTCTGATATTTTTTAGGCAGTGGTAGGCTTATTCTGGTTAATTTTCTGGTTGTTTTTGGCCACTATGTTAGGTAAAGGGTTAATACACAGACACAGAGACTTTTCATACTGTTGGGTTCACATAATTCCATCATGAAACACTTTTCAGTGATCAATTACATTTAGTTTGTCTTGTACTGAGTGCCAGGTAGTAATTATTCTTCCTCATTTAGATATAAATGTCTTGTTTTCTTCTGCAACTCTGTTTAACTGAAGCATTTTCTGTATACTTCCCATTCATATTGAGTTCCTGTCTTCCCACCAGTAATGCCAAAGATGGATGAATTTATGAAAACTTGAGCAAAAATGAACTGTGTTCTGCGACACTCATGGATCTGTAGATGAAGTGACTTCTTTTGAAATCTCAATTTCAGTCTGAAAAATTTGTTAACCTATATACAGACTAGAGACAACCACTGCTATGAATGGCCTCTGGGATGCATAAATCCACAACTGCTTCCACGTCTACAACCTCCTGCGATGAAATGCCGACAAACGGGTCCACCTGCAAACATAAATAAAAAAAAAACAAATTCTGCACGTAATGTATGAACAGGGATGTAAGTAACTGTGGATGAAAAACCCTGAAACTCAATATGACAGGTTTTCATTAAAAAATGATCAATTTTCACCAACCCCCTCCCCTCCCCCCCCCCCCCCCCCCCCCCTGAAAACTTATCCTTTTTTCATAAAAAACACCTGATTTCAGGGAAAACACTGAAACCTTACAACCCTGTGTATGAAACATTGTTTGTGAGAAGATGATATGCTTGTATCTATGGCTTTATTGTGACTACAATACAAATATAACGTCAGGTCAGCACATACATTATCAAAATTTATTATTTTTAAATTATTGCTTTTTTCATATTTTAAAAAAAATTTCCAGAAAACATGTCATGTGACCCATCAATGGAACTAATGGGAGTGGGTCACATATGGTTTTGCTGAAATGTTTTGAAAAATAATTTGTTTTTAACTGCTAAATTTGTAAATTACACAAGCGGATGTGACCAATTTGTTAGGTAAACTGTAAAGGGTTAACATGTCTGTTGTCCACTTCAGAGAATAAACACCCTTGCCATGGCTTACAGGTCTCTGGCAAAGCAATTCTAGTCGAAGTCTAAAACAGGCACTTCTCCATTTCTGGAGTTTAAGCAGGAAGCACAAGGGCTGAATAGTTTTTGCTGAATTTTTTCTAAATATAATTGACAAATAGAATTATGTAAGGTACCTTGTCGTCCACCACCTCTTGACCTAGGCCCCCCTCTCATGTCTGAGGGACCACCTCTGCCTCTTGGAGGACCACCTCTGCCTCTAGGTGGCCCATGTCCTCTATGGAACCCATCAGGTCCTGGACCTCTAGGTGCTCCATGAGCACCACCACCCATATTATCGCCCCAATTATTGCCATCATGTGGTCCTGAAATGAAACAAATAAAAAATACTATTTTTAAAATTCTTCAATAAATTTTACTTTGGCAAGAGAGTATGAGGTCACATTCAACCTAATTCCACCTAAAAAAAAAATCACACAACTTGTTGATATAACGTCACCCAAGTGCTAGAATGTCCTATGTCCCATAGGGGACATAGGACATTCTAGCACTCTGGCGACGATAACTCAAAGAGGATGAAAACACAAAATTTGACAAAACTATTATCTTCGAATGGGTTCAATATATTTATTTATTATTATTATTATTTATTTATTTATTGGTGTTTAAGGTCACATACTTATGCACAATGGCTAATCATGACCGTGACAGTTTTACGGGTGGAGGAAGCCGGAGCACCAGGAGAGAACCACCGAGCAGCTGCCAGCTCCCCAACATCGTAACTCTGCACTGCAGCACAGGCAGGGTTAGATTGGTTGAAGACATGCGCACCATCGACATGCAGTACGCCTTAGTACATGGCATCATCGTGCCCCCATGTGGACAATCGGGGTTAAGTGCCTTGCCCAAGGACACAACGTGGGGAGCGAGTTCAATGAGAGGTCATACACTGTTTTTGAAACATAAATTGATCAATAATAATATCTGAATTGTGATTTTTTGCGAAGATCACTGAGCAGATGTGGGTGCTTTGTTAGAAAAGGGGTTTATCACTGATTGTAACTTCAGCACAACAATTTGTTTTGTCAGAGCCACAATCAATGATTGTATTTTTCATCAGAAGCTATGTTTTTACAACAAAAAATAAAAAATAATGAAAACTGAATGATGATTTTTGTGTATAGCAGCATTGGATGGTTTTAAACATGGTTAAAATGTTCAAGTTCATTAGTTGCATAAGAAAGTGGGGGGGGGGGGGGGGGGGGGGGGGGGGGGGAACTTGTCGAAAACTTTATGGAAATGTAATGGAAACTGAACTAAAGCTAAATATCATGAGAATCCAATCAAAATTTATTCTAATTTACAATTACCAAACGTAATCATGATTGGGAAATTTACCTGCCAAAAAGTCAAAATGGGAACAATGTAATGCATTGTATATGCAAGTACTTACCTGGAGGACCATTTGGTCTAAACATAGGACCATTGTTTGGACCACCAAAGCCACCATGTCCCCCTGGACCACCAGGTGGACCATTCATTCCTCCTGGGCCAGGCGGCCCACCTGGACCACCAGGACCTCTTGGTCCCATCATCTGGGGGGGTCCAAACTGTGGATTTGGTCCCATAACATTCCCTCTCCCATTCATTGGTGGTCCACCCATTCGTGGAGGACCATGCATATTTGGTGGCATGTTCTCTTGATGCATACCATGGCCAGCAAAACCTATAAAATAAAAAGATAATAATAATAATCGACCATATCACATAACTCTTTCCTAATTTAGAAATTTTCTAACTTAGAAGAACTGATTATTGTTTCTTATAGTTTCAAGATACTGAAATTTCCTTTTACACTACCTCGCTGTCACTATGCTAAAAGCCTCAACTAGAGCTTCAGCCCTTTACCTAATGTAATGGTCTTAACTAAACAGTGATATTCACAAAAATTGTCATTCAAATTTTAATTTTTCAACTTTTGCCTCAAAAATGTACCCCTCACTGGAACAAGCTCATTGACCATATTCCAATGAGAGGAGATAAGGTATGTTTTTGAGGTAAAAATAAAATTTTGTAGTCATTCAAGAGGGTTTTTTTCTGCAATTGTCATCCCCTCATCATGTAGAGCATACAGGTAAAGTTATCCCCTATTCATGTAATGTGAACATGTAAGGTTTATTGTTTTGGAAACACATGTGAACTCGATTCAGCATCAAATAAATAGATATTGGTATATTACATGCTTGATCATTTGTGTTAACTTTAACTTTTATAGTAAGTATCAAATGTAATATTATTAATAATATGGTAACTCCCAGATGAAAAGAAAACTTTAGGTTAAGAATACTTTGAAATGTGACTGCATACAGCCGGAATCAAATTGCAAATCTTTGTGGCTTTGCAAAGTGAAACTGAGCTACCATTTTGAATGTTCAATATTCAAAATGCATTTGATATAAAAGTATTGTTTGATATCGTCAGCATTGGGTCAAGGGTTAACATACATGACTGTTCCTTTATCTAATGCAGGCGATATCAAAATTTAATATTATTTTTATTTTTATTTTTTTTTAACTTTTCAAAACATTTCAATAAAACCATATGATGCGACCACTCATTTTTTAAAAAGATATTTTTTCAACTGCTTAATTTGTAAATTACAAAGGCAGATGCAGACGACTCGTTAGGTAAATTTCAAGATACATAACTAATGAAATAAAAATAAATACCTGGAATCGTTCCCTTAATTGGTTCTAAAATTGATTTAAGTTTTTCTGTAGTTTCTCTATCTAGTCCATTGTCAGGGTTTCCCCCCTTGGAAAAAAAAGAAGAAAAACATCAGTTGTCTGCATCCCAACACAATGAATGGTTTGTTAAATACATTTTAGATAAATGAGATCACAAAGAAGTGACAGAAAATTTACACATATCAACTATTTGTTTATTGGGGTTTAATAGCACTTTTAACAGCCAGAGTCACATTGTGTCGTATACTTTTACATGGGAGTACCCGGAGAGTACCACCGACTAATGGTGAGCAACTCTAAAACTTACTAACTCTGCACAAGGAGAGGTAACAGTGATTGAAGGCAAGTGCATGAGCGACGTGCACTACACTTTAGTGCACAGTGCCCTGCCCCACCCCAACCCCCCTCCATTCAAAGGTATAACACTTGCACTTTTTATTTGGTTATAGATTAGAATCATACATTTCGACTGGAATGCAAAAGATGCAGGATGAGGGAATAAATGCCCAATGATGGCAGTAGCCCAGTTGAATATCAGTCAGGTAAAAACTTTGAAATAACTAAATGTTGTCATTTATTAAAAACTTGGTATCAAATTCAAACAACACAGAAGATCAAAATGTTAACTTGCAAGCCAAATCAATTTAACCCTTTACCTAACATGAAAGGAAGGCGGCACTTGTAAATAAAATTCTTGAATAACTAATTTTTATATTTTTTTTTTTTTTGCATGACAACATAACTTATGCCTCCACCATTGGAACAAGCTCGTTCCAGTGAGGGGTCATAAGCTATGTTTTGAGACAAAAAATGAAAAAATAATGAAAATTGAATGGTGATTTTTGCAAATAACACTGGCTGGTTTTTGCTATTACATTGGTTAAAGGGTTATCATTTTATCAGGCCCTACAAAAAATGGAAATACAAGGCCTAAAAAAGTTTAAAAATCTGTTTCTCATGACCTCCCGAATGGTTCTTTTTGCTACCACATGCTCTCTTTTAATAACCAATGCAAATTTAAAAAATAAAAACTAAATGGTTTGTGTTTGAAATTTTACCCAAGTTAATAAAACTGATAAATTTGTCCCTTGAGTGCAAGAAGGCTTTGCAATGCATTAGCACTGCAAAGCCTTCTTGCACTCAAGAGATGAAATACACCACAACCCATTCTATTCTCAAAAACCTAAAACAAAGCAAGAACATGAACTTTTGATGACAAAGAAATAATTACAAAAATAAATAAACAGCTGCGCCATGGCCACATGATACGTCCGTTATTAATTACAAGAGGGAAGCACACAATATGAGTATACATGTGTACTGGTCAGGTTTTTTTATATTCTTGTACAATAATCATAACCAACAACATACTGTGTTCATTAATTTGGAAATAAATTATTTGAATTTCAGGTATATATCTTATGTCTATAGAGATCAAAACTTCAAGAAAAAATTGTCCGGCATGTGGAAAATTGCCAATATTTTGACGAATAAAGTCCCATAACTCTGGAATGACAAATCGGACAGCGACACAAATCGAAAGGGAGCTTCCTTCCATCAACATATACTTTCCACCAAAAAATCACAAAAATTGCTCGAAGCATTTTCGAGTTATTGTGCGGCGTGTGGACAGATGGATGGACGGACAGACAGATGGACAACGGTATACCATAATACAACCATTTTTTTTAAAACAGGCATATAAAAATAAAATAAAAAACCACCCATGCAATTTTACAAAAAATGGCCTGAGAAACAGAAGATCTACTTCGTGGGGCCAAACTTACCAAGAGTGATGACAGAATATTCTGCATATTAGCCATGACAGGATTAGTTGCATCTATGTGTGGAATAGGTCCCCCTTGTTGAACTGATGCAACTAAACTTTGAAGCTCTGGTGGAAGTATATTTGGATCATGTGTCTGTGTTGCCACTGGTGGTGGCTGTTGCACATGCACAACATCATCTACCCCACTGTGCTCCTAAAAAAAAAAACATCAAAATTAAAATCAAAGAATTGGTTTTACAAAAAATGACAATAAGTGACTGTAACTGTGAAGAAAAGCCAGATGTTGTAACAGACACAAGCAGATAAAGATAATGGGCATAATGCCAAGCTCATCCAAACTTTTTATCTTTATGGACCTGGACATTTTTTTCAGAATTTATTGCATCATCATCTTCAAGTATAGTTCCAGGCTTGGCAGTGGTTTCAATCAAGTCTTGGCAGGCTATATAGACAAAATTTGTGACATGATCATCTTCAAGTCAACTGCTATTTCTAGTCAAGTATTGGGTGCCTATACAACCAGACAAGAATTGATTGGGAATCACAGTTAGGCTAAGTTGTGTGATGTTAGATAATAATAAATGTGGGAGCACCTGTTTTTAGGATACAAATTGTGTAACTGTCGGAATTCATCCCTTTAAGGTTGAAAACTGATATATGTTTTGTGTATATCTGTCAAGCAATAATATTTCGAATCAACTAGTGCAAAATGATGCAGAAATTTTTTATGAGAAAGAAAAAGATAAATAACTCAGAAAACTGCAACAGATCTGAGAACAGTCTGTAATGAGTTGTTTGGGTTTAATAAATAACATGGTCATTACTGGTTAGTTTAGAGACCAAACCCAGGCTTATATGAATTAACAAGAGGCCTGTCACGCCTAGAGAGCTCCGCTGAGGGCCACTGATCGCATGGGCATGTTTTCTAATACTAATATTGTTACAAACTTTAGCCGAAAAAAATATCAAAAATATCTTAAGATTTTCTTGATCCTGTGACCTGTGATCTTGACCCTGTGGATTTACAGACCGCAGAATAATTGATGACACACCGTCTATTGATAATACATATTGTTATGAAGTTTGGTGGAAAAATATTCAGCGGTTTAGAAATTATGGCTCGGACAAATAAAATGTTGACGACGGACGGACGGACTGACAGACGGACGGACAGACGGACGACAGACGAATCAGTATAAGAAAAGCTCTGCTGACTTTGTCAGCGGAGCTAATAAAATGACGCATCAATAAAGTTCAAGGACCTTAAAGGTAAATGCACAAATTTCAAGGCCTTAAAAACACTTTTTTTAATTCAAGGACTTTCAAGGGCCACAATGAACACTGTGTAACCATTTTTATCCAAAACAGCTTAGAGCCTGTTCCAATGAGAGAGCTTTAACTGTATTTGGCAAATAAAAAAAATCACATTTTCAAGGCTTTTTGGAACAGAAATGATCATCATCATCTTAAATTTGTGTAAGAAACGAGTATTATCAGGACCACACCACTCAAGATGTGATATGACCTGCATCTCTTATACTCTTCAAACTCGACAAAAGCAACTTACATCTTCTAATGGAATTATTTTTGGTTGTTTTGGCTCCTCTGCTTCATTTTCAGGTTCATTTGGAGTGTCTGGTAATCTGGAAAAATATGTGGAAAATTTAGATTTATTCATGTAATTAATTTGGTCACGTTCAGAGTTTTAAGCAAAAAAAAAAGTTTTGATTCCCAGGCAATCCTTCACAGAAATTGAACCCCCTCATTGGATGTTTTTATTGCCTTGAAGTGTCTTCCAATACATCTATAAAATCAGGAGGCTTCAATTTTTAATACTTTTTGATTAATGTGTGTAACTGATGTCCGAAGAGCATAACTAGAGACAGCGGACATCCTGTGGCTATACAGTATTTTCTAGAAAGTCTTGGATGCCTATGCAGGCAGCCAAGACTTTCCTATAAATGACTGCCAGGGCACTTGGAATGTAACTTGTAAGTTTCTCTTGAGATAGCATGTTGGAGGGACCTGTTTTGTTGCAGTAAAAAATGATCAAAGATGGAATTACCCTCTTGGGGCTTAAAATTAAATGAGTTAATTTGTATAATTATGAACTTTCAATATATTCGGTGTGTGAAAAGACAGTGGAAAGCCTCTCAATCCATGCTCATTATATGTAAGAAAAAAATAAAAATTTAAAACCCAATCCTTCCTCCCTTACTGATTTACTCAAGCTTTGGCTACCTATATCGAGAGCCAAGACTTGTCTACAAATTACTGCCATTTCAGCCTCTAAATGACCCCAAATTCACATCAGTAGCCGACATCCCCAAATTAAAAAATGTAGCATAAAATTTGGTTTGACTTTTTATTATTTAGTCCAACAATTAATTTACAAGAGATTCTGTCTGAATCATGAATCACGCATGCCCCAAAGAAGCAAGAAAATGGCAATTTTAGCATTTGAAAACTTTCTAGTGGGCTCTCCCCAAATTAATGCATGCTATTGCATCAGAAGAGCAAAATCCTTCCTCTCTCATAAAAGAAAAAAAAATTACATGAGGAACAAGAGTATTTTTATTTATATGCCTTAATAACATACTTTTTGAGTTGATAATAATTATTTTGCAACTAAACTAAAACCTATGAAATAACAATTTGGTTCACACCAAATCTGTGGCAGATGGTAAAAATGAAACAAATTTCAAGTTCATAAAGGGCAATAACTCTAAAAAAAAAATACTCTGAATAACACCTGCATTCAATGTGGGTCCAGATATCAATGAGATACACTGCATACGAAATATGATGCCATTCCATTGAGCATAGTATTTTAAAAGTAATAGAGTTTAAAAACTTACTGGTCACAGACCAACTGGCTGACATTGCCACACATAGATACAGCTGTTTGTCGCGGTTAAAAATACTAATGTATTCAAAGGTGAGAATTGGCATACTTACGATAATCTGTTGAAAAACAGTGCTTGTAGTACTACTGATTCTCGTTGCCTCTGTATCTCTTTTTCTTTGCTATTACATCCTGGAATGACTAATTCTACCACACCATCTATCAGTTCAGGTTTCCTCCACTAGAATTAAAGAAAAAAAACAGTTTCATAATCATTAACCCTTTACCTAATGAATTGCCTGTATCCAGGCCTGCAAATAAGCAGTCTGACATTTGCAGAATGAGGTCCAAGGAGGGTGAATTTGATGATGCTATCCCATACAGTTTGCCAATTTATCCTCTGGGTACCTCTTTCTGTTTAGTTTTGAGACCCTGATTCAGATTGAGGTTCAGAGAGGGTAAATTTAGTGATACTACCCTGCTGGGGACCTCATTTTGCAGATGACAATCTGCTTATTTTCTAGCTTGCCCATATCTGCCTGCGTAATTTGCAAACTGAGCAGTTGAAAAAAATTAATTTTTCAAAATATTTAAACAAAACCCTATCATGTGACCCCTCATTGGAACGAGCTCGTTCCAATGATGGGGTCACATGATAAGGTTTTGAAATTTTAAAAAATAAAATAAAAAAACACCGATATTCTCTATGCTGGGTCAAGGGTTAAACATGATATCATCAGCAAATGTTCAATTTCAAAAACTGAACCAGCCTTTAAATTCCCCCTAGTTCACAGTTGTAATCAACATTTCCAAATTACAGGAATTTTACCAACTATAATATATGACACCACAAATTGTTTGGTTTGTTTGGGCCCCACAAAGTAGACCTTCTGTTTCTCAGGCCATATTTTTGTAAAACTGCATGTGGGTTGGCTGCCTTTTATTTTATTTTTGTAATTATTTTTTTGCCATCAAAAGTTCAAGTTCTTAGGTTGTTGTATGTTTTAGGCCTCATAATCTACTGAATAGCATGGGTGGTAGTGTATTTCGTCCCTTGAGTGAAAGAAGATTTTGCAATGCTAAAGCATTACTGAGCTTTGTTGCACTCAAGGGACAAATTTATCAATTTTATTAACTTGGGTAAAATATCAGACATAAACCATTTAATTTTTATTTTTTTAAGTTTGCATTGGCTATAAAAAGAGAGCATGCGGCAGACAAAAGGACCATGCAGGAGGGCCTGAGAAACAGATTTGAAACTTTTTTAAGCCATGTTAATGCATTTTTGTCCAATTTCTTAACCCTTTAAGATCTGGAGATTCTTTATATTTGCTGTACTCTGACAATCTACATCCTGTGACTTTGCAGTTGTTTCTTGGCAACTCTTAGCTGTTTTAGTCAGCTAAACTTGCCTAGAAACTGCAAAGGTATTTTGTAAGCAGTGACTAGCCATCAAGGCAACTTTGGGCAAAGAAGTTGCCTTGGATCAGCCAAATGCACCCTGCCATAAAGATAAATACGTCAAATGATGGAATAATTCAAACATGTTTTTGCTTACAGTGAAAATAGGTGACAACCTGAATCTGTAACAACAATGTGATCTTCTGTTTGGACAATATTTCAAAACTATCATATTTCCTTACTGGGAATCATTCTAGGTCATTTTTATAGAAAACAACACTTCTGGGTGAAACTGCACTCTAATTCTCATGTGAGATGTAAAGTGAGCAATCAAAAGACTGTAGTGTTGACCTTACATGGGTGCACTCTATTTGAATCCAAATGTACTTTTCTCACATGTGAATAACTCGCTAAAGCAAAGAAATGACATTTTTATATATGTAATTAATTTAGAAAGAAAAAAATTCTGCAACAAAAATTTTGGTAAGTACAGTAGAGCCCACTTAACTGTATATCTCTTAATTGTATATCCCTGTTAATTGAATATAATTTCCCAACACAAAAACATTTACCATACCTCAAGTGCAAATTTGACCTGTTAATTGAATATAGGTAAAAGAGTAAACTCCTGTTAATTGAAAAAAAAATCTTGTAACCTGTCGAGAAATTACCTTGACTCTCCCTAGTTTTCCTTTGTTTATAGACCTATTTGGCTTTAGTACATCCAATACAGTCATTTAATCTATTATATCTTGTTTTACAGAGCTCAAGGAGCTCTGTCAAACAAGATATAATAGAATAAATGCTAAGTTTATCTCTAGAATACAGGAAAGTGACAATCACTGTTAATTGAATACTCCTGTTAATTGAAGAACTTTCATTGGCAAAGGGGCTATTCAATTAAAAGGGTTCCACTATATATAATTTTTGTCAAGACAACTACAGATCATCCTTCAAAATAAAGAATTCAAGGTTTATTTACCTCCTTGTAACCCATTCACTCTTTCAGATTTCTTGTGTGACGACAATCTGGTTGTTTTAACACAAAAGTTCTGCACGTGAATTAATTTACTGCTCTGCTTATTTCCAAATCAGACGGACCACAGGGAGCAAGGACAATCAGTCCACTCAAAATCTACATGCCTAACTTTACTGTGAATTTGCAGCATATTTCACACAGAGGCTTAAATTAATGATATAACTTTGTCTGTGGATTCTTTGAAAGAAAAGTATCCGACAGGAAAATAAGATTTTTTTTTTGTTCAAGTTAACACCATTAACTTGCAACCCACTGTGTATTTCTAAAATATTTTTCTTCAAAACTAATGGCTGCTGTAAAGCAGCCATGACCAGATATGATGAAAAAGTCATGAAATTTATACTAGAAATCACTGGCCAAGAAAAACGATACAATTTGCTGGAAAAGTTTGTAAAATGGACTCAAATAATACTTATTTAGTGGCAAGAAATTCCCTGTCCTTGGTAGGAATATCTACCAGGAGTTATGAACATGTTAAACCACAAGTTGTTCAAACTTACTGGAATGGATTCACACATGGTGTCACTAATCATTCTCTTGGCTGACTCAAACACCTGAAATAGGAAAAAAAATTCTGTTTGAACTGCTACCTAAATTTCTACGAAGAACTTAAAAAATGCAAACAAATACTCCTTCAAATGTTTTAGGAACTAAACATTTTTCAGCTGTTCCTTGTACAAAGACTAATCTGATCTGGAGAAATTTGTGTATTATAGGTATTTCTATTATTATTTTTTTTCTATGGAATACAAAATGGTCCAAAATCAAACTGTTGGGTTGTCAATATCACCCCCACCCCTCCTCCTCCTGTGAGTACTGTAATGCAAAGATATATCCAAAAAGTACATGAACTGTTATTCTGAAATATATCATGGCACTAAAACAATAAGCTTTCAAATGTCTTCTCACACAAAACAAAAGTACACTGCGACTGAAAATAATCAATTTCGGTTGAAAAAGTGGCCTATTTTACAATCTTTTGACAAGTTTTTTCTACGACCCTCTAACTTGGAATGAGCTTGACAAGCTTGTTATAATGGGGGGTGAGGGGAGGGGGAGGGGAGGGGGAGGGGAGGGGGAGTGGGGGGGTCACACAATTATGTGACACACTGAAAAGGGCATTCAGAGCCTTTGCCAAAAATGTGACAGGTAACTGCCTTTTATCAGTTAAAGTCTTCAGCTTTTCAGCTTTCAGCGACCAATTGGCTTGCTCACACGGGTTAACATTTAAGGTCATAGGTTGGCTCCTGACCAGAATCAGCTGCATTGTGTCCTTGGGCAAGACACTTAATCCCAATTGTCCAACAGAGAATGTGGTGACAGTGTTCTAAGGCAAACTGCACGGTACACATACCTTCAACTGATGCCAACTCTGCTCAGGACAGGTTAGTATGTTGAAGAATCCAATAGTTACTCACCACTGTTTTGTGCTTTCTCCTGATACTCCAGCTTCCTCCACAAGTAAAACTGTCTGACACAATATGACTCGGGCTGTTGAAAGTGTCATTAAGCTCTAATAAAGCAATAAATAAATAACCCTGCCTATACAAAATGATCCGATTCATCTAATGCTATGAACAGAAATCCAAATTCAAATTATGTTACAGTTTCAATTTTTTATTTCTAAAACATAGCTGATGAGGCCCTCACTTCACATTGGCAATAAACAAGTTAACTCTTTCAATACGAGAGACTGCTTTCCGATTCAGCAACACAATACGTCGTACTTTCAAGGCTGCACGTTGAAACAATTAATTGCTCAATCCCAAATAATGGATATGGACTCTTCCAATTTCTGCCATTTAACTGGCATGGAAGATACCACCAGTGTTCAAAGGGTTAAACATTCTTCTAAACTATACAGTTGAAGTTCCGTCGTAGAAAAATGCAACAATAGACCATTCAGCATATATAAGATTATAAACACAAAACAATACATACCCTTCTATCCATACGCATCTCATTCCTCTTCATACAATTGAAATCTTTTATTCTGTTGACATTTTCTGAAAATGCGTAAGAAACAAAAAAAATTCAGTAATAAACTGTTTTTACCCTTTACCTAACGTAATGGCCAAAACCGGCCAGCGCTATTCTAAAAAATCGCCAATTAATTTTCATTATTTTTTTCATTTTTTGTCTCAAAAACATAGGTTATGACCCCTCATTGGAACGAGCTCGTTCCAACGAGGGGTCATAACCTATGTTTTCGAGACAAAAAATGAAAAACTTTAGTTATTCAAGAATTATTTTTGCAAGTGTCGTCTGCTTTTCAGGTTAGGTAAAGGGTTAAGAAGTGTGTACAATTTGTGCTAACCCTTAACTTAAAAGGGCCTATTTCTAACTTTTACAACCTCAAAGCAGGTGCCCTTAACATGCATCTTGAGGAGGTTCTGCTGACAATAGGCAAATTATCCAGGCAGTGGTTTCCAGTTAGTCTTGGCAGCCAGTTAAGGCAGCCAAAACTCGACTAGAAATCACTGGGGGCGCGGTGGCTCAGTTGGTAGAGGTGCAGGCTGCAAGCCGAGAGGTCCTCGGTTTGAATCCCACCTGCGGCAACTGTGTTTGTGACCTTGGGTAAGACACTTCACCCCCCCCCCCCCCCCCATTGCCCACGTGGGGGCACGGTGGCGTTGTGAACTAAGGTGTACTGCACATCGATGGTGCAACTGTCTTCAACCAATGCTAACCCTGCTTGTGTGGAGTTGGTATGTTGACAGTTGCTGGCCGTTGCTCGGTGGTTCTCTCCAGGTACTCCGGCTTCCTCCACCCATAAAACTGTCATGATCATGATTAGCCAATGTGCAGAAATATGTGACCTTAAACACCAATAAATAAATAAATAATAATACTAGAAATCACTGCTAAGCCACTGGATGTTTTAAGACTGGGGGCTAGTGGGAATTCAGGATCATTGTCCAGACCCTTAAGGGTTAACTCTGATTTGAATTCTTCTATTTTTTGATCAACAATTAACTCTGATAGCTGCAGACAGATTTTCTCCTTGTTAGAAAATACTGTTAACTCTTTATCTAACGAATCATCCATATCCATCCACGTGATTTACAAATTGTGCAGTTGACAAACCCTTTTTCAACGAATTTAGACAAAACCCTATCATGTGACTCCTCACTGGAATGAGGTTAGAGAGCGCTCATTTCAATGAGGAATCGCATGATATGGTTTTGTTGAATTTAGTGGAAAATTTCAGCATATAATTAAGATAACAATTTTTAATATTTGTTGTGATGAGTAAAGGATTAATTGGTGGAGATACGTTCCTAATTCTTGTTAACAGAATCCTTATAAACCCTTATAGATAGAAGTAACCTCTTTCACAATGACGTCTCTTTGCAAGACTCATTTGAATTTTTCATCAAGTCATGGCTGCTGAAGAGAAGCCAAGGCTTGATTTTATGAGAAATTCAAGAATATACTCAAAAGGTTGAGAAGATAAGTTGCATGCAATATACTGTAGAGAAAACAATACGTTTGATTGTATACCTGATTCCAAGCTATTCACTATCATCAAACAGTGGATATTGAATATCTCTTCAAAGTAGATCTCCTGTTTCTCAGGCCATGTTCTGTAAATTGCATGTGGGCGGGCAGTTTTTTATTTTTGTAATTATATCGTTGCCATCAAAAGTTCATGTGTATTTCGTCCCCTGAGTGCAAGAAGGCTTTGCAATGCTTAAGCATTGCAAACCTTGTTGCACTCAAGGGACAAATTTATCTATTTTATTAACTTGCATAAATTACCCGACATAAACCATTTAATTTTCATCTTTTTAAGTTTGCATTGGTTATAAAAAGAGAGCATGCAGCAGCAAAAGGACCATGTCGGAGGGCCTGAGAAACTGATTTTTAACTTTTTTAGGCCTAACTAAATATTATTTTCAACCAGAAAACCAGTTATCATACCTTCAGTATAAATTTGACCTGTTAATTGCCTATGGGCTATAGAATAAACCCCTGTTAATTGAATCAAAAAATCATGAATTATGTCAAAAACCACCAAATTCCCTTTGTTTAAAAACCCATTTGGCCTCATACAGGCATTTAATCTATAACAACTTGTTTGAAGGTAGTGTTGAAATATCGTATTTATTTGTATATAAGGACACATATTTTTGCACAATGGCCACTGAATACCACTGTTAACACTATATTCTTTTCAGCATCATGCTATTTACTATGCAATCATCATTTTCCGTGATAAAAGAAATCGCTTCCAAGAGCAGAAACAGTTAAAAAGGTTTTCATGATCGATTTATCACATGGATTAACCTTGTTTAACTGATTAATCACTTGCCTTAATAGGTAGCTGAATAATTGTCAAACCATTAATAATTTATAGCATTAACCGTTTACCCAACATAACAGACAAAATCGGCCAGCGCTATATACAATACTCTCCATTCAAATTTCATTATGTTCAAGAATATATTTTGCATTTTGCAAGTATCGTCTGGGTAAAGGGTTAAGATTGACCATTTCCAGCTACTAATAAAGTATAATAATCATATAAGTGGACAAGTATGTCAGAACTTAACTTAACTTACATGCTTTACTCTGTCTCATATAATTGATGTGAGACAGTGTGACAGTGTCTGACTATTTTGGAACAAGTTTGTTCCTTTGTTAACTGGTAGAGTGCTAAATTATTTTTGATCATCAGAATTTGTTCACATGTCTTTGCTTTGTTACAATTTATGGGAGAGTGCCAAAAGGCACTCTCCCATAAATTGTAACAAGGCAAATCCTAACAGACTAAATAATTTCACTTCAAAGGTAAACCGAAGCATATCCACTGAATATGAGGCTTTTAAGCGATGGTACCTGTACTTCAAAGTAAAGCCCCAAAATGGGCTTCCAGCACTCTACCAGTTAATCCATATAATATATTAGTTAAAAAGTAAAGTTTAATTGATCAATTACTTTTCTGATCGATCAAGACATTGATCACTGGTTAATCGATTAATCAGTTAACCATTTCAGCTCTAACACTTGTACAAAAAAAGTCGTTTAACTATCTTCTGTATTTATATTTTGAAATCTGGTGGAGGCACTGCGGCTCTCTCCAATAACCTGTCTTAAAACAGTTATGGCTGGATAAATTTTGCCGACACCAATAATATACCATGCTACCGATTATCTGTTAGCAAGAGCAAGTGCGTAATGATCATAATTTTCTTAATAAAAGAAATGTAACAGACGATAGGAGGTTTATTTAGCACAACATCTGAAACAATAATCAGTATTTGAATGAAGCACAAAATATATTTTAACAATATGTAATTTCTGACAGCTGGGCCCCCCAAGTGGCTTTTCAGGTTTTTTAAGCTCAAGTCCAGAATAGAAACCAGATCAGCACTAAGCATTGAGTTGGAACAATTTTCAACCCCTGCTGTTCAATTTACCTAAAAAAAAAAATGACACATACTTTGGAACAAACTTGATGACCTCATTCCAAAGAGAGGTCATAAGCTCGTTTTGGAGGAAATATCTGGAAAAGTAAAAATAGGTCGATGAAATCATCAGATGTGTACCCATACGTGCAACTAGTAGAAAGCTGTATGATGGAGGGCCACCCCGGATGCTGACATTATGTACACCATACATGGTATGGGTACATATAGAAATGGATTGGAGGAGTACCTAATTTGATGGATAAAGGGTTAATATCTCTGGATCAAATTATTAGATTTACATAAAAAACTATACAGCACAGCACATCAGTAACCTGAATACATATATAAAGTAACCTGATAATCGGATTAATATTTTTTGAGTTATCGCATGCCGAAGAAATGGATTGGAGGAGTTCTCAATTTGAAGGATAAAGGGTTAATATCACAGGATCAAATTATCAGATTTACACCAAAAACTATACAGCTCGGCACATCAGTAACCTGAACACACATATGAAGTAACATGACAATCGGATTGATATTTTTTGAGTCATCTCTTGCCAAAGGGATTGGAGGAATTTTCAATTTGAAGGATAAAGGGTTAATATCTCAGGATCAAAATAAGAGATTTACACCAAAAACTATACAGCTCGGTACATCAGTAACCTGAACACTAATATAAAGTAACCTGACAATCCAAGCAATATTTTTCAAGTTATCGAATGCCAAAGGGATTGGAGGAATTTTCAATTTGAAGGATAAAGGGTTAATATCTCAGGATCAAATTATCAGATTTGCACTAAAAACTATACAGCTTGGCACATCAGTAACCTGAACACAAATATAAAGTAACTTGACAATCCAAGCAATATTTTTCAAGTTATCGAATGCCGAAGGGATTGGAGGAATTTTCATTTTGAAGGATCAAGGGTTAATATCTCAGGATCAAAATAACAGATTTACACCAAAAATTATACAGTTCGGAAAATCAATAACCTGAAGATATATATAAAGTAACATGACAATTGGATTGATATTTTTTGAGTTATCTCATGCCAAAGGGATTGGAAGAATTCTCAATTTGAAGGATAAAGAGTTAATATCTCGGGATCAAATTATCAGATTTACACCAAAAACTATGCAGCTCAGCACATCAGTAACCTGAACACAAATATAAAGTAACTTGACAATCCAAGCAATATTTTTCAAGTTATCGAATGCCAAAGAGATGGATATGGACGCTGGATGGACAGACAGACGGATGGATGGACAGACAGGCAGACAAAGGATGGACGAATGACGGATGGCCACCCGGATGCCGGCATTATGTGTACCATACATAGTATGGGTACACATAAAAATATGTTAAAAAGAAATTCGGAAGTTATATCTACAATGCTTACCTCGTTCAGTTTCATCCATTTCAAAATAAAATATTTCTCGAATTTTGCTCTCTTCTGCCCATTGCACAGTCTTTTTAACTTTCCTTTTTGTTGTTGCACCAGTTGTTAATAAACTTTTTATTTCAACACTACCTTCTTCTGATGTAACACTCTCTTGTGAAACATCCCTTTTCTGTTCAATGCCTGAAAACATAGAATGCCAAATATCAAATGATTTAATGGTATTGGTCAAATAATTTTTTGGGCTTCAATTCCCTTTTCAGAATTATTGGTCATTCTGTTAAATTATGCAGATCAAAGGGACTGATTAACTATGAAAACACTATGAGAGTGGCATTACAGTACAGCAGCTGTGGATTGGTCACTTTCCATGGGTGGGCACTATTTCCAAAGTTGCAATAATATTTGATTCCAAACACTAATTATGGGAATAATCATCAAAAATTTAATTAATGAAGCACCGGGTACAACCAGGTGCTTCATTAACCCTTTACCCAACGAATCGGCCGCATCCGCCCGCGTAATATGCAAATTCAGCAGTTGAAAAAATATTATTTTAAAAAAAATTTCAACAAAACCATATCATGTGACCCCTCGTTGGAACGAGCTCGTTCCAACGAGGGGTCACATGATATGGTTTTGTTGAAATTTTTTGAAAAATTTGAAAAAATGATATTTAAAATAAATTTTGATATCATCTGCGTTGGGTAAAGAGATAATTCAAATTTTGCCGATTCTTGTTTTTATTAACTGCCCCAGCATGGATTACGACGAGTCCACGGCGACTGTACTGTACCATCTACAAAGCTATTCTCAATTTATGT
Source organism: Pictodentalium vernedei (assembly GCA_031216915.1). Taxonomy (NCBI): domain Eukaryota; kingdom Metazoa; phylum Mollusca; class Scaphopoda; order Dentaliida; family Dentaliidae; genus Pictodentalium; species Pictodentalium vernedei. Next base: position 305,668,527 of record CM062291.1, on the reverse strand, counting down.
GCAGAAGCATTACAACAATTCAAAGATAAGAACAACATACAGAGTTTCATACCAAGTTTCAGTTGACCCTTCACCTAACAATCATCATATCGGGCAAGTGCTATTATATCAGTGGTTGCCATAGTAATTCTTAAATAGATCACAAGATTTATTTTATTCAATTAACAGGAGTTTACTCTATAACATTTGTGCAATTAACAAGTCAACCTTGTACCAAAGGTTTGGTAAATGGTTTGGTGTTTGGAAGCTATATGCAATTACCAGCATTATTCAATTATTAACAAATATCTATTTGAGCGGGCTCCGCTGTACCCTTGTGGGGTGAAATCATATTTTAACTCCTAACTATACCACACATAAAAATATTGAATCCACCTTAGTCATATGTCTGTTTATTGGGGTTTAACCCTTTTATCTATCATGAAAAGCAGATGACACTTGCAAACAAAATTCTTGAATAACTATGTTTTTCATTTTTTGTCTCAAAAACATAGGTTATGACCCCTCTTAGGAACGAGCTATAACCGTTTCTGTTTCCGAGACAAAAAATGAAATGAAAGAGTCAATGATTCTGTAGCTCAACTTGGATATGACAGGAATTAGTACTTGCTGTGACCAAGACAACTGAATAATGAATATGACAGGAATTAGTATTTGTTTTGGCCCAGTCAACAATAATAAAAGAATTACAAGGTGACTGTAATGGACTACAGATTAAGACCAATCATTGTAGATTATTATTTTTGTGTGGAAATTTTCAGTCCCAAAGAAAATATTTTCAGACTAAAATTTTTTCTTCTTCTTCTTAAAATTGACCAAAATGCATCAAAACACAAAAAACTAATTTCCGGATTTTGGTCCAAAATTTTCTAAGTCCCACCCGGACCCCAAATTTTCAGTGTAAAAAAATTTTTTTTTTTTTTGTCTTAAAATTGACCAAAACGCATAAAAAACCAAAAAACTAATTTCCGGATTTTGGTCCAAAAAGTCCCACCCGGACCCCTAATTTGCATAATTTATTCATGAGAAAAACTCTGTATTATATGTAATGTATCCCATGGTACTAAACATTCATACAAAAATTTATTCAAATCAGATCTTTCATTTGGAAGTTCTGCGCAAAAATCTGATTGCACTTAATTTTGAACAAAATGGCTGCTAGCGGCCATCTTGAATTTCAGACTGGACCCAAAAACACTCCTTCTCGTCCCACAGTGATAACAAATGCACCCAAGAAGTTTCGTGAAGATCGGTTCATATATACGGCCTCTATCCTGAGCCGTATTGGGATTTGCACTCACAGTGCTGAAAGTAACACTAAATAAATCAAAGTTAGCCTAATTTGCATAATTTACGCACAAGAAAAAACCCTGTAATATATGTAATGTATCCCATGGTACTAAACATTCATACAAAAAATTATTCAAATCAGAGCTTTCATATGGAAGTTCTGTACAGAAAACAGATTTCGGCATCGTCGGTACAAAATGGCTGCTGGCAGCCATCTGGAATTTGGGACTGCACCCAAAAACACTCGTTCTCGTCCCACGGTCATAACAAAGGTACCCAAGAAGTTTCGTAAAGATTGGTTCATAAATACGGCCTCTAGCCCGAGCCATAGCAGCTTGGCACTTACAGCTCTGAAAGTAACACTAAATAAATCAAAGTTAGTCTAATTTGCATAATTTACGCACGAGAAAAAAACCCGTATTATATGTGATGTATCCCATTGTACTATACATTATACAAAACTTTATTCAAATCAGAACTTTCATACAGAAGTTCTGTACAAAAAACTGATTTTTGCATCATCGGTACAAAATGGCCACTGGCAGCCATCTTGAATTTCGGACCACACCCAAAAACACTCGTTCCCGTCCCAGGGTCATAACAAAGGTACCCAAGAAGTTTCGTAAAGATTGGTTCATAAATACGGCCTCTAGCCCGAGCCATAGCAGCTTGGCACTTACAGCTCTGAAAGTAACACTAAATAAATCAAAGTCAGTCTAATTTGCATAATTTACGCACGAGAAAAAAACCCGTATTATATGTGATGTATCCCATGGTACTAAACATTTATACAAAACTTTATTCAAATCAGAACTTTCATACAGAAGTTCTGTACAAAAAACTGATTTTTGCATCATCGGCTGGCAGCCATCTTGAATTTCGGACCACACCTAAAAACACTCGTTCCCGTCCCAGGGTCATAACAAAGGTACACAAGAAGTTTCATAAAGATCGGTTCATAAATACGACCTCTAGCCCGAGCCATAGCCAATTGTTGACGTACGGACAGACGGACAGACGGACGGACGGACAGACGGACGACGGGCCATGGCAATAGCTCAAATTTGACTTCGTCAAAGTTGAGCTAAAAAATTATCAAAATTAATTGCCGATTTTTTAGAATAGCGCTGGCCGGTTTGGGCCATTATGTTTGGTAAAGAGTTAATGACTTTCAACAGTCAGAGTCTCTTCATGTTGGTTGTGCAGGTGTAGGAAACCAGGGTACCTGGAGAGGATAACCGATCAGTGGCGAGCAACCATCAGACTCTCCAACTTACTAATTCTACACAAGCAGAGTTGATGTGCAGTATGCATTAGTACACTGCGCCCCCATGCCCCCATTAGGGCAATCAGGATTAAGTGTTTTGTCCAAGGACAAAATGCAGTTACTGCTGGTCAGGATAGACCTGTCAAAATTTTGGTTTAAAGTCCAATGCTCTAATCACCGAGCCATGCCGCAAGTCCTAACATTTTCCAGTCTACAGAAGTTCTATAAAATTCATGCATACACTCAATATTATCATTTTCTTCCACTTTACTGTCATCATCTTTGACAAGCATTCCATCCTCTTCCAAGTCTTTAATTTCAATACTCTCTGTTGGGGAAGGAGTACGCTCTTCTCTGATGCTAGGTTCTTCTTCCATTGTATCTCTGTAAAACTGAAAATTGAACCAAATCAAATAAATGGAATGAATATTTGTTCATAACACCCTCACTCACCCCTATCTCACATGTGATATTGACTAAAAAATTAAGAACAAATTAAAAGATATCAGTTACAAACGATAAAGGCCAGTTTACATGCAATGTTAGAACCAATGGTATTTGAAGTATAAGAATATTCCCATCTCATAGGCAGATCATTAATGTCAAACTCTTGAGCATTACAAAATGCTAAATTAAGCTGCTAGAAGCCAGGATTTAGAATTTTTCAGATTGAATTTTGAAAATTTCAGCGTGCTGGGCCCATCCATGGTCAGTCCACCGTAAGCATTGTCCATAACTGTTCACTGTGCCCAAATTAGACCAATATAAAGGCCTGATAGAAAGTTATTTATTTATTTAAAGCATTGGTGACTAGGTCCTATTTTACCAGTATAACAGAGCTTGTTGACCACAGAAACCTTTTTTCTGAATCTGGAATGCGACAATCACCATTTCCTGCATGAAAGGAATCAAAATATGCAGATAAAAGACTTAGCAACTCTAAGTGGGCCCTCAAATTTTGTATGCAAATGACTTGCTTTTACTGCAATTCAATGAGCAACTTGTCATGGGCCAGGCCTTGGCTCGTTAATCCTGGGTCTCAAGGAGATTTTGTCAGTTCCCCCACCATCTCACTCACCCAGTTTGAATGAGCTCCTTTCAATGAGAGGACAGCAGCTAAGTTTTAGACAAAAAATAATAATTTAAACTTGAAACAATGCATACAACAGTTTTTGTGAATAATGTTGGACAGATTTTGATGGCTAAACAAAATGATTCTGCAACAAGAACCAGAAAAATGAGATACATTAGTCTTTCATTATACAAGTTATTGCCAGGAAAAGCAAAAAACTAAGACTGCAGTCATGTTGGATATGCCAAAGCCAAAGTGCTGGTTACTGAAAGGGACCTTACAATAGTCAAGCGCAATATACCAAGAAAATAATTAGATCCATTAATCATTTGGTTTTCAAGTAACTGCTCGGACAAGCAAAATTCACAAAAAATCAAAGAAGATTGCCATGGCAACCTTGTTTGATATGCAAAAATGATGGTTATTGAAAGGGACCTTTCACAGTCAGTAACAATGTACCAAGCAAATAATTTGATCATCGGACATTCTTTTTCAATTTATTACCTGGACAAGTAGAAATTATGATTTATTTATTTATTGGTGTTTAAGCTCACATATTTCTGCACAATGGCACACAGTTTCACGGGTGGAGGAAGCCGGAGTACCCGGAGAGAACCACCGAGCAATGGCGAGCAACTGTCAGCTCCCAACATACGAACTCCACACAAGCAGGGTTAGCATTGGTTGAAGACAGGTGCACCATCGACGAGCAGTACGCCTTAGTACACAACGTCACCGTGCCCCCACATAGGCAATGGGGGTGAAGTGTCTTGCCCAAGGACACAACGCGGTTGCTGCAGGTGGGATTCGAACCGAGGACCTCTCGGCTTGCAGCCTGCACCTCTACCTACTGAGCCACCGCACCCCCAGAAATTATGATAAAAAAATCCAAGCTGGCAGTGCCTAATGAAAAGCAATGTATTTATGATTATGTATCTGTGCCCATGTATCTTACCGATGGTGCTGTGGTCAACTTTGTTGTGGTCGGTGAAGTGACTGGTGATGTCTTTGTTGGAGACGTTGGACTTTTGTTGCTGGTGGAATTACTTCTCTTCCTTCGTCTGATGGTACCAGTGGTTCTTGTTGTTTTTGTTATTTCATCCATAAATCCAGTGCTTTCGTGGATAGCATGAATTGCTGTAAAATAATGAGAATGTATAACTTACTCTTCATGGCCACATCAAGAGAGCATCATAAATTTACTGTGATTGTCAAACTTAAAAGTGAGGCTGATGTTAGTAGGGTTAATTCACAATTATTTAAAACCTTAGTAATTTTTATGATGTATCTCATGCCAGTAGGAATTATCACCCTAGTTTCAACATGGATTTTACATGTAAAAAACATTTTTCCATATTTATTGAACGTTTGACTGTTGACTCTCGCCCTCAAATGTACTGGGAGCAGAAACTTATTTTTATTCAAGAATACTCAGAAAAATAGAATGATATATATGTCGGCATTAACCTTTTACTTAACTGGTAAAGTGCTGGAAGCCCATATTTGGGCTTTATTCTGAGGTGTGGGTACCACAGCTTGAAGGCTCATATTCAGTACATGTGCTTTGTATTATCTTTGAAATGATATTTAGTCTGTAAGGGTTTGCCTTGTTATAATTTATGGGAGAGTGCCCATAGGCACTCTCCCATAAATGGCAACAAGGCAAAGACATGTGTTCAAGATTTGATGTCCAAAATTAATTTAGCACTCTACCCGTTAAGAGCGACATTCATGCTTGTTTTTATAACGCGTAATAGACACAATGTTCATATATATTTTTGGTTGCGCAATATTGAAGAGCCAATCTCCATTAAATTATAACCCGACATTTATCTTGAAATGAATTTCTCACACTATCAACATAAGGCCTGAAAAAATAAACATCTGTTTCTCATGCCCTCCTGCACAGTCTACGGCATGCTCTCTTTTTATAACCAATTCAAACTTAAAAAAATAAAAATTAAATGCTTTATGTTTTGATATTTTTCCCAAGTTAATAAAATTGATAAATTTGTCCCTTGAATACAAGAAGGCTTTGCAATGCTAAAGCACTGCAAAGCCTTCTTGCACTCAAGGGACAAAATACACCACCAACCATGCTATTGTGTGGATTATGAGGCCTAAAACAAACCAAGAACATGAAATTTTGATGGCAAAGAAATAACAAAAATAAAAAATAAAATAAAAAAATGCCAACTCGCATACAATTTTACAAAAAATGGCCTGAGAAATAAAAGATCAACTTTGTGGGGCCCAATTGCAAATCAAATACTATCATGACTATGCTTCAATTTGAATTTAAAGGACAATAAGCTGCTGATTTGAAAAAAAAAATTGGCTCTCAGATTTTGCGAGTGTATGAAAAAGCATGTAAAACAAGAGCACCGCTGGGCATTACATCATACGCCCGTGAACTGTTCAAATTGTACCATTTTAACACATTTGCAATTTTTTTAGAGTGCGAGAAATTTATACTGGCATATATATATATATTACGGTCAGACTTTGAAATCAGTGATTTTGTGAAATGACTAAATTTTTCAGTCATTTGAGAAAAAGACTAACAAGTTTGAAGCCAATCGAAAAACAAATACTAAAGTTATCATCCGGAAACCAAATATTTGACGAAGAATTCTAAGTCCAACAGGGGCCATAATTCAGGCAAAAATTGTTCAGACCCACCCCATATTCGAACTTGACCTGTATTTTGTTGTGATTAAACCACATACCAAGTTTGGAGCCGATCGGAAAACAAATACTAAAGTTATCATCCGGAAACCAAATATTTGACGAATTCTAAGTCCAACAGGGGCCATAATTCAGGCAAAAACTGTTCAGACCGACCCCATATTCGAACTTGACCTGTATTTTGTTGTGATTAAACCACATACCAAATTTGGAGCTAATCGGAAAACAAATACTAAAGTTATCATCCGGAAACCAAATATTTGACGAATTCTAAGTCCAACAGGGGCCATAATTCAGGCGAAAAATGTTCGGACCGACCCCATATTCGAACTTGACCTGTATTTTGTTGTGATTAAACCACATACCAAATTTGGAGCCGATCGGAAAACAAATACTAAAGTTATCATCCGGAAACCAAATATTTGACGAATTCCAAGTCCAAATGTTCGGACCAACCCCATATTCGAACTTGACCTGTATTTTGTTGTGATTAAACCACATACCACATTTTGAGCCGATCGGAAAACAAATACTAAAGTTATCATCCGGAAACCAAATATTTGACAAATTCTAAGTCCAACTGGGGCCATAATTCAGGCGAAAAATGTTCGGACCGACCCCATATTCGAACTTGACCTGTATTTTGTTGTGATTAAACCACATACCACATTTGGAGCCGATCGGAAAACAAATACTAAAGTTATTGTTCAGAAACCAAATGGACGGACGGACAGACAGACAGACAGACGGACGGACAACGCCATACTATAATACGTCCCGTTTTTCAAACGGGCGTATAAAAAACCCATTGCATGCACAGTTTAAGACATCAGAAGCAAAGCAAAATTACTTTACCCTTAAGGGCTTAATTCTGATTTTGATCACATTTTTTGTAACAAAACAGGTGCTCCTACTTGCAGTCTTTGGGTTAACTCACAAGTTACATTCTGAGCACCTTGGTATTTGTTTTCAGACAAATCTTGGCTGCCTATATAGGCAGTCAAGGCTTGTCAAAAAACGGCAGTAAAGTCACAGGATGCTGACTGTCAAAGTGTAGCAAAAATATATAAAAATCTTAGGCCCTAAAAGAGTTAACGCTGCAATTAAAAAGCTTCAATGCAAACAAAATTTCAGAAAAAATAACATTGCAAAAGACATAAATGAACAAATCTGGGAAATGCTGTTGACATCACTTCTGAAAACACAAGGCTTCTAATTTTAACTCAGTTGCTGTTCAAATAAATGACTGTCCCAAACAACAATTGTACCTTGTTTTTGCACTAATTGGGCATAATTAGATAAAAATCTGTGTATTCTTTCAAATAAATTGCTGTTAAATATCCAATAAAACAAACAGCATGTTTATTGACAAAGGCAATCTGAAAGAGATTTCATTGATGCAAATACTATAAATAGACCAGCATGAACACAAACTTCACATTTGTCTTTCTAAGAAAACTGATTTAGACAAATATGGAACGTAACATTGCCTCCGAATTCCCTGTCAGTGATCAAGTAATCGGTTCAGATTGAAAAACTATGGCAGCGTTTTTCAAATATCCAATAAATTCTTGTCCAGAAGTCAATTTATTTAATCGAATCTGAAGCTTTCATGCAAATTATATGCAAAACACAAGGGTACTTTTGCAAAACAGACATTGAGGTTTTGTTAAATACTCAACTTATTTTTTTTCAAAATCACAGTGAGTTGTCTCTTTAAGTTGGCTTTTCCACTGACAACATGGACTGGTCATAAAAGACTTGAACTGATTGAATGCCAGATGTCCATATTTGGGCTCTATCAAGAGGTGCTGTCTGCATTTAAAACCCATCAAACTGTGGGAAGGTGCCTCAAATTCTTTTAACTCTCTACGCCCAAAGAATTTTTAAGATATTTTTAACTCTCTACCCACTGAGTATTTTAAAGATATTTTTCATCAAATCAAGTCATGGTTGCTATAAAGGAGCCATGACCAGATGTGATGAACAATTCATCTATATTTAATATTGAGCAGATGAAAAAAATTAATTTTTCAAAATATTTCAACAAAACTGTATCATGTTACAACTCATTGGAATGAGCTCGGTGAGCTCGTTCCAATGAGGGGTCACATGATATGGTTTTGTTGACATTTTTTTGAAAAATTAAAAAAATAGTAATTAAATATATTTTGATATTCTCTGCGTTGGGTAAAGGGTTAAATGTGTCAATATTATACTTAAGTCAGTGACAAGAATAATCCTTCCTGGGCAGGAATATCTGACAGTAGCATGCTTGAAGTTAAATGCAAAAATATTTTGTTCAGATGGATTTGTCTCATTGTGGAAAGTGCTGATGTAGAAATTTTTTACGCTTTACCCAACATAACAGCCAAAACCAGCCAGCGCTATTCTAAAAAAATGCCAATTAATTTTCATTATATTTTCATTTTTGCCTCAAAAACATAGGTTATGACCCCTCTTTGGAACGAGCTCGTCGAGCTCGTTCCAATGAGGGGTCATAACCTATGTTTTTGAGACAAAAAATGAAAATAATTAGTTGTTCAAGAATTTTGTTTGCAAGTGTCATCTGCTTTTCATGTTAGGTAAAGGGTTAACTATGAAAATTAATCTAGCACTCTACGAGTTAAATAAAAATTGTTGTACTTACGTTTCGGCTTTGCAGGAATAAGTTTTATCCGTCCATGTAATTCCTCTGTGGGTGAAGCATTTAAATTAATTGGGAGACTCTCACTAGATATAGGTTGCTGAACAACGGTTAAAGGATTAGTAAGAGACAACCTTGATTTCTTTTCTGGAGGCATTTCAACTTGCCTGAAAGATGGAAAGAAAAATATTTGAAAACAATTTCAAATGCTTTTGTGCAAAGACTCATTAATTTACCCATTACCAAACATGAATAAAAAGACAACACTGTCAAAAATAAAAAGTTTTCATTTTTTGTCTCCAAAACATAGCTTGATACCAAATTGTAACAGACTCCATCCAATAAAGGGTCATAAGTTGCTTTAGAGACAAGAAGCAAAAGAAATAATAAAATTTTAATGGAATTTTTTTTTGTGAATAACGCTGGTTGTTTGGCCACTATATTAGGCTAGGCTGATAAGCTAAGCTGCACCTTGAAGAAAAGAGCTCAAAGGTCACTTCCAGTAGAATGTTGAATAATAGCATTCAATCAAATACATCGGGGCATAATTACACAAATTACATAAATCTTCAAATACATCCAACTATACCCCCCGTTTTCTGGTTATTTCAGTCCCAGTTAAGCCTTTACCTAATGAATCGTCTGCATCTGCCTGTGTAATATACAAATTCATCAACTGAAACAAAATTATTTGCAAAGCTTGTTCCAATGAGGGGGCATATGATATGGTTTTGTTGAAGTTGTTTGAAAAAAATTTTTGGAAAAATATTTAAAACAATAAATTTTGATAGCGTCTGCTTTGGGTAAAGAGCAAACTGCCTGTTGCAAGATTATCCTGCCAAAAACAAAAATACTCTTCTGCTAGCAGAGGTACAACCTTGGCTTTTTTAACCCTTAACCCAATGTCAACAGCCAAAACCAGCCAGTGCTATTCACAAAAATCGCCAATTAATTTTCATTTTTTGTCTCAAAAACCTAGACCCTCTTTGGAACGAGCTTGTCGAGCTTGTTCCAATGAGGGGTCATAACCTATGTTTTTGAGACAAAAAATGAAAAAAATCAAAAATAAAAAAACGTCCATTCAAATGCAATTTTACAAAAATGGCCTGAGAAACAGAAGATCTGGCGGAAACATTTTACGATATGATTGCGAAGATAAATACTGTGAGGGAATTATTTATAATCAAGTAATGGCCATCTATAAAATCCAGACTTGGATGCCTATATAGGGTGCCACTTCCAGGGCTTGACTACACAGACTAGGATGTAATGCTGTCAAATGAATTGAATAGTGCCTTTCTATTTATTCATTTATTGGTGTTTAAGGTCACTTATGGTTAAACATCTGTGGTTATATCATGACAGCAATACAGGTATAAAGCCAAGTTTAGCTATTCATTTACACCTATTTTGCCCACTTTAGCAGATTTCCACCATTTTATCAGTCTGTTTCATCGGTAAACAGAACTGGTCTTCCACCATAAACAAGCACTGTTCCACTTCCCAGAGCTGTCTCAGAGAAATTCCCTTCACTTCAACTTATAGAGCCAAGTCATATGTACAGATAGACTCAAAAGGCAGAGTACTCGGTAAAGTAGTGGGTTACTTTCTAACTCACGTGGATTGTCTCTTTGGTAGCACTGGTTTTGGTACATTATCTGAAGTGGGTACTGGCGGCTTTTTCTTGCCAGGTAGTGAAGCTGCTTCTTCTAACCCTGTAAATAAACAAAAACACCATTACTGGTTTTCATTCTCAAGCATTCACCTCCACTTGATACTATTGTTGTCCAGTTATATTCATTTCAACTAGGTTTATAATTTACAGGTGGCTGTTTTGATGACTGGTGCAAATATATTACCCTTTTACCCAACACATATAGCAGTGAATACTTGGAAAAAAAATGAAATTTTGGATCAACTAGAATATTCATTAAAAAACAAAGTTTCTGGACCCTCGTGGAAATGAGCTAAACTAGCTTATTCTAATGGGAGTCTAAAAGTTATGTTCTCCAGGCAAAAATTTAAAAAATAACATTTGAAAGGTGATTTTTTTGTGAACAGCACTGGCCAGTTATGGCCCTTAAAGTAGGTTTAACCCAGCACTCTGGTAGAGCAGCAGAATTTCTCCAAGCACTCTGTTTTTCTCTTGTTTAACAAGGTACATTTGGTTAAATATCAAACTGCATTATGGGAAATATTTGCTGCTGAAAACTTTGCCATGTTGACATTCGAGTGCAAAGGGTTAAGCATCAATGCTAATTTCAACATGACACACATCAGATTCCACCACTAATCTAGATTATTTATTTATTGGTGTTGATGGTCACTTTCAGCACCTTTGGCTATATCATATCAGTAGCACAGGTATGTGGGAGCACGGTGGCTCAGTGGTAGACTGTTGGACTTCTATGCTAGAGGTCTCGAGTTTGATCCCCGTCCGGGACAACCCGCGTTGTGTCCTTGTGCAAGGCACTTTATCCCGGTTGCCTACATGGGGCCACAATGACGCCGTGTACTAAGGTGTACTGCACGTCGATGGTGCACATGTCTTCAATCGCTGTAACCCTGCTTGAGCGGAGATGTTGAGGAGCTGACAGTTGCTCGTTGATGCTCGTTGGTTCTCTCCGGGTACTCCAGCTTCCTCCACCCGTAAAACTGTCACCGTCACGATTAGCCATTGTGCATTAGTATGTGACCTTAAATGTGACCTAAAGCACAGGTATGTCAAGTTTAGCCAATCAAAACTAATCTAGATATGACTTGATATTAAAGACTGCACTCAGATTATATATCTTTCTTATACACAGTTAAAAGTGAAATAGTGACCTGTGGATTCAGGTTGTACAGCCACAGTCAGGGCCTTTGGAAAACTACTTCCGAAAGTCTCATAAGCTTAGTGGCCTCATTCTCCTGTAAACACAACCAAAACAGTGACAGGGATTACTCCCTGAAAGTACTGGTAAGAGAAATCCAACATGTGAATGATAGACTCCAATACTGCTTCTGTTAACATTCCCTATTGTGTAAGAAATGTTGTAGATTTGGAATTGAAGCCAGGTACATCTATTGTGTATTAACAGATTAGAAGGCACAAAACCCAACACACCAATTATTCAGATAAGCTGGTTATTAGTTTAATGGAATTAAAAGTTACTTCAGCTTCCATGGATACATTTATTTATTTATTTATTTATTGGGGTTTAAGGTCACATATTTCCGCACAATGGCTAATCATGACCGTGACAGTTTTACGGGTAGAGGAAGCCGGAGTACCTGGAGAGAACCACTGAGCAACGGCGAGCAACTGTCAGCTCCCCAACATACTAACTCCACACAAGCAGGGTTAGCATTGGTTGAAGACAAGTGCACCATCGACGTGCAGTACGCCTTAGTACACGACGTAACCGTGATCCCCACATTGGCAATGGGGGTGAAGTGTCTTGCCCAGGAACACAACGCGGTTGCCACAGGTGGGATTCGAACCGAGGACCTCTCTGCTTGCAGCCTGCCCCTCTACCTACTGAGCCACCATGCCCCCTACATGGATACATTGCAATCAGAACAAACAAGTTTAAAATTTGGCCAATTGTTTATACCTATGCTGTCCACTGTTGCGGTATCCAACTCCAGGTATTGGGTACTGGTCCTATTGTACTAGACAAGCAAAACAGACAAGCTGACACCAGGATTTCAAATGAGAAATTTTCAATGGTTATTAAAACAAGAAGTAGCAGTAAAAGCGGGATTCAATATTTTGGGGGGGGGGGCAAAAAATTGTTTGCACAGGTCGTCTGAATATTCAGATTGGATAAAGGATTAACTTTTGACACCCATTACTGGTTATTTGGGTTCATGTCATTTCTATCATTTGAAGCTTTTCCGTAATATCACCAAGGCATTTATTTATTTATTGGTGTTTAACCCTTTACCCAACATGAAAACCACACAACACTTACAAATAAAATTCTTGAGTAACTAATTTGTTTTCATTTTTTTGTCTCAAAAACAAAGGTTATGAACCCTCATTGGAACGAGCTCGACGAGCTCGTTCCAAAGAGGGGTCATAACCTATGTTTTTGAGACAAAAAATGAAAAAATAATGAAAATTAATTGGTGATTTTTCTGAATAGCGCTGACCAGTTTTGGCCATTACATTGGATCAAGGGTTAAGGTCACTTTCAGCATATGTGGCTATATCATGGTTACAAAACGGAGATCTAGTCAAATTTAGCAGATGGGTGAAATGCTGCCCACTGTGGAGGACTTCTACTCAGCATGTGGGTTACCAGGTTCTATTTTACCAGTAAAACCAAATTAGCTTACTACAGTAAACAAGCAATGCTCCACTTCCTGGAGTTCTCATGGAGAAGCAACAGCATAAGAAAGAATTTCAGTCAATCATTTATAAGTATGTTATATAATCTATCTTGCTATTTAAGGGCCATTTCAGCAACTATGGTTTTAACACGACTCCAAAGTCCAAAACAAGTTCAATTTCATCAATCACTTATAGTTATGTGTCCAACTTCAGTGGGCTAGCATCTCAAGTATTGGTGAGCCAGTCCTATTTTATAAAGCATAATTTACCACAGTAAACAGACCCTGTACCAGTTGACAAGGTTTCATAAAGATGTTACCTGCAACCTATTTATTCATTTATTTATTGATGTTTATGGTCACTTTCAGCATCTATAGCTATAATGGTTATATCTGTGCTGCCCAATTCAAAGGACTTTCACCAGAGATGTTGGTGATCAGATTCTACTTTATCAGATCTAGTTACTGGCTGGCAGGTTCCTTCTTATCAATGGACAATAACCATACTAATTATTTATATATTGATGTTTTAGGTCACACATTTCTGCATAATGGCTAATCGTGACCACAAGATGGCTATGAAGTCATCAAGTCCAGCCAATCGTTTACACCCATGTTGCCCATTTTAGAGGACTTCCATCCCAGGCATTGGTTACCGGGTCCTATTTTACCAGTAAAACAGAGCTGGTTGACCACAGTAAACAAGCACTGCTTCAATTCCCAGCGTTCCCATGGGGAAACCAGGTTAATAAAAACTGAATCTTTATCCAGAACAATAATGGAGAACAGAACTCATCATATTGGATGTGAAGTTTATTTAACTCAGTTATTCTCAATTTTCAAGTTTACTCTATTTTCCATGAAAAGATCATTTAACCCTTTACCCAACACGAAAAATGGACGACACTTGCAAACAAAATTCTTGAATAACTAATTTTTTAATTTTTTTCATCGAAAACATAACTCTTGACTCTTCATTGGAACAAACTCAATGAGCTCATTCCACTGAGGGGTCATAAGCCATGCTTTTGGAACAAAAATATGAACAAATAATGAAACTTGAATGGTGATTTTTATGAATAGAACTGGCCAGTTTTGGTCATTACATTGGGTAAAAGGATTAAGGAAAGTTCTATCACCACACCAAGTGACAGTTGCCCAAAACAGCAGAAGCCATACAAAAGTTCATCCTATTTTATACTAGGCAAAAATGTTAACCCTTGTATTAAACTAACATGGATTTGATAACTTCCCTGCATGGAGCCCTGTCAAACAAGATAAACTAGATTAAATGGCCATATTTATTTATTTATTTATTGGTGTTTAAGATCAAATATTTCTGGACAATGGCTAATCATGACCATGACAGTTTTATGGGCGGAGGAAGCCAGAGTACCTGGAGAGAACCACTGAGCAACTGTCAGCTTCCCAAAATACCAACTCCACACAAGCAAGGTTAGCATTGGTTGAAGACAGATGCACCATCGACGTGCAGTACACCTTAGTACACAATGCCACCTTGCCTCCATGTGGGCAATGGGGTGAAGTGTCTTGCCCATGGACATAATACGGTTGCCAAAGGTGGGATTCAAAACTTTGGAATTCGGTGACGGTCACAGTAATTTCTTGACATATTACAAGATTTTTTATTCAGTTAACTGGCATTTAATCTATAACTAAAGTGTAAATAACAGATCAAATTTTGCTGAAGGCATGGTAAATGGTTTTGCATTTGGAAGTTATATTCAATAAACGGGGTTATTCAATTAAGGGATATCCAATTGAGTGGGCTCAACTGTACTCCTGCAAACTGCACATCCTACTCCTAAACACAAGTACTGCTACAATAATGCTGCCTCTCCCAACACACAATACATACTCTTGTATTCTCCACAACCAACAACCCAGTCAACCTGGTGGTCAGATTATTATTTCTAATAAGTATTTATTGGCATGTAATGGAAATTTCAGCCCCTATAACTATGTCATGACCAGACAAGCTCCAAACTTTGGTTACTGTGTCCTATTTTACCAATAAAACAGATCCAGTTTACTGCAGCAAAGAAACACTCCTCCATTTTCCAATGTTCCATTATGTATGTCAGCCAAATATTTAAAACAATGAATGGAAGGCAAATGTAAGCTTTAGCTTCGTTACTAAAGAACAAATGGTGGTAGCAACTTGATTTAAACTTGAATTTGTCTGACCTAAAGATGTTCTCTGCAGATTCAAAAGTAAAGTCTAACCAATTTGCACATTTTTGAGGACTCACATCGCGTAGAGTTAGAGTCAGACCACTAACACTGGTTAGATGACTCTAATTTATAAGTGGAGCAGAACTTTTCAGCAGCTGTCAATGAGCACTTCCCCACTTCCACGGGTTTCCATTGAGCAAATAGATAATTTTTTTTATTTATCGGGATTGAATGACACTTTCAGTAGCCTGAGTCATCTCCCATCAGATTTATGGGTGGAAGAAGTCAGAGTAACCGGAGAATCAGCAAGCAACGGTCAAGTTTCCCCAATGTACTAATTCCACACAATCAGGTTAAGCATTGGTTGCAGGCATGTGCACCATCAACGTGCAGTATGCTTTAGTACACAGTACCTCAGTACCCCCCTCCCCCACCCTATGGGCTATGAGGATTAAGTGCCTTGTACAAAGACACAGTGTAATTACCAGTGGTCAGGATCGACTCATGAACCTTTCGGTTTGAGATTCAATGCTCTAACCACTGAGCCACAATCTCAGCAAAAGGATTAACTAGAAGCTTTTAGGATTTACATTGGCTTTTGTACATGAAGGAATCACCAGAATAAAACCATTATGGTTGTTTTATTGGGGTTGGAAACTTTCTACACCCAGGGACACCTTGTGTCAGGACAGTTTTATGGGTGGAGGAAGATGGAGTGCCACCAAGCAATAGTGAGCAACTGTCCGACTCCCCAACTCTGCACAAGCAGGGTGAGCATTGGTTGAAGGCAAGTGCACCATCTATGCCTCAGTACACAACAACATGGAGCCCAGCCCCCCCCCCCCCCCCCCCCCCCCCCCCCCCCCCCCCCCACATAGGCAATAGGGATTAAGTGCCTTGCCCAAGATCACAACTTAGTTACCGCTGGTTGGGATCAAACCGTAGACCTTTCGGTTTGAAGTTTAATGCCCTACCCAATTAGCAACCATGCACCCCAAACTTACAGTGACTTTTAGGCTGGGATCGTTTAAGCAAAATGGCAATTGTATTAATGCATGAAATGGGCCTACTCCTTATAAACTTGAATAATTCCACTTCTTGGTAGCTCAGAGGTAAGCATTCCAAAAGTCTCAAACCCTCAGAGCTGTGATTCCACCAGACAATGTCTAACATCAATTTTTAGGATTGGGAAAAACAAAGTGACACACATTTCATTTTAACTGTTCCCAAATCAATTTCAGAGCATTATGTTAAAATATTTTTCAGCCTTTTGCCTTTATACTAAGACAGAATGTTATATGCCATGTTAGGATGAAAGGGTCACAGCAATTTTTGAGATGCTGACAAACACTATTAGACAGGGAAATGCTGTTACACAGAGAAGGTAATGATAACTTCAGATACACAAAGGCAGCCTTCCTAACAATTAATGGTTTCGAAGTCACAACAGAAATCATGATCTGAGGGCAATCAAAAGTGAAATGTTTGGAACTAAAGACACAATAAATGATTTGACAACTTATTTCAAATCAGACCATTATTTATTTATTGGGGTTTAAGGTCACATATTTCTGCACAATGGCTAATCATGACCATGGCAGTTTTATGGGTGGAGGAAGCCAGAGTACCCAGAGAGAACCACCGAGCAACGGCGAGCAACTGTCAGCTCCCCAACATACTAACTCCACACAAGCAGGGTGAGCATTGGTTGAAGACAAGTGCACCATCGACGTGCAGTACGCCTTAGTCCATGACATCACCGTGCCCCCCAGATGGGCAATGGGGGTGAAGTATCTTGCCTGAGGACACAACGCGGTTGCCGTAAAATCAGACCATTAAAAATCTAGGGCTATTTTGTTTGAACATCATTAGTTTTTTATGATTTTTGCCACTTTCAACAGCCAGGATCACATCTTGTCTGACAGTTTTACAGGTGGAGGAAGCAGGAGTACGGAGAGAACCTTGCCCAACACCATCATGCAGATTGCGGAGGTCAGGATCAAACAGCTGACCTTTCAATCTCAAGTCAATTGCTCTAACCAATGCGCAACAATGCTCCCAATGAATCTCATTCAAACAAAAAACACAACAAAAACTGGAAAAGAGTGGGGGGGGGGGGGGGGGGGGGGGGGGAATTAAGCTTAGCTGGGTCAAGATGGATACATGTGTGTTGGGGAGTGTGCTATGTAACCTGCTACTCTATCTCGAACAGAACTAGGTTCTGTTACTCAAATCTAGAAGAGAAAACATTTCACAGAAAGACAGGTCTAGTTATCTGTAATTCTCAGCCGCTTTTGTACATTGGATTCAATAGAAGAGATATAAAAACAAGAGGTGTGACACCACCCTGGTGCATACCGCCAAACAATGGCAACAGAAGAAATAAACCATGATAGTGTGAAAGCCTTTCCCATAAACAATCTTCATTCCAAATTTCATTGAGATCTGATAACCCAAACCTGATATTACAGCCAAACAGACAAAAAATTGGCGATTTTATGAGGCAAACAGCAAATTTCCCCCAAGATAAAAAGGGGGATAAGTCTAGAAAGTGAAATGTAAGAAATATTTTTCCAAGACTTATTTGAAAGCCTTTGTTATAAACAATCTTCATTCCAAATTTCATTGAGATCCAATAAACCAAACCTGAGATACGAGGCGAACAGACAATAAATTGGCTATTTTGTATATTTAAAGGGCCATAACTCACAGAAAAAAATATTCCCAACAGCAAAAACGGCTCATGCTCCTTTAAGCTCTCAAGATAGTGAACATCTGTATAAAATTTCATCAAAATCTGAGCAGTAATGTTCAAGTAAAAACTCAGACTTGGAGGGTGGATGGACGGACGGATGGATGGATGGACAAACAGACAGGTGCAATCCAGTATATCCCACTTTTTAAAAAAAAAAAAAGTGTGGTATAATGAAAAATAAACTCAAGCTTGATTAGCCAATATGTGAGGTTCAGGAGAGGTGAAAAATAAGACACTAAAGCTGAATGCAAGAAAAAAAAAGGGGGGAAAAAAACTGCATATAGAGGTACAAAAGATATAGAAGATGGTCCTTAAGAAGCAGTTACAATCTAGTACAGGCAAACTGAGGGCAGTTGTAAATAAACAGCTGCGCCATGAGCGCATGATACGCCAGTTAATAATTACAAGAGGGAACCACACAATATGAGTATACATGTGCACTTGTCAGGTTACATATACTTGCCACCAAAAAATCATGAAAATTGCTCAAAGTCCAACATGTGGAAAATTGCCTATATTTTGATGAATAAAGTCCCATAACTCTGGAATGACAAATCGGACAGAGACACAAATCGAAAGGGAGATTCCTTCTATCAACATATACTTGCAACCAAAAAATCATGAAAATTGCTCTAAGCATTTTCAAGTTATTGTTCGACATGTGAAAAATAAAGTCCCATAACTCTGGAATGACAAATCGAACGGCGACACCAACCGAAAGGGAGCTTCCTTCCATCAACATAAACCACCTACCAAAAAATCGTGAAAATCTCTCGAAGTGTTCTCGAGTTATAGTGCGCGGTGTAAAAAATCAACAATTTTCTAAGTAATAAAGTCCCATAACTCTGGAATGACTAATCGAACGGCAACACTAAACGAAAGGGAGCTTCCCTCCATCGACATACACCACCTACCCAAAAATCACAAAAATCTCTCAAAGCGTTCTTGAGTTATCGTACGACGTGTGACCGGATGGACGGACGGACGGACTGCGGTATACCATAATACGTCCCGTTTTTTCAAAACGGGCGTATAAAAATATGCACAGACAAGGATAGGGAGCACCAAGTGGGGTGCTGAGGTAATGAAGGTCTCCTGACCTGAGAAGCATGACAAATCAGTGTCTGGCTAAAATGTCACAGTATAAAACAGAAATAAACCAAGACAGCAAGTGTCAGCATCTGAGCTGACCCATGTAACATCGAAAACTTGTCACAGACCAGAACTGTCCAACAGTTAGATTCACACAAAAATCACAAATTTAGAGAAAGTAGTT
Source organism: Pictodentalium vernedei (assembly GCA_031216915.1). Lineage (NCBI taxonomy): Eukaryota > Metazoa > Mollusca > Scaphopoda > Dentaliida > Dentaliidae > Pictodentalium > Pictodentalium vernedei. The sequence goes on along the minus strand of CM062291.1, from coordinate 305,649,019 downwards.
AAAATCATTCCAAAGAAATGATGACAAGGATGAGCAGGCTGACAAAATTATGAACAACGCAAAGCATGGCATATGCCCCTGTGTGTATGATGACAAAGTCAGTTTGAAGTTGAGTTTGGGAAATACAGGATATATACAAAAACTTTCCACTACCTATCCTCTATAAAGAGATGACACTGATCAGTGAAGGGATTTGTGAGTTACTTGACAGAAACCAAAATCAAGATGGCCAAAAGGAGCCTTCCACTACCTACTGTCAACATAATCCCAAGACATGACAATGATTGGTGAAGGCATCGAGTTGACAGAACCCACAAGTTTCTGGACAGACAACAGATGACAGACAGCAGATGGACATGGGTTGACATAATGCCCCTCTTGTTAGATGGCACACAAAAAAACATTCTATTAGCATTTACTTTGGAGGTGCCAGAAACTAAGAGGAGGAAAGCAGCATCCCTAATTAAACAGGTTTGGCACGGCAGGATCAAAGTAGAAAAAACATTGATTATGCTCAACAGGTCCAGAAGCAAGTCAAGTATTTTTTCCCAAAGAGGTTAGTCTGATTATTTATTTATTAGGGTTTAATGACACTTTAACAGCCAAGGTCATATCGTGTCGGTGACAGTTTTGCAGGTGGAGGAAGTGGGAGTACCCGGAGAGAACCAGTGAGCAACGACGAGCAGCTGCCAGCTCCCCAACAGAACAGGCAGGGTTAGATTGGTTGAGGACATGCACACCATCGACATGCAGTACGCCTTAGTACACAGCATCATCGTGTCCCCTGTGGACATTCTGGGTTAAGTACCTTGCCCAAGGACACAACGCGAGAGTCAGAATCGATCGCGCAGATGGTCACCAATCCAAGGACTAACCGGGCTTGATGTTGATTAACTTTGGTGAAGTCTGATTATTATTTTTTTGTTGGAATTTAAAGTCACTTTCAGCATCTATGGCCATATCATGATCCTAACATCTGCAGGAAGTACAGTTTAGCCAATCATTCATACCTATGCTGCCCACTTCAGAGAAGTCACTCCGGCGATGGTTATTGGGTTCTATTTTACCAGTAAAATTCAACAAATTTACCACAGCAAACAAGCACTGCTGTCAGCTCCACTTCCTGGGGTCTCTATAGGAAAACTATGTCTGATAAGGTCTGCTGCAGGTGTTACTCAAGCAAATTATAACTGTTTGTTTGTTTGTTTATTGTTGCTTCATGTCACTTTCAGCAACTATGCCTAGTTACTTATTTACTGGTGTTTAAGATCACCTTCAGAATTTATGGCTAAATCATGACCATAACACAAATATAAAGTCAGGTTTAGTCCATTTATATCTATGCTGCCCCCCTTGGGAGGACTCCCACCTCAAGCACTGAGTACGGCTTATTCCCAACAAGATGAATGTCGAAAATGGTCATCCCAACAAGACAAATTTAATTAAAATGACTATATAACCCATTTGAGGTTTTCCCATCATAAACTGCTAACACTGTTTACTTTTGTACAAAGAGATTTCAATTAACTGGTTGAGTGCTGGAGGCCCATTTTGGGGCTTTATCTTGAAGTGTGGGTACATATTCTGCAGATGTACTTAATTAATTTTTGATGTAATATTATTTAGTCTGGGTGAATTTGTCCAATATTATTTAGTCTGGGTGAATTTGCCATTAAAATTAATGGGAGAGTGCCAAAAGCACTCTGCCATTAACTGTAACAAGGCAATAATATGTGAATTTATTTATTTATTTATTTATTTATTGCTGTTTAAGGTCACATATTTATGCACAATGGCTAATCATGACCGTGACAGTTTTACGGGTGGAGGAAGCCGGAGTACCCGGAGAGAACCACCGAGCAACGACGAGCAGCTGCCAGCTCCCCAACATCGTAACTCCGCACTGCAGCACAGGCAGGGTTAGATTGGTTGAAGACATGCGTACCATCGACGTGCAGTACGCCTTAGTACACGGCGTCATCGTGCCCCCATGCGGGCAATGGGGATGAAGTGTCTTGCCCAAGGACACAACGCGGTTGCCGCAGGTGGGATTCGAACCGAGGACCTCTCGGCTTGCAGCCTGCACCTCTACCTACTGAGCCACTGCGCTCCAATAATATGTGAACAAAATTTTGACAACCAAAATAAACCTTAGCACACTGCCAGTTAACAGAGGCGCCATGCTTTGTTACAAGACGCTATTTGCTACAGTTTTTTTTGTTTCTTTTTTATCAACAAAAATCCCAAACTCATGCATAAAATAAAACCCTAAAATACTTTACATTGTAATGTGCACGTTCTTTTTCAAGTAAATTTCCCCCATATTTGATGAGAAAATTTTTTGATCTTGGGATTTGTCTTGTTGGGATGACACCCTGGGTACCAGGTACTATTTTACCAGTAACGCAGAACTTGTTTATAACAGCAAATGCACACTCCTTCACTTATAGGGATTTGGACATGGAACTGTGCCTGTAACATGACTGCAATAAAACTATCAAACCAAGTTTAGCAAATCATTTATGCCTATACTGCCCACTTTAGGGTACTAGCACCCAGGTATTGGTTATCAGGCCCTATTTATTAATTGGAGTTTAAGGTTATTTTCGGCATCTTTGGCTATCTCATGACTGCAACATAGGTATGAAGTGAAGTTTAGCTAATTGTTTATGCCCATACGGCCCACTTTAGTGGAGTTCCACCCCCACGAACTGGTTCTGGGTTCTGTTGTACCATTAACCCTTTACCCAACATAACGGCCAAAACCAGCCAGCGCTATTCACATAAATCGGCAATTAATTTTCATTATTTGTCTCAAAAATATAGGTTATGACCCCTCGTTGGGACGAGCTCGTTGAGATCATTCCAACAAGGGGTCATAACCTATGTTTTTGAGACAAAAAAATGAAAAAAAAATAGTTATTCAACAATTTATTTTACAAGTGTCATCTGCTTTTCAAGTTAGGTAAAGGGTTACAGCAGAACTTGTTTACCGATTACCATCTCCCAACCCCAAACATGACCTCCATGGACTGGGTACTAATTATGGATAACAAGAAACATTTAGCATAAATTATGTTCTATGGAGCCTCAAAAGATCTTTTCCAAAATTGTCTCCAGGGATGCCCCCAAAGCTGACTAGTGATGTTTTGTTAGGGGAATGATGCGGTGCTCAACCCACTTTTTGTGTCAGGCATATAGGCCTACATAAAATTCAACACTTGACTCATTCACTCAACAAACATCACCCTTCTGGCAACGATGTGTGAACAACTTGGTCTGCAGTGCTATCACTAATTTGCTACTGAAGACCAAATGTTAGTGTCATGTCCAATAATGAGAGAGTGATACCACTTTCCCAATCAACCCCAATCTCTGACCTGCACATCATTTTTCAATGAGTGCATTCCTTCATTTCTAAATTGGGAAACACATAACTGCCTTTCCCCTCCATCCTGCAATGGGAGGGTGAGTGAGGGAGTCATAAGCTTTGTTTTTGAGCCAAAAGGTGAAACCTTTCAGTCATTCAAGAACTTTTGTTGAAAATATTGTCAACTGGTTGTTTTAGGTAAAGAGTTCACAAGCACATAAAATGAAGAATCACAGGTGGGAGGTGCAGAAAATACCCAAGACCACTGAGCAGTAGAGAGTAACAAAGACTTGACAACCTGTAAAACTTGCCCGATTTCGAGCAAAGGCCACCTCAAGTGAAGGCATGTAAACTATGAGTGCTCTAAGTATTAGTCTATACAACACAACTGCAGGTTTTGAGAGCCAGTGTCTTCATTAGTCTTGCTAAAGGTCAATGTAAAGTATAAATCACTTTTAAACTAAAGCTCAGGTAAGAACAACCCATCACACAGAGGATTTAATTATTTGGAAATGTAGTTGAAAAATTTAGTGTCAGCCGAGTCCTTAAACTATGAAACTAAGCGAACCTAGACAGAAAGTCTCAACAGCTGTCCTTATTGTACTTCTGGTTGCATGGAACATTTATTTATTGGGGTTTAATGACACTTTCAACAGCCAGGGTCCCCTTGTGTCAGACAGTTTTACAGGTGGAGGAAGCCGGAGAGCACCACCGAGCAACTGTCAGCTCCCCAACATACTAACTTCACACAAGCTGGATTAGCATTGGTTGAAGACATGTGCACCATTGACGTGCAGTATGCCTAAGTACACAACGTCACCGTGCCCCCACATGGGCAATTAGGATTAAGTGTCTTGCCCAAGGACACAATGCGGTTACCACAGGTGGGATTTGAATAAAGGACCTCTCGGCTTGCAACCTGCATCTCTACCTGCTGAGGTTACATGGAATACATGTTAAGCTTTGTATACAGAAAGATACTCTCAGTTATTGGCTTGACCTTGGGGCAAGGCATTATAGGGGCACTACTATTATAGATTAAGAGCTTAGTTTAGATGCAGTGAGTTGGATACATGAGTGGCATGAGTGCATTAAGGATGTAGTTTGTGTCTGTACAATCTGGCGCTACTGACAAATAAATTGAATGTTTTGTAAAAAAAAAATGCTAAAACTTCCAATTCAGAAAAGATTGTACATCTAGTATTCCCTTTATACATGAAGAATTAATGAAGGAGTAATGTATTTGTCAAGCCAGAGTGTACAGCTCATATATCAGCCTGATAGATCAATGCTATATCCCAAAATTTGGTAGATATTCTTGAAAATTTATTTCCTGTTAACGTCTAGAACATGATTGTGCCAAGAATCAGAGAGATCTTTTGGCAAGTCTACAATAGAAAGCCAAATGCATTGGACAGTTTTGTTCAAAATGGCTTTTTCTTCATTTTTTATTTTAAAAACCCATTTAGGTCTTACATTTTCTGTTGTTACAATATATGTTGTTCTCACTGTTCCCATATGACTCTGCAGTTAAAGTAATTATTGCAATGGAGGGGGGGGACATAAGCTATGTCTGGAAGCAAACCATCAAGAAATTGTATTGTTTCGGGAAATTTGTTTGCCAGGTCATCTGCATGTCATGTTGACTAAAGGGTAATGCTTATGTTCGATAATTTTCATTTCAAACTAGTTTTTTCTGCTATCAAGCTGTGATCAAAGGAATCGTCATTCAAGATATAAATACAAATGTTGGGTAATAGCACTGGTCTGGCCAATTATTCTTGAGGTGTTTATTTCACACCTTTATAATAGTTTGGTGTTTATATACACACCTTATAAACTGGTGTTTATTACACACCTTATATAAACTGGTGTTTATTGCACACCTTGAAAATAGGTGTTTATCACACACCTTACAAACTAGTGTTTATTGCACACCTGGTGTTTATTTCACACCATGATTGGAAATTTTCAAAAATCAATTTATTTTTTTTATAAAACTTGTCTGTCTCACTTCATGAGATTTATTATAAACAGTATGTTTATCAAACTCATCACTCTCCTGAAGTAGTGTGCATACTACCTGACAACAGAAATAAATTGCCAAGATACCTTCTGAAAATATAGAAACAATTTTATTCATGTGAGGATGTAAACATTAAGAACATATTTTATCACAAAGACCAAAATCAACAAGATCATTGCACATCTAGACGTCAGGACTCACTACTTTGCAATATGCCACAGGAACAATATGCCATATAGGAAATATGACAAATATGCTTTGCCTCCAATAAATTTTAAAGTACATCACATAAATTATAGTATACTTATCTCCACATCTGAGGACAGGTAAAAAAAAAAATATTAAAGTCCAGACAATTGTTAATACCCATGTTAGAGGACCACCAACCCAGGCAGTGATGACCCAGTCCTATTTTACCAGTAAAACAGAGCTTGTTTACCAGTCAACATGCACTGCTTCACTTCACCAGGTTCCCATGAGGACATAACATTGCCACATGATTAAGAAAAAGACGACAGTTGCAATCACGGTACTGAAGAGCATTCCTATTACAGTTACATATCTTTTGTGCTAGTGGCCAAAATTGAATGAATTTGTTCTGCCCCCCCCCCCCCCCACCCCCTCCCCCCCACCATCAGAAAAGCTGTAGCTTGGGTGTTGGGCATCCATAGTGGTTATTTATTTATTTATTGATGTTTAAGGTCACATATTTATGCACAATGGCTAATCATGACCGTGACAGTTTTACGGGTGGAGGAAGCCGGAGTACCCGGAGAGAACCACCGAGCAACGACGAGCAGCTGCCAGCTCCCCAACATCGTAACTCCGCACTGCAGCACAGGCAGGGTTAGATTGGTTGAAGACATCCATAGTGGTTAACCCATTAACCTATATCATGAGACCTCTAACTGGAATGAGCTTGACAAGCTGGTTCCAACGAGGTGATATATGGTTTTGCTTAAATGTTCTGAAAAAAATTTCCAACTGCTCAATTTGTAAATTACGCTGACGGATGCAGTCGATTCATTAGGAAAAGAGCCAATCCAAGCCATAGCGTGATTGGAAGAACAAAGCTGTCAAGTACATCACAAGAACTCTTTCATATGAAGAAGACAAAAAATTGATATGGTTCCTGCCAAAATATATTTAAAGTTCCCACAATAAGTAATGACACTGAGCAGTCATTCCTAATGAGATAATCAAAATAGTTACAGCCAAAAAATATGCGGAGAAATAATTCTTAAAACTCAATGTTACCAAAATAAAGAGAATATGCACCAAAAAAAGATTTTTTTCTCTGTATCAGTGAAATTTTGGGAGAAGAAAACCACAGAAAATATCGAAACTTCCACTTCCTTCTTGGATTTAAAATATCAGCCCATTTGATTTGCTTTGTTGAGCTTACATGATGTTGGACAAACAAAAATATTTGATTACTTCAATTATTGCTTTCAATTATAGTTTATAACCGCTCATTGAAAAATCAGGTAAACCTCATTCCTCTAAACAATCATAAACAAGCAATATTTTCAAAGCAAAAAATGGCAACTACATAAAGGTGTTATAACAAGTGTAAAGGTGAGGTAGATATTTATGTAATATCAACAAATAAAATTGAGTCAAATTTAAATTTAGTTAAAGCCCAACAAAGTAGATCTGTTTCTCAGGCCATTTTTTTTATTTTATTGTCTATTTTTGTAATTATTTCTTTGCCATCAAAAGTTCATGTTCTTGATTTGTTTTATGCCTCATAATCTACAGAATAGCATGGGTGGTGGTGTATTTCGTACATTGAGTACAAAAAAGGCTTTGCAATGCTAGAGCATTGCAAAGCCTCGTTGCACTCAAGGGACAAATTTATCAATTTTATTAACTTGGGTAAAACATCAGACATAAACCATTTAATTTGTATTTTTCAAGTTTGCATTGGTTCTAAAAAGAGAGTATGTGGCGGCCAAAAGTACCATATGGGAGGGCCTGAGAAACAGATTTTTAACTTTTTTAGGTCCACGTACAACTTCTGTGAACTGGCCTGTAGTGATATAAAAATATCTACATTAAAGCCACTCCTGATGGGCTTGGTAACCTAGCTATCAGATTTTTCTTTATCAGAAGAAAAGCTCACACTAAAATGGGCTCCCTTTGTTTATGACAAATGTTGACCTAGAACTATCTTTATAACACCACCAATGGAAGAATGCAATCAAGTCTTTCTCACTGGGACAACTAACCTGTTGAGCGGAATTTAGAAGCAAATGTTTTAACTGTCTTTGGCCGCTTTTTAAGTTCCTTGTCAGAAATATCTTCTGATTTAAAATTATGATCAGTTGAGTCAGTTTTTTGGTCACTATTTTCACTAGTCCTGTCACTAGAGAGAGATTGTTCTGAAGTGTCCATTTTCTCTTCAGTGCTATTATTATGTTGATGGTGGTGGTGATGGTGGTGGTGGTGATGAGATGATTTCTCCTTATGTTTGTGTTTATCATGTTTGTCTTTGTGATCTGACTTTTTATCCTTCCTTTCTTCTTTCTTTTTGGATGCCTTCTCTGCAATGAAAATGTTACAAAGTGAACTCTCATCTGAATAGGTTCAATCAAAGGTATCATTTTAAAAACACAAGTAAAAAGAAACTGAATTCTCACCTTTGACCTCTAATCCTTTACCTATTGTGGTGCCCTATTCAGCTACAGTGGGACCTTGTTAATTGAATAGCTGCTTTGACAATGAAAATAATTAACAGAAGTATTCAATCAACAGGGATTGTGTCACTTTCTTGTATTCTCGGGATAAACTTAGCATTTATTCTATTGTATCTTGTTTGAAGATCTCCATGAGCTCTGTCAAACAAGATATAATAGATTAAATGCCTGTATTGGATGTACTGAGGCCAAATAGGTCTATAAACAAAGGAAAATTTGGGAGAGTCAGGGTAATTTCTCGACAGGTTACAAGATTTTTCATTCAATTAACAGGAGTTTACTCCCTAACCTATATTCAATTAACAGGACAAATTTGTACTGGATGTATGGTAAATGGTTTTGTGTTGGGAAATTATATTCAATTAACAGCATTATTCAGTTAAGAGATATCCAATTAAGTGGGTTCCACTGTAGGACAGGTTTCAAAAATAGTTATTCAAATTTTATTTTTTCAATAACATATGAATCCTCACTGGAATGAGCATCTATGGCTTGCTTCAATGAGTAGTCATGAGCCATATTCTTGCAACCAAAATGTTTTGTAACTGGAAGAAATTCAGTACATAGAGAGTGGTTTATCCATGCTCTCAAGTCACAAGTCTAATTTGTAAAGAATATTTGAAGCCATGATCGGCTGTTTGTTTACCCACTTTTCTTGGAGTTTGAGTGCCTACTACTGTTGATGTAATGTGTTGTTCCTTTACTAGCAGAGATATAGATATTCTTTCATGTTTCAGTTATACATATTCCAATCAATAAGTATTCAATTCACTTTGAACCCATCAAGCTATTAACATAATCAGTGGAAATATGCAACGCAATCATAAAATTACATCTGTGGCAAGTCTTCATTTCTAATGGTAATGTCATCAAAACATTTGGTCAAATCAAATCTTGATTAACCCTTTACCCAATGCTAACTATTTCAAACTTTATTATTTGAAATATAATTTTTTAAATTTTTTCAAAAAATTTCAACAAAACCATATCATGCAACCCCTCTTTGGAATGAGCTCAATGAGCTCGTTCCAAAGAGGGGGTCACATGATATGGTTTTGTTAACAATTTTCGAACAATAATATTTTTTCAGCTGCTGAATTTGCATATTACGCGGGCGGATACAGGTGATTCGTTGGGTAAAGGGTTAAGCAATCTACCTTATGTTGATTCAAAGTTATGTCGATTCATAGAAAATGACTGTTTATGGGATTTTTTAGACTCAATTGTCTGGTATATTTCAGTTGGTTGAAAAGCAATCTGTATTCCAGACAAGAGAATTTATTTGAGGGCTACACTGGTTCCAGGTGATAATAGCATCAAATTACTTGTAGCATTAGAATTGGTGGCAGGAGAGCTTATGGTTTACCAAGAAAACATCTGCAAAAGAAAACATCTGTAAGTGGAGTTTCCTTCCATAAATAACTTCCATTCTATGCAAAAGCTTAAGAAAAAAATGTCAATTAATGGCTATCCAAGTTGAAACCAGAAGTCCATTAGCTGGAATTTTGCTTGCGCTTTTTAAGCTGTTTGACAGAATTGGAAACTTGTTGTCTTGGCATAAACTCTACTCCATGGGCGATTTAGCAGTAATCCACTCTCAGCATATTGTGGGTTACAATACCACAGTACTGTGATCACAAGAGTGGTAATTTTTCTCGATCAAATCACGATTGAGACAATACCCTGAGGTCAAGATTAATTAATTTGTATCGAGTACTGGAACCGCATATTTGGGATTTATTGTGAATTGCTTAATCTTCTTTGAATGTACTTCATATTATCTTTGAATTTTAATTAATTAGTCTATGTACTTTCCTTGTTATTTATTTATTGGTGTTTAAGGTCACATATTTCTGCACAATGGCTAACCATGACCGTGACAGTTTTACGGGTGGAGGAAGCCGGAGTGCCCGGAGAGAACCACCGAGCAACGGCGAGCAACTGTCAGCTCCCCAACATACCAACTTCACACAAGCAGGGTTAGCATTGGTTGAAGACAGGTGCACCATCGACGTGCAGTACGCCTTAGTACACAGCGTCACCGTGCCCCTACGTGGGCAATGGGGGTGAATTGTCTTGCCCAAGGACACAGCGCGGTTGCCGCAGAGGACCTCTCGGCTTGCAGCCTGCACCTCTACCAACTAAGCCGCCCCCTACTTTCCTTGTTAAAGTTTAGAACTCTCCCATAAACTGTAACAAGGCAATGATATGTGAACAAATTTTGAGCGCCAATACAAATTTAGCAATCTACCTGTTAAAAAGAATGCTGCGAAATCAATGACTAGCGAAAAAGAAAAAAATAATACAGCTGCAACGTTTTTGCATTTCTTTTTCAATGAGGGAGATTCTACAGTGCGTTGGGTAGAAAAGTGAAAAGATAACTTCAACAGGTTCATGATCCAGTCAAACTTCTCTATCCACTTTTGTGATCACAGCACTGTATGCGTTTGACTATTTATTTATTGGTGTTTAAGGTCACATATTTCTGAACAATAGCAAATCATGACCAAAACATGGAGATAAAGTCAAGTTTAGTCAATCGTTTATACATGTTGCCCATTTTAGAGGACTTCCACACCAGGTATTGGTGACCGCATCCTATATGATCAGTAAAACAGCTTTTTTACCGCCGTAAACAAGCATTGTTCCACTTCCTGGAGTTCTCATGGGGGAATTTTCAACCTTGTCCAAGACATTAATACAAAGCATAATACTGCATAATATCAGAACTGACCTAATTTTATGTTTCGTGTTCAAGTTTTTGCACAAGCAATGAAATTTCAAGCAAAATTCAACAAAGGCCAATAATTCTTGCTATTTTTGAGAAGCCATCATGGTTTTGAAAAACCAGTTAAAGTCTATGTTAATATCAAGAAGTCTATCAAATTTTATTGAAAGCTTAGGTCTACTGTTCAAGTTATTGACTAAACAATATAATTTGGGTCAAATTTCAACAAAGGGCAATATCTCTCAATTTTCATCAAAAGATGGTGGTTTCTGAACTAATCCAAGACATTGTCAATATAAAGCAGTACCTCAAAATTAATTAGGAAATAACTACTGTTCAAGTTGCTGCACAAACTTCTGGGTGGATGGAGCTCTTTGCTATATTCCTGGATGATTTGGGAGGGGGGAGGGGCAGAGAAAAGTGAAACATATCAAAGACATCACTGATCATCAGAAAGATTTGAGATCACATTATCACAGCATAGTGCACTGAAATAAAAACTAAAACTCCAAAAATATATTTTGTTGCATTAATTAGGTTATCTGTAACCATCACATATATTTTTCATTTTCATTCATTCAGTGTATGATGGTTTCTCCAAAGATTGACTGGGGAAAACTGATATACACGGCTGGCTCCTGCAGGTCACCATCATTACAAACATTTAATTTAATTTCAAGCAGTGCTGTTTGATGGGATTATGTTTTCAACAATGCAAAATGGTTAGCATGAATACATGGGTGACCCTCCTCCCTTCCATAACAAACCTGGAACTTGTAAATTTACCACTCAAACTAGAATCAATTCTTTAACATTAGTTATTAAGATTATTGATTAGATTTCAACTAGATCAGTGCCTGAAGCCATGATCATGGTTCACTCTATTTATTTTTTATTTATAAAGGTTTAACAACACTTTAACAGCTAAGGTCACATCGTGTCGGTGACAGCTGCGAGCTCCCCAACATCGTAACGCCGCACTGCAGTACAGGCAGGGTTAAATTGGTTGAAGACATGCGCACTATCGATGTGCAGTACGCCTTAGTAAACGGCGTCATCGTGCCCCCATGTGGACAACTGAGGTTAAGTGCCTTGCCCAAGGACACAATGCAGGAGTCTGTATCGATCGCTCAGATGGTCACCCATAAAGGGACTAACCGTGCTTGACGTTGTTTAACTTCAGTGATCTGACAAGAACCGCAAAACCACCATGCCCCCGATCATGGCTCTGACAGAATGGAAAGGTGTTGGTACAGCACTAGAGGTTTTAGATTCTCGGCATGTATCTAAAGTCTAAATCAATCCTTTAGTCCTTAAGGGCCTAATTCAGACTTTGATAACTGTTTAATGCAAAGGAACAGGGGCCCCAACATGCACTGTTTTGGTAAACTCAAAACATGTTTTCTAAGTACGTTGCCAGTTGTTTCTAGGCAAGTCTTGGCTGCCTATGAAGGCAGCCAAGACTTGACTAGAAACAGCAAAGCCATTGGAGGTAGACTTTCAAATTATGGCAAAAATGTATAAAATTCTACAGCCCCTTAAGGATTAACATTGGTTATTAGGAGATTATTGATGAGATTTTAACTATCAGTGTTTGGAATCCATTATCATAGCTGACAGAATGGCAAAATGCGACCTGGTACAATGGTACAACAAACCCATGATGAATAGGGTTCTTCCTTCCATCATGTCCAGCAATGGTATGAGCTCATTCCAATGAGGAGTCACATATGGTTTTGTTGAAATAAAAAAAACCAAGAGCACCGCACCGGTATCCCCAACCAAGATTTATTTATTTATTGGTGTTTAAGGTCACATATTTCTGCACAATGGCTAACCATGACAGTTTTACGGGTGGAGGAAGCCAGAGTACCCGGAGAGAACCACCGAGCAACCGTCAACTCCCCAACATACCAACTCTACACAAGCAGGATAGCATTGGTTGAAGACAGGTGCACAATCGATTTGCAGTACGCCTTAGTACACAGCGTCACCGTGCCCCCGCGTGGGCAATGGGGGTGAAGTGTCTTGCCCAAGGACACAATGCGGTTGCCGCAGGTGGGATTCGAACCGAGGACCTCTCGGCTTGCAGCCTACACCTCTACCAACTGAGCCACCCCCGCCCCTCCCCCCACCAAGATAGCTTTCTGGGAAGGAAGAGTTTTAGATTTTTATCAGCAGGGTTCTCAAAGAAACAATTTGGGGTAACTTCAGCAAAAATAGTCAGACATAGCCAGAATGCAAACTCTTTTCACTTTATTGTCCTATGAGGTCAGAAACCAAAAATAACTGGAATCAGTTGGTAACCAGAAAATGTTTAAAAAAAAAAAAAACCCAAAACCTGGATACTTTTGGTTGAGAGCCGATTTACTAAAAACAAATTGGGGCTAACTTTGACAAAATAGGTCGGGCAAGACTGGTGTACAAACTTTTCATTTTATTGTCCTGTGAGATCACACACAAAATTATTTGAATCAGTCGTTAATAAATGGAAAAAAAAAAACCAGGACAACTTTTCAATATAGTCCAATTTGAATAAAAATAGAAGTCAAAGGGCCATAACTCCTGAAAAACTGGGGAGGCAAAACTTATATGCGAGCTTGTTTCACTTAAAACACACACCAAAATTTTTTGAAATCCTGATTGTCGAAACCAAAGACAACTTTTGGTCATGTGCTTACATGAAAATTCTACATCAAAGGGGCACAACTCCTGAAAAACAGGAGCAGGCGAAGCTGATATGAGAACTTGTTTCACATGATGAAAATATTTTAAATCTGTTGATAATTGTTAACCGGTGGACAATTTATGCTGACTTACTTCAAGTTAAAGGGGAAAAACTCTTGGAAGAATGTGTGGACAAGGTCAATTTTTACTGCACCTCAAATGAGTATCATGGGATGTGTGTATGTGAAGTTTCATGGAAATCCAGCCATCGTTTGCAAAGATATGAGCCTGGGTGGATGGACAGACAAACAGATAGATGGATGGGCAGAAAGATGGACAGATGGATAGAGGCCATCGCCATAACCCCTGCAAACTACATTTGGATGGGGATGAAAAAATTTCTCGATTTGCCGGCATCTATTATTTTGAGTCAGTGGTGCATGTTGATTGTTAAAACAACATTTGTTGTGGAAGTTTAAGATGGATTACTATTATACGCTAGTTCTAATTAATAAGTACAATAAATTATATGAAGAAGAAACTTCACTGATGAAAGTTTTATTAAAATTTACAGACTCAAGGCCATAAAAAATCAATACATAAACTATCACTGGAAATTATTTTAAATTGGGATGGAAAGGAGGATTTTATTTTGTATTGTTTATTTTCTGTGAAACAAACAGTAAGCAAAAGCAGGCCCTCCATTGTGTATATATGCACGCATTAACTGGCAGGGTGCTAAATTAATCTCTATCAAATTCTGTTTATTTGTTTTTGCCTTGTTTCAATATATGGGAGAGTGTCTACAAACATATGAAATACATAGATAATATAAAATGCATGGATGGAATGTGAAGCCTTTAAGTTGTGTTACCTGCACCCCAGAATATGGTACAAACTAAGTGCACATGTCAATGAAGTAATAGCATTAATAAATAGTAATTATTGGAAGCAGTACATTGTTCACTTATTTAAAGCAAACTATAGTTACACTTTCTATGAGTTACGGGCAAACCAAGAAATTATTTAATTGGCTTTCAGGGCAGATCAAGAATTTTTAAAAGTCAGACAACCGGCAAATCAAGACATAACCGGTAGGTCAGGGCAGCTATCCAAAGTACTTTGTGGTATACAATATGTATATGTTGCTACCTAGAAGTATTTTCAATGTCATAGCACATCAGAAACATTTCTGTGCAGATTGTGTGGATTTTGTTTTTCTATCTGGATTCTTAAATCTGGATTTGCTCTCAAAATGTCCATCAAATTCACCCCAAAATGGTATTTTCTGATTAAACCAGGCAAAATATGAACTTCCAACAACTATTCTTTCATTTCTTTCAAGCAAATGAGTTGTCATCATGGTACCAAATACCTGTGTTGTCACCATAACTTCCTAAGTGGCTGCCAATCGAGACACAAAAACTAAGAAAACAATTATGTACATTCAAGTACCCAATCAGTTTTGCACAGAATCTGACAATTTGATCTGGAGCACCATCACCAGAGAGAAATACAACTGCTTTCCTGGGTCATCAATCATTTTAGCTGGACTGAACATCAGGACAAAAGTACACGAGAAGCCAGTGGATGAATATCAATGTATGCAATTTCCTTTGCTTTTGAAGATTATCTCCTTAGTATTCTTATAACTTTCTCCTCTGGTATTCTTATAACTTTCTCCTTGACAATGTCTACACGCAATTATCTACTTTCGATTTGGAGCTGTTAGTCTACACTGACAAAACCAAATATACAAGCAGGCCAAACTCACAAACATCACTTAGTCAAAAAAAGTGGTATTTATTTATTAGTGTTTGAGGTCACATACATATGCACAAAGACGAATCATATCGCAACATGGAGATACATGGTCCCTGCAGTCAAGGACTGATAAAATTCAAGGCTGTTTCTCAATATATTTCAGCATTTTTCAAGGCCAAACAAAAGCCAAATTCAACTATTTTCCAAGGCACTGCCTTCAATAGTCCCATCTAGGACCTCCAGTCATTACCTCTTCCTTCCAGAAGGGAAGTGGGAGGAGTGGGTAATGACCTGAGGTTCTAGTTAGGACTAGGCATTCACAAACCCTGGCATATAAAATTATATAATTGTGATTACATGCTTCATCAGCATTTTTACTTTGTGAATATTCCAGGCCTCCTGACACATTTTCCAGGATTTCAAGGCTTTGAAGGCCCCCTAACTCCCCCCCCCCCCCCCCATCACCCCTTCCAAGTCAAATTCAAGGCCATTCCTTGAATCCAAGGTCAAGCTGGAAACCCAGCAATAAAGCAAGTTCAGTCATCATGTTGCCCATTTTAAAGGACTTCCTCCCCAAGCATTGGAGGCTGGGTCCTATTTCAACAGTAAAGGAGAGTGGTTACCACAGTAAAACAGTTTCACTTCCTGGGGTTCCCATGGGGGAGAAAAAGTGATAATGTCACAGAGAATAGTTAGTTGATAGAAGTTTCAGTAACATGTTCAAAAGCATTGTAAACTGATGTATGCTTCATGTTGATGTTCCAATTTTTACTGATCTGACATTACAGAGGTTTTCTCTCTTACTCCTTTCTGAGGAACTGTTCACTTCTCTGTTGGCAGATGGATTTTGTTTGTGCTAAACAGGTCTGTCCATGATTGAACCACAGCAGTTTATTCCTGCTGCACTAATTCTGACAATAACACAAGGTTGTCTTTTGTTTATTCCATTGATTTTTTTATTTGTTTGTTTTTCTGTTTTTTGTTGTTTTTTTTTTTTTGGGGGGGGGGGGGGGGGGGGGGGGGTATCTTTTGTTAACCCATTAAGGGCCTGGACAAGTGTCTTGAATTCCCGCCATTCCATAGTCACTATACGTCCAATGGCTTAGTAGTATTTTCTAGTTAAGACTTGACTAGAAGCCTCTGCTAAGGTAATTTGTATTTTAGCATTTTGCAGCTTATACTGATCTGCATTTTGCAGTAACTCCTTAGAGAAAAAACATTGTTTTATATTTAGTACTGCACTATTTGAGGCTTGAAAGTCTGTGAAAATACAAACATTTGATTGATTTGTGTGTGTGCTGTCTTATTATTTGTGACTGTTCAGTGTGTTTGGCAGTAGTTTTCTACCTCTTATGAAACTGGAAGTATGTAGGTTCATGTTTTTGGGGGTTTGAGGTCACTCTCTGCATCTATGATAGTATTGCGACGGCAACATAAATAAAAAGTCAAGTGTAGACAATTGTTCATCTTCAAAGCAGAGTAAGTATATCACATTTAAGCCTTTAACTAACATAACTAGAAGACAATATATGCCACGCACTACCCCCCCGCCCCCCCAAAAAAAAAAAAAAAAAAAATTTGAATAACAATAAAATATTTTATTTATTTATTGATATTTAAGGTCACATATGTCTGCACAATGGCTAATCATGACAATGACATGGATATAAAGTCCAGCCAATCATTTATACCCATGTTACCCTTTAGAGGACTTCCACTCAAACACTGGTTACCAGGTCCTATCTTACAGGTAAAACAGAGCTCATTTACCACAGTAAACAAGCACTACTTCACTTCCAATGGTTCCCACTGGAGGATAAAATATTTTACTGTTTTCCGAAAAAAACATAGATGAGGCTATAAAAAAAAGAACCTCTGTTTCTCAGGCCCGCGCACATGGTAATTTTTGGTGCTCATGCAACCTTTTTATGACACCAAAAAAATCTTCAAAAAAAATTTGAGATATTGTGCTCATTTCGGTAAATCGATATCGATGCGTTCGCAAATTTTAAATTAACACACTTCAACCTTTTTCTACATCATACCTTAATAAAGTGGGTGGGTTTTAGCAATATTCACGACAGAAAGTGTTTTATTCTGTAAAAGGTAAGTCATAATGACAGCAAGAAGGAAGGTGTCTTTCAGTCTGACAACAAACAGTCACAAAGGGGAATGGTCGATTCGCACCACGTTTGATTCGCACCAACCCTCAGAAAGTCTGCAAAGTCAGGTGCTATGTTGAATGGAACACAGTCTCCTGGCATTTATTTTTAGTAACATTTGTATTGTAAATGGCCGTCATTGGGAATTTGTGTACTGTTATTTGAAACTGTTACGAGTTTCCCAGTTAATTTAAATAAATGCATTTGAGATGCAGGATAATTGGATAACTAATAGTAACCGTTGCTTGATATAAAAGTAACAGTCATAGTTGAAAATAAATTGCATATAGGCAGGTATGTGCGGTCGAATTGGTTAATAAAAACACGCAAACATTCGTTTTGTATTTCATTTTCAGATTTAAAAAAATACGATTTATGGATGAACTGCCCGTTCAAATGTGTTGTGATAATTTTGAATATAATGGGGAAAAATTGCGATTCACGATTTTATTAGGCAGGTCCTGAAAGGATTTTTTTTTGGGGGGGTAAAATAAATCTCTGAAAGTTGGCACTTCGACATTTGATTTGTCCCACAGAGACGTTTCAACCCGAGACGTTTCACCCACGAGGCGTTTCGTGACTTTCGTCCTGTGTTATAATTTTCACGTTTCACTGAAAAAACAAACATTCAAACCCCACTTCATTTACGACCCAACACCCCTGTGGTGAATAACCAATATATTTGCTAAATTTTGCGTGGTCCACCAGGCATTTGGATGGGGGTCAAATTACCACAAACAACCTCTCGGGGAGAAAATAAAAAGAAAAAAAAAAACCTGCCCACCCGCATGCTTTTTTGGAAAAAATGGCCTGAGAAACAGACAATCAACTTTGTATGGCTTGATGCCTCACCGGAATGGACTCAAGCTCATTCCAATGAAGCATCGTAAGTTTTGTTTTTGAAGCAAAAATATAAAAATCTAAATGGCTATTTTTGTGAATAGTGCTGGACATAAATAGCCTTTACATCCAGTCATTTATTTATTTATTGGTGTTTAAGGTCACATATTTCTGCACAATGGCTAATCATAATCCACAATATGGACATAAGGCCACACAAAGTAGATCTTCTGTTTCTCAGGCCATTATTTGTGAAATTACATGCGTGCGAGCATTTTTTTATTTTATTTTTTATTTCAGTAATTACTTCTTTGCCATCAAAAGTTTATGTTCTTGGTTCAAGTTTTAGGCCTCATAATCTACAGAATAGCATGGGTGGCGGTGTATTTCATCCCTTGAGTGCAAGAAGGCTTTGCAATGCTAAAGCATTGCAAAGCCTTCTTGCACTCAAGGGACAAATTCATCAATTTTTTTTAACTTGGGTAAAATATCAGACATAAACCATTTAATTTTAATTTTTTTTAAGTTTAAATTGGTTATAAAAAGAGAACATGCGGCAGCCAAAAGGACCATGCAGGAGGGCCTCAGAAACAGATTTTTTATTTTTTTAGGCCTAAAGTCCACCCAATTGTTTGTTCCCAAGTTGCCCATTTCAGAGGACTTCCACCACAAGGCCAGGCCTGAAAATAAGCAGTCCGACATTTGCAGAATGAGGTCCCCAGAGGGTGAATTTGATGATGCTATCCCATACATTGAGCCAATTTATCCTCTGGGTACCTCTTCCTGTTTAGTTTTGAGACCCTGATTCAGATTGAGGTTCACAAAGGGTAAATTTAGTGATGCTACACTGCTGTGCAGGGTAGCATCACTAAATTCACACTCTGGGGACCTCATTTTGCAGATGACAGTCTGCTTATTTTCTGGCTTGCCCAAGGCATTGGTTACCGACTTTATTTTATCAGTTAAATAGAGCTTGTTTATCATAGTAAACAAACACTGCTTCACTCCCTGGGATCCAATGGGGAATCAAGTAGTGTTAACAAGTACTGCTTCACTTCAGAGACATTATATATGATATTTGCGCAACAATGTGTGATGCAACTGCTAATGGAGAAATGTGAAGATCAGATTCCCTTATGCCAGTACAGCATTGGCATTCTAACTTTGAAATATCAGATCATATTTGGTATGGTTTCTTGCCATGTGCCCTTCCTCCTAATGATTTCCTAACCTGCACTAAATGCTCAAAGCAAATAGGACATCAAACCTTTGCCAACAGTTAATTTTCTTTCACAGCGTTCTACTTCTTGATGGATAAGATCATGAAATGAGGTAGTTTAGCTCGTTCCAATGAGGGGTCATATGAAATTATTTCTAACCTCGTTCCAATGAGGGGTCATATGAAATTATTTCTAACATATTTTAGGTATGCCAATCAAAGAAAGAAGCTAAACAATTGACGAGGTGAGTTCAAAAGTTTTTATCATCCCTTGAATGCCAAAAGGTGCCATCGGCAAGGCAAAAGCATTGCAGATGATGCCTTGTTGCCCTCAAAGAAGATATATCAGGGTTGAGCGGCCACTGATCAGACCTGCCCTCATGAAACTTGAATCTTGGCACCAAAAAGGTAAATGTTCTGGTTGGTGACCCGTTTCCTCACACCTTTACTCTCGAAAGTCACCAAGACAATGTCATCAACTATTCTATAGAAATGGAAGCAAGAAACAGGGTCACTATATGTACATTCCTTTATCAGCAAACAACAGAGCACCTCAGCACATCATTCAGATCACAAGCATGGTGGAATCGCAAACTAAAAACATGGCGTCTTTTTTTCTGTCATTAAATGTCTGGAAACAGCTTGAATGAACACACTCTAAACACATCGGGGCCAACAAGCCTTTTTGGTGCTTTTCAGACTGTCGTTCTACCGTCTTGTGTATTGACACTTTTGAAAACTTAAAAAGTATCAACACATGAGACTGAGTTTTTTGGGCGTGAAATCTGTTAACAATATTAGCAAGTAAGGGCCGCAAAATTTAATTTTTAGTATATTACTTAGTTTTATGATGGAAACCCTGAATTTTTAGTATATTACTTAGTTTTATGATGGAAACCCTGATCAGCTGTGGCAACAAGGATAGGAATCAGTGTCTGATGTGAAGACTGATCGGTGCGGTGAAATCTCACAGTGATGTTACATTCTTAAGGGCATATATTTCTGCCACCCAAGTGCACTGAACTGGATCATCCATGGACCGATGCATCACTAAGGACAATAAGTACTGTAATCTATACAAACTTTTTTTCACTTGAATGACCATTTTTTCCTCTTTAGTCCCTGTTCACCCACAAATAACATCCCTCACATGTATGAAATCTTACAAATACACCTCTGTGAAAAAACTCAAATTATCTGCTCAGATGCAAGGAAATGGGTATTTTCGTACCCTGGAAGTTACAATTTTCCTACCATGGTGTGTGGTAGCAATGAACTCTAGTTGCCACATGGTGGCCTCATTTATTTTCCCAAGGCAGAAACACCGGGTATATATATATTATGTTAATACTATTGACTGTCACATTACAATTCATGACATGTTGTAAACTGCCGAATCCCGATATTAACTCATACCGAAAGTCAATTGCCCTTTTTGATGTTGGTGGACATGTATTGGATAAAACTAAAGCTACTGCCCAGAAACCAACTGATCACACCCACCTACATTCATTCAACTGTGAGTTGAGTCTGAATTGTTAGAATTTATTTATTTACAGGTGTTCATGGTCACTTTCAGCATCTTTCGCTATCTCTTGACAGCAACACAGGTATGAAGTCAAGTTTAGCCAAGGGTTTGTACCTATGTTGCCTACTTTAGAGTAATGAGACAGGCATTGGTTACAGGTCCTATTTTACTAGTAAAGCAGGACTTGTTTACCACAGTTTACCACAGTAAACAAGCACTGTTTGACTTCCTGGGGTTCCAACTGTGAATTTCTGATAGAATTGGACATCTTTTTTAGGTTCATCCTCAGTGTCACAAAAAATATATGGTAATTACTTGACATTGCGATAAAATTGAATCATGATTTTGTACTCGCTGTATCACTGTTTTTATTTTTGCCTGCAAAGTACTGTGATCAGAAAAGTGGACAGAGAATTTTGATTGGATCACGGCTGGGTCAAGATTCGATTGAAATTATCTTTCCGCATTCCACCCCACTGTAATGTGAGAAGAAAGGAATGTAAGTTGACATTTTCAGGCCTGGCATTCTTAGGGGTGCAGGAGTGCTGCACGCCTATAAAAAATTGAGGAGGGCAATTTTTGTACCCCTTGATTTTCTGCAACGCCAGACCTGTTTGGGACTGCCTTGAAAATCTATTATCATTTGTCAATGTTGCATTGATTCGCAATAATTCATGACCCATTCTGTGTCGCATTTTGATACATTTTGAGTGTAGAAGAGTCACATAAGAATTGAAAGCAACATTTTGAATAATGAGAATGTGCTTGCGACAATTTTTCCACTATGTAGCTGAATGTAGTACAATTTTTCAGTCACAATAGTAATTCCTTGAAGTAATTAAACAGTACTTAAAGTGTTTATTGTCAATAATTCACCTGTGGGGGTGATAATTTCTCAGTATATAGAGTGTGTATTGTCAATAAATCACCTGCGGGGTGATAATTTCTCAGTACATAGAGTGTGTATTGTCAATAAATCACCTGTGGGGTGGTAATTTCTCTCAAGCGATAAATGCTAATTTGAAGCAAAGCGTAATTAGTATAAAAAAAAGTTTCATCCAATGGACCTCCGGGTTAAACCCGCAGGTACATTGGTTGAAGCTTGGCTTGTGCTTCTTGTGTTTGTGTACGGAATTTGAGTAGTACCTTGGGTGATACCTCTACTCCATGGGGTGATTGGGTGGCAATCCACCCTCCATGTACTGTAACCAAAATAGCATTCAAGAATATGTATTGAAAATTCCAGGTGCAAATTCAAGAATATGTATTGAAAATTTCAGGTGCAATTGCACCCCCAAGCAATCTGAGGAGGGCAATTGTTTTGCACTCCTTGATTTTCTAGACAGCCAGGCCTGCATTTTTGTTTGTTTTTTATATTCGGTATTGATTTTGCAATTTAATTTTTATTGGTGTGTAAGTGTATCGTGACAGTCTCAAACAATACCACTTTTGTGATAACAGTGCTATACCTGCTAACCACAATTATTCATACTACTATTTAACCTTATAATAACCTTATTTCTGGCAACATTCTGAAAAATAGTATCCTTGTTTTTTATCCAGAATACATGACGTCACTCCTTGTATAATGATGAATGAATTCAAATTAAGCTTTCTAGCTGCTTTGTTGTAAATTTAATTGTTTCCTGGGGCAAATGCATGTGTGACCTCAGTTCCAGTCGACAGTACATTGGGCAATTGTAAGAATGATAGGGACAGGCAGATTTGGTTGTTTGTCACCTACAGTATGTTCAGTCTAGAAGCTGATTACAATTGACATTCATTAATGAGTTTGTCTATTTTATCTCTTCAACCTAACACAAATAGATGAAACTCAACAAAAAAAATTTCTTGAATAACTTTTAAAATTTTTGCCTCCATAAACAAAGTTTATGAACCCTCATTGGAATAAGCTCAATGAGCTCATTCCAATGTGGGGTCATAAACAATGTTTTTGAGAAGAAAAAAAATTCAAAGATAATAACATTTGAACAGGGATTTTGGTGACAAAGGCTTAACTAGTACATTCAAGTTGCTCTAAAAGTGTAAATATTAAAAAGCATGTCACATCTGAAAACCATGTTATGAAAAGTCAGTCATGTTTTGACTTCTGTCTTCTTAGTGGTTGTTATCCTTTATATATACACATTCTGTAGTCTGCACACTGACTCAGTCTGCTGTATCATTATTATTTATTGGTGTTTAAGGTCACATACTTATGCACAATGGCTAATCGTGGCCGTTCTACAGGTGGAGGAAGCCAGAGTACTCAGAGAGAACCACAGATCATTGACGAGCAACTGTCAGCTCCTCAACATTCTAACTCTGTTCAATCTCCGCTCAAGAAGGGTTACAGCGGTTGAAGACATGTGCAGAACGTCCTAGTACACAGCGTCATCATGCCCCCACGTAGGCAACTGGGATAAAGTGCCTTGCCCAAGGACACAATATGACGAGGATTTCCAGGATGGGGATCGAACTCAGGACCTTTAGCATAGAAGTCCAACAGTCTACCACTGAGCCACAATACTCCCTGTCTGCTATATCAACCCTTAAGGGCCTAATTCCGACTTTGATCATATTTTTTTGCAACAGAACAGGTGCCCCTACATGTAGTCTTCCAGTTAACCATTTACCCAACAGCTCGTTCAAATGAGGGGTCATAAGCTATGTTTTTGATGAAAAAATGAAAATATTTAGTTATTCAAGAAATTTGTTTGCGAGTGTTGTCTGCTTTTCGTGTTAGGTAAAGGGTTAACTCACAAGTTACATTCTAAGCACCTTGGTAGTTGTATTTAAGCAAGGCTTGGCTGTCTAAATAGGCAGCTAAGACTTGCCAAACAAAAGCAGCTAGTCACAGGATTTAGACTGTAAAAGTGAAGCAAACATATTATTTATTTACTTATTGGTGTTTTAGGTCACATATTTTTGCACAATGGCTAATCATGACCACAACATGAGTATCAACTCAAGACCAGGGGTGAGTGTTAATAAGCCATGTTGCCCATTTTATAGAGGGTTTGCACCTCCCAAGCACTGGTGACTGGGTCCTATTTCACCAGTAAAACAGAGCCTGTTTGCCGCAGTGAACAGGCACTGTAGCAAACATATGTAAAAATCTCTGGGCCTTAAGGTTTAATACTACATATGGTATAAATTAGAATAGGGTCAACTTTGCACCTTCTTTCTCTTACTGATTTCAGAAGTCGTTATATGATACAAAAATAAAGGATATGGGGGGGGGGGGGGGGGGGCATTGTTTGTTAGGGTTTGGACATTACAGATTTTGGCAGAGAAATATAGGATCAGAGAAATTAACCCCATGCTTAACGTATCAGACAAATGCATCAAGTACTAGTATTATACGCTAAAATCATCACTGAAATTTTAGGAAAAACATTCTGTGATGTCTGCGACCACGTAAATGTTTAAAACCATGCCAAGAATTGAATAAATAAAATCACACAGTAACTAATTCACTAATGAAATTTGATTTCTAAATTTAACCCTCTGTACACTAATATCAAAATTTTAAGCAGCAAGTTTTTCCCATAATATAACGAGGTAAATAACCAACTCAAGAGTTAACCCTTAAGGGCCTGGACATGTGTCCTGAATTCCCACCAGCCCACATCCAGTGTCTTAGCAGTGATTTCTTGTCAAGTCTTGGCTGCCGTAACGGGCAGCCAAGACTTCAGTGGTTTCTAGTCAAGTCTTGGCTGTCTTTTACCTAATTTGTTAACAGAACCTCCTCATTATGGCATGTTAAGGGCACCTGTTCTCAGGTCATAAAGGTGGGAAATAGGCCCTTAGGGGTTAACTGCTTAAATTCCTAATTGTATTATGGGGACAATTTGCAGCTTGAAAATTTTGATATTGTGAAATCAGTGAGCAGTGAGTTAATTTTGCAAATACAAGAACATTCCAGTCATGGTTACAATCAAGCCTGAATATAAGCAACCTGTCATTTGCAAAATGAGGTCCCCAGAGTGTGAATTTGCTGATGCTATCCCATACAGTGGGCCAATTTATCCTCTAGGTAATCCTTCTGTTTTGGTTTGAGACCTTGATTCAGTCTGAGGTTCACAGAGGGTAATTTTATGAAGCTACCCTACTATGCAGGGTAGCATCACCAAATTCACCCTCCAGAGACCTCATTTTACAGATGACAGACTGCTAATTTTCAGGCTTGGTAACAATTAACTTGGCATCAGATGTTTTTATTCACCGTCAATCCAACACAACTAGAGAATCATACTGGCAAAAATTGTCTTGAATAATTGCAAATTTTCTTTCTTTTTACCTCCAAAACATAGTTATGCCCCCTCATTGGAATGAGCTCAACAAGGTCATTCCACACAGGGATCATTAACTATGCTTTCGAGGTAAAAATAGAAAAAATATTAACATCTAAAAGGTGATTTGGGTGAATAGTGCTGACCAGTCATCTCTTATGTAAGGTAAATTACCCTTTACCCCAATGTGCAAGATATCAAAATAAATTTTAAAAAAAATTTCAACAAACACACATGTGACGCTTCACTGGAATGAGCTCATTCCATTGAGGGGCCACATATGGTTATATTGAAATCTTTTGAAAAATATAAAAAAATTTTCAACCGCTCAATTTGTAAATTACAGAGTGGTTGCATATGATTCGCTAGAAAAAAGGGTTAAACTGCCAAAAATGAGCGTGGAGTATTCTGGTTCAGTCAGGATGGTTTTGACATCAAAAGAATCAATTTTACTTGGACATGAACAGATAACTGGAGCTCTGATATCCTTACCTACCAATTAATAGACTCATAAAACATTGAGTTTTTTTTTTTTTTAAGTCTCTGCCTCCAGCAGGTGGATATTCCTGCCCAATACAAATATACCTCCCAATTCTGTTAGCTTCTTTTTTTTTAATTGTGATTTAACACCACTTTCGACAGCCAAGGTCAGCTTATGTTTGACACTTTATACTGTTTTGCAAGTAGAGGAAGCTGGAGTACCCAGAGGGAACCGCCAAGCAACTGTCAAGACTTCCCAATGTACTAACTCTGCACATGCAGGGTTAGCACTGGTTGAAGACAAGTGCTCCATAGATGTGCAGTACGTCCGAGTACAAAGTGCCACCCACACAGGCAATCAGGATTAAGTGCCTTGCCCAAGGACACAATGCAGCTAGCTAGCCCGTGGACCTTTCAGTTTGAAGTCCAATGCCATAACCACGAAGCCACCATGTTCCGGCTGTTAGAGGCACAATTCTTCCTCTTGTTAATAAAGTATACCTCTACAAATTGGATCAATTTTCTTGGAAGAGATTTACTGTTGCCAAATTCTATTGAATTTTTCATAAAATCAAGCTATGGCAGCTTTACTGCAACCATGACTTGATTTGTATGAAATATGCAGGAAAATACTCGTCAGTTTAAAGAGTTAATGAGAAAAGGCCGACAAATTTCCTTAGATTCATCAGGAAAAGCAATTCATGAATTCTTTACAACTGTCACAAGGGATGCTGAAAAAAAATCACGTTTATAAATCAATGGTGTAAAAAAAGGGGGGAATTATGAAGTGATCAAATAACAGTTCTATTCTCCTGACAAGTAAGCTCATATGAAGGAGGCTTATTTTCAAATTGCCCTGAGACATGTAACTTATCTATACCTTAAATAATTGCACACCTGAGACCGGTAACTTATCTGTACCTTAAATAAAATGCACGCCCGAGACAGGTAACTTATCTGTAGCTTAAATAAACTACACCTGAGACAGGTAATTTATCTATACCTTTAATAAACTGTACACCCGAGACAGGTAACTTATCTATACCTTTAATAAACTGTACACCCGAGACAGGCAACTTATCTGTAGCTTAAATAAACTACACAAGGGGCAGGTAACTTACCTATACCTTTAATAAACTGTACACCCGAGACAGGTAACTTATCTATACCTTTAACCCTTTACCCAACGCAGACGATATCAAAATTTATTATTTTAAATATAATTTTTTCAAAAGATTTCAACAAAACCATATCATGTGACCCCTCGTTGGAACGAGCTCGACGAGCTCGTTCCAACGAGAGGTCACATGATATGGTTTTGTTGAAATTTTTTGAAAAATAATATTTTTTCAACTGCTGAATTTGCATATTACGCGGGCGGATGCGGGCGATTCGTTGGGTAAAGGGTTAATAAACTGTACACCCGAGACAGGTAACTTATCTGTAGCTTAAATAAACTACACAAGGGGCAGGTAACTTATCTATACCTTTAATAAACTGTACACCCGAGACAGGTAACTTATCTATACCTTTAACAAACTGCACACCCATTTTACCTGAACTATTGCTCTTCTTTATTTTTTCCATCCAATTTTCAACAATACCATTCGACAAAGTTTTCAAATCTGAAAAACAAATACAGCTAATGTGAATGATTAAGTTCAAACCCTTCCACTGGTAAATTCCTATTTTCAGAAATAACAAGAGCACCGCGTAGCGGGACAATATACACCTGTTTTGTATTTTTGAAGGGTTGGGGTAAGTATGGGGGCGAGGGTGAAAATTGTTTGGACCAACCCCATATTCAAACTTGACCTGTATTTTGTTGTGATTAAACAACATACCAAGTTTGGAACCAATCGGAAAACAAATAATAAAAGTTATCATCCGGAAACCAAATATTTGATGCATTCTGTGTCCAACAAGGTCCATAATTCAGGGGAACTTCGAAGTTCGAACTGACCCCATATTCGAACTTGACCTGTCTTTTGTTTTGATTAAACCACATACCAAGTTTAGGAATCAATCGAAAAAAAAATACTAAAGTTATCATCTGGAAACCAAATGTTGACGAACGGAAAGACCAACGGATGAACAAATGGATGGACAAATGGACAGACAGATAGACTGATTCCATAATTCGACTGTTTTTCAACAGGCGTATAAAAAATCAGTTAGGCCATACTAAAGTTATAATCCGGAAAACACAAAATGCACAAATTCAAGAGGAATAACTCTGGAAAAGTACATGCGATTTTGAACTTGAGCTGTGCTTTGTGGTCATAAACAAAATCTGAGAATTTGAAACAAATTAGTCAAGGCAAACTAAAGTTATCTGGAAACCACATAATTCACAAATTTGCAATCATTCAAGGGGAATAGCTATGGAACGGTACATGCGATTATGGCCAAAGGTGAACTTGAGCTGTGCTTTGTGGTCAAAAACAAAATCTGAGAATCTGAAAAAAATCGGTCAAGGCAAACTAAAGTTATCATCCAGAAACCACAAAATCCACAAATTTGCAATCATTCAAGGGGAATAACTCTGGAAAGGTATATGCGATTGTGGTCAAAACTGAACTTGAGCTATATTTTGTGGTCAAAAACAAAAAACTGAAAATTTGAAATAAATCGGTCAAGGCAAACTAAAGTTATCATCCGGAAACGAAAAGTTGGGCTAAATTCCCATAAATAAAGGGCCATAATTCTACTGCAAATGGGCTGCTAGAAACGGAAATCAAACCCATCCTGTATTTTGTCATACTAAATCCACATGCCAAATTTAACTCAGCTCAAACCATTACAACTAAAGTTCTTGTCCGGAAACGAAATGTGTCCATGGACGGACGGACAGACAGACAGATGGGTGGAGAGACCATTTTTCAAACGGGAGTATAAAATCAACATCTGAAAAATTTGGTGTCAAGGTGTTCAGCTTTAAATGAATGGAAACCAATTTTTCTCAAAAGATTGTGTTTTCAAAGAGCCATAACTCTGCAGTGGATGGACTGAGAAACACCAATATCGAACTTGACCTGTATTTCATTGCTAAAAACAACATCTGAAAAATTTGGTGTCAATCTGTCAAGGCGTTCAGCTTTAAATGAACGGAAACCAATTTTTTTAGAAGAATTGTGTTTTCAAAGGGCCATAACTCTGCAGCAGATGGACTGAGAAACACCAATATCGAACTTGACCTGTATTTTAATGCTAAAAACAGCTTCTGAAAGTTTGATGTTGATCCATTAAGGCGTTTGACTTTAAATGAATAGAAACCAAATTGTTTATGGACAGAGGAACAGACGGACAGACAGACTGATAGACAGACTGATAACCTAATACAACTGTTTTTTAAAATTAATATAAATGACAGTTTATCAAATTTTTGTCTACAACTGCATTACAGTACAGCTGCCATGGACTGGCCACTTTTCAATATTTCCTCAAACACAATAATATTAGATTTTAAACACTAATTATAATAATAATCATCAAATATTTAATTAATGAAGCACCAGGTACAACCTGATGATGATTTTTATTACCTGGTAAACGCGTACGTGGACATCACTTCCCATATTTGGATTACAACCAATCCATGGCAACTGTACTGTATATGAAAGGGTTTTCTTGTAATAAACCATCAATCATATTTTAAATCGTGAGAGTTTTGAAACAGCCATGACAAGCTGGTCTTGAATTTTGAACTCATTTTTTTTTTTGTAACACTTACAACGCCTTTTTCTGAAATATGTCAAAAGATGAAAGTCACCTTACCAATGGATAGCATCTACACACAGCTGACTTTTAGTGGCTCAACTGCAGACACCAGATGACAAAATTTTGAGACGGAGCTCTTTTTCTTGACTTAAATGCCATTTGTAAATGACTGTTTTAATACGTGAAAGTAATATTACGACAATATATTTTGTAAATCTCGACAAAACTACCGCTGAGGCCTTGCCTTTTGAAATAATATAGGAGCTTACCACTGACCTTCCCCCACCCCCCTCTCCCCTATAAGGTACTTTCAGGGTCTTTTGTATTTCTGGGGCATATTTTCATCAAACTTTGTGGTACAACGATAGTCTCAGGGGCCTAAGGATAAGCCTCCAAAAAACATTTCCTGGCATAATCTGGGGGCCTATTAGCCCTGGCACCGACATAATGCAAGGCCTGACTGCCATGTTTCAAATGCAAAATACAAATGGATCAGAAGGCACAATTTAACCCTTAATTATCACACAGGCTCAAACTGTCACTCTCTGAACCAAGTTGCTACAAGTGTATTCTTTCTTGAAAACTCGACAGCTGGGTTGCATTTATCTTGGCAATGTTTTTCCATCATTGTTGGCTGCCTGTACAGGCAGCCAATAATGATGTAGAAACATTGTTAATTCATCTGTGATTGTGTAAAAGTATATAGGGTGGTTATTATCGAACAAGAATTCCGAGGATTTAAGGGTTAACACTTTTCCCAAGCAAATCTGGTGAAATGCTCATATGATACTAACTTGAAATTGTTCATTCCTTTCTTACTGGAAGTTTTCATATTTTTATGAAAATTCTGCTTATATCCCTTGATTAAATAAGTATTTTTATCACTTCTTCCAAAAGAAAGCTAAATGTTGGAAGTCAAAAAGGTGAACAGTGGCCCACTGGTATGATGGTGAGTGGGAGGAGTTAGAACTTGTTTTTGCAGTTTCATATCACAATCATATCCACAATGAAATGCATTTATTTATTTATTGGTGTTTGAGGTCAGATATTTTCCACAATGTCTTATCGTGACCACAACATGGATATAAAGCAAGTCCAGCCAACTGTTTATATCCATGTTGCTAGTGCTGAAACGAATACCAAATTTTTGTATTCGAATATTCGCAAACTATATTCGATTCGCATTTGAACATTTGATAAAATAACATCACAACCTATTATCACCATATATGAAAACGTAACGATCATCGTAGTACTGCAGACCTTGCTGTTTAAAAAACACCGGTGCTTGGTTGGTATGCCGTGCACCTGAAACAAAATTTGTGTGTGCGATTTGTTCCCACTGGCACACATTCGAAGTGGGGGGCCTATTTATTTTCATCAGTCAAAAATTCTCCATTGGGTTTCTAATTAGGCATATTTAACCGGTACTCATCAGATCACCGAAGTTAAGCAACGTCAAGCTCGGTTAGTCCTCGGATGGGTGACCATCTGAGCGATCGATTTGGACTCCCGCGCTGTGTCCTTGGGCAAGGCACTTAACCCCCCATTGTCCACATGGGGGCACAATGACGCAGTGTATTAAGGCATACTGAACGTCGATGGCGCGCATGTCTTCAACCAATCTAACCCTGCCAGTGCTGCTGTGCTGAGTTACAATGTTGGGGAGCTGGCAGCTGCTCGTCGTTGCTTGATGGTTCTCTCCAGGTACTACGGCTTCCTTCACCCGTAAAACTGTCAGTCATGATTAGCCATTGCGCATAAGTATGTGACCTTAAACACCAATAAATCAATAAATAAATTAGGCATATTTAAATGAAAAGGGCCTCTTACCATGAGTGGCTTGGGTTTGATGTGATCCCGTGAGGATGATGTACTCCTAATTTTCTATTCACTGCTAAGATAAATGTCACAAACAGTTCGATGTTTACCTATTCCACGCAATGGGGATTTCTAGCGGGAGTACGTTTCAAGTCATGAGATGGGTGTGGTAAGAAACAACCCTTCTTTGACAGTCACGTTCAAAGTTTTAAGCAGTTTAAGAAAACCAGAACACGGTTTATTGGTTTTCACACAAAACATTTTGGTGAAGTGCCATTAATAGTCAATTTTTTCTGGAAGCAGCATTACTCACACTGAGGGATTTTTTCAGCATTTTAATCTGGTGTTAAAAACACTTCATCAAAGAGAAAGTCACACCAGACAGACACGTGTTCAATGCTGAAAAAAACCTGCAATCGACTGTCAGCACTTGGATACAAAGTTAGTTTGGCATGTCTGATTTGTGTGAGATTGTGATTCAATACATTGGTTTATAATTAAACAACACTTATCAGGAAAACATGCATTGTATCTTTCAGATGAAAGGGAATTATTACCACCTGCCTGATAATTTGTTGGCGATTTCTGCCTATGAGGGTGATCACAGAGCGAAGTATGAATGATTGTTTGATGTTCTCCGCGATTTCGGACAAACAGCATGGAAGTATGAATATTCGAATACTGAATTTCTATTCAAACAAATGTCATTTGTTATTCTAATTCGAATATTCAAATATTCGTTTCAGCACAACTTGTTGCCCATTTTAGATAACTTCCACCCCAGGCATTGGTTACCGGGTTCTAAAAACAGAGCTTATTTACCACAGTAAACAAGCTCTGCTTCACTTCCTGGGGTCCCTACAGAGAAAATGAAATGTGTTCTGTTAGGCAGAGATGATCCATTCTGGCAACAGTCAGCTAATCTCATCTGATATTTCATCTCTCGATAGTTTTCAAGGAAGGTTAGAAAATTCAATAACTTTCCAAGTCCTTAGAAAAGAGTTCTAAATTTCAGGACATTCATAGACTTCAAGGAGTCATGGGAAACCTGAATAAAGGCACCACCACAAAGTGTGCTTAACCCTTTACCCAATGCACATGATATCAAAATTTGTTTTGATTACTTTTTTTCAAATCTTTCAAAAAATTTCAACAAAACCATATCTTGTGACTCATTAGAACAAGCTTAATGGACTCATGGGGAAAGGAGGGTGGGGGGCACATATATGGTTCTGTTGAAACTTTTAAATTACACGGGCAGCTGTTGCCATTTCGTTGGGTCAATGGTTAAAACTGCTGTCTACTTTTTAGTCAACAAAGTTAATCATCTCTTCAGTTAAAAGTAGATCAAGGATCAGTTTCAAAACTTGAATAAAGTAAAATGGATTCATTTTTCTGATCATGAAAAAGTGGTAGAAATTTCAAATACTTTCAGGTATCCCATGCATTACAATGTTATGGAAATCTGGTAACACAAAGTAATATGTGGTACTGTACAAAAACTACTGTACTGTACGTAATACGATGTCTGATCATATCTACTGAACTATCAACAACAATGCTAATTATAGGTAAAGATGGATCTATTTATTGAAGGAAGTGATCTGAATGCTTAGTAAAACAAGCACTGCTTCACTTCCCGGTGTTCCCACCGAGAACTTTTCCTCTGTTTGATGCCATTTGAACTCAAAACAGAAGGCAAATACAATTCAAACTTTCATTTTCTAAAGAATCCTAAAAAGATAATTCGCACTGCATGCAAACTGAAAACAGGCAACTGAACATCATAGTACTGCAGGGACCGATCAGGACTATTTAAAATACGCTCTAGCCTCGGAGCCTATTTTTTCAATTCATGCGCCAGATTTCAATTTACGGAGTCACACTGCTGTTTGTAACACACACTGCAAGTATGTAATAGCTCTCATCATTTTCATTTAGTACACTGTAGCAAACATTAATCTTCACTGTGGTTTCTAATCAAGTCTTGGCTGCCTATTTAGGCAGCCAAGACTTGATCAGAAACCACAGTGAAGATTAATGCTTGGTAATTAAGACTTGAAGTATTAACTTGAGCACTCTACAACAATGATAAATGATAATCATATATATATCATACATGTAAGAGTGCCTCTTTCGATTATCCATCGAAAGAATATCAAAATATGATCTGAGAAGTTACGCGCCAACTGAGAAGCCTATTTCTGAGATTTAAGAGCCAGGTCCTGATGTTTCAGAACCAAATACGCACTGGCGAATGCCCAGGTCGGTCCCTAGTACTGCTTAAGGTACTGCATTTGTGTATATTCACTCTCTACCTTTGACAATAGTGCTCTAATTAATTTGGGGGTGGAGCGGGCATGAAATAGTCAACAGGTCATACTAGTGTCCACAATTTTATTAACCTTTTACTTAAAGCCATATCTGACAATCACTATTGACTAAATCGCAAAATTTTCTTTTTTCAAATTTTGCCTCCAAAACAAATGACTCCTCACTGCAAGTCATTAGAACACATTGTGTAAGGTAAGAAGTTAATTAACTATTTAACTGTACAAATATATTTGCGGTCAAACTTTCTCTTATGGACTTTAAGTCTATTGACCTGGAACATGATTTATTGATAGTTCCCGATTCAATTAAATACCAAATACTTGGATACCTTGTTGTTTGAGAGTTGATGATCAACAGAAAATACCCATGATACAGAGGCCTTATCTTCAGCAGTGCTGAGGTATGGGCTTCTGGTATTGTTATTTATTGGTGTTTAAAATCACATACTTCTGCACAATTGCTAATCATGACCGCAGCATAAACAGTCATGTCCAGCCAATCAATTGTACCCATATTGTCCATTTAAGACTGGGTCCTAATTTACCACTAAAACAGAGTTTGTTTACCACAGTAATAAAACAAGAGCCTTTGTATCACAGTGAACAAGCACTGCTTTGCTTTCCACGATTTCTACGGTGATTCTAGTTTTGAACCATCAGGTAAAATGCACATGCAATAACATCCCCAAATTGCATGATGTAGCAAGGGTACATTTCTCAACATTATCATTTCTTTACTAAGCCATATCAGAACAATGGAAATGGCCATTGTGTTTTATTGTTTGCTTGTGTTGAAATCATTTTCAGCACCTATATCTATATCATAACAAAAAACCTAGTTTAGCCAATCCTTTAAATCTATGCTGCCCACAAAACCAATTTTTCTTTCTTGTTAATTCAATGCTATTTGATGCTCAAATGTTGCTACATACAATTTTTATAGGTTGTGGGGGGGGGGGGGGATATACTCCTCCCCACCCCTCCACATCCCAAATCTAAATACACAATACAAAGTGCCAATTTCGAATATTTATCGAAAAAGGTAACATAGATAATGTGATCAGTAACACCATATGAGCCAACTTGTGAAAAAATGTCTAACAGTTTGGGCTGAGGTAATTGAATAAATGATTTTATTTCCACCCCAAATGACATTGCCACTTGTTGGGGTGATGTTTTCTGCAAACCTGAACACTGGAAATTGATGCAAAAATAAATTTCTCAACATTTTGAACATCAAACAGCTTTGAGATAAAAAGAAAAAAAACTTTTCATGAAGGGGGGGGGGGGGGGGGGGGGGGGGGGCAGATATCAACACCTGGATGACTTACTCCAAAGCACCAATTCTGTATATTTTCGAAAGGTAACCTGGATCCCTTTTAATATGGTCAGTAACACCATATAAAACAAATTGAGGAAAATGCCCTATGTGAGGTGGAGAAGGGGGGGGGGGGGGGGGGGGGGGGATATCCAGCCCTGGAAAACAGATTTGCACATGATCTAAGCAGAGTTTTAGAAACACATCACCAGTTTGTGGTTTATGACGATAGATTACATGACAGTTAATCGTGACCCAAATGACATTATTATTTGGTGGTTATTACAAATTTATTTCAAATACTAAACAGAGGTGGTTGGGTCAGTAAGTGGTACAAATTTGTAGTGGTACAAAACCTCCAGACACAGTGGTACGAAACCTCCTGGGAGGAACCATGATTCTGTGAAAGCTATTCCCATAAACAATCTTCATACCAAAGCAAGAGATCTGGCAATGCAAACCAGAGATAAGAGGCGAACAGACAAAAAATTGGTTATTTTACGAGGCAAACAGAAAAATTATTGTCTTTGTTTTAGAGCAAAAAGTTAATTTATCTCCCACCACCCCCACCCCAGAGGTAATTATAAAGGCAAGAAACACCTGTTACTGAAGTCTAGTGACAATCAGACCATCCACATAAGAGATAGAGAACGAAGACATAATGCCACATGTGGGGAGGTGATTTGATGTATTTTCTTTGTTTTACTGCAGGGACATGACTCATTTGAAAGCCTTTCCACATAAACAATTTTCATTCCAAATTTCATTGTCATCCAATTACCCAAGCCTGAGATACAAGGCAAACAGATAGAAAATTGGCTATTTTTTATGAGGTAAACAACAAATTTTCCAAGTTAAAAAGGGAGATAAGTCTAAAAAGTGAAAAGAGACATTTGATTAGACTCATTTGAAAGCCTTTCCCACAAACAATCTTTATAACAAATTTCATAGAAATCTGATAACCCAAACCTGAGATACGAGGCGAACAGACAAAAATTTGGCTATTTTTGTATATTCAAAGGGCCATAATTCACAGAAAAAATATTTCAACAGCAAAACGTCTGATGCTCCTTAAAGATCTCATGATAGCGAACAACTGTATGAAATTACATCTAAATCTGAGCCGTAAAGAAAAGTTATAAAGCGAACAGACATTTGAGTGCAGACAGACAGATGCACAGACAGGCGCAATCCAGTATACCCCACTTTTTGAAGAAAAAAAAATGTGGGGGTATAAAAAGCATGGCTCCATTTGATGGGAAATCCCCACTGGAATATCTATCTTATGTAGAAATGTTTGACATTACCAACTATCATTAAGCCTATACACATCATACCTATTGCACCATACTTCTTGCTTTATGATTTTGTGCAGTGCAGTGTATTAGATTTTATGTATGTCATCACATTCAACACGAAATATTAGTCTGGAAATTCATGAATCAGGATACTAAGAAATTTTAAGTATTTTGTGATGTTTTGGTCAAAATGATTAATGGTGTTCTGTACATGTGACAGGCCATCTGTTTTCACATACATGTAGAGCCTAGAACAAAAGCAAACACCACTTGAATCGAGGCCAACACAAACAAAAATGAAGTTAAATTCAAAATCTTCAAATGATTGCATCAACTTTGACAAGTTATCTTTCAATTTTCAGGCTAATTCTGGTGAAATTTCAGTACCACCACTCTCTTTGAATGGATTTCATATTTCTATTTGCTAGACAACTTGTGTGTTTATTCTTAAACTACAAATTGGAAAATGGGTAACAAAGGCCTGGTCTTTCAAATAAACTGACAACATATGACATACTGTTGGAAAGATTGTAGGATAAAATACCCTCGGACAAAATACCCTTAGGACATAATACCCTCAAAAAAAAATACCCTTAGGACATAATACCCTCAATGGGTAGGACAAAATACCCTCGGACAAAATACCCTCATATTTGTTTCATGTTCTGTGCTATCTGCCATTTATATTGTGCTTGATATTCAATTGCCATCTGCCATTGGTATTGTGCTTCATATCTATTTAGTTTAACCCTTTACCTAACCTGAAAAGCAGACGACACTTGCAAAAATAATTCTTGAATAACTAATTTTTTGTCTCAAAAACATAGGTTATGACCCCTCGTTGGAACGAGCTCGACGAGCTCGTTCCAACGAGGGGTCATAACCTATGTTTTTGAGACAAAAAATGAAAAAGCAGTGAAAATTAATTGGCGATTTTTGAGAATAGCGGTGGCCGGTTTTGGCCGTTACGTTAGGTAAAGGGTTAATAAAAAAATTAAAAATATTGGTACTTGTTATTTCAAACAAAACACCGGCTAGTGCCTTAGATGCAAATACCCCGCCCCCACCCCCCAACACCAAAAATCCAACTTTATATACATTTGGGCTGAGGGTATTTTGTCCGAGGGTATTTTGTCCTACCCATTGAGGGTATTATGTCCTAAGGGTATTTTTTTGAGGGTATTATGTCCTAAGGGTATTTTGTCCGAGGGTATTTTGTCCGGATACCTGTTGGAAAAGGTCCCAAACAAGCTCAAATACTGTGACAAAAATTTTCTGTGAATAAACTTAAATCTACATCATTGAAGTAGACTGCACACCATATATTAAACCAATGCTGAGAGATGTTAATGAGGAAATGTTGAAGTATTTTATCAATTACAAACAGTATAAAAATGGGTGTCCCCATACGGTTCACGGGGTAGCAAACCAAGATGGAAGGTTGTGGGTTAACACCAGGCATGTCAACAGGTACCTGTACCGGTACTGCCGGTTCCCGCATGCTCCAGCCAGTACCAGTACTGAAGCTTTTGTCCCGTCGGTACCGGTATAAAATTATTTGAACGAGGGTAAACAGCCTAATAATCGTGTATGGCACACTGGCATGACATACTTATTTGTGAATTAACATATCAAAACACTCTACAGGTCCATGTTCTGTCGGCACCACAACCACCATAAGGCTGCCCATTTTGACTTTTCAAACATCACATTAAAGACAACGAAAAAACCGTCATCGGCTACTTCAAAGAAATTATTCTGTGGTGACATCAATGTAATCATAAAGCATGATTATCGTGCTTTATGATTACTTTGATGTCGCCGCAGATTAACTGCCATGGTTGTTGTGCGATCTTCGGGACTGAGGGCAGTTTAAATGTGAATTTCTCCAATCTGATTGCGATATTATCCAATTGTTGATTTTTTCCAGTGTCCCAGTTCCCCCCCCCCCCCCCAGTAAAATGTCCCCCTGGAGGGGGGGGGGGGGGGGGGAACTAGATTTTACAGTATTTGTGCCCCCTGGGGGTAGGGAGAAAAAAACTAGTTTTTTTTCATTTTTTATGTCATACTATTTGCTAATATGGCGAGAAAAACAAAAGATTTCTGTTTTTTTCACCAATTTTGACAATGGTCACAGGGGGTAAATGCAGAACATATAGTTAATGATGAGATTTATGGAGATGACAATAGATTATGACTCAGCCAAGCCAGTAATCTGTTGCTTTGAGGATTATTGAATGCAAATTAGTGTGAGGATTAACACGTCCTGATTAGAATAACAATTATAACATTAGGTTTATCCTGCACCTAATCCATCCAGAAACCAGTTTCTTTAATTTCTCACACATCCCTCCCCCCTCCACCAAAAAAAGGTTAACCATGTCGAGATTAAAAAAAAAACTGTCAAAGATAGGTTTTCGTGCCAAATTAGCAAATAATACAATAATACAACATTGAAAACATTTCTTTACTGAAATGGGGGGAAGATTTCTGTGGCCTATCAAAATTGCCCCCCGCCTCACATTGACCATTTAAAAAATTTAAAAAAAAATTTTCTTGGTCAATGAAAGGTTTTCTCTCCATATTAGCAAATAATATGACAAAAAAAATTGAGAAGAAAACAAATTCAGGTGGGGGCAAAAAAATCAGGGCTGGAGGTAAAAAAAACTATCCCCTCCCCTTCCCCCCTGGGGGGAGAGGGACTTGGGCGGGGGGGGGAAACAAATCTGTTACACTGTTACCAGTCTCGGCGGGACAGGCTTTGTCCTGTCCAGGTACAGGTTAATTTGGTACCGGTGGTACTCTGACATGTCTGGTTAACAATGCGTTTTGGGGGGTTGAAAAACCTCTGTTGGATTGTAGTTGTCAATGAGCTCATAGCAACCAGCTGAATATAATATTACCTTTCAATGCTGTGGCACAGCCACAGAAAAAACGTTTTAAAACTGACATTTTTTTTAGCTCACCAAAAGACCCTATTGTTCACAACTACTCACAGCTGGATACATATTTCAATTTGTCAGCAGACTGTAAAGCCCTTACTGTAGCTTTCATGCCACCCAGTTAGAACATGACCCGAAATATCTTGTCACTTTGTCAATAATTTTTTTACAAATATTGCTGCAATAATAACCGGCTCCAATCACATCCATATTTGTAATGTTTTATTGGTAAATATAGTTTATTTAAAATTTTTTATGAAATTCAGTAAATTTCAGTTTTTTATTTTAAAAGTTAAAAAAAAGCTGTGATCGGTAAAGGATTAATATGTGCTAATCCAAATGGATTCTCCTAAATATAAATGAAATATAAGCCCTGGATACAGAACACCATATATCAGCGGTGTACTGAAAGG
Source organism: Pictodentalium vernedei (assembly GCA_031216915.1). NCBI lineage: Eukaryota > Metazoa > Mollusca > Scaphopoda > Dentaliida > Dentaliidae > Pictodentalium > Pictodentalium vernedei. The sequence continues at coordinate 305,609,396 of CM062291.1, read as the reverse complement.
GTAACATCACACAAGATTGTTTTGTGACAAGGATATATCAGCCCAAACTAATTTTTGAGTGCCCCCCACCCAACCTCTCTGAAATCCACAAAAAAATGAATAAATGCCTCTGGTAACAGTCTCAGTACTACACTTTTTAAACCCATATCAGTAGGTTAAACCATTTCCCCAATATTTTTTCCTGAAAAGCTCTCTATATTAACTAATTTTGAAGTGATCTCCCCACAACCCTTTCAATCGCATTGTCAATCAAACTTTTTGGGGCATAATTCAAGTCATAAATTTTTGCCTTGGAACCAATTACTCCCCAATGTGTAAACCATGACAGCACATGCACTGGTGATAAATTTGTTCTGCTTTGTTCTATTCTCTACTGGGTGGTATCCTGTTCAACAGACTGAAAGACTTTTGTGATTTTTGTAACTTCCTTGATACACAATTTCCAACAATTTTCACTTTCACATATACATATGACAACAGTATCAAGGAAAAAAATTTAGTAAAATTGATGAATGCTCCAAGACAGTCGACTTAGCAGATTGGTAAAACTGTGGTCCCCTGCTATGGGAAATCATTTGGCATGTCTTTGAAATACACGGACCGTAACTCTGGAGAAAAATATGCAGGCAACATGTGCAGGAGCGGCTGGATCCCTCATACCAAATTTCATTGAAATCCATCCACTCACTGCTGCGATATCGCTGCAGATGGACGGACAAATGGGTGGATGGGCCAACTGACCAGCCTTTTTTTATAAAGGGCAGGTGTGGCTCGTCACCAAATTTCACTGATTTCTATCCACTCAATGCTGAGATATTGCTGCAGACGGAAAAAAATCATGAAAAATTTACCAAATATGGACTGTAACTTTGGTGAAAAAAATGCAACTTTTTTAAAACGTGCAGGAATGGCTTGTCACAAGGATCCCTCATACTAAATTCCATTGAAATCCATCCCTGCACTGGTAAGATATCGATATGAATGGACGGACAGACAGACGGACAAATATGTCATATGAGGGTCATAAGTCAAGGTCACATGTGGGTCATGATAGCACGCGACAAATTGTCTCATGGTGATACACCCACATGTCTAATATCATAAGCCAAGGTGAAAAGGTTAATAAGTTTCTGCCCGGACTGACTTACTTGCCAAAAAATCAGTAATTTGTCCTTGAGGTCAAAGTCATATGTGGGTCATGATGGTATGCAACACATCATCTCATGGTGATGCACCCACATGCCAAATATCATAAACCGAGGTGAAAAAGTAAATAAGTTCTGTCCCTTACTTGCCAAAATTAGAGATGGGCAGTATACCGAAAAAACCGAACCGATACCAATATCATGGGGATACCGAAAAACCGAACCGAACCAATCGTTGAATACCGAAAGCGTCTTAATTTTCAAATTTTCCTACATTCACTATTTAAAAGGCCTTGTTGAGGCTTGATAGCATTTGAAGGGTTCATATTCATGGAAGAAGTGGCTGATTTTATTTTCAGTTTTGTTAACCCTTAAGGGCCTAATTGTCCTGAATTCACCCAGGACAACAACCTGTACATGCCCAGCTGCTTAACGGTGATTTCTAGCAAAATTTTGGCTGCCTTAGAAATTACTGCCCATGTGATTTTTTTATTGTCAGCGGGATCTCTAATAGATGGCATGTTCAGAGCACATGCTCTGAGATTGAAAATGCCTCAAATAGGCTTTAAAAGTTAAGGTGTGTTTAGAAGAAGTCACAAAATTACTGTAGACTTGATTTGTGGTAGTAAAAGAATGTCACTGTTGAGCTTATTGGCAGTGGCATCTGTGAAGCTGTGGTACATCAACTTATTCTGTGTTTTCCTGATGTGAATTCCCCTTTTGTACTATCAGCAAATCTCAATCAAGTCAGATACCGAACCGATACCGAGGTGTTCCCCTTTAAAAATACCGAAATCGATACTGAACTCAAAATCCAATACCGCCCATCTCTAGCCAAAATATCAATAATTGGATCTGGAGGTCAAAGGTCAAGATCATATGTGGGTCATGATGGTATGCGACACATCGTCTCATGGTGATACACCCACATGCTAAATATAAGCCTAGATCAGAAGATAAAAGAGTTCTAGCCCAGACACGGTTGTATGAGAAGAACAACAAGGAGGAGGGGAAGAATTCAGGGTAAAACAATATGTCTCCCTTCGGTGAAGGGGAGACATAATTCCTGAAATAACTAAAAAAAAATTTCATTTTTGCTTACCTTAGAAACAGCTTATGACTTAACACTGGATCGAGTTCAATGAGCTCATTCCATTGTCAGGTTAAAAGTGGGTCTTAAAGAAGGCAAAATCGAAAAAATAATGAAATTTGAAAGGCAATTTTGGAGAACTGTGCTGTCTGGCTAGGAGTTCCATGAGCTGTGTCAAAGAAGATACAATAATGAACTATTTATACTGGATTTGCCGAGGCCAAAAATTGTGGGGTATTCAAGGGTTGTCAAGAGTAATTCTTTGATAGATCACAAGTATTATGTTCAATGATTAGGAGTTTTAACACTACCGTATAAACTATATGCAGTTAGCACGTCAATTTTTTCTGAAAATATTGTAAATAATATGCAATTAACAGATTATTCACTACATGCAATGAAGCATCCAATCAAGTGAGTCACTGTATTTACTTTTCTTGTTGACTCTTGGATTCTTAATGCAACAACATCTGGCTAACGTAATTTGTTAAATTCACCCTTCACTTTTTCTTCATTTTTCATTTTTTACCTCAAAAAGACAGCTTATGACCCCTCATTGGAACTAGCTTTGTCCAGGTTTAAAACGGAGGTTTTGATTTTTCAGATTCGGTTTCGGTTCGGTTTCAGACAAAGCCTCAGTTTCAGTTCAGTTTTTCTTTGTGTTTAGAACATATAGAAAATAATACAAAGGCTCCTTAACCCTTCACCCAACGTAACGGCCAAAATCGTTCAGCGCTATTCACAAAAATCACCATCCAATTTTCATTATTTTTTTCACTTTTTGTCTCAAAAACATAGCTTATGACCCCTCATTCCAATGAGGGGTCATAAGCTATGTTTTTGATGCAATAAATGAAAAAAAATAGTTATTCAAGAATTTTATTTGCAAGTGTTGTCTGCCTTTCGTTGGGTAAAGGGTTAACTCATAAAAAGTCCCCAATGGTTTATATGATACCACTCCCCACAAAAAGCCCTGTCTGTAAGTTTATTTATTTATTTATTGGTGTTTAAGGTCACATACTTATGCACAATGGCTAATCGTGACCGTGACAGTTTTACGGGTGGAGGAAGCCGGAGTACCCGGAGAGAACCACCGAGCAACGACGAGCAGCTGTCAGCTCTCCAACATCGTAACTCTGAACTCTGCACTGCAGCACAGGCAGGGTTAGATTGGTTGAAGACATGCGCACCATCGACGTGCAGTACGCCTCAGTACACGGCGTCATCGTGCCCCCATTTAGGCAATCGGGGTGAAGTGTCTTGCCCTAGGGAACCCAAATATGAACCCAGGGACTCGATTTGAACAAACTTGAATCTGACCCCCCTAGAGATGTTGTATACCAAATATGAAAAGATTCTGACCAGTGGATCCGAAGAAGAAGATTTTTAAAGAATAATCCTCGTATTGCACTAAGTAAAAATTCGGGCTCCCATAGGGAGCCCAAATATTAACCTAAGGACTCGATTTGAACAAATCTGAATCTGACCCCCCTAGAAATGTTGTATACCAAATATGAAAGAATTCGGCCAAGTGGATCTGAAGAAGATTTTTTTTAATTTTGGAAACAAATTTAGGGTGCTATCAGAGTTATGCCCCCTGTGGTGCCCCCGGTGGGCGTGGCAACTTTGTTTGAACAAATTTGAATTGACATATGATAGGGAACATGCACAGCAAATTTTGTTGAATTTGGTCCAGTAGTTCGTGAGAAGAAGTCGATAATGTAAAGTTAACGCCGGACGGACGACGATGGACAACGGACAGAAAGTGATTAGTAAAGCTCCCCTTGAGCTTCGCTCAGGTGAACTAAAAATAAGTACTTTAACATTCTATTTTAGCATTATTTTTCATTCTTATCAGTTTATATCCTGCATACAGGTACTCAATTTGGTAATGTTCAAATAAGACTAAAATCCTTGCCCTCTGATTGGATGAGAGCTCACATAGTTTCTTCTATGTTTACAGCTCCAGTAGCATACGCGACTGTCTGACAACACCAAGGAAAATATTTGAAATGACGTTACCCATTTCATAACTATTCCATCAACAGAGTGACTTTGCAAATCGCTTCATTTTTCCAGATCATTCACACATGCAGCAGACAATATTCCATATTATGTACTCTTTAAAATACAAATCCATTTACGATTTGAAGTAAGATGGAGTGACCTCAACCTTTATCTGTTTTATTGATTGAGGTCATGGGGTACACAAGAGGTTTATTTACTAAACTTGTTATCATTAAATGTTGCCTAGATAATTTCATAATGTGAATTTTGGGCTATGGGTAGGGTCTTATTGGAACATTTATGTTATTGTGATGAACTGACGGTAACATGCTCCGAGGTTTGCAGCTTATGTTCAACCTCAACGTCTCGGTTGAAGATAAGCTCCAGGCCGATAACCGCAGACAATGTTACCGTCAATTCATCACAATAACTTATATTCTGTGGCAAGCCTGAAAATAAGCAATTTGACATATGCAGAATGAGGTCCCCAGAGGGTGAATTTGTTGATGCTATACCATACAGTGGGCCAATTTATCTGCCAGGTACATCCTTCTGTTTTAGTTTGAGACCCTGATTCAGCTTGAGGTTCACAGAGGGTAAATTTGGTGATGCTACCCTGCTGTGCAGGTTAGCATCACTAAATTCACCCTCTGGGAACCTCATTTTGCAGATGACAGTATGCTTATTTTCTGGCTTGTTCTGTGGTAGAAGGTTGCGCGTGATAGAATAAACTAGAGGCTCTACAGAGTCTGTAATCGCTCACCTGGAACTACATATAAAAATGTGATTTCCCATAGGCTTTCCATGGTAACTATGAGCTGCAACTGTGGCCATGTTTGTAACATTACATGAGGATCATTGGTAGGAGGTGTCCCAGTCCTCAATCATGTGAAGTTTCAAAACATTTGAAACCATCAAACAGAATCATAGAATGTCTCTGGTGGCCATATTTTCCAGCCAACAGGAACAAAAAGAGGATCATTTGTCGAGCGCCACCTATAGACCATTCTTGCCAAGTTTTGGTTCACGTCGGCTCAATAGTTCCAGAGAGAAGATGAAAATGTGATTTCCTATAGGTTTTTTCTATAGTAACTATAAACCGCAATTGTGGCCATGCTTGCAATATGATCAACATTAAAATGAGGAACCTTGATGGAGGGTGTCCCAGTTATCAACCATGCAAAGTTTCAAAACATTTGGCCATGCAGTTTCAGAGAAGAGTTTTTCAAAATTGACCAATCAGAATCAAAGAATGCTTCTGGCGGCCAACAGGAATAAAATGAGTAACAGTTGTAGAGAACCTCTCATAGACAATGCCTGCCAAGTCTGGTTCACATTGGCTCAGTACTTTCAGTGAAGAAGATGAAAATGTGATTTCCTTTCAGGTTTCTACAATTGCACCCCGATGAAGATTAAAATGAGGATCATTGGTAGAGGGGGTTACAGTCATCAGTCAGACTAAGTTTTCAACCATTTGGCCTTCTAGTTTCAAAGAAGATTTTCTTGAAAATGCACACATTTTTTAATTCTGTTTTCAACAAAAAAGTCAGTAAAAGAAGGTTAAATATTTTTGAAAAATAACTTTTTTCAGATTGTATTCTCTTTTCAAAATAGCTTTGGATAGGTAAAAGGGTTACAGGAAACACATTACTCCAATTTTTGTCAAATCTTAAAAGATATACAATAATTACTGTCATTTAAGCTGACATGATTGCAAGAGAATGTAAACAAAAAACTTCTCCTGGCTTTCCAAACACCTGTCAACAAACAATCAGTATTTTCTGATAAGTGACATGACACTAATGGTGCATATATCAGCATCCATGTACAGTTGCAATGGTTTACAGTTAAGTCAAAATAAGTTGTAGGATAATCCTATTAACTATGTATCTTTTTCTCTTCCTACACTGATAAGACCAGACGCTGACATCATTTTCTGGAAAGCTCTCACTGATAGCTTTCCAGAAAATGTCAGATTCTGATCTTGTCAGGACAGGAGCGGCAGTTTACTTAGTTTATTGCAGTTATGCTACAGCTTATTTTGACTTGTACTGTATACACAATATTTTTTTTTTTCCCCAGTTCTCAGTGGAGAAAACTGGAACCAACCCTTACCAGATTCTCAAAAAACTAGTATTTTGCTGACAGTACCGATCTTTTGTGCAGACAGGAGGGGCATTGGGTTAAGCATTAGAATATAGCCTCTGGTGGCCACATATTTCCATCCTCTCATAGACCATTCCTGCAAAGTTTGGTTCACGTCGGCTCAGTAGTTTCAGAGAAGAATATGAAAATGTGATTTCTCATAGGGTTTCTATAGTAACTATAAGCTGCAATTGTGGCCATGTTTACAACCCGAGCAACATTAAATGAGGATCATTGGTAGAGAGGGTCCCAGTCATCACTTATGTGAAGTATCAAAACATTTGGCCTGGCAGTTTCAGAGGAGAAGATTTTTGAAAATCCACCTATCAGAAACAAAGAATGCCTCTGAGGGCCATGTTTTTCAACCCACAGGAACAAAATGAGGATCGTTTGTAGAGGACCTCCCATAGACCATCCCTGCCAGGTTTGGTTCACGTCAGCTCAGTAGTTCTGGAGAAGAAGATGAAAATGTGATTTCCCATAGGGTTTCTACTGTAACAATAAGCCGCAATTGTGGCCATGTTTGTGACCCAAACAACATTACATGAGGATCGTTAGTAGAGGGTGTCCCAGTCATCATTTCTGTGAAGTTTCAAAACATTTGACCTGGCAGTTTCAGAGGAGAAGATTTTGAAAATCCACCAACCAGAATCAAAGAATGCCCCTGGAAGCCATGTTTTTCATCCAACGGGAACAAGATGAGGATCATTTGTAGAGGACCTCCCATAGACCATTCCTGCCAACTTTGGTTCACACTGGCTCAGCGGTTCCAGAAAAGAAGATGAAAATGTGAAAAGTTTACGGACACCGGACGGCGACGGACGCCAAGTGATGAGAAAAGCTCACATGGCCCTTTAGGCCAGGTGAGCTAATAATTACTGAAAGCAAAATAAAGCAAAGGAAGAGAATACGTTCTACTGTGTTAAATCAAGCAATAGTAAATTAAAACTGAGGAGCTAAGCAAATCATTAGTCTGAGGAAAAGATAACTCATACTTGAATCTTCCGATTTAGCAAGTGACTTTATTGTCTTTGCAGCTTTATTCTGCTTCAGTATTTCAACTGTCACTGGTAACTGTTGATAAACTTTAAGTAATTCCACAAGGAATGGCATATTGTCCGATGTTTTACTGTCTTGTAACCAGTTATTCAATGTATCCCAACCTCCGAGTGATATGAACCTGAAGGAAAAGAAGCAGGTTAATTCTTTCATACATGCACACTATTTTTCTAAAACTTTTTTCCAATAAATTTTCAACAAGAATAATCAAGTGAAGCTGCTGGGAATAACATTTAGATCTTTGTAGAAAAAAATACAAATGAATCATGATAGATGTTATGTTGTAAAGAACAGGTGAGTATACACCTTTCATTGGCTGAAAATTTGCAAGACACGCAACAAGGCTTGTATGCCATCTTGGGACAACAAAAAATTTGATTCTGCAATAAGTTGCAGTGGGGACTGGACTTCTCGCCGGTAAGACAGTTCGCCGGAATTTTCGAGACAATTCGCCTGAAATTTGAGCACTTTGCCGGAAGTTTGGACAATTTACCGGGATTTTGGACATTTTGCCGGAATATTGGACACTTTGCTGATGTTTGGGCAGGTCGCCGGATGTTTGGACAGTTCGCCAGAAGTTTTGGACAATTAGCCGAAATGTGCCAGACAATTGCCAAGGTGTCTCAAGCAGTTCGTGGAATCTTCAAAAGAGCCTGCTATTTATTTATTGGTGCACAATCGTGATCTTTCTTTTATTTTTTTTTGGGGGGGGGGGGAAGGAGGCAACCATAATATGTGAAAGAAGGCTGTTGTGGAGTTTCTTCCTTGCCAACACTGCCATATGCCATGTCGGTAGAAAAAAAAAAAGTGCTGTCAGTGTTAATTGGCATTTTGGCTTGTCGGCAGAAAAAACAGAAAAAAAAACATTGTGTTCAATTAAATGTTCATTTCAATTTAGAATTTCATCCTTAATGGGCCAGTTTTGACCTGTTAAACGGATTTTAAAAAATGGGTAAGTCATTTTTAAAATTTTAAAATCTTTTCGGCGAACTGTCCAATTTTAAAAATTTAAGTTCCGACGAAATGTCTTTTCCGGCAAAAAGTCCAGTATTCGTTGCAGTCATCTCAACCCAACTGGACAGCCAGTTTTTGAACACTAAGTTTAAAAATGTTACAGTAAGAACAGTTTTTAATACATCAAAACTCAGTACTAGTAGTGACTTTCTCTGAGACAAGAAGCTTCATCATAATCTTCTTCACATACACATGGATATGCGATGACCCAAAATCTGTCGGAACTGGGAGAATGCAATATTTTAATCTCTAAATACAAACCATGAGCTTTTATTTCTCTGCAATGTCAAAACTTCTTAATCAGGTCACCAGATTATGTCAGCTACACAACTTAATGAAAGTGTCAATGACACTGTAGCTCAACTTGTCAAGACAAAGACATGTACATGTATAGTATGTGACACAGCAATGACAAACATCTAGGTAATGACCTGATAACAAAGGTACATATAAAGTATTGTAATGGTCTGTACATAAATACTGACCGTAGCCTGTAACAAATGTATAGGTAAAGTATTGTAAAGGTGGGTGACAGTCAGATGCTAAACTAGAAAAAATCAGTCCCAGAGTGGGTCTGACTGAACCCCAAAATATTTGTTCTCATAGCAAAGTGACAACAAAGGCACCCCAAAACACACTCATTCCTGTCCCAAGGTGAAAACAAAGGTACCCAAGAAGTTTTGTGGAGATCAGTTCACAAATATGAGCTGTGTAGAAGTTGTGACAAAAAACTGATTGGACCTAATTTCGGTACAAAATGGCCACTGGCAGCCATCTTGAATTTTGGACCGAGCCCAGAAACACTTGTTCTCGTCCCAAGGTGATAACAAAGGTACCCAAGAAGTTTTGTGAAGATCGTTTCATAAATACAGCCTCTAGCACGAGCCGTATTGACATGTGCACTTACAGAGTATAAGTAGCACTGAATAAATCAAAGTTCATCTAATTTGCATAATTTCTGCACGAGAAAAAAACCTGTACTATATGTGATGTATTCCATGTTACTAAACATTCATACAAAAATTTATTAAAATCAGAACTTTCCTACAGAAGTTCTGTACAAAAGACTGATTGCACTAATTTTGGTACAAAATGGCTGCTGGTGGCCATCTTGAATTTCGGACCACACCCAAAAACACTCATTCTCACCCCACGGTAATAACAATGGTACCCAAGAAGTTTCGTAATGATCGGTTCATAAATACAGCATCTAGCCTGAGCCGTATAGAAGTTGTGTACAAAAAACTGATTAGACCTAATTTCGATACAAAATGGCCACTGGCAGCCATCTTAAATTTTGGACCGCGCCCAGAAACACTCGTTCTCGTCCCAAGGTGATAACAAAGGTACCCAAGACGTTTCGTGAAGATCGGTTCATAAATACAGACTCTAGCCCGAGCCGTATTGACATGTGTACTTACTGTGTGTAAGCAGCACTGAAAAAATCAAAGTTCATCAAATTTGCATAATTTCTGCACGAGAAAAAAACCCGTATTATATGTGATGTATCCCATGGTACTAAACATTCACACAAAAAATTATTCAAATCAGCGCTTTCATAAGGAAGTTCTGTGCAAAAATCTGATTGCACCAAATTTTGTACAAAATGGCTGCCATCGGCCATCTTGAATTTCGGACCGGACCCCAAAACACTCGTTCTCGTCCCACGGTGATACCAAAGGTACCCAAGAAGTTTCGTAAAGATTGGTTCATAAATACGGCCTCTAGCCCGAGCCGTATTGGCATTTGCACTTACAGTGCTGAAAGTAACACCAAAAAACATCAAAGTGCATAATTTACGCACGAGAAAAAAACCCGTATTATATGTGATGTATCCCACGGTACTAAACATTCATACAAAAAATTATTCAAATCAGAGCTTTCATATGGAAGTTCTGTACAAAAAACAGATTTCTGCATCGTCGGTACAAAATGGCAGCTGGCAGCCATCTTGAATTTCGGACCGCACTCAAAAACACTCGTTCTCGTCCCACAGTCATAACAAAGGTACCCAAGAAGTTTCGTAAAGATCGGTTCATAAATACGGCCTCTAGCCCGAGCCATAGCAGCTTGGCACTTACAGCTCTGAAAGTAACACTAAATAAATCAGTCAGTCTAATTTGCATAATTTACGCACGAGAAAAAAACCTGTACTATATGTAATGTATCCCATGGTACTAAACATTTATACAAAACTTTATTCAAATCAGAACTTTCATACAGAAGTTCTGTACAAAAAACTGATTTTTGCATCATCGGTACAAAATGGCCACTGGCAGCCATCTTGAATTTCGGACCACACCTAAAAACACTCATTCCCGTCCCAGGGTCATAACAAAGGTACACAAGAAGTTTCGTAAAGATCGGTTCATAAATACGACCTCTAGCCCGAGCCATAGCCAATTGTTGATGTACGGACAGACGGACGGATGGACAGACAGACGACGGGCCATGACAATAGCTCAAATTTGACTTCCTCAAAGTTGAGCTAAAAATGAGTGCTGGCCAAAAGTACATCAGTGAATTTACAACACATTTCAAAGATAAACAAAAAATTTGGATTTGGGATAGTGGACAGTTATTGGAAGTGAACATAAATCAAAAAAGCATCTTTACTTTATCTAAAACAAAGACCTGTATTTGATGAGAAATCATACATTATTTATTATATGCGATTGAAGTGTGCATAAATAACCATAAACATTTCATGGATGGAGACAAGAACATTTTTGTAAGTTTTCAAAAAATATTAATTTCTGATGAAATATCCATTCAAGTGAGTTGTGGTAATTTGTATGATATTGGTGAAAAATTTTGATTTATGATTTTACAAGGTAGGTTGTGAAAAGAACGGTACTCTTACTAAAATAAATTTTTGAAAGTTGATACTTCCTAATTTTGTGTATTGATACCATTTAAAAATCAAATTGGTATCAAGGACTGTCACAACAATATAAACATTGTAACTGTCCTTGAAAACAATGGTCAAAGTCCATAGAAAAGTGCTTGAATTTGATTTTCAGATATGCGTATGAATACACATACCAACAATTACAATTATATTTCTTAGCTAAAGACACAAAACTAAAGTCTAAAAAACTGTGCAGGCATTTTTCGGGTGGACATCAAGGTTTGTTTATACCGGTAGATGTACTGAATTAGAGCTGATCAATTTTGAAAGCAGTTTTGGGTTTTAAAAGCAACTAGAATGAACATGTCGATAAGACACTAATAACCTTGCACACACGCCCTTGTGCAAAGACCTAAACTATTTCAAGTTTTGCATAATCATAGTACACCATTATTCACATAAAAAGCTGAAAATGGGACTTGGCCTCCCTGTTATAATGACAAGTGAAAGCATAATTTCACATACCAGGTAATTAAAAAACCAAAAACAAACCCACATATTTTGTGAACCATCAAAGAAACAAAGTTTTTTTTAAGTAATCATGGGTCATAACTACCGTTTCCATTTTACTGCAAAGAAAAACCTTGCCTTCCCTTTGCAGTCATAAAAAAGTTTTTTTAAATTTCAAATCATACCTGGAAACCGAAAAGCTACCATGCGAAAGTCGAAAAATAATCTTCTTGTCCTTGCACAATCAAGAGCAATAAGTGTGGTAATCTTAGCACAAGGAATGTGGAAATGAAACATTGAATTTGTGATAAGAAAAACTGTCTCAATTTGGATTGATTGATCTGCCATCAGAACTAAAATCATTGTGCATCATTTAGAAAAATAACAAAATGCAGTGTTCTTTTTCTCATACCCAATTCGACATAAATGCAATGTTCTTTTTTTCATACCCAATTCAACAACACATGATTAATAAGCTGTGATTTGTCATCAAATGATATGGTTATTTCTATATCAAGTAAAGGTGGATCCTTTATGTTTGTTTATTGGAGTTTAATCACTTTAATCATACTTTCAACAGCCAGGGATATCTTTGAAATACGATCACATTTAACAGCTGGATTGCATCCTATATTCAAATAGTTTGATTGTTTCGGAAACTTCAATTACATTCAATGCTTCATGGGAGACCAAATGTTATAGATGTTCAAGTTTGGTACAAGCTGACAATGTGATGATATTGCACACAAACTTAATATTGTGGGTCAGTGTAGTCCCAAATTCTTCACAAGACAAGCTGCAATGATGTACATGTACTTCACTTTAGTGTTTCACTTCAGACCACAAATAACTTCACCCAAGTGAACATTAAACCTGCAATCTGTAAGGCCAAAAAAAAAATAATGGTTTGGTTCCGGTTACCCGACTGACCCTAATTTTGCACCCGGACCCTAACAATTTTTTTATTGAAATTCAGAAAGAATTAAAAAAGAAACACAAAAAACACACAAATGCTAACTTTTACGACACAAATAGTGCCGAGCATTTTTTTTGTATACCAATTTATATATATAATCTGTACCATGTTCAAAACCATCACTGGCAAATTAAATCCTAATTGGTAATGGCTTCCCAAAGTTGTTTTAACTCCGGCATGCAAATTTCAACTTGCTTATCACAGTTTACAAGAAGTGAATTTACTTCACTGGTGCAGATTACCATTGGTTTAAATTTGGGTCTTTCTTTTTTTACCACCCTGTCTACACTCGCAGTCCATGGGACCTTTCTCTATTACTTTTCATTCCAACTGTTCAAGTGTTTTGTCTTGACAGTCAACATTATTTATTTACAAAATGATAGAACATTGTTTACCTCAAATTTGTCAGAAACAAGTTGAGGTGAAAAGCCACAACCACGTGTACTGCATCACACAAAACATGCAATCTGTCAGATTGTCATATTGAACATTCAACCAATAGCACTCCTGCTATTTAAAAGCAGGAAATTTTTCTTGGGAAACGCCAAGGGATTCCCTGTAGTTTTACACTTGTACTTCAAAGTGATTGGCTATTTGCACACAGTGATGTCATGATAGCATCTTGCCTTCAAAATAATGTGCGTGCACGCAAATGTTTGATACAAGACTGACGCAAGGAACATTATTGTTTTCAAATAAACATAAGCAAGTCATTTGTGCTTCCTCTGTCAAGATAAATACGATGATACTTAACCAGCCCATTACCATAATCACTCAAAGTGTCAATTTATTTCATGTGCTGATGTGCACTAATTTTAACACTCCCCGTGATAAAGTGAGATGTACGAACGCACACTTCACCTCAGAATCTGAAGACAGCTGATGATCCGTTTCGTTTTGAAGTCATGGAATTATACCCAAAACGTCCGCTGCAATTTGTCGCAATCGCGAATAAAGCATCTGCTGATGAACTGTCATTTTGGGTGTAATTTTGAAATTCAGACTCAACAGAATATCAATGCTGTATATTTCAGTCACAACTATTTGGAAGAATTTGGCCCTAAAAATTAACTCGAGCACAAATTCAAGGAAAATTTTGTTTTTTTTAAATTAAAAAAAATATGCCGACCTACCGACCCTATTTTTTCTGGAACCAAACCATTCATTTTTTTTGGCCTAAGACATGAGTCATATATCAGGGTTCCTGCAGCTAATTAGAAAGTGGATTTCAGGCTTTTGAAGGCCATTTCCATGCCATATTTAAGGTTTTCCAAGGCTTCTCAGAAGTAAAATAAGTTGTAGTATAATCATGGGAAAATTTTGATGGTTTTTATATTCTGAACGATTGTTTTCAAAGATTTTCCAGGCCACTTTTGGAGTTTGGGGGAATTCAATGACTTTCCAGGCCTTGAAAATTGATTTTTAAATTCAAGGCTTTTCAGGGTGTTTCAAGGCTTATCAGGGTTTGCAGGAACCCTGTATATTTCAAAGATATTTTTTGTTGTTACTGCAACAAACAGGCAAATTGACACATATTGTACATGTTTAATTTCCACAATGCAGGCCATAAAATTACAAGTGAATTCACAAACTGATCCACGTTAATACTCGCATGGAGAAAATCACACAAATCCAAGTTGATTCATGTTGGTATTACTTTAGAATCACAAATGAAAAATTAGGACCAAGAGAATACTTAAAAGTATTTCCATTACACACCTTTAATTACTGGTATCAATAGCTCACAACAAAAAGGTCACACTTCAGTACAAATAGGCAGCTTTCGATTTGCAATGTTTCGGTAACAGAGCAGTTTGAAGAATAACCTACTTGGTACCTGGTTGTGGAGTGTGGACTTCAGTCTGCCTATCTGTGTCTGAATATTGTAATTGTCGCTACAAGCTCTATTTTTGTGGGAAGGTGCTATCATATCAGCATGCCGATATGAACAGCCAATCTCTTTGAAACAAGAGGACTGCATTGCAAAGCACTGCTAATGCCCCCGATCGCAAAAAAATTTCTATTTCTAAGTTGAAAGAGAAAAAAGGACTATAACTCTGGAAAAAAAATGTGTGGAAGAAACTCATGCCAAACAGGTATCATTCCCCCATGATGCTCTATCACAACACCAAATATCATTCAAATCGGAGTAGAAGTGACTGAGATGCAAGGGAAAATGTTGGTATGGACGGAAAAAACGGAGGTCTCCACTAGATACCCCTTCAACTTTTCAAGTCAGGGACATAACAAGAATGCGAAGTGTGGCATATGCCCCCATGGTGTCATAATGCCAAGGCGGCCATACTGAATTGGATAGCTGGACCAAAATATCAAGGAAGCATTGTCTAGTCATCCACAAGTAACCTCTAAAATTATGATTTGATTAAATAAGTGGTTTTCAAATCAAACATGCAGTGAATGCAATACAGAGGTCAAGAAAAATTTTCTAAGTCGAAAGATTGAAAAAGAACCATAACACTGGGAACAATTATTGGACAGAACCCATTCTTTGTGCATATCCATCCCCCCAAGCTGGTCTATCAGTATACCAAAGGAGATCAAAATCCAACCAATGGTTTCGGAATTACAATTCAAAGCATTTGTATGGATGGACAGACAGACGGAGGTATCCACTAGATACCCTCCCGAATCCTTCTTCGGAGGTCAAGAGCATAATAACTTAAAATATGGGGAACCCCTTGGGGTTTCCAAAGCATAAACTTCCCAGTTGTACATCCATCAAAACGAAGCCATTGGTCAAAATCAGAGAGTTGCGGTTGTCATTTTTGCCCCTTCGGTTTCGGTTATTTTTGACTGAAAGGATTCGGTTCGGTTCGGTTATTTTTTACTTTTTGTGTCTTACTAGCATTTTTCAGAATATCATGAACTATTATGACTAGATAATGCATTTGTTGACTTACAATTACATGTATAAGAACTCAGGGACGGGTTGTCCCGCATAACTGTTGGGGCGAGTTGTCCCGGGACGGGTCGTCCCACCTCGTTTGGGACGGGTTGTCCCGTTCCCGTCCTTGACTGCTCATCATGGGCACATAAATTCGGGAAACGGGTCAATTAAAAGACAGTAACGAAAGTTGTTTGAATTGAGACGTCAAATTTACAGGCATCAAATGGAAAAACAGGTGACTTGTTGCAACACTGTACTTACCCCGGTATCAAATAGAACTGTAATACTGTATTATGTATATTTTTGGGAGTTGAGTTTTTTGTGTAATACATTATGTATGTGTTCAGTGTAATAAGTCTTTATTAAAAAATTATATATCCCAATCAAAATTGACTTGTTTATTTTTTTTTGTCGACCTCGTTTTGGAAGCTGTGACTTGTTTCAAATAAGTGTGCAGACTGCTGTCAATAGTTGTCTGAAACACGCCCATAAGGCCATAACATATAGTTTTCATGGTGGTTGAACATCATCACAAAGATACTGATTGAACACTGCCATTTTCGAGCAGTGCACAACTCATTGTGAAAGAACACTGCCACTTTCGAGCGTGCACAACTCACTGTGAAAACGGGTGTTCAGAAATTAATGAGAAAGTGGTAATTAAAAATTAAAAATAATTACAACTCTGGTATTTGAGAATTATATAACAATTTAACCAGCGATATGATGTATGACTTATTGGTTTAATAAAATATGCTCATTTATCATTTCATCATGCTCTGCAACATGTGAAGTTATGAGTTTCAGTGTAAAATCAATTTTTTGAATTTTGCCAAGGGAGGCAACTATTTTGTTATTCATATTCCGCTGTGTAAATTTTATTTGGTCTTCATATTATGATTTTTTTTTATTGATTTTGTGTGAAGCTGTATTTTGTTTATTCATAAAAAATGTACATATTTAAAAAAACAGCTATTTTTAAACAGACTATGTTTGTCTGTTTTCAAGGGGGTGGTTTGCAGTGTTGATTGACATACTTAACTTACGTCCATTTCAAGCTTCGAGAGTAACCTGTACAAAAAATGAAAACAACACCGCATGGTTTTCTGTTTGTTTTATTCATTAAATTGAGGATTAAAACCCGAAATCTGAAAATGAAACGTATGTACAAGATAATTATGAGAATTTTTAAAGCAAATTCTGATTAAATTAGCTATGTACTTTCGGTTTCGTTTACTGGATGAATGGGGATGTATAATGACATGTGCAGTGAATAAAGGAAACTGGAAATGTTTCAGTTTTCACTGACAATATCGATTCAGACCTCTTGCGGAGCGGATGGTGATATGAAAGTGGAGGGGGGGGGGGGGGGGCATATAACAGCAGTTTTAATTTTGTTTTTGTTTTACCATTAACCAATGGACAATAACAAAATAGATGTCCATTCTGACTTGAAGCATGGCAATGCTTGTGAGTTGAGTGCAATTTAAGTGAAGTTGAACTGTTTGATGACGGGTTCGATTTTTTGCACTCGTCTTTTTTAAATTACGGGCGATTGCGAGCGCAATAGCGCCCGTCTCATGCGAAGGACTGCGACAGGGCTTGGAGTATACATTTTATCGTCTGCATCCGCGACATCCGCCATGTTGTTATCATTTGTTTTTACAGAAACAGAAAGTACGGTTGTGTGCACCCATGCTCAGTTGCGATTTCCGGTTTTCTTATACAACCGAGACCGAGTCATTTTTTCGGTTAACCGCAACTCTCTAGTCAAAATGCCCAAAGCCACAAACTGTCCATGCTTATACTGGTAATACTCGTCATCTTGCTTCATCTTGCTTCAAATTTGATGTAGTCAATAATTAAACACTTTTGTTGATAACTGACTGTTTAGACAAACCACCTGAACAGTTAGGAAAACAGATGTTCTAAGGTTTGTGAAGGTAGACTGGGAAGAAGCAAAAGAAAAGATACAAATTTAAACCAATAGACCACTATGGGTGAGTTGGTGCATGGCTTTGAATCAGGCTTCTCGTGTGGACAATTTAGACCTTGTACATGTGTGCAATGAATCAGCTGTACATCAAGTACATCAATTATCCAACAATGACTCTATGGCACACAAAAATGCACCATTTTCATGTCTATTTTCGTACATTTTCCAGTCTTCAGAGGGGGAAAACCCCTTCTCAATAATTGAATATGGGACTTTTCATTGAGGGGTAATCAAACCTAGTCACTTGCACTGTATTCCTTAGCAAGACTAACCCTTTACCCAATGAATCGGCCACATCCGCATGCATAATATGCAAATTCAGCAGCTGAAAAAATATTATTTTCCCAAAAATGTCAACAAAAACATATCATGTGACCCCTCTATGGAACGAGCTCATCGAGCTCGTCCCAATGAGGTGACACGATATAGTTTTGATGACATTTTTTAAAAATTTAAAAACATATTCAAAATAATAAATTTTGATATCGTCTGTGTTGGGTAAAGAGTTAATCCAACTTGCACATATTGTGCTTCATGACTGATGGTGGGAAGAAAGGCAATCATACACTCTTTTATCTTTTTGGAACAGATTCCTTAAGCAATATCATGTTGGTATATCAAAGAGCACTGTCTACCTAATATGCCTTCTGGGACACTAAAGGGATTTTAATTGAAGCTCTTTTTCTCTAGATGGTAACAACCACTTGTAAGGTAAAAGAGCATCCATACTAATGTATCCATATGCCACTGACAGCAATCTGACAATGTCTTTAAGCCAATGCTTCAATGATGGCCATGCTTAAAGCCCCGTACAGACGAGTAAATTTAAGTTGTCAAAGAAAATGTGGCAAATAAAATTTGGCCATGTGTACAACAAAATTTGTCACATTTTCTTTAACCACATTTCTCTGTTCAATATCTGGACGTCCGAGATATTGAACAAAGAAACGGGCCATATTTCTGCGCACGGAGAAACTGCGCATGCATAGAAATACGTAAACAAGTATTGCATCATCCACCATGCTATAATAATTCGAAGTTGGAGAAGACTTTAGTGAATAGTACCGCGATTTTCAAAAAATGTGATGGTCTGACAATGCTGTATATTTACTTTTGGAAGAGTTGTAAAGTAAGGAGAGTCTGTGGAATATAAAAAGTGAACTTTATAGAATTAAAAATCTCTCCCTTCACATCATGGGCACAGATCTCTATCGGAGAGTAAGGGGAGGGGCTGGAGGAGGGGGCGGGCGATGGGATTCCTTGGTCCAAGAATGTGCAGCGCTGTTGGGGACATCATGTGCTATGCCCCCCCCCCCCCTATATTTTCTACGACAACTGATATTTGAGTAATAATTTCTATCGCCACCTAATGTTCAAAGTAGCACCGTCAGCAAATAAAATGTGCCGTTGCATACACATGAGAAGCAAAAAATGTGACAAATTTTATTTGCCACATTTTCTTTGACAAATTAAAGTTGCTCGTCTGTACGGGGCTTAACATTTGTAAAAGACAAGCAGGAAAATACTGGACTTAATACAACTGAAATATTTTTCTGCTTCCCATTTTGCATAGAAGTACATCTGATGATGCGATGATACTTCGAAGCAAAGTACACAAAGTCTTCCAACTAATGATGGCAGGGGGATTGGGTGTGAAAGCATTGATAGTGTCCATCCTCACACTTAAAACTTTGGTCTGTGTCCTCAGTAAAAACTCCGTATTTGCACCTTTCAACAGCCAGGGTTACATAATGTTTTGACAGTTTCACAGCAGTGCTGGAAATGAACAAAATTGACGGGTGCAGTTTTAAGCTCCCGCGAAATCAGAGACGAGAGTAAATTGCATCCGTAAAATGTTAGTATATGAATTTTCGTGGGAATACTGTCTCCAAACACAAGAAACCTTAACCCTTTGAACCCGAGCAGGCACTTTTCCAGCCAGGAATATGAGACGTCATAACGTCATTAAATAGGATGGCTGTTCAGTAAATGTGTGGGGTAGACCAATCAGTATTTTCAACGTGCAGCCTCGATTGAAAATATTGATTGGTCTACCGCAAATAATGAATATGGACTCTTCTAATTGCTGCCATTGAACTGGTATGGCAGGTACCACTAGTGTTCAAAGGCTTAAATGTATAAGGAATTGCTGAAATATAACAGTAACTTGCCACTGGCCACAGAGTGCTGCTTTCTCAAAACGACACACATTTATCCTCACAGTATATTAGTGCTCCACAATATATTTCAACAAGTGCATTTTTTAGCTCCCGTTAAATAGAAAACACCGGTGCTGTCTGGAGCATTTACACTCGCACCCGTCATTTCCAGGACTGTTTCACAGGCCACGGAAGGACAAGTACCCAGAGAGAACCACCAAGCAATGGTGAGTAACTTATTGGTGCTTAATGCCACATTAACATCTAAGGTTATATCGTGACAGCGGTAACGGTCAAACTCTCCTCCAACTATCACACCGATGTTTGTTTTGTTTTATTGGAGTTTAATGACACTTTCAACAGCCAGTGTCACATCATATCAGGAGTTTTAGGGGTAAAGGAAGCTGGAGTATCTGGAGAGAATGACAGAGAAGCAGCTAACAACTGTCAAGACTCCCCAACATACTAACTCTGCCCTGGTACACAGCACAGCTGTGAGACCGACATGGGCAAATGGGTTAACCCTTTACCCAACATAACATCAAAACTAGCCAGCAATATTCACAAAAAATACCAATTTCATTATTTGTTTGAATTCGTTTCAATGAGGGGTCATAAGCTATATTTTTGACGCAAAAAATGAAAAAATTTAGTTATTCAAGAATTTTATTTGCAAGTGTTGTCTGTCTTTCGTGTAGGTAAAGGGTTAAAGGGCACTGACCAAGGCCATAACGTAGTAACTGCTGGTCAGGATTTGACCATCGACCTTTCAGTTTTAAGTTCAATGCCCTAACCACTTGAGACACCATGCTCCCACACCAATACGCATGCCTTTAACCCTATCACTAATAGGACAACACTTCTAGAAAAACTTAATATTTTCATTTATTTGGCCTCCAAAGCATGGCTTTTGACCCTTCAATGGAACCAGCTTCATGACAACAATCCAATGAAGGGTCTTTTAAAAGTTATGTTTTGGAGGTAAAAATATTACTCAAAACTGAATGGCAATAGTTCTGGTCCGATGCGGCTGATAATGTAAGTTGAAGTTTAACCCTCAAGTCCCCATATAGCCTCAAACAGCACCCTTTATACTACTCTGGAAATGTAGTCCCAAGTGCATTCTTGTTTGATAACTCTACAGATAGGATACATTTATCTTGACAATGTTCTTACATCATTGTTGGCTGCCTGCAGCCAAGAATGATGTAAAAACACTGTTAAGTCATCTGCAACTGTGAACTTGTATACACGGTAGTTATTAACATAAAACTAATCTGAAGACTTAAGGGATAAACAAATTCAAATCAGGATCAAGATGCTTCTGCTCAGAAAATAAGTTGAAGTCTGACGGTTAACTTCTGCTTCTCAATGGTTCTACATGCTGTTGCTTAATTCTCTCGGGGCACCTCCTCCACCCATAAATTGTTGAAATATAACCGTGGCTGTTGTATCATTAAACTCAAATAAAAAGGGAATAGATATAATTTAGATCAATTGCATACATTCATGATATGCCCAGTCTTCTCCTCAAAGTTATATCATCAGAGGCATAAAAAAAAATGGTAACAAGCTTACTAAACTCACTTTTCTAAAGTATCCTCGGCCTGTGTGGCCCTCAGAATATTAATGTATACACATTTGCTGACAAGTTTATTTGCATCTTTCATTAAACTGAAAAAAAAGAAACCAAATGCAACAGAAATGTTAAAACAAGAAAAATGTTACTAAGGTAACACATGCCCCCCCCCCCCCCCTGTGACCTCTACCTTACAGATGCGGCGGGAACTATTATATGCAACACACCTTCTGACTGTCCTTAACATTTGTAAAAAGTTTTACGATTGTACTATGATTCGTTTCCGAGTTATGGCTGAGACACGAATATTGACCGATTTATTGTGTGACCTTGAAATGTGACCTTGAAGGTACAAACCCGGCTATGGTGTGTGACCCATCCTCCCATGGTCCTTTATAATTGTGTGAAGTTTGATGACTGTGGCCCTAACCGTGTTCAGTGTGACCATGAAATGTGACCTTGACCTTGACTTTATGGACCTGGCTGTGGTGCGTGACACATCCACTAACGTCCTTTATAATTGAGCGATGTTAGATGATTGTAGCCCTAATAGTTTTGGAGTTATGCTTGAGACATAATTTGTAACCCTGAACATATGAAGGTCAATTGTGACCTCCACCTTGCAGATGCAGCGAAAACTATTATACGCGACACACCTTCTGACTGTCCTTAACATTTGTAAAAAGTTTAACAATTGTACTATGATTCGTTTCTGAGTTATGGCTGAGACACGTATATTGACCGATTTTTAGTGTGACCTTGAAATGTGACCTTGACCTTGAAGGTACGAACCCGGCTATGATGTGTGACACATCCTCCCATGGTCCTTTATAACTGTGTGAAATTTGCTGACTGTGGCCCTAACAGTTTTTGAGTTATTGGCTCGGACACACACACACACACGCACGGATGGACGGATGGGCGGACGGAGACACACGCACACTTCAATCACTATATGCCACCCGACCTAAGTCGGGGGGCATAAAAATAAGGCACTATTCCTTTCCTAACATAAAAGCCAATCTAGCTGGTTTATTCCAAAAAATTCGCATTAAATGTTTTGTTTTTTTATTTTTTCAGTGTTTACTTCCATATACCGTTTATGACTAATCATTATATCTTTATAAGAAGCTTGTCAAGACTGTTCCAATGAGGAGTCATAAGCTAAGTTCTGAAAGAAGGTAAAAACTGAAAATTTGTTCAGATACTAAAAACATTTTTTTTAAAGTGTCATCTTCAGTCATGTTATTTAACCCTTTGAACCCTCATTTCCTGGAATGGTATAACCTTAGAGTACACTTACAGTGAAATGAGTCAGCCCAGTATCAATATACAGAAAGGATAAAATAATAACTGCAGTCTGCAGCCGTTTGGCTGCAGACTGCAGTTATTATTTTATCATCAATACCCCATGTATAGACCTCTCATTACAAGACAAAAATGGGATGAAATTATGCCTTAGCCCGAAAATTTGGTCTCACTGTTTCAAAGGGTTCAAGAGTTCACTAGTCCATTGCTAAATCAACTTAGAATGATCATGTAAACTCTGATTTTTTAATGTTGCATCCCAAAACAAAAATATTTACATTATTTTCAAATTACATTTTGATCACAAAAATGATTCATTATCTTTCTATCTTTGAGTAACCCAAAAAATTTAATATGAAGTATATAAATTTGGGCTTTATGCACTTTTTTTTGAAAGGGTCTATAAAAGGGATTCTAACACAGAGTTTGTGAAAAGTAAAATATGGTGCAGCAATATAACTGTATATTATATCTCACGTGACCTTCTAGGCTCCTGATTGGACGAATGCTGCACCCCTATTTCGTGTAGTTTGCATCCACAGAACTGACCAAGCACTACACCCAGACACAATACGTTTTCTATTTTTAGCACACTACTATATCAGTTTTTGTTTCATACTGGGCGAATAAAACTAATCAGGCTAAATTTAAATATCGATTCACAGAGGCAGAACATCCACAAAACGACCCAGAAAGAAATGATTGTGGAAAAATGTATCGCTTTTCCATTGCTGAAGTCACATTTTCCGAGGCGTTCATTTTATTCCTTGAGAAGATGATCCATATCTCATTTCGAAGAGAATGATCCATACCTGGGTACAACTTTCATGAGAACGAGCCCGGATATGAAAAATTGTTTGTTTCGCTGCTCATATTATTTCGCTATTTAATTGTATGTTTTGGGCAGTAAACAAATAAATAATGGAATTGATTTGAATCTTCAGAGTTTTGTATACCGTACTGACCCATTTGGTAATGTATATGTGTGACAAATGTGTGGAAATTATCAAACTGCGTTGTCAAATTTCAAAAATTTTAGCTTTCATTCTGGAGCTGCGCGATTCCAAAATACACAGTTCCGTTTGGGGGAAATGTTTTGTTTACCCTTGCCGACAGATTCAAAATTTGTCTTCTGCTCATATCAATAATCCAAGTTAGCCGTGTCTTGGAAGAAGAAAATGTTTTTTGAAAACTACATGGTATTTTTTTCTATATAACGCTGGTTGGTAGGGCTGCTACCTTGGTAATAGATTAACAAATCGGACAGATGTTTTTCTTGATGAGTGTTCGATATAATATAAGGATTAGTGCATGTCTTGTCGTTGACTACGCCCATATAGTGCCGATTGAGGAGGTGTAGTTCTCTCCGCTTCATGTCGGGAACTACACCACCTCACTGGGCACTATATGGGCATAGTCAACTCCAAGCCATGCACTATTCCTTAAATATATAATATATGCAGCAACAGTTGGGAGAAGGCAAAGAGTTAAACCAGAAGTTACTTCAAAGTAATGATATATCACATGAAGTTTACAGGAACTTTTGCATTTTAAATGTATCCGTTTGATGAAGTGAATAAATATTTTTAAAATTTTGATCCAGGTAGTGATTTTCAGTTCAAGTTTTTTTTTATTGATATTTATGGTCACAGGAAGCATCTATGGCTATATCATGACCACTATATAGGTATGAGGTGAAGTTTAGAAAATAGTTTATACAAATGCTGCCCACTTGAGAGAGGACTTTGATCTCAAGCAATGGTTACCACGTGCTTTTCACCCATAAAATAGAACTTGTTTACCTCAGTAAACAATTAAGTTTAAGTCTTTTGTTTGCTTACGAGACAGTGACAAACCCTCGTATTCACAGCTTGCCATGCAGGAGGCCAAAAAATCTAAAAAAAAATGTCCACACCTTTATAGGTGCTTTTTATAGAACGGCCACTCTGGATTGGTCACTTTCCACAGGGTGGGCAGTATTTCCATGCATGCAATAATATTAGATTGCAAACACTAATTACAGGAATAATCATCAAAATTTTAATGAATAAAGCACCAGGCACAACCCGATGCTTCATTAATTAAAATTTTGATGATGTAGATGCTTATTATTACCTGGAAAATGCATGCATGGACATGACTGACCACACATGGATTTCCACCAGTCCACACTGACTGAACTATAATAACCGATATGAAGAAGGTGGTAGACAGAAAGTGTTAAAAAAAACCTGATAAGGCCAAAAAATGTTAAAAATCTGTTTCCCAGGCCCTCCCATATGGTTATTTTGGTTGCCGCATGCTCTCTTTTTTTAACCAATGCAAACTTGAAAAAGTAAAAATATTTTACCCAAGTTAATAAAATTGATAAATTTGTCTGTTAAGTGCATGAAGGCTTTGCAATGCTTTAGCATTTCAATTCCTTCTTGTACTCAAGGGATGAAATACACCACCACTCATGCTATTCTGTTGAGTATGGGGCCTAAAACAGAAAACAAACCAAGAATAAGAACTTTTTTGATGGCAAAGAAATAATTAAATAAAATAAAAAAAACGCCCACCCGCATGCAATTTTACAGAAATAGCCTTAGAAACAGATGATCTACTTTGTGGGGAACTAAGTGGTTAATTTTTTTTTTCCAACTCAATTTCTTAGAATGTAATTAGTTATAAAACAGCACATTTGCTGTATCTCATAAAAGACAACATCCAGTACTTCAAGTTAAATAACTCACCTAGCAACACGACCAACTTCTGTTGGGCTCTTGATAGCACCATTTGACGACAACAGTGGTGATAAAGCTTTTAGCAACTGATGTGGATCTATAGGTGCCTGAAAAAGCAAAGTACACTTGAGATTAAAACTGACAAGAGACTTGTCACAAAATCAGTCTTTTCCATAATTAAGATGAGCATTGGCAACCAGTCCAACAGAAGCACCCATCAATCAAACTCAACATCTTGTTGAAATGTTCCTTTGGAACTTATATTTCAGAGAAGAAACCTTCCAAAATATATTTACAAGTATCATAAGTTATGTTTTTGAGGCAAAAAGTGACAATTAAGTAAAGAAATTCAGCTGGTAATTCAAAATTCTTTTCTGCAGCTGTTACCTGCAATTCATGTTACTACAGGTAAAGTGTAAACCTCAGAAGTATGAACACAATTTATTTCATTGTTAAGCACAGTCTAACAAAGTATGAATTATATCCATTATTTGTTAACATTGAGAATAAAGGAAGGTGCATAAATGAATTAACATCAGAATGAAGAGAGTTCAACAAAACAAAACAAAAAATAAATTTTGTCACCACAGCCCAAAACTGTAACTTTGGATCAACTGAAACGAAAAAGAGAATTAAACAGAGGACATGTTCTAAATGCCATTGCTTGTTTATAATGATTTGTGATAATTTTCAGCACATATGGCTATACGGGGACAGTAACACAAGTAATATAATACTGTACATAACAAGCATCCAGAAAATCTGGAATGGATCTATAGGAGTCCCTGCTGGGCTAAAACATGATAATGGTTAATGAATGGCTGGTGGTCTGGTTAATATTTTCAGTTCACTTTTATGCTCACGAGAATGCTACCTATCGAAAAAGAATTATTGCATCTCAGACACTGTTTAAGTTTTTCAGGATTTTATTTTCTTGGTGTTTAATTAAGGTCACACAGCCTCCCAAGATATATTATGATCACAATACAAGTATGAAGTAAGGTTTAGCCACTCGTTTGTACCCATGTTGCCCACTTTAGAGGACTACCACCCCAGGCATTAATTACCAGATTCATTTTGACCAAAAAGGATTTCAAATTTATTACCATTTAATTTGAATGTATGAATCCCTTACCAACAGGAAAACAGGGGAACATTTGAAAAGGAATTTTGTGAATAAATAAAAATTTTCTTTTTTTTCACCTTCAAAACACAGGTTCTGACCAGTCATTGGAACAAGCTCAATGACCTCTTTCAAATGATGGATCATAAGCTGTTTAACCCTTCACACAACTCAGACGATATCAAAATTTATTATTTTAAATATCATTTTTTTAAATTTTCCCAAAAGTTTCAACAAAACCCTATCATATGACCCCTCACTGGAATGAGCTCAATGAGCTCGTTCCAAAGAGGGGTCACATGATATTTGGTGAAATTTTTTTTAAATTAATATTTTTTCAGCTGCTGAATTTGCATATTACGCACGCGAATGTGGAAGATTCGTTGCGTAAAAGGTTAACCACATTTTCGACAGCCAGGGTTACCTCGTGGTACAAAAAACATTACATAAAGATAACAAAAGAAATTTACCATATTCACTTAAGATTCTTTAAACCATTTTCATCTTGTACCAATGAACATCATTTAATAAGTTCTTTCATCTGGAAAATTCAGAAAAGTCTGTCAATATAACTTAACATTCCAGGTAACTTTCTGTAATTACAACTTGTTTTGTGCTGTATCTTAGAATGGCAAAATATTTTTAAGTATCCTTGCATTTTTGTAATAATATTATGTGTCTGCAGCAAATAGAGCTCTTTCCAACAGCATACCATTTAACACGATACCATCAACTTGACACAAAATCTTTAATTTAATTATGCCAAACTAGATCATCCTTCAAATAAGAACAGATGTCCCGTTACCGAATGCAGATGCTATCAAAATTTTATTGTTTTGTTTTTTGCAAACTTTTCAAATATTTTCAACAGAACCATATCATGTTACCACCTCACTGGAATGAGCTTGACGAGCTCATTCCAATAAGGGATGACATTTTACGGTTTAGTTGAAATTTTGTTTGAAAAATATTTTTTCAATATTAGCCAGAGATTGAGAATGCTCATATTTAACCCTTTACCCACCAGACGATATCAAAATTTATGATTTTAACCCTTTACCTAACAGACTTTTTCAAAATTTATTATTTTAAATATTTTTTCAGTTTCTTCCAAAAAATTCACCAAAACCGTATAATTTGACCCTTTATTGGAATGAGCTTTGTTGAATGTTTTTTGAAATATAAATGTTTTCCAATGGCTCTTTTTGTAAATTATGTGGGTGGACCTGGCCGATTAATTGGGTAAAGGGTAAAAGACTATTCTTTCAAATAAGTTCAACAAAACCATATTATGAGACACCACCCCACCACCCCTCGCTGAAAAGAGGTCAATGTGCACGTTCCAAAGAGGGGAACATTTGGTTTTCTTTTAATATTTTGAAAATGTTTCTCTTTTGCTACCGAATTTGTATAATATGCGGGTGGGTGCTTCTAATTCATTAGGTAAAAGGTTAACTATCAACTCATGATGATCATGTGATGTACTAAATTTAACAAATAATGAATGTATTATCTGCCATAACATTGGAATAATACAAGCACTCGCCACTGATATTTATTTATTGGTGTTTAATTAAGTTGATATATTTCTGCACAATGGCTAATCATGATGCAACATGGGGATTATTTATTTATTTATTGGTGTTTTAAGACATATTTCTGCACAATGGCTAATCATGGCCACGACAGTTTTATGGGTGGAGGAAGCCGAAGTACCCAGTGAGAACCACTGAGCAATGGCGAGCAACTGTCAGCTCCCCAACATACTAACTCCACAAGCAGAGTTAGCGCTGGTTGAAGACAAATGCACCATCGATGTGCAGTGCGGTGTAGTACACAATGCCACCGTGCCCCCCACGTGGGCAATGGGAGTGAAGTGTCTTGCCCAAGGACACAATGCGGTTGCCTCAGGCAGGATTCGAACAGAGGACCTCTCAGCTTGCAGCCTGCACCTCTACCTACTGAGCCATCACGCCCCACCATGGAGATAAAAATCAACTTTTATCAATTGATTATACCCAAATTGCCCATTTTAGAGGATTTCCACCCCAAGTATTGGTGACTCGGTCCTATTTTACTAGTAAAACACACAGTAAACGAGCACGGTTTCACTTCCTGGGTTCCATGGGGGGGGGGGGGGGTATCATCACTGACAAGTTGATGTCAAAAATAAGCCGAGAGAAAATACCACTATTTTTCCTCTGCACATTTATCACATCGAAAGACCAGTTGGGAGTGTCCATAGAAGTAAGGAGTACACACACTTACCTTGTCAGTCAGCTTGGGTTGACTGAACTATGTTCGATCGCAGTGTGGGTATTTATTCCAATACAAAAAGTTTAGTATATTGAGATTCTCCCAGTATAGTAAATGATCATTGGTATTTAATTTTTGGTGCTTTATGTTACACTCTATATCTGTGGCTAATCATGAATGCAACATAGGTTCAAATTTAACTCTTTGCATGCTGCGGGTGCATATTCCTGTCCAGTACAAGGTTTTTCTTGTTATTGAAGAATAATTTGGGCAGATTTCATATTTCCCTCCTGTAGATTGAATGGGTTTTTTCACCAACGATTCCTTGTGTTATATTTAGGTTAATTTCTC
The DNA here is from genome assembly GCA_031216915.1 of Pictodentalium vernedei. Lineage (NCBI taxonomy): Eukaryota > Metazoa > Mollusca > Scaphopoda > Dentaliida > Dentaliidae > Pictodentalium > Pictodentalium vernedei. The sequence goes on along the minus strand of CM062291.1, from coordinate 305,580,193 downwards.
ATCAAATCTAGTCACGGCTGCTATAATGCAAACATGACTAGATATGATGAAAAGTATCTTGAAAATACTTGGCTGGTTAAGAGTTAAGCTCACCATTTCTACCTATACTGCCCACTTTGAAGGACTCCTACCCCCACACCTACCCCTAGCATTGATAAACCCTTAACGTAATGAACAAGCATGAGACTTTATTTAGTCTCAATAAAAAAAACTGAAAATAAACTGTAGTTGAAGAGAAATGTATCAAAACCATCCATTATGTCCCCAATTATATGATAAACAGTTTGTAAAGCTGTGATGAGACCTTTTATTTCTTTGAATTCACAGGAAAATGGTCTTTTAGACCCTTTTCATATAAATTCCAAAAAATAAAAAAAAATTTTAAAAATTGGAGAAGAGACTGAAATCCGATCAACTGAAAAATCTCATCTATGAATGAATTGGCCACCCACATAATTCATAAATTGAGCAGTTGAGATTATTTTTCATAAAGTTTCAACAAAACCATACCATTTGACTCTTCATTGCAACAATCTTGTTAACTGGTAGAGTGCTGAATTATTTTTGGCCCTCAAATCTTGTACACGTCATTGCCTTGTTACAATTTATGGGAGAGTGCCAGCAGGCACTCTCCCATAAATTGTAACAAGGCAAACCCTTACAGACTAAATAATATCACTTCAAAGATAATACAAAACACATCCACTGAATATGAGCCTTCAAGTTGCGGTACCTGTGCTTCAGAATAAAGCCCAAATATGGGCTTCCAGCACTCTACCAGTTAAGCTCATTCCAATAAATGGGTCACATGAAATGGTGTTGTCGAAATTTTGTTTAAAATTTGATAAAAAATATAATTAAAATAAGAAATTTTTGATATTGTGCATGTTGAGTAAAGGGTTAAAATTTATTTGATGAATCACTTTGATCACACATCAGTTTGGTTACCAAAAATAGGCTTCATGAAGGGAAGAAACACAATTTACATCACGAAAACACAGAAAATGTGACTGGTTTTGACTTACACATTTTGACAAAAAATAACCCAAGCAATTACCTCAATATATTTTCAAGGACTTTCCATGCTTTTTCCAAAGCAATCCAATTTTCAAGCTCTTTCAAGGGCCAAAAATTTCAATATTAAAACCCTGCCAACACAATGTGTAATATGAAATATTCACTGCCTGCCCTGATAGCAGCGGTTTTTTAATCAGAAATACTGAACCCTCTCAAGATTGAATCAACTTTGTATACTGCCTTTTTTAAGACCTGAGTAAACCCTTAACAACTAAATCCATTAAATAGCAATCCTAAACACAGTAAGCAGGCTAATTTCCTAGCCATTCACAAACCTGGTGTACAATAATACAATAAAATCACACACTCATTATGAATGAAGTAACAAAGCCATTCACTAGCAAATCTTTTAATACACCCCTTGTTTTACTCTACATGGCTACAATGGCCTATCTGATTAGTAAAGTGCAAAAACTACAATTATATGTTCCAGCCATTTCTTTGGAATTGCACACATAAATGAACCTAACAATTCTGTATCGTTTTCACTGGTCAACTTATTGCATGCTGATTGTATATATTCCTGCCCAGGGCAGGAAATCTCTTGCAATTGAAAATAATAAAAATTTGAGCATCTTTCCCCATATTATCCTCTTTAACACTTTACCTAATATAACGGCCAAAACCGGCCAACGCTACTCTCAAAAATCGCCAATTAATTTTCATTTTTTGTCTCAAAAACATAGGTTATGACCCCTCGTTGGAATGAGCTCGTCGAGCTCGTTCCAAAACGGCCAAAACCGGCCAGCACTACTCTCAAAAATCGCCAATTAATTTTCATTTTTTGTCTCAAAAACATAGGTTATGACCCCTCGTTGGAATGAGCTCGTTGAGCTCGTTCCAACGAGGGGTCATAGCCTATGTTTTTGAGACAAAAAAAGAAAAAAATTAGTTATTCAAGAATTATTTTTGCAAGTGTCGTCTGCTTTTCAGGTTAGGTAAAAGGTTAAATTTTATGCATATTTAACCACTGCGGGAGAATAGTGGTTCAGTGGTTATGTCAATGGACTTCAAGCAGAAATATTCAGGGTTCTCGCCATGGGTAACTGTCTTGTGTCCTTGGGCAAGGCACTTAATCCTGATTGCCCATGTGGCACTGTGCACTAAGGCGTACTGCACGTCGATGGAGCACTTGTTATCAACCAATGCTCACCCTGCTTGTGAGGAGTTAGTACGTTGGGGAGTCTGACAGTCACTCAGCACTATTCAGTGGTTCTCTTTGGGTACACCGGCTTCCCCCACCCATAAAACTGTCAGGACATGAGGTGGTTGTCAAAAGTGTCATTAACTGGTAGAGTGCTGAACTATTTTTGGTCATCAAAATTTATTCACATATGTTTGCCTTGTTACAATTTATGGGAGAGTTCCAATTGGCACTCTCCCATAAATTGTAACAAAGCAAATCCTAACAGACTAAATAATTTCACTTCAAAGGTGGTATGAACAACATCCACAAAATATGAAGCCTTTAAGTGCTGGTACCGACATTTCAGAGTAAAGCCCAAATATGGGCTTCCAGCACTCTACCAGTTAAACACCAATAAATAAATAAAATTTAACCAATAGTTTCTAAAGTAAAATTTTCATGAATTGTTTTTACCAAATCTGTCAAGCAGCCACGACTAGATTTGATGAAAATAGTTCCAAACAAGGGCAACGCCCCCGGTCCCCCGACCAAGATGGCAAATTCAAGGGAGCTGTTAGGATGCAATTTGTTCGCAGAGCATGGCCATTTTTTAACTTGACCTGTATTTTCAACCAATTAAACCACATACTTAGTTTCATTTCAATCAAATGATCCAAAGTAAAGTTATCATCCGGACAACACAAAAAACGTATTTTCTAAGTCGAAAAAGGGGAATAAATCCAGTAAAAATCAGTGGAGCGTGCCCATTTTCGAACTTGACCTGCATTTCCACCCAAATAAGCGGCATACTAAATTTCGTTTCAATCAAATGATCCTAACTAAAGTTATCATCGGACAACACAAAAACTGTATTTTTTAAGTCGAAAAAGGGGAATAAATCCAGTAGAAATCAGTGGAGCGTGCCCATTTTCGAACTTGACCTGCATTTCCACCCAAGTAAGACACATACCAAATTTAGTTTCAGTAAAATCATCTAAACTAAAGTTATCATCCGGACAAGGGTGTGACGGACGGACGGACGGACGGACGGACGGATGCACGCACGGACAGACGGACGGACACTGCTGATTACAATAGTCCCCCGAAGGGTCAGGGGACAATTACTCAATGGTTTAATCCTGTACCTAAAGCACTTTTTTTCTTCATATTTTTATAAACTTTCAAGAAACCCTATGTGACTCCTCATTGGAACACATTTCAATGGCATATTCCAATGATTTTGTTGAAATGTTTTGAAAAAAAAAAAAAAATGTTTTCAACTACTGATTTGAGAATTATGCAAGTGGATACAGCCGATTTGTTAGGCAAAGGATTAAGTGTTCATTCTATTAACCCTTTACCTAACCTGAAAAGCAGACGACACTTGTAAAAATAATTCTTGAATAACTAATTTTTTTCATTTTTTGTCTCAAAAACATAGGTTATGAACCCTCATTGGAACGAGCTCGACGAGCTCGTTCCAACGAGGGGTCATAACCTATGTTTCTGAGACAAAAAATGAAAAAAATAATGAAAATTGGCGATTTTTTAGAATAGCGCTGGCCGGTTTTGGCCGTTACGTTAGGTAAAGGGTTAACCTTTTACCTCCTATTGATGGCCTTATCCAACCTGCACTACAAATATCACCATTCAAATTTTATTCATTTCAATTACTCCCTTCAAAACATTTCTTTTGAAGCTCTGTTGGAATAAACTGCTTCCAAGGATGGGTCATAAGTTATGATTTTGAGACGAAAAATGAGATTAACTTATATGGTTAATAGAAGTCTCAGATGTCCTGGACAGGCTTCAGCTCAGAGGGATCATATCAATGAGAACATGTGCATGTGTGTACGGGGAGAGGGACCAGCATATTCACCCTTGTCCCTCTCCCCTCCTGCCCCCACCCATACACCCGTTTCTAAAATCACAAATTTGGGACAAAGGAATTTTCATTTTAATGTATGCGATCCAGGTCGAAACTATATTCTTAAAATTTAGGTTGTTCCAGAATAAAAACTGTGTTAAGGGTAGGACAGATTTGTTCATATTCTACACATGATATGAGAAATGAAAGTGTCAATGACACTGTAGCTTAACTTGTCTGTGTGTTGTGTTTGATGAAAAGGATAATGTTCAATGTTTATGAAAAGATTATGAAATAAGACAAGAACTGTGATAATTGGGAATATGTTAATTTCTGTTCCCAGTGTGCTATGTTTTCAATAAAAATAATATGAGGTGTAGACTGTACTAAAGAACTGAGAGGTGGGTTAATGTGACCCTCACAGTTAATGTATGTGTCCCTCACAGTTAACGTATATCAATGAAAGTTACTAAGTTACAGTGAAATTATTCCAAAACGAGTCATCCTATCAAGTTACATTGAAATCCCTTCATAAATAAGGCCTGTAGACTGTGCTAAAGGTTTTCGGGCTTCAGGCCTGAGTAGCCATCACGGTTGACCGATTGCAACTAAAAGGGGACGTCCTCATCTCGACATTATACGGAGGCATTCTACCAAGTTACAATGAAATCCCTCATGGTTGAATGATCGCGACCAAAAGGGGATGCTCTCATCTGGACATTATTTGGAGTGATCCTATGAAGTTACAATGAAATCCCTTCATAAATATGACCTGTAGAGTGTGCTCAAGGTTTTCAGGCTTCGGGACCCTGTAGCTGTCACAGCTGACCAATCACGACCAAAAGGGGATGTCATCATCTAGGCATTATATGGAGTCAACTGAATAAGTTACAATGAAAGCCTTCCATAAATACGACCTATAGACTTTGCTAAAGGTTTTGGGCTTGGGCAGCCATCAAGGCTGAATGATCGCGACCAAAAGGGGACATTCTCATCTAGACATTATTTGGAGTCATCCTACCAAGTTACAATGAAATCCCTTCATAAAAATGACCTGTGGACTGTGCTAAAGGTTTTCGGGCCCCTGTAGCCCTGACAGTTGCCCAATCGCATCCAAAAGGGGACGTTCTCATCTAGACATCATATGAAGTCAACCTACCAAGTTACAATGAAATCCTTCCATAAAAATGACCTGTAGACTGTGCTCAAGATTTTCGGGTTTTGGGCTCGGGCAGTCACGGTTGACAGATCACAACCCAATGGGGAAGTTCTCATCTACACATCATACGGAGTTATCCTACCAAGTTACAATGAAATCCCTCCATATTAAATATGACCTGCAGACTGTGCTAAAAGTTTTGGGGCTTGGGCAGCCATCACGGTTGACAGATCATGACCAAAAGGGGATGTTCTCATCTAGGCATTATACAGAGGCATCCTACCAAGTTACAATGGAAATCCCCTCATGAATACGACCTGTAGACTGTGCTAATGGTTTACGGGTTTTGGGCTCGGGCAGACATACCGGTTGACAGATTGCGACCAAAAGGGGACGTTCTCATCTAAAAATGACTCCAAACCTGCATATGAAATTTCGTGACAATCAGACAAGAATTACGGGGTGTAGCCTGTGCTAAAGGAAAATGTGAACAGATGCACAGACTAACAGACTTCCACACGCATGAGGCAATAGCTTATCTTGACTTTGTCAAGTCAAGCTAAAAATTTAAAAAAAGGTATTGTTTATTGTTTCCATGAAATCCGGCACTCACTCCCTCTCGATCGTCTATGCTGCTCATTTTAGAGACTTCCTCAGGCATTGGTTCTGGGTTCTATTTAACTGGTAGAATGCAAGTTATTTTTGGTCATCAAAATTTGTTCACATATCTTTGCCCTGTTACAATTTATGGGAGAGTGCCAATAGGCACTCTCCTATAAATTGTTACAAGGGAAATCCTATAAGACTAAATAATTTCACTTCAAAGGTGATATGTAGAACATCCACTGAAAATGAAGCCTGTAAGTTGTGGTACCGACACTTCAGAATCAAGCCCAAATGTGGGTTTTCAGCATTCTACCAGTGAACCAGTAAAGGAGAACTTGTTTACCACAGTAAACAAGCACTACTCCACTTCCCTGGGTTTTCACAGGCAGCTCCTACTTAATAGTCAAATCAAGGCAGACATAGAATTTTGATCAAATTACGACTATGTTGTAATCTGGTCAAATTTCTCATTTGTTTTCCAACTCACGATGCTATGGAATCTCATCTCTTGTAAAAGAAAAGCAAAAATATTGCATTTCAGATAAGAGTATGGTGACCAGATAATGATCTTATTGGGAAGGAGGCTGCTTTTGTGATCAGAGTGAAGTTTTTACATGTAGTTAATGTACAGCAGTCAGCATCTGCCCTGATAAAGGCAGTCACACACTGAACACAATGTAAGCCATTAAGTAAAGTGGAAATAAAACGTTTGTGATTTCGACACACGAGCCAAGCGAAGTGTGGTATATGCACACTCAAGCAATATCACGGACAGCATATGCCACCAAATATGAATCGGTAACTATTTGTACAATGTAACTCACTTAAGTGGATATCTCTAAATTTGAAATAACCCTGTGTTAATTGTATATAAATTTCCAACAACCACTAACCATATTTCCAGTACACATTTGACCTGTTAACTGTATACAGGCTATAGAGTGAACTAAACTAGAGCTGGCTGCTAAGGGTGGTTAATCTCCCTCCCCCCTCTCCCAAAGAAACACCCTGATACAGCAACCTCATTAATCTCTAAAGTTATGGAGCATCCAATTTCAAGTTAAAGTCACTGTGACCTTTGGCATAATGAGTCCCAAAGTAAATAAGGTTCATACCAAACCCACACGTCTGATTTGGTTTCAATCAGCTAAGCGGAAAATTAATTAGAGAGCTGGAACCAGGAAAATTTTTGAGTTAAAGGTCACTGCAAACTTGACCTTTGGCGGAATGACCTCAAATTAAATAGAGTACTTCCTCTCATAATACCCTGCCGCCCACATGTTGAGATTGGCTTTGTTCAGCCAACCAGAATTTTAGAGAGGACACCAGGAAATTTATTTATTTTCAGTGTTTAATGACACGTTCGATAGCCAGGGTCATCTCATGTCTGACAGTTTTGTGGATGGAGGAAGCCAGAGTACACACAGAGAACCACTGAGCAACTGTCAGACTCACCAATGTACTAACTCCATACAAGCATGGGGAGCGATGGTTGAAAACAAGTGCACCATCAACATGTAATACACCTTAGTAGCATCCCACCCACTCCACCCCCATTGGGGAATAAGGATTAAGGGAAATAAAGAAAATCAAAAGTTTGTAAATTTATGGTAACTTTGACCTTGACATTTGTGGCACAGTAACTCAGTAACTCCAAAATAAAAAGAGTTCTTCCTCTCGTCACACCCAACCCACATGTCAAGTTTAGTTTCAATCAACCAAGCAGAATTAGAAAGTGAAAACCAACTTATCTACAGACGGACAGACAAAGGGACACTACCATGACCATATCTCCCTAAAAAAAATTTGGGGAGGATAAAAATGTTGCAATTTCTTAAAAGAACAAGTAAAAAGTTGGCACAGCCAACAGATTCTCCCGAAATGCAAATTGATGGAAACAACATACTGATTTTTTCAAATGCAGAACTATGAAATGGTTTTTAAGGCATATAAAAAAATTACAAAAACATGTGGAAGGACAAGGGTAACAGTGTCCAGGAAACTTGTATTAAAAGCTCCTTGGGAAGGAAATTAACTGGACTTTGAAGACAGGTCACTGCTTAATTAGGATGAATGTATAAGCTGGTTTGATAAAACATGCCCTGGGTATTTAAGATACCAAATGTTTTGCCACTCTATCATTTTGCCACATTTCAAGTGGTGTAACTCTGGAATGGTAAATGCCATAATGTTGAAAATCAAACTTGGACCTACATTTCATGGTGGATAGTAAGGTTGCAAAATTATAAGGTCATACATCAAAGTGAACTATAGTTATCATCCTGAAACCATTGATTTTACCATTTGCGACTTCTTAAGTGGAATAACTGGAACGATGAATGCCAGAACAGTGAAAATCACCCTTGGCCTATATTTCATGGCTGGTAGGTTGCAAAATTATAAGGTCACACATCAAAGCAAACTAGAGTTATCATCTGGAAACCATATGTTTTGGACGGACAGACAGACAAAGAAGCGACTATATATAAAAAAAAATTGGGGAGCATAATTAAGAATTATCCCGACAACTACAGAATTAAGCTGTATAGACTCATTTGGCTTAAGTACATCCAATAAGATACAACAGAAGAAATGTTCAGTTTGTTAATAATATAATAGAGGAAATTTACCCAATTCCAATTTGAATACTTCAGTCAACTGAATATTTTTCAGTGACAAAGTTGGTATTCAATTAGCAGGTTTTCACTTTACCAATACAAAACAAGTTAACAAGCCATAACATGTTTATTTTTTAAATGAAGTCCATAACCCTGGGGTGACATCAGTGACCTTGACCCATATTTTAAACCTCCCAACTATATTTGATTTATTTGGTGTTGATCCAAAGCTGATATGTCATACTATACCAGAGATATATGTGTTGGCATATCTCAAGAGGTAACTAATTTATGAAAAAAAAGGTGTTTTCAAGGAATAATAGTTTTTTTTTAAGAGTTTGAAAATGTGTGGGTGGATCTCTGTAAAATGCAGTCAATAACCCCTGGTGACTTTAACCCATATTTTTTACCTTCAATGAGTTTCGTACCATGAGTGAAATATGAGTGTGATCCACTTTCAGAATTTTGGGTTCTGCATACTTATTTATTTATTGGTGTTTAAGGTCACATACTTCTGCACAATGGCTTATCCTGACCACAACATGAAGATAAAGTCAAGAAAAGCCAACTGTTTATGCCCCATGTTGCCGGTTTTAGAGGATTTGCACCCCAAGCATTAGTGGCTGGGTCCTATTTTACCACAGTAAACAAGCACTGCCTAACTTCCCGGGGTTCCCGCAGAGGTTCCGATACTTTCTTTCAGCACAAAAAATCAAAATTGTGGTTCAGGAATGCATTTTGAGTCTCAAAATGTGATTACGTCAATTTCACATCATTTACAGGTGTGCCCAAATTAGAGTTGTGAAGACTCCAAGAAAAATCTATAAACTCTCTGTGCCTCTTCTACATTTGAGAATAACATCCATCATTATATAACCACAGAAACACAAAGAAAGGCATGGCAATAAAACATAAGAAAAGACTGTTATATCTGGTTTCAATGTGCCAAAATTAAGACAAAACGGGGTGCCCAAAATAAATGAATTTAAAGGGCTCGGGTGACTTTGTTGACCTTGACCCATATTTTGAAGCCCCAGTGAGCTTCAACTCATTTGGCAATGGTTTGAAGTTTCAGAATCAAAAATCTGATGATATTATAACCCAGACAGGAGGCAACAACACTAAAGCAAATACTCACCTGGATCAAGTTGCCTACAGGGAATGGAGGTAGTGTATTTTTAGATAATGGGTTCCCATTAGGCCATGAAATGAAATACGTCATCAAATAACATTGCATACCAAATTTGGTTCAAATTAATCAACCAGTTACAAAAACTGAAATTTTTTGTGGGACCCCAAATTTTGCCCTCATTTGGGATTTATACTGGAGTGCAGATGAGCAACCTAAAGGTTTTGCATTCTGTTGTTTGGTTTTGAATGGCTAATTGTAACTTCCACTGGACAGCAGAAACCAACTCTGTAGAAAATCTTAAAGTTTGAGGTCACTGCGACCTTGATCTTTGGAACAATGAACCAAAAATAGGGTTGTTTCTCACATCATGCCCAATCAAAATGTCAAGTTTCAATCGGCTAAGTAAAAGTTTTATTCATTTATATTTGGTGTTTAAGGTCACCTTCAGCATCTATGGCTTTATCATGATCTGCAACAAAGGAATGCAGTCAAGTGTACTCAATCGTTTTACCTATGCTGCCTACTTTAAGAGGACTTCCACCCCGGGTATTGGTCCCATTTTACCTGTAAATCATAAATTGTTTACCACAGTAAACAAGCTCTGCTCTACCCTGGGGTTCCCACTGACAATGGGGAAAGATCTAATTAGAGAGTGGAAACAAACTCTTTCTACAAATGTAGACAATGCCATGGCTATTTTGCCAAAATATTTTCGGGGAATAACAGAAGTTATTGGTCTGTTTTATTTAAAATAGTAATGGTCCATCCCCTTCAACATTTTGGTTGCAGACTGCAAAATCGGTGAATGTTTCTCTCCCATACCCAATCTGCAAATCAAGTGAACATGTGGCATATAAATGAAAAGTTACTGCCCAAAAACAATTTGAGACAGAGTTCTATTTGACCTTTGCGGCTGCCACATCCATTGTCCATATAGGATTACTTTCTGAAAGTTTGGAAAATTGTTCCTTAGAACTGAAGTTATTGAATGAAAACAAAAAACCTTTTATTTTTAGCAAGTGACTTTGGCCTTTGGTCACTGCAAAATGGATAGGATTCTTTTTCTCTCACAGGAGCACCTAGTCTGTAAGCCTGGTAAATGTGTGACATATAAAACAAGAGGCCCCACGGGGCCTGTTTGTTGGTTTGTTGGTGGTTAACGTCACATATTTATGCACTATGGCTAATCGTGACACAACATGGAGATGAAGTCAAGTTTAGTCAATCGTTGATCAACATGTTGCCCATTTTAGAGGACTTTCACCCCAAGCATTGGTGACTGGGTCCTATTTTACTAGTAAAGCGGAACTGGTTTACCACAGTAAACAAGTGCTGCTTACTTCCAGGGGTTCCCACGGGGACCCCACGGGGCCTGAAGCACTCTCCTTGAACAGAACATGATATAAACAGAGACCAAGAATGAATCTGCATTCATTGAGCAATCCATCTCCATAGGAAACACTGTCAATCCTTGAGCCCCTCAGGAGTGACAAAAGACAGTCCAAGCATCATGGCTTTTCTTCAGTTGATCATAATGTAATATGTGGAGCTCCCCTAGGCTATGCGGCCCCTTGATACAACCTATGGGGCCCCTTGATACAACCTATGTGGATTAATCTTAGTTACACACCTCTTGAGGGTACTGAATACAAAATTTCTAATTCTTCAGCTACATGGCCTATTCCGGCTCCCATAGGGAGCCCAAATATTAACCCAGGCACTCGATTTGTTCAAAGTTGAATCTGACCTTCCTAGAGATGTTGTATACCAAATATGAAAGCATTCTGACTGGAAGATCTAAAGAAGAAAATTTTTGAAGAAATTTCCTATTGCACCAAGTTAAAATTTGGGCTACCATAGCGAGCCCAAACATTAACCTATGGACCTGATTTGAACAAACTTGAATCTCATCCCATCCCCCCCCCCCCTCACCACCCCCCCCCCCCCATACCAAATATGAAAGCATTCTGACTAGTGGATCTGAAGAAGATTTTTAAAGAAATGTCCTCATATTGCACTAAGTTCATTTTCAGGTTCCCATATGGAGCTCAAGTATTAACCCAGGATCTCGAACTGAACAAACTTGAATCTGCCCCCCCCCCCTCCCCCCCCCCCCCCCCCCCCCCCTAGAGATGTTGTATACCAAATATGAAAACATTCCAACTGGTGGATCGGAAGAAGATGATTTTTCAAATTATTCCCCATATTGCACTAAGTTAAAATTTGGGCTTCCATAGGAAGCCCAAATATTAACCTAGGGACTTGGTTTGAACAATCTTGAATCTGACCCCCATAACAATCATGTATACCAAACATTAAAAGATTCTGACCAGTGGTTCTGAAGAAGATGATTTTTAAAGAATATTCCCCATATTGCCCTAAGTTAAAAATTTGGGCTCCTGTATTGAGCCCAAATATGAACCAATGGGTTTCATGGATGTTGTATACCAAATATCAAAAGATTCTGACCATTGGTTCAGGAGAAATTATTTTTAAAATGTTTTGCAAATATGCGGACTCAGCATTTTGTCGATGCCCTCTACAGAACACCCTAACTTAACCGATGGCAAATTTTTTTTACCATTCATTTCTACTGGTCCTAAGGATGAGTCATACCAAATCACAGTTCTCTGTTCCGTGTGGTTTGGGAAGTATGGGCGTTTAAAAATATTTCTATTTTTAGCTCCTGGGGTTCCCATGGGGATGCAGGAATTTTCTTTTGGCACGATTCAAGTACTTATGACCCAATAATACCACATACCGAATTTTGTTCAAATCGGTCCATCGGTTCAGAAAATAGAAATTTTGAGTGGGGCCAAAAATCTTGCCCCTCCCATTACAAAGCTAAATATTGCTTTACAAACTTCGTTTCAACAAACTTGATTCTACACCTCAAAAGGAAGCTCCAAAACAAATATCAAGTCATTGCACCCACTGGTTCATGAGAATATTTTAAAAATATTTTGGAGCATTTTCCCCCACCCCCTCCCTATGGGGCTAGGCATGTTGAGTTGAACAAAAATGCAATGCCCCTTCGGGATCATCACTCACACAAACTTTCACTTGAATTGGCCCAGTGATTTTGGAGAAATCAAAACATGGTGTTGACGGATGCCAGACGGATGACAAGCGATTTGATTAGCTCAGCTGGACTTTAAAGTGAGCTAACAGAAGTCATGGGGCCAAAAGATGTTTCAAACAAATACAATTACAGTAAGTCTATTTATATTGACAGTCCTATGACCATCGACTTTGCGGTTACAAAGTCCAAAATCAAAAGGGTTCTTCACTGCCCATATATTATTACCTTTCGCAAGCTTGGTTGAGCTGTGATAAAAAGAACTAAAGTTATTGCCCCAAAACAATAAAGAACTATTTTTAGTAACAGTCACCTCCACTAGTAAATAGATATACTACTCAAAGTTTGCTAAGCACCAAATATTTGACACATCATTGTGAAATGTGCTTGTGACATATTTGCAATATTGTTGGTGGATATGATTGAAGAATGTATTGAGATGGTTCCCAGTGATTACATTAGCTCTCTTGACAGGCAGACTTTTCGTGACAGTACTCTTGATTTTCATGTTTTCGTGTACTGTCTACATGTACATGTGTAGGGTATTCAATCTTCATTTCAACACAAACCCTTGTGATTTAATGATTGAATATGGCAAATGCAAATTGAAGAAGACATTTGTCTGAAGCAGAAATGTGGCGGGCTGAAGGGATTGTGAAGCAAGGGGCTACCCATCGTCAGATTGGCGAAGCCCTTGGTGTGACCCATACGGTGATCACCAGAGCCTGGGCAAGATTTCAGCAGCATGGCACACCAGTAAGATGGCATGGTGGTGGCAGAGACAGGGCAACATCTGCAGCTGAAGACCGGTTTTTGATCATTCAGGCCCGTGGGAACCGCTTTGCCACAGCAACCCAGCTTCGCAGTGACCTTCAGAATGCATCCAGGGTAAATGCTTCGACGCAGACTATCCGGGCAAGGTTGCACGAAGTTAGTCCCCGATCGAGAAGACCACGTATTCGCATTCCACTGTCCCAGAACCACCGCCAGGCACAATATGAATGAGCCATGGACCACGTTGGATGGACCAGAGAAGATTGGCGACCTGTCCTTTTTACAGATGAGTCAAGGCCTAGACCACACAGATAGGCGTTCTAGGGTATGCAGAAGACCAGGAGAGCGATTCCATGCAGCCAACATTGCTGAGCATGACCGATATGGTGGAGGGTCAATCATGGTCTGGGGCAGCATCAGCAGGGATGGACGTACAGAGCTCTGTGTCCTTAACCTTGGTACACTGACTGCACAGCGGTATATTGATGAGATCCTGGATGTCCACGTCAGATTGTATGCAGGTGCAGTGGGTGATATTCATTCTGATGGACGATAATGCCCATCATCATGTTTCCCATGCTGTCTGGGAGTTCCGACAGAGGGAGGGGATTGAGCGTATGGACTGGCCAGCAAGATCCCCGACCTCAATCCAATCGAACATGTCTGGAATGAGTTGCAGCTTGCAATTTCAGCCTGTCCAGTCCAGCCAAGAAGGGTCCAGGAGCTTGGTGCCATGCTGGTCCAAGAATGGAACAACATCCCACAAAGGACCACCAGGAACCTGATTGGGAACATGAGAAGGCATTGTCAAGCTGTAATTAACAGTAATGGGTCTCATACTCAATATTAAACCCATACCAGTTCGCTCCGTGAACTTTTTGGCAAATTGAAAAATTTCCTCTTTTATCAATAATATCCATTTTCCATGGTTATCATATTCAAAAGCTAAAAAATAATGTCAAACACAAATAAAATCTTAATTTCTGTACTTAAATCATTAAAGATATAATTAAATAAAAAATATATACACTTTTCATTACAATATTTCAACTAAAACGTAAAACAGGTAGTTGGATGTACTTGGTGCTTAGCAAACTTTAAGCAGTATAGGTTTCTTCTACTCCCATAAAGATACTAGCCATATAAGTTCGGAGCCTGCATTAAATAGAACTAGTTATTGCCCGGAAACCAGTTGTTTACATCTGCCAGGACACTCTTGATGATGAATGTCCAGATGTCCAGTTCATCAAATTACATGTATTTGTCACAACTCTACGAAAAATTATATTCCAGTGGGTCAAGTCTATTGCAATTTATCGAGAGTGTCCTACACTTCATTGGCACCGTAAGCTGTAATAGACAACTCTTTCATCAAGTCAAGTAAACCATTTGAATATGATTTTTGATTACTGACCCAGATTTAACAAACTTGAATAGTACACGTTTGATCTTTAATTATGTCATTGAATGCACAAGTCCATAAAAATGAATAACTCGACAATGAATTGAGTGGAATAGCCAAATTCCACTTTTATCCAATTCTGACAATTTGCAGGCATATGTCAATTTGCTATGCTGTACCTTTCAAATATCATGGCGAAGTGCAATTTCTGTCCATTGGTGGATGGAAATACAAATATGGATGCTTTCCTCATCACTACAACATTCAAACTTTTTGTATACAAATGTAACTTTGTTGCAACTGTTTTTAACTCCACGATATTCTCAACAGAACAAGTAATATCTTATCGATTTATGCAGGAGTCCCAAGTTCAGAAACAGAATTACTAAATATAACAGGCGACATCTTCAACTAAGCCTTTTTTCAATGCAGACACGATTACTTTCCTGTGGTCCATTTTTGTTCTGGCATCACTTTCCTGATGTTCATACACTCATTCTGAAACCAACTACCGTTTCTAATCCTTTAACCCTTTACCCAACGTAACAACCAAAACTGGACAGTGCTATTCACAAAAATCACCAATTATTTTATTATTTTTTTCATTTTTTGTCTCAAAAACATAGGTTATGACCCCTCTTTGGAATGAGCTCATCGAGCTCGTTCCAAAGAGGGGCCATAACCTATGTTTTAGAGACAAAAAATGAAAAAAAATTGTTATTCAAGAATTTTGTTTGCAAATGTCATCTGCTTTTCATGTGAGGTGGAGGGGAAAGAGATTATATTCTGCTTCATAACAGCCATGACTAGATTTGAGGAAAAATATCTTGAAAATACTCAACAGGTGAAGAGTTAAAGGTCAGAAAGTTAAAGTCCAGACTGGACAAGAAAAAAAAAATCCTGACAAACATGTTCAAGATTTGACAACTGACAATCACAGACAGGGCTCGATTTAACTGGATTAGCATAGCACTTTGCTCTCCAATTTCTGAATTTTGCTATTCAAGATTTATTAGTTTCAAGTGCTTTTGGATCAACTGCTAATCAATTTTCCAGGGTGAATAGTAAATTGCTATTCAAAATTTTCAGATTAAATCAAGCCCTGATCACAGATCCCTATCAATCTTGTGTTATAGACCTGAATATGGTGCCACAACATTCTCTCCTTATAAATATATCTGAAGGTTCATTAACTGGTAGAGTGCTGGAAGCCCATATTTGGGCTTTGTTCAGAAGTGCAAGTACCAAAACTTAAAGGCTTCATATTCTGTGGATATGCATCATATATTTTTTTTAAGTGAAATTATTTAGTGTGAAAGGCTGTGCCATGTTATAATTTAGGGGAGAGTGCCTATAGGCACTCTCCCCTAAATTATAACATGGCAAAGACATGTGAACAAAGTTTGATGAGGAAAAATAATTTAGCACTCTACCAGTTAATAAGTTCAGCTGTTAACTGGTAGAGTGCTGGAAGCCCAAATTTGGGCTTTATGCTGAAGTGCAGGTGCCACAACTCAGTGACTTCATATTCTGTGGATGTGCTGCGTATTAGTTTTGAATGTAAATTATTTGGTCTGTGAGGAGTTGCCTTATCATTTACGGGAGAGTGTCACTAGGCACTCTCCCATAAATGGTAACAAGGCAAAGTGACGTGGACAAATTTGGACGACCAAAATAATTTAGCACTCTACCAGTTAACAAAGAAAGGGTGATAATACCTACCCCCAACACAACACAAATGGAAAAAATGAATATGCGGTTAAAAGCCCCCCTTTACCACCGATTTCTTAACCCTTTATCTTATATGAAAAGCAGGCGACACTTGCTTGCAAAAAAAAAATTCTTAACTCATTTTTTTCAAGACAAAAAAATGAAAAAATAATAAAAATTGGCGATTTTTGTGAATTGCGCTGGCCGGTTTTGACAGTTACATTGGGTAAAGGGTTAATTAACTAATAATGATAATGAAAATTTACCTAATTTTCTGGTTTATTCTAAAAGCAAATTTTATAGCTCAACTGCTTTGGATGCAGACATGCCCAGCAAAAAAAAAATATTTTGTAGTGCCAACATTAAAGATAGTATGAAAATAGAATTGGTATATATTTAACAACAACACCACTGTTCCTCCACTGTAATTTAACTCTCATTCTATTTGTTTTATTGTGAAGTGAGTGCCCATTTTGAGAATACTGATAAACATAGAAAAAACAAACAGTTTTCAAAATGAGTAATGTTTTTAAAACTGGTTGTAGTGATAATTAGTGGCGTTGGGTCGGCATTTGGGGTGCAGGGGGTTAGGGCTTTTGTCCACATATTCATTTTCACCCAAGGACTTTCGTTCACATGGGCTTTTGTTTTTAAGAGGACACTTAATTGTCCATATTGACTTTTGTCAATGGGGATTTTGACCATTTCCCATTAAGGGTTTATCTAATAAAAATAAGTGGTTTTATGACTGAGGCCCACCATCCCACATCAGTTACCTTGAACTCGAATGATGTACCTTCTAGGCATAGATATATATATATATATGCATCATAGAAAGAGAAACCACTATGGAATGCACTGATGACAAAGTCCGAGGAGAGCTAAAACTTAGTTATGTGGACCAAGGTGTATAAAGGATAAACAATGATTATTAATCAAATGCAAGCAGCCACCATTAGGCATTAGTGAAAAAAATATGGAAGCCAGTACAGTAATTCACAAATAGATGCTGGAAAAATATTTGAATAACTAAAATTTTTAATTTTTTGCCTCAAAATAGTTTATGACCCCTCACTGGAATGAGCTTGACAAGCTTATTCCAATGAGGAGTATGTGACTGCATTTTGGATTATTTTTTTGTTTATTTGGGGTTTTAGTGACACTTTCAACAACCAGGGTCGCATCATGCCAGAGTCTTCCTATGGAGAAACCCAGAGAAAACCACCAAGCAGTAGCAAGTAACTGTCAAACTCTTCAAACTTACCCATGCCACACAAGTAGGGTTGGCAGAGGTTGAAGGCAAGTGCACCATCAACATGGCAGGATGCCTAATTACACAAGGCCAGTGTGTGTTGACTATCAGGATTAACTGGTTGAGAACTACAAGCCACTATCGGGGCTTTAAAAAAAATGAGGTTACCCAAGCAAAGGCCAACATTTTCCTTGCTCATGTTTCCTATTCATTCAAATGTGTGCACTCTTCAATTATTTGTAATAAAACAAATTTGATGAACATATTCATACCAGCTAAAATAATTTAGCCCTCAACCAGTTAAGTGTCTTGCCAAAGGACAATGCATTTACTGTTGGTCAGGATTGAACCATGGAGCTTTTGGTTTGAAATCCAATGCTCTAAATGTTGAGCTTCTGTCCTCCAAATGTGTTTTGGATAAAAGAAATTAAAAAACAATGAAAACTGGAGATGAGTTTTGTGAATGGCACTTACCACACATGGCCATTACATCAGGTAAGGGTTACATGTAATTTCAAATCAACAGTAAATGTTTTTTGTTGCTTATTGAGGTTTAATGTCACCTTTTGCATCTCTTTTACTGCCATTGTGATAGCTATGAATTCAAGTTTAGCTAATTCTGTAATCATGATGCCAACTTTGGCTTTGGTGGTTGATCATCCCATAGGTTGGTCTCTACTGGTTACTACCACAGTAAAAAAAAAAAAAAAAACAAACTTGTTGGGGTTCCTAGCGAGAGTAGGGTGCAATGAAGTTCTGTTAAAATTTAATGAACAATGCTTAAAGGTACACTCTGACAAGATAATGAACATGCCCATGGGACACTATTGCCTCACCTATAAAATCCCTCCCCACTCACCAATTTGCCCTTGTGAGGAAAAACCAAAAAAAAAGTTAAAGTTCTGCACAATAATAGGCCATAATACTACTACATTCACCTAAAAAAACTGAATCAAACTTGGACTTCCTTTTGTAATGACAAGTGAAACATGAAATTTTAGATCCTAATGCCAAAAACTCTGAAAGATATTGTTTGAAAACCCCAAATAACAAAACCTTCTGCACACACAAAGGCCACATTACAATCTTAAAGCTGTAAATCAAAACTGACCTTCCTTTCGTAACTTTCAAGCTAATTGCCAAATTTAGAATCATTGTCCCAAACGTTTCCCCAAATGAACCCCAGAGTTTATTGCTGTGGTTGATAAAATGACACTTTTTGGAACATTGTTTTTTCAAAGAGTCGGGGGATTACTACAGTGGGGAAACTACACTCTCAAGAATTTTGGTGAAAATCCACTCTCCCATGATCTGGACTTCAAAACAGAATACTGAACATATCATTTGAAATCAGTTGCCTTCAAAGTAGTTATTTTTGCACCCCTTACAAACACAACATTCAAGATGCAATGCATTATCAACAGAATGCATGCATTTAAAACTTTACCAAACAAATCGGCCACATTTGCAAGTTATTTACAAATTCAGCAACCAAAATAAAATTTTCTAAAAAATTCTGGCAAAACCATATCATATGAACCCTCACTGGAATGAGCTCATTGAGCTTGTTCCAACAAGGGGCCACATAAAATTTTGTTGAAATTTTTTGAAAATTTCTTTTTTAACCCTTCATCCAATGTTACGGTCAAAACCGGCCAGTGCTATTCACAAAAATCACCATCCAATTTTCATTATTTTTTTCACTTTTTGTCTCAAAAACATAGCTTATGACCCTCATTGGAATGAGCTCCAATGAGGGGTCATAAGCTATGTTTTTGACCTAAAAAATGAAAAAAATTAATCCAGAATTTTATTTGCAAGTGTCGTCGGCCTTTCATACTAGGTAAAGGGTTAAATGATTGAAATAACAAATTTTGATTTTGTGTGTACTAGGTAAAGGGTTAAGATTAGATTTACAGCAGTAACTATTTTTGTTGTTTATTCATGTTAAGGTCATTTTTAGCGTCCACGGCTAAAATTATTACTGCAGCATAATGTATACAGTCAAGTTTAGCCAATCGTTTGTAAGTATACTGCCCACTTCTGAGAACTTCCACCCCAGGACTTAGTTAACAGGTCTTGTTTTACCAGTAAAACAGGATTTTTTTCAACAGTAAACAAGTACTGATCTACTTCCTGGTATTCTCTTGGGAAGAAAGCAGTAACTGTATTTTAGTTCACTGAACAAATTTCCTTTGCTGCACAGGGAATATGTTTTTTTCATATATTGGAGTTTAAAGTCACTTTCATTTATTTATTTATTTACTGGTGTTTAAGGTCACATATTTCTGCTTTATTTACTGGTGTTTAAGGTCACATATTTCTGCACACTGGCTAATTGTGACCAACATGGATATAAAGTCAAGTCCAGCTAATCGTTTGTACAAATGGTGCCCATTTCAAACGACTTCCACCCTAGGCATTGGTGATTGGGTCCTAATTTACCAGTAAAATGGAGCTTGCTTACCACAGTGAACAAGCCCTGCTTCACTTACTGGGGTTCCCACAGGGGAAGGTCACTTCTATCGCAAGGTCGTGTTTGAAATACATTAATGGCAAGTTTAGCTGACCAGTTGCCCACTTTTGGAAAATCTCACCCCAAATGCTTGTTACGATGTCCTATTGTATCAAATTGGCTTCCACAAGAACAGTGATAGATTAGTTGCAAAAGCAGCATATGCTATGGGTTCCACACTTTCAAGAGCCCCGCACTAAATGCTTCCAAGCTATCCACGGAGTTGACCTTTCACAAATTCTATTTTGATCTTTATAACAAATGCTACTTGCTGCAGGCCTTGCACAAGCTTAATCTGGCTCTGCATAGGAACATCTGCTGCAAAATCCTACAACATAATTTCAACATTATAGGACAACTCTCCGGGATGTGGTTTTCTTTTACCGAGTTATTCAAGGATTGTTGGTACTTTTTTGCTCCAAGTTAGAATTTCATTCCAAAAAGTTTCAACTATTTATTTATTTATTGGTGTTTAAGGTCACATACTTGTGCACAATGGCTAATCGTGACAGTGACAGTTTTACAGGTGGAGGAAGCCGGAGTCCCTGGAGAGCACCACTGAGCATTGACAAGCAACTGCCAGCTCCTCAAAATTCTCTGTTAAAGCTCCGCTCAAGCAGGATTACAGCGGTTGAAGACATGTGCACCATTGACATGCAGTACGCCTTAGTACACAGCTTCATTGTGCCCCCATGTAGGCAACCGGGGTCAAGTGCCTTGCACAAGGACACAACGCGGGTTGTCCCGGACAGGGATCAAACTCGGGACCTCTAGCATAGAAGTCCAACAGTCAAAAGTTTCAACTAATTTCAAAATGTCCAAGGTGATAAATATGATGAAGTACACTACATTGTAGACAACTGTAACTGCTCATTTTTTACAACAAACATACACACATATATGACAGATACATTTTTTGGCGATATTCTTGGTAAACACTTGTGTGAGTGATACATTGGCTATTGTGTTATGAAATAACATTCCTACCAATTCCATCCAAATTTTGGAGAATTCATTTCGATTCTTGCAAAAATGGATACAAGAATCCATACCTGAAATGAGTGTCCCAGGATCCCATGAGGCCACCATGGTTGTACCTGTAGTATACTGATAACACATGTTAGCCCTTTACCCAACACAACATTCTAATTTTTAAAACAAACAAAATTTTATAATTGTTTTCAAAAATAGACAATATTTACCAATAAACCCTTACAAATATGGCCATCACTGGAACCGGTTCATTGAGCTGGTTCCACTGATTGCCATATTTGTACAATTTTATTGACAAAATGTCAAGATATTTCAGGTCTTGTTAACCTTATATTGGTTAAGGTGCTGCTGGTATATTAGGTAAAGGGTTAAACTGAATTCTTTTCATGCAAAATCCTAGCAGAGGTGCAGCGAGAATCTACATGGATTCTCCCTGGTTTTGTAGCACAAATCTTTGCATGAATCAATTCTCGGATTTTCGTTGAAAGATAAATCCAGACTTCTTGGCTTCAAGATGATTTTCAATATGTCTCGTTAAAATTGTGGTTGTCAATTTTTTGTGGAACATATATATATTGAAACTGAACCAGTTGTCTGCAAAACAATTTTTGATAAGACAAGAGAGCTGGACAGTATTTTCAGATTCATTATGGTACTTATGGTACCCAGACGATTTCAAAATTTATTATTTTAAATATCATTTTTTAAATTTTTTCAAAAAATTTCAACAAAACCATATCATGTGACCCCTCTTTGGAACGAGCTTGACAAGCTTGTTCCAAAGAGGGGTCACATGATATGGTTTTGTTGAAATTTTTCGAAATATAATATTTTTTCAGCTGTTGAAATTGAATATTATGTGGGTGGATGCGAGCAATTCGTTGTGTAAAGGGTTATCCAATGATCAACTTCTTGATCAATCAAAAATGTAATTGATCAATTAACTGTTACTTTTGAACTCCTGTATTATAATGGGGTAACAAAGGAACAAACATGCTCCAAAGCAAGCAAACATTGTCACACTGACTCACATCAATATATGAGACAGCGTAAAGCATGCAAGTTACGTGCTGACATAGTGGGTTCACTTGCATGATCACTATACTGTATCAGTAGCTGGAAATGGTCATTTTTAACTCTACTTTAGGGTAGTGCACAATACTAGCAAAATAATTTTTTGAATTACTGAAAAAATTTCAATTTTTGTCTCAAAAACATGGCTTATGACCCCCTCATTGGAACCAGCTCAATGAGCTCTTTCCAATGAGGGGACATAAGCTATGTTTTTGAGACAAAAATTGAAAACATAATAAAATTTGAATGGAGATTTTTGTATATAGTGCTGGCCGTGTTTTGTTCATTACGTTGGGTAAAAGGTTAATGCTGTAAATCACCAATGGTACCGCAATTATTCAACTACCTATTAGGTCAAGTGGTTAAACGATTAACCAAGGTTAATCGATCAAGAAAACCTTTTAACCATTTCAGTTCTAGAGTACATCACTGACAGTAGTTTTTGGAGGGGTCTTTGATGCCTATTTCCCTTGAAGGAATGAAGTGATAGATAGTCGTAAAATAAAACAGAGTTATGTCTTCAACTACACAAAGATAATAATGGAAAGTAACTTTCCATTTTACCTCATACCCTAGATTATCTATCGAATGGTGAGACAGGAATTGTCACACTCTCCATGCATTTCATGTGTCAACAAGCTCTTTGATATAGGTTAACAAGACTTCAATGTGTTGGAATTTTTTAGTAGGTTGGGGGAGGGGAGGCTTGGAAATCAGACACCATATGAATCTTTCTGGCAAAACGTGTGCTTTCTATTCTCAGTTTTTGGCTGATTGCATCCACCATTCGAAAAAATGAAAGTGTTAACCCTTTACCTAACATGAAAAGCAGATGACACTTGCAAAAAAAAAAAATCTTGAATAACTAATTTTTTTCATTTTTTGTCTCAAAAACATAGGTTATGACCCCTCGTTGGAACGAGCTCGACGAGCTCGTTCCAACGAGGGGTCATAACCTATGTTTTTGAGACAAAAAATGAAAATATTTTGAAAATTAATTGGCGATTTTTGAGAATAGCGCTGGCCGGTTTTGGCCGTTATGTTGGGTAAAGGGTTAATGACACTGTAGCTTAACCTGATTATGTGTTGTGTTTGATGAAAAGGAAAATGCTGATAGGATCACCGATCCAATGTCAAGTTGTGACAGCACAAAAGTGGGTTTAATCATTATCAACTTATCGTCCGGAAACCAATTGTTTACAATTTACTATGTGAAGGGTCACTGTGACCTTGACCTTTGACCTAGTGATTCCGAAATAAATAGGGCTCTTTCTTGCACCAATGCCAACCTACCTATGAAGTTTCACGAACGTAGGTGGAACCATTGTCAAATTATCATCTGGAAACTAATTTTTTACAATTTATTATGTTCAAGGTCACTGCGACCTTAGCCTTTGACCTTGTGAGTCCAAAATACATAGGGGTCTTCCACTCACCTAGGCCAACCTACCTATGAAGTTTCATGAATGTGGGTCAAACCATTATCAAGTTATCGTCCGGAAACCAATTGTTTACGATTTACTATACTGAAGGTCACTGTGACCTTGACCTTTCACATAGTGAGTCCAAAATATATAGGGTTCTTCCTCTCACTGATACCAACCTAACTATGAAATTTCATGAACATGGGTCGAACCATTATCAAGTTATCTAGAAACCAACTGTTTTGATTTACTGTGTTAAGGGTCACTGTGACCTTGACCTTTGACGTAGTGAGTCCAAAATAAATAGGGTTCTTCCTCTCACGAAGGCCAACCTGCATATGAACTTTCGTGAATGTGGGTTGAACCATAGTCAAGTTATCATCCGGAAACCAACTGTTTACAATTTACTATGTTCAAGGTCACTGTGACCTTGACCTTTGACCAAGCAAGTCCAAAATTAATAGGGTTCTTCCTCTCACTGATAGCAACCTACTATTTATTTATTGTTATTTATTGTTGTTTAAGGTCACACACTTCTGCACAATGGCTAATCATGACCACAACATGGAGATAAAGTCAAGGTCAGTCAATCGTTTATACCCCATGTTGCCTATTTTAGAGGACTTGCACCCCAAGCATTGGTGACTGGGTCCTATTTTACCAGTGAAACAGAGCTTGTTTACCACAGTAAACAAGCACTGCTTCACTTCCCGGGGTTCCCATGGGGGATAGCAACCTACCTTTGAAGTTTCATGAACATGGGTTGAACCATTATCAAGTTATCATCCGGAAACCAATTGTTTACGCCCGCCCGCCATTCATCAAACTATTGGTCGAGTTTGACTTCGTCACAACTCGACTAATAATATTCAATGTTCATGAAAGCATTATGAAATACGACAAGAATTGTGATAATTGAGAATATGTTAATTTCTGTTCCCTGTATGCAATGTTTTCAATAAAAATAATTTGAGGTGTAGACTGTACTAAAGTGAGGGGTGGGTTAATGTGGCTCTCACAGTTAATGTATGTCAACCAAAGTTACCAAGTTACAGTGAAATTATTCCAAAACGAGTCATCCTATCAAGTTACAATGAAACCCCTTCATAAATATGGCCTGTAGACTATGAAAAACGTTTTGGGCTTCAGGCCTGTGTAGCCATCAAGGTTGACCCATCCCAACCAGAAAGGGGACGTCCTCATCTAGACATTATACTGAGTCATCCTACAAAGTTACAATGAAATCTAATATGGCCTGCTCTCTGTGCTAAAGGTTTTCGGGTTTTGGGCTCAGGCAACCGTCATGGCTGAATGATCGTGACCAAAAGGGGACGTTCTCATCTAGACATTATCTGGAGTCGTCCTACCAAGTTACAATGAAATCCCTTCATAAATACGACCTGTAGACTGTGCTAAAGGTTTTCTGGTTTTGGGCTCGGGCAGTCATCATGGTTGACAGATCGCGACCAAATGGGGAAGTTCTCATCTAGACATCATACAGAGTCATCCTACCACCAAGTTACAAAGAAATCACTCTGTATAAAATATGACCTGTAGACTGTGCTAAAAGTTTTTGGGTTTTGGGGTTGGGCAGCCCTCATGGTTGACAGATCATGACCAAAAGGGGACGTGCTAAAGGAAAATCTGAACAGACTCACAGACGTCCGCACGCGTGATGGCAATAGCTCATCTTGACTTTGTTAAAAAGATCTGAAACAAAAATTCACAGATTTTTATCTTACTTCTCTGGATTCAGCACACCAATTCAAGAAACCACTGAATGCAAAGTATGAAAGATGGGGCAATACTGGTAAGAGATTATCCTTTCATATGAGAGCCAAATCATATAGCGTCACTGTGTATATATAAATGAGCCAACATCCACATTTCATGAAATGCGGTCTCTTATTGTTCAGTTGAGAACTACTTCAAACTATCTTCTGGTGGTATTTTTTTAAACAAAATCACGTTTTTTTACAGAGGTTCTAGGTCACTTTCAGCATCTATGGTTATACAGTGGAACCCAATGAATTGAAGACCCTCCTAGCAGGAGAAAAAGATTCAATTAACAGGAGTATACAGTTAACAGTAATTGGGTTATTTTCCTATCTTCAAATTATAAACTGAGCATTTATTCTGTTATATCTTGTTTGAGTATATTGAGCTCTTGTCAAACAAGATACAATAGATTAAATGCCTATATGGAATGTACTGAGGCAAAATATGTCTGCAAATGTGGGGAATTCAGTGGATGTTGGCATTCCTTCAATATATTATAACACTTTTTTCTTCAATTGACAGGAGTTCACTCTATAACCTAAATACAATAGATTAAATTTGCACTCAAAGTATGGTAAATGGTCTAGTGTATGCAAGTTATATACAATTAACACGGTTATTTCAATTAACCCTTTACCCAACGTAACAGCCAAAACCAGCCATCACTATTCACAAAAATCACTATCCAATTTTCATTATTTTTTTTCAGTTTTTGTCTCAAAAACATAGCTTATGATCCCTCATTGGAACGTGCTCAATGAGCTCATTCCAATGAGGGGTCATCAGTTATGGTTTTGCTGCCAAAAATGAAAAGAATTAGTTATTCAAGAATTTTATTTGCAAGTGTTGTCGGCCTTTCGTGTTAGGTAAAGGGTTAAAAGATATACAATTAAGTTGGCTCCACAAAATCGGAAAAAATGAATTCAAGTTTCATCAAAACAAGTAGTGTTCCACACCAGGAGGTTCTAAAACAAGCAATTAATTTTAAATAGAATAAGTTTTCATTTTTAGAATTCATTTAACCCTTTACCTAACGAATCGCCCGCATCCGCCCGCATAATATGCAATTCAGCAGTTGAAAAAATATTTTTCAAAAAATTTCAACAAAACCATATCATGTGACCCCTCGTTGGAACGAGCTCGATGAGCTCATTCCAACGAGGGGGTCACATGATATGGTTTTGTTGAAATTTTTTGAAAAATTAAAAAAAATATTTAAAATAATAAATTTTGATATCGTCTGCATTGGGTAGAGGGTTAAAAAAAAAAAAATTTCCACAATCCTATGTTAATATTTCTTTTAGTTCCTTGAATCGTGAACCCTATGTAAAAGAATGTAACCAACTAACCCTCTGCATTTTTACTGGCTCTGTGACTGTGTGTTACAGTTATTGGCAGTTTACCAATATTTTATAACCAGAAATAACCAGAAAGTGTGACTAAACCTGTGTTGTTTGTTTGTTTGTTGGTGGTGGTTAACGTCACATATTTATGCACCATGGCTAATCGTGACACAACATGGAGATGAAGTCAAGTGTAGTCAATCGTTGATCAACATGTTGCCCATTTTAGAGGACTTTCACCCCAAGCATTGGTGACTGGGTCCTATTTTACTAGTAAAGCGGAACTGTGAATGCACACGGTAAGTCACACTTTCTAGTTATTAAAAATGTTCAATTTTAACTGAGTATCTAACCCTGTGCGCTGTACAGCCTTAGTGTAAATCTCATCTAAATCGGCTCTTTACCAAATGTAATGGCTAAAACCAGCCACTACTACTGAAACTCAGCTTAAGACCGGTCATGTTTTTTTTTACTGAAATCCAAAAATGAAAACGTACTCTTTCAATTAATAGCCTGTCCTCATTGGGAGGTTTCGGGAATCAAGCCACTTGCTTGCCCAATATGATCAAATTTGGTTATTTATTGGTGGTTACTGGTTCTCACTTTCAGCATCTATAGCTATATCAAGAGTGCAACATTGGTATGAAGTCGCTAAGTCAATCATTTATACCTACGCTGTCCATTTTAGAGGACTTCCACAAAAGGTATTGGTTACCAGGTCCTATTTCACTAGCAAACCACAACCTGTTTACCACAGTGCACAAGTACTTTTGAGTGAAGTCACATTTGCCCTTCCTCATACAAATAAATCTGACACCGAATGGTAGATTTATTTATTGGTGTTTAAGGTCACATATTTCTGAGCAAAGGGTAATCATAACTGAAACATGGATATAGTAAAGTTCAGCCGATAGTATATACATGTTAGAGGAATTCCACCGCAAACATTGGTTATTGGGTCCTATTTTATTAACCCTTTACCCAACACAGAAGATATCAAAATTTATTATCTTAAATATCATTTTTTTTAAATTTTCAAAATATTTCAACAAAGCCATAACATGTGACCCCCTCACTGGAATGTGCTCAAAAGGCTCATTCCAAAGAGGGGTCACATGATATGGTTTTATTGGAATTTTTTGAAAAATAGTATTTTTTCTGCTGGTGAATGTGCATACTAGGCTGACGGATGTGACCAATTCATTGGGTAAAGGGTTAATTACTAGGAAAACAAGAGCTTGATTATCACAGTAAACAAGCACTGCCTTGCTTTCTAGGGTTCCTTCGGGTAAAATGGTAGAGATTTATTTATTGGTGTTTAAGGTCACATTTCTGCACAATGACTAATTGTGACTGCAACATGGGTTTAAACTCAAGTCCAGCCAAACATTTACACCCATGTTGCCCATTCTGGAAGACTTCCACAACAGATATTGGAAACCAGGCCCTATTTTACCAGTAAAACGGGGCTGCTTCACCACAGTAATCAAACACTGCTTCACTTTTGGGGGTTCCCACAGGGCAAAAGGTACAAATAGAAATGCTACTTGTAACACCACCTGAATCTACCTCAATATCTCATAACATTAATTACAGCCACCATTTACCAATATGTAAGGCAAGAATTGCGACAGCTGCAATTATGAATGCACATAAATACAAACACATCTGGCCTATAGATGACAAGGAACTGATGACTCACCTGCAAAACTGAATGTGTTACAATCTAAACAAATTTACCATCCGTATCAATCATCGTATCAATCATCTGGTTAATGAAATTTCATGTCTACTCTTGGAAACTGCAACACAAGGTCAGCTGTTGGTAACAAAAACAATGCTGGGCATTGAACAATATGCCTAAGGGCTGTTCAAATTGTGTAACAACTTTATTCTTGCAATGTTTTTAAAATGAAAGTGTCAATGACACTGTAGCTCAACTTGTCAAGACAAAGACATGTACATGTATAGTATGTGACACAGCAATGACAAACATCTAGGTAATGACCTGATAACAAAGGTACATATAAAGTATTGTAACGGTCTGTACATGAATACTGACCGTTGCCTGTAACAAATGTATAGGTAAAGTATTGTAAAGGTGGGTGAGTCAGATGCTGAACTAGAAAAAATCTTTGAGTCCCAGAGTGGGTCTGACTGAACCCCAAAATATTTGTTCTCATAGCACAGTGATAACAAAAGGCACCCCAAAACACACTCGTTCCTGTCCCAAGGTGAAAACAAAAGTACCCAAGAAGTTTTGTGAAGATCAGTTCACAAATATGAGCTGTGTAGAAGTTGTGACAAAAAACTGATTGGACCTAATTTCGGTACAAAATGGCCACTGGCAGCCATCTTGAATTTTTGACCGTACCCAGAAACACTCATTCTCATTCCAAGGAGATAACAAAGGTACCCAAGAAGTTTTGTGAAGATCGGTTCATAAATACAGCCTCTACCCTGAGCCGTATTGACATGTGTGCTTACATTGTGTAAGTAGCACTGAATAAATCAAAGTTCATCTAATTTGCATAATTTCAGCACGAAAAAAAAACCCTTACAATATGTGATGTATTCCATGTTACTAAACATTCATACAAAAATTTATTCAAATCAGAACTTTCATACAGAAGTTCTATACAAAAGACTGATTGCACTAATTTTGGTACAAAATGGCTGCTGGTGGCCATCTTGAATTTTGGACCACACCCAAAAACACTCGCTCTCATCCCACGGTGATAACAAAGGTACCCAAGAAGTTTCGTAAAGATTGGTTCATAAATATGGCCTCTAGTCTGAGCTGTATAGAAGATATGTACAAAAAACTGATTAGTCCTAATTTCGGTACAAAATGGCCACTGGCAGCCATCTTGAATTTTAGACCGCACCCAGAAACACTCGTTCTCGTCCCAAGGTGATAACAAAGGTACCCAAGACATTTCGTGAAGATCAGTTCATAAATACAGACTCTAGTCTGAGCCGTATTGACATGTGTACTTACTGTGTGTAAGTCGCACTGAAAAAATCAAAGTTCATCTAATTTGCATAATTTCTGCACGAGAAAAAAACCTGTATTATATGTGATGCATCCCATGGTACTAAACATTCACACAAAATAATTATTCAAATCAGGGCTTTCATATGGAAGTTCTGTGCAAAAATCTGATTGCACCTAATTTTGTACAAAATGGCTGCCATCGGCCATCTTGAATTTCGGACCGGACCCAAAAACACTCGTTCTCGTCCCACGGTGATACCAAAGGTACCCAAGAAGTTTCGTAAAGATCGGTTCATAAATACGGCCTCTAGCCCGAGCCGTATTGGCATTTGCACTTACAGTGCTGAAAGTAACCCCAAAAAACATCAAAATTAGTCTAATTTGCACAATTTACGTACGAGAAAAAAACCCGTATTATATGTGATGTATCCCATGGTACTAAACATTCATACAAAAAATTATTCAAATCAGAGCTTTCATATGGAAGTTCTGTACAAAAAACAGATTTCTGCATCGTCGGTACAAAATGGCGGCTGGCAGCCATCTTGAATTTCGGACCACACCCAAAAACACTCGTTCTCGTCCCACGGTCATAACAAAGGTACCCAAGAAGTTTCGTAAAGATCGGTTCATAAATACGGCCTCTAGCCCGAGCCATAGCAGCTTGGCACTTACAGCTCTGAAAGTAACACTAAATAAATCAAAGTCAGTCTAATTTGCATAATTTACGCACGAGAAAAAAACCTGTATTATATGTGATGTATCCCATGGTACTAAACATTTATACAAAACTTTATTCAAATCAGAACTTTCATACAGAAGTTCTGTACAAAAAACTGATTTTTGCATCATCGGTACAAAATGGCCACTGGCAGCCATCTTGAATTTCGGACCACACCTAAAAACACTCGTTCCCGTCCCAGGGTCATAACAAAGGTACACAAGAAGTTTCGTAAAGATCGGTTCATAAATACGACCTCTAGCCCGAGCCATAGCCAATTGTTGACGTACGGACAGACGGACGGACGGATGGACAGACGGACGGCGGGCCATGACAATAGCTCAAATTTGACTTCGTCAAAGTTGAGCTAAAAATGACAAAAGTATATTTGGACCAAAGTTTGTCTTGCAATGTGCCGAAAAAAAAACAGAATAATGTTATCTTGGTCCGTTGTCTGGTTTTAAATCAAAAATTGAAACCCAAGGGGTAATTTTTTTTTTGCTTTTTGGCATAAAATCATTCAAATCCATCAAAACTCATTTTAAAGCAAAAATAAAAAAAAAAATATAAAACATTCGCCACCCCACCCACCCCCCCCCCCCCCCCCCCACCCCTCAACAGGGCTGTATCATATTTTTTCTATTTTTCTATGCAAAATTACTTGAAATCATTCAAAACTCATTTTACGGCAAAAAAAAATTGGTGCTATGGACCAATGTTTTTCAGAGTCCTTATGACCACCCAATATATTCGACAAATTGTGCATTGAATGTTTGAGTGGAAACTGAGAATAAGACATTTGAGGTTGGGAATTGAGGAAAAATCATGGCTGAATGCCATTGGGAAAGGTTCTCATATCCTGCCCCTGCAGACACCCAAAAGAATCCTTGAACACAGGACGATGTATCAGGGAGGGTGTGTGGGGAGGGGGTGTCACCCTCCCTCCCCAAGCCTGGCCAAACTTTCCTATAGTTGGTAACTGGGAGAGCAAGTCATGAGTTGTTGGAAATTCAACCTATCTGGATTTTAGAGCTGCTTTGGCGATGCTGATGTCTCCTTTACTTGCCAAAATTCCAACTTAGTTTCAAATCGGCAAACATTCTGTTACTATTTACAACTACAGTGTACGCAATATCGAGCTTCATAAGTATGCATGTCAATTGGTACAAGATTTCTATAGAACGTTCACTTATCATAAAAAAATCCTCAAAATGCACTTCAAGAAAATCTGAATCACATCATGTAAAAAAGTTATCCGGAGTTAAATCCATCAATCACAGTTACAAAATGATGAAACATCGAAAATTTATTATTCCTGAATAAGTTCTGATTTAATGTTAGGACAGTGTGAATTGTTCAAAGTTCTAAGCTTGAGCATTTGTTTTGCAGAGCTTCAATTCCCATAAGAATATGAAATAATAACCTGATAATTCCATCACAAATGTGTTGGCATTTTAGTTACTAGAATCAATTTTATGCCCTCTTTCATGGCTTCATTTTCAAAATCGTTCTTGGTTGTGAAGTTTCCAACTGTGGGGAGGGGCTGGGAGGGGGTTTCCCCTCCCGGTCTCTCCCCCTAGTTGGATATTCAATACCCTACACTCCCCCTCCCCAATTGGAAACCTCTAGCCACGTCCCTGCCTGAACATAGTGGTAACCAACAGGAAAAAAAGGTGTTGTGATACTTCTCTGCCTTCACTATTTTCACTACGCTCACCATGCTGTCTACGTCTCTACTGTATTTCTGCCAAAATAAACAATGTGCGATATCACTTCGGTGAAAACGTTTGAGTCTGGTTAATTCCAAAAGACTGTCGGGTCTGATTGATAAAACACATGGAATTGCGAATATAACTGGTTGTGTGTTTAATTTGTTTGTTTATTGTACCGAAGTAAGCCCACTGTAGCGCAAACGATCATTCACATGCATGCAATTGTAGGTGAATCCACATTTTTGTATCTACGGTGAATTCATAAGAAAATTAGGAATATTGATTCTACAAAGCAGTTACACCCGTAATTGTTAGTTTATTTGGTTGCCTTTATTTCCTTATTCATTGATGTTTAAGGTCACATATTTCTACACAATGGCTAATCATACCTGCAACATGGTGATCAAGTTAAGTTTAGGCAATTGTTTGTACCCATGTTGCCCATTTTAGCCGACTTCCACACCAAGCATTGGTGACTGGGTCCTATTTTACCAGTAAAAAAGAGCTGGTTTACTCCAGTAAACAAGCACTACTTCACTTCCTGGGGTTTCCTTGGGGGGTGGGGGGGGGGACTTAATATTACTTTCGGTCAACAAATTTGCAACAACAAAAAGTGTGAAAACTAAGTTTTTAATGCTGACGCCCGATCATAGTTCTGGGAAGAAAACTTTTTCTACGATAGGGTATGAAACTATCTTTAGAAATTAAATGTTTCACAACATTTCAACAAAACCATACCATGTGACCCCCCCCCCCCCCCAACCAGTGAAACGAACTTGACCGGCTTGTTCCCATGAGGGTAAATATGTGGTTTTGCCGAAATTTTGAGGGCGAATTTTTTTCAATAGCTCAATTTGTATATTACACAGGTGGATGTGAAAGCCTGAATACAAGCAACCTGTCATTTGCAAAATGGGGTCCCCAGGGGGTGAATTTGCTGATGCTATCCCATACAGTGGGCGAATTTATCCTCGAGGCACATCTTTCTGTTTTGGCTTGAGACCTTGATTCAGACTGAGGTTCACAGAGGGAAAATTTTGTGATGCTACTCTGCTGTGCAGGGTAGCATCACCAAATTCACCCTCTGT
Source organism: Pictodentalium vernedei (assembly GCA_031216915.1). Classification (NCBI taxonomy): domain Eukaryota; kingdom Metazoa; phylum Mollusca; class Scaphopoda; order Dentaliida; family Dentaliidae; genus Pictodentalium; species Pictodentalium vernedei. The sequence goes on along the minus strand of CM062291.1, from coordinate 305,546,744 downwards.
GGAACTCATTTTGCAGATGATAGTCTGCTTATTTTCAGGCTTGTGGATGTGACAGTTTCATTAGGTAAAGGGTTAACAGGTCAAATTTATACTGACGGATGGTCAACGGTTTTGTGAAATTATATGCAATTAACATGATTTTTCAAATAATAAGTGGCTGTACTGTTATATATTATTGAAGTGCCTCAATATTGAGCCCTGACACACCTGGTAATCCTAAAATTTTTACCCTCATTGTGTTATGACATAATGTTGTATGTCAGGGAAAAAAAGTGAGAGCATGGGGGTAAGGCATCCTTCCACCCCAACTCTCACCTACAGTTCTTAACACCTTGGCCTTTGTTTCATCAAATAATGTCTGCAAAATATGTTTATTAAACATTAAGTACAACATTTATATTTTTGTCCTGAAAAATACTGTTTAACCCATAATTGGAACAAGCTCATTGAGCCCCTTCCACTGTGGGGACATAAGTCGATTCTGAAATAAGAAAAAAATTAAACAATTTGGGAAACATGCAAACCATCTAACCATCTGTCTGTGGTGCTGGGCAGAAATGACCCACTGTTAGAGAAGACGTTGGCCAAGTCAGTGTTTAAATCAACTGCAAGTAATATCTTTGCTACACATGATTTGGGCTGAGAAACCAGGTTTAATGTCACATCAGACTTACAATACTGCAAAGACAGCACTACAAAGGGGTTTATTGACACATGTGTAACGACAACACACTCCCCAGTTGTGTTTGTAACCGGATCCTATTGTACCTGTAAGGAACAACTTGTCTACTGCAGTAAACAAGCACTGGTCAACTTCCAAGGACCAGACAGTTTTTTGATGCATGTGACCACTTGAAGTCAACCTCTGTGAACACGCACACCAGGCAGTGCAAAAGGATTACATAATTTTGACCAGTAAATTTCCTCGCTTTGCAAAGCCTGCAAATAAACAGTCTGTATTGGTTAATGACTGGCACAATGTGCATGTTTGACAGGCACCAGTTCACTTGGGTCAGACATGATGACCAGGACAGTTTGACATGCAAAGTTAGTTTGTAACTCTTGGTTTCACCAGATTCCCGACATAACATTTATTCATTTATTTACCCAAAATAACGGCAAAAACCGCCATCGCTATTCACAAAATTCATCATTCAATTTTCATTATTTTTTTCCATTTTTTGTCTCAGAAATCTGGATTATGATGCCTGATTGGAACAAGCTCATTGAATTCATTCCAATGAGGGGTCATAAGCTATGTTTTTGGTCCAAAAAAAAATGAAAACAAATTAGTCATTAAAAATTGTGTTTGCAAGTATTGTCTGTCTTTTGTGTAAGGTAAAGGGTTAATAGAGAACTTCCCAATAACTGATAAGATTTCAATCAGATCAACATATGTAATTATTACATGTACATAAGGATTATATACACTTAACCCTTTACCCAACATGAAAGGCAGCCAACACTAGCAAACAAAATTATTTAATAACTAAATTGTTTTGAATTTTGCATCAAAAACATAGCTTCGTTGGAACAAACTCAAAAAGCTTGTTCCAATGAGGGGTCGTAAGCCATGCTTCCAAGACAAAAAAAAAAAATTTGATGGTGATTTTTGTGAACAGCGCTGGCCGGTTTTGGTTGTTATATTGGGTAAAGGGTTAACATGCACCCATTGTCATGAGCATAAACTGCTTAACAGATAACAAATATACAGAGTTTCTCGACATTATCAAGTACAGGATGACAGTCACGAAACTATTGGTACCTATTGCCATGTCATCAAAAAACAAAAAAATTGCAGGTTTGCTCTTTGCTTCAAGGCTGTGCTTTCCCAGATAAATTTTAGAAAAATATTCTCTTCGCCCATATTCCACAAAAACAAGGACACTAAGTTGATAACTTTCCCCAACTCAAGACTTTGTGATATACATACAGCACAAAAATGATGGGACCCCCAACAGAACCATGTGCCTAGTCTGCACCCCCCCCCCCCACCCCAATATGGTTACATGTATCCAGTAACATGCCTGCCTTATGAACCCTTATCTCACACAGACGTCTGGGTTCAATCTTGAGGTCCAGTGGCCAAAATACTGCTGGTGTTCAATTTCATTCTGGGGTCGCGTCAGTCCGTAAAAGTTTTCATATCCAGGCAATAAATTTGTGTTTGTCATATGTGGGGATGGAGGGTGTAGAATTAAGGACAGGTGGTCATTGACTCCATGTGGTGATAGGGAGTGAAGTATGTGTATTACATCATGGAGTGAATGTTAATGACTCTTCTTGATTATTTATTGGTGTTTAAGGTCACTGTCAGCTTCTCTGGCTGTATCATGACCGCATCATAGATATGAAGTAACGTTTGGCCAATCTTTTATACCTTTACAGCATACATTTGAAGGCTTCCACCCCAGGCAACGGTTATCTGGTCCTATTTCACCAGTAAAGCAGAACTTGGTTTCCACACAGAACAAGCACTGCTACTCTTCCCAAGTATTCCCTTGAGGAACTTTTCCTTTTGATAATCACACTCACAGCAAACAGAAGATACAAGAATCGTTATACAGGATTTTTTCAATTTGCTTTCAAACTATTTCCCAGAAAAATTTTTTTTTAAAAAGGTTTCTTGAATAGTTAGAGAAAAGGTAATAACTTCAACAAAAAAGTAGTGTCATGAGCACTGGTCTAGTGCTAACCACTGAGAAAACTAAACAGGCCACACATTCTTTTAACCTTCACTACAAACTATTAACATTCAAATTTTACACTGCAAAGAAAATGACACATGATGCAATTTATAGAAAAAAAATTCTTCAAATTTTAATAACATTTAAAATGTTCCGTAACTCTTTCTTCCAGTGAATTTGGAATAATGTGCCACATCATCTAATTCACGACACAATTTCAGAAACAAAGACATGTGCTCGATCTAAAAATAGCAGAAATGTGTCAGGGTATACTATCTAAAAATAGACTGTTTACATAACTTGGAAGCAAATCTGAAGGGTGTGTATTGCACATTAATTAGGAAAAATTAATTATATTCACAAGCCACATTTCCAAGTCTATCTTTGTTGATGTTCAAAACTTTATTGACGATGACTACTTACGCTGTTGGAATTTTTTTCAAAATGGCGAGCATCGCCGTAATGAAGCACGACAAAGCGTCCACACAAAAGCCCACTATAATAATGGAAAGTGTCCACGAATTTTAATGCAACTCGCCTTTCATGTACTTTAAAGTAAAGAAATTATGAACCAACATGAAATTCTTCCACTGTACGAACACCTAGAAGAGATAGCTGAAATGAAAAATCTGATATCGCGTGTGGATTTATGAGCATCCACATTTCGCATCGACATTACAAGCCAACGTGTTTTGTATATCTGACAGGGAAACTTACACAGCATAGTTTCCAACAGGCCTCTTAAGCCTCTACATGCTTATTTGGCTCACAATGCACATCAAACGATCATATATTCGATTTTCTTGAATATGTGTGAAATGTCGTTAGTATATTCACGTTATCCTCATTGCCTTGGACATGTATTCATGTTCACGAGATCATTTTTGTAACCGCGGTTCGTCAGTGTACTTTGAACAGATTTTTTGGTGAAAAGACTGAAATGCACTGACGACTTGAGTTATGGTATACGTCTACTATCTTGAAATTATTAATAGATCAGTGTAATACAATTGTCCATTGTAATTTAGAAATAAAAAAAAGTAATATTGTTAGCTGCGAATAATCAGTTTTTAAAAGAGTTTTCTCAGTTTTCTTAAGAACGCGGAGCCAAAAGCACTAACACCTACTCTATTCGCGCAAATGTGAAACACCCTGGAAATTGCGTTTGTTGAATTTGATTGATGACGTCAGTTGGGCGGAATAGAGAACCAAAAGGATACAGGAAATAGTTTTACAATAGATTTAATCTGAAAACCCCATATCGTTTCGAAACAATTCTTATGCGTTCAAACTTTTTTATTATCGATATTACAGAGAGGAACAAAGTTGCCCCTCAAAATAATTTGAAGTACAAGAAAAGTGTAAAAATAGCGGATGTACGACAATATATCCTATCTAGTTTTCCAGTAATATTGCTCTGTTGCCAACGTCTTTGTATTTATGCGTGTTTCGCAATCAATCGAAATGCAATATTTTCACTGAGCTAATAAATGCTATACAAATTAGGTGGCTATCCTAAAAACACCGTGCATTTTTTAATTTTAGATAAAAGTTTTGCATTTTAACTGATGTTACTTGGGTTCCAGGCTTTTTGGACGAGTTTAATATAACACACTGACGGGTGATTTCATACCGTACTCGTCCATCTACGACTGTTTCCGTTTTTAACTTGCTCCGGCCTTTCTTTTCATTGGCGAGTAGATCCTGTTTTTGCGAGGAGTGGCACGTGTAGGTGTGTGCGGTGGGAGGGGGGGGGGGGGGGGCGCAGGATGGGCAGTCCGCCAATAATTGAACGAAAATATTTTGAATAAAAGAGAAACATGAGAAAGAAAATAAACTGAGTAATATTAAGAATGTGAGTGTAGGCCCAGTAGGTCTATTATATAGTCTGCAATTTGGGCTCTGTTAGTGTTAGGCCTAAATCTTTTCCTTTTTTTTGGGGGGGGGGGGGGGGGGGGGGGGGGGTGAGGAGATGGGAGGGATTACAAATAATCCATTCCATTCCATTAGCCTCCATAAATGTTTCAATTTATCCAAATCGTCCCTCGTTGGAAATGTGTGATGTCTCTTATTAACTTAGTGGAATGTCCGCCTCTTTCAACAGTGCAGACAAGTCAGGACGACAACCGTCTGAAAAGTGGAGGGAGTGCATGTCTGTCAGTCCTCTTCCACCATTCTCCAACAAACCAATTAGCTATATATTCATCACTGTTAGTAATTCACAGACCGCAGAAATCATTATAGACTATGGAGCCCTGTAGGTGACAGGTTTCACTGTTATTTTATTTCGATTTAGCCTAACGAAATAGGCCTATTTCGAAATAACGAAATAGGCCCTATTAGGCCCTATTTCGTTTTAAATAACGAAATAATTATTTCGTTTTAACGAAATACTATTTCGAAATAACGAAATAATATTTCGTTTTTAACGAAATAATATTTCGAAATAACGAAATAATATTTCGTTTTAACGAAATAAGTAGGCCTATCTGTAGCGGTAAGCAGAGCCAGATTACACCGTCTCACTACTTTCTATTGCAAATTTTGCTTAGGTACTTAGCTAAGTAACACGGTTACGTATTCTAGCAAAATGAGAATTTGACTCACTTTATTGTGAAATACATTTAGTGGTATTTACTTGAAACACTCTCCAATCAATTTACGTTATGATCTCTCCGTTTTCGCGATATGTGTATTACCAGAGTTTTTGGTGCTGTTCCGTATATCATAGCGTGGTTATCGTCGCAGAAAGAAAATGAAGCGGCGGAAAGTCCAAGTGTACCCCTCTACGCAACTTCTCGCCCTCCACTCCTCCCTCCTAAAAATACCTTCCAATTGCAGGACCGATACGCTGATACCAATGGACTATAGGCCTAAATGACCGACAAAAGCAGTAATGGAAAGCATAGAACGACATTATGAGATGCATAGGCGTACAGGCCATGGTGACCGGGGCGGGGGCTGCGAAGTCGGGGGGAAAATCATTTTTGTCTGGCAGTTTTCTTAATTTCTTAATTTGGGGGGGGGGGGGGGGGGGCAAGCTTCTCTGACCAATCTGTAGTGTCAAACATTCAAACAATTGGTCTTTAAATAAGGGATACCGCCCTCTTAGACCAAACTTGGAACCAAAGTCCGTAACATATTTTTTTGTCGTGGTACATCTCACAGGGCGTGCCACAGGACGTGCCACACCAAAACATTATATTACGGACGTTGGGTGCTAGTTTGGACTACAGTATTATCAGGGTGATAACGCATCTGATGGCTGGATACACAGGCCTATCCGTTTTTTTTTTTAAACTGATAGGTCTGTGTATCCAGCTGTTGGAAGTGCGGGGAGGGGGGGGGGCGCCGCCTAAAAACATTTCTGTCGGAAATTTTCACATTCTGTCGGAAAATAATTGTTGAATTTGTATGAATCGAAAGCAAACAGTTTCAGAGTTTGAAATGTCAAACAATATATTGTTAAAGTTATTGACTCAAATCAGCAATCGGACAAATCACAACTTAGACACCCGGAAGCTCTAGAACTGTTCTCAGAGCCTCCGACTTAAAACAATTTCTCTAGGGAGGTCCCAATCCCCACCACGGGAGGGGACACCCCCAACCATACACTCTCGCACCTCTGTGTTAGGCACCTTGATTATGCCTTCGGCATTCCGCCCACCCCCTTCTCTATGTCGGGTTTTTAAATACGGCTGGCCTCGGATCTGCGGGAGAGGGCCGCCAGCCCTCACTCACCCACCTCGGTTTCACGTTCCTCGATGATGCCTGCAGCATCACTTTTCGGTCAAAATCTTCAGCCCTTCTAACAAAAATGCCCATGTGTATGATGACGTTCCCCCCAAAAGTTGGGAAAAAAATTCAAAACGGTTGTTTAAAAGGCGTCAAAATATGAATTTTAGTGATTAAAATTAATGACTTCATTTTATTGTGCAATAAATTAAGTTATATTCTCTGGAAACACTCGCAAATCAATTGACGTTCCAATCTTTCCAGTTTTCGCGATATGTGTATGGAAGAATATTATCAACGCCTCCTTTCTCGTGCGCTTCCGTTATCGGTCCCGTTTTGTGATTTCTGGCAGGTCGTTTTTATAACACTCTGTAACAATTATAGTCAAACGTCGGAAGGGTTTTTTTTTACCAGAAGCATCTCGACGATGACTCACGCGTTGTCAGGCGGGTGTAGTTAAAATCTGATTTGCCTGCATTCGAAAGTATTGGCGACAGACAGATTGGTAGAAAGTAGAATTTGCAGACACATAATTTGAAAGGCGCGCCAACATTTCTCTGCTGACTCATGCAGGAGATAGTGTATTTATTTACTTATTCATTTATTGGGGTTTTAACGACACTTTCCACAGATATGGTCAGCACCTCGTGTCGGACAGTTTTATGGGTGGAGGAAGCCGGAGTACCCGGTGAGAATCACCGAGCAAAGGCGAGCAATTGCCAGACTCCCCAACGTACTAACTCCACACAAACAGGGTTAGCATTGGTTGAAGACAGTTGCTCCATCGACGTACATGGCACCACCGTGCCCCAAACGGAATGAAGTGCCTTGCCCAAGGACTCAGCGCAGTAAGCCCTGGCGGGGATCGAACCGAGGACCTTTCGGTTTAAAGTCCAAGCCGTTAACACTGACCCATCGCACCCCACGTAGAGTATTAAATATCGAATCAAAATACCTTCTAATCGTCGTGAAGTTGTGAATGTTTTCAATTAAGTGTTGCATGCATTGAGTCCGTAGTATTGGTAGGGACGGATGGTAGGGAAGGTTTCGGGACGGCGGGTAGGGGGGGGGGGGGGGCGCTAAAACCAGTTTTATAGTGTACAGAAAATACTCTTGGTGAGCTGCAGTTGTTCTAAGTTAAAACGAAATAATCATTTCATAAAAAGGAAATAAATGAGTTAGTACAAGGGGTGATGGAGGATGCAAACATGTCAGAAAATGCAATGTTCCGTCGATTTTTACCCGTGACTAATTGTTCACTTCCATTACTTACAATCAGACTCAGGAATATTAGGTCTTTTAAACAAACGTTTTTAATTTTTTAAATTTTTCCCCCAAACTTTAAGGGGGAGGGGGTGGGGGGCGTCATTTTATTACAGTCGTACGGACAATGTTTTTAGAAGGGACTGGTAGATTCTTCCGGCATCATTATTAAGGCACGTGGAACCGACGTGGGAGATCGGGGGCTGGCGGCCTTCTACCGCAGGCCCGAAGCCAGCCGCATTTAAAAACCCAACATAGAGGAGAGGGTGGGGCGGGAGGACTTTTGTGTGCCGAAGGCATTCCCGAGGTGCCCAAAAACAGAGGTGGGGGAGTGAATGGTAGGGGGTGTCACCCTCCCGTTGGTGGGGATTGGGAGCCTCGCCAGGGAAATTGTTTTAAATCCGAGGCTCTGAGAACAATTCTAGAGCCTCCGGGTGCCTCAGTTGTGACTTATCCAGCTGCTGGTTTTAGTCAATGACATTTAACAATATAATGTTTGACATCTCAAAATCTGAAGCTGTTTGCTTCCGATTCATGCAAATTCAGCAATGATTTTCCGACAGAAATATTTATAGGCGGCGGCGATTCGCGCCCCCCCCCCCCCCCCCCGCCCCCGTACCTCAAACAGCATGGGACATGCTCTCACGAGAAATATTTTAAAATAAACTGTTAGGCCTGTAGATCCAAAGTCATCAGACGCGCTTTCACTCTAAGACTGTAGTCCAAACTAGCATCCAGAGTCTGAAATATAATTTTTCATGTGTGGCACGTCGTGTGAGACGTACCACGCCAAAACATTATATTACGGACTTTGGTTCCAGGTTTGGTCTCGGGCGGTACCCCTTATACGAAGACAATAGACTGGGTGTTTGAAACTACAGGAAGGTCAATGAAGATCGTCACAAAATATTATGAAAACTGCCAGAAAAGAAAAAAAAATCCCCGACATCGCAGCCTCAACCCGTCCCCCCCCCCCCCCCCCCCCATGGCCTTACACCGATGTATCTTATAATGTCGTTCTCTGTTTTTTTTTTTCATTTCTACTTTTGTCAGCCATTTATAGTATATCGGTATCGGGCCTGCAATCAGAATGTTTTTTAGGAGGGGAGGGACGACAAGCCATGCATGTAGGGGGGGGGGCATGGATACTCCGCCACTTCATTTTTTTCTGTACCGATAAACCACTCTATGTTACTAGTTAAGTATACAGAATTTGCAATCAAAAAGTTGCGAGGCGGTGTAATCTGGTTCTGCTTACCGCTACAGATACTTATAATTATTTCGTTAAAACGAAATAATATTTCGTTATTTCGAAATATTATTTCGCTAAAACGAAATAAAATAAGAGTGAAACCTGTCACCTACCGGGCTCCATACTGGACACTATACTTATCGCGATTTCAGACAGTCGCTGTTAACGCCAGACAAACAGCAGCCTACGGCATTAACCTCATACTGTTGTGCTGGAACAAAATTATATTCCCACAAAAAAGTGAATGATGGCCAAAAGTATACTCGCCCAAAAAAGAAAGTGTGCATTGCAGAAATTGATCAAACTCCAAAAAAATAATTTCGTTGGTGTAAAGAGTGTTAACCTGTTCATGAATAAGTTATATTGAACACAAAAACAGCTTTCCCCGTTAAAATTGCATTAACGTTAAATGACGTGCTGCACGTTTGTGAAAAGGCATGTTTTGCAAGTGGAGAGTCTGAAAATTCATGCAGCAGTGTGAATCCTTGGGTATTTAAACACTAAAGTAGGGCCTTCCTATCGTTCACATTCAAACTTGCGCTGCTGTTAAAACGACTCCACATTAGCATGCCAAGATTGACAATGAATCAACGTCTCCTTGCCCTGGGTATGATTAGAGCTGGCAGAACACACAGAGAGGTTGCCCAGCATTTGAACTGCCACCGTAACACTGTAGACAGGCTAGTCCATCGACATGCACAACATGATGACGTTCGAGACCGACCCCGATCCGGGAGACCCCGAGTTACCACCCCTGCACAAGATCGGTATATCCGTGTCGTCCATCTCCGGAACCGGCAACAAACGGCAACGACGACAGCCAGGAACATCCCTAACCTGAGACGGATACATCCTCAAACAGTAATCAACCGGCTGAGAGAATACGGCTTACGTCCTCGAAGACCTGCAATTCGTCCGACTTTGACGTTACGTCAACGTCGTGCTCGACTGCAGTGGTGTAGACATCAAGTCAGACATCCCTTACACTGGTGGCGACGTGTTTTATTCACAGATGAATGTCGTTTCGATCTTTCATCATCAGATGGCCGCCAGAGAGTGTACAGACGTCGAAACGAACGCCACGCAGATCCATGTGTCGTGGAGCGAAACCGTTATGGTGGAGGGTCTCTCATGGTGTGGGGTGGCATCACTGCCCGTAACAGAACTGAGCTGGTCATTATTGATGGCAATCTCAATGCAGCCAGATATCGTGATGAAGTGCTTACACCTGTTGTTGTCCCATTTCTGCAACGTCACGGCCCCGGCGTCATTCTACAGCAGGACAACGCCCGACCCCACGCAGCTCGTGTTGTTCAACAGTATCTGCAGCAACAACAAGTGGATGTTCTTCCCTGGCCCGCAAATTCGCCCGATATCTCACCAATTGAGCACGTATGGGACGAAATGAAACGTCATCTACGCTGGCTTCCCCATGCACCGTCAACGCTTGTGGAACTCCAAAGACAGCTTATCAGAATATGGAACATCTCACAACACTTCCATGCTAACTTGTTCGCTTCCATGAGGCGTAGATGCACAGCAGTAGTCGATGCAGACGGAGGTCATACCAGATATTGAGTGTGTGACTTTTGTGTTTGACCCTTAGTGTCTTTGACTCTCCATGGCACCAAGAGTATTCGTCGTAGCGTAATGAAATTTCTCGTGTTGATCACAAATTGATTCATCTGTGATTGAATAAAATTTCCATGAATGAAAATGATATATATCTTTTTTTAGTGTTATTTTTTAGCATGCACACTTTCTTTTTTGGGAGAGTATAGCTTAATATCGTAAAGCTGTATGTTTGTCTGTGCTGCGCGTCATTGTAGGTCGCAACCAGCCCACCCCCTCTTTTTTAACTCCACAACAAAAAAACACGGGTGGGAGTATATACGTGCTACTCTTATAAATAGGATTTTCGAGAAATCCTACCTGAAATAAACAGGTAGAAACCGATGATTTAGTGGGAAATCCTAGCCATAAATAGTTGTCGGGTTGTTTGTGGTAATTCTAAGAAGTGACCGTGGATTTTGGGAAAATCTGAACCAGTAAAGTTACTCTTATACAAAGGAACGTGCCTATTATTGGGAAAAAGGAGGATTCTGAGGGAATCCGAACCCGTTTCGATAGTTTTTTTTTGGGGGGGGGGGGGTGGAGGGATTGTCGGGTCTATATGGGAAATTAGATTTACTTTTATTCAATCGAACGCAGCCTCAGAACAAGCCCCCCCCCCCCCCCCCCCGTCCTATTACAGGCCTTTGGATCACATAGTAACCACGTGCTACCATAGAAACCAAGATGGCGACCTCCAGTATTCAAAATGAACGACGGAAACACATGTTTCCCCAACAACAACCCGCGCAAGGCGCTAGCACCACGTATTACTATGAGCATGGCGTCACAACATGGCTGCTCACGTGGGCTACCGTGACAATCAAACACGACATAATTGGATCACGTGATTATGACGTCACTTCCGCCTCACATACTCTCCCCAATGATGCACGTTCGGGTACATGCTATACTTCTTCTGTTTGATAAAACTACAATTGGACGTCGGCATTTTTTCCCATCGTATCAGACCTGAGAAAATCTCCCAGTTAGATCTGACCTCAAATTCTTCATATCCACTTTTGGTTGTCAACTTCGGCCCCCTCTGGTCAGTACTACAGTCTTCTGCAAAGATCTTTCTCTTCTACCACCAGCTAATGTTTTTTTTTACTATGTACAGCGGAACCCTGTTAATTGAACAGCCTGTTGGCCAGTGAAACTTATTTAATCAACAGGAGTATTGAATGGAAAGGTCTTTGGTCACTTTCCTGTCTTGGAGACAAACTGAGCACTCATTATGTTATACTTCTTGGGGGTCGGGGGGGGGGGGCGTCAGAATTTCACAAAAATTGCACCAGAAACACGCGTTTTCCTCAACTCTGAGCTCTCATTCATGAACTTTTTTCGGACAACTTAATTACCGGACCATATACTGAATAAACTTGTAACTACAGACTTTGCTCAGTGCTGTATTATAAAAACGAAAAGGTTTTCGTATATACGAAAAAGTTTTCGTTTAAACGAAAAAGTTTTCGTTTAAACGAAAGTGGTTTCGTTTAAACGAAACAGTTTTCGTTTAAAACGAAAAAGTTTTCGTTTAAACGAAAGTGGTTTCGTTTAAACGAGAAAGTTTTCGTTTAAACGAAAGTGGTTTCGTTTAAAACGAAAAAGTTTTCGTTTAAACGAAACAGTTTATTTTTTTTCCCACGTGGCAGCAATACGCTTCCGAAACCGTAGATATGAGGGGAAGAATTCCAGAATATATTTGGCATAGAATAGACATTTGGCATCGATGGAAATAGAGAGGAATCACTTAAACTTGTGTTTTCTCATCGTTACAGCATTGCTGGAAGGAAAATGACTTCTTGAAAATTATTTTTGATACTTAAATCACGGATTGTTGTTCTCAGAGTTAATGTCGTATTTTTGATGGGTTCATTGAAAGATTATCATACTGGCATATGGTTTAAAATTTATGTTCACTTAAATATAGTTTTATTCATATTAGCTGAAAATTATATAAACTTATAATAGATTCAGGAACATTTAAACTCCCTACATCATGTTCCAGCAGTCAAGACACAGTGGGATGTATATTCCCACTCCATAGTTTAGTTCTGTCATAAACAAGGGCTAATAACTGCATTTCAACAGTTAATACGAATTCCATCTCTTTTCAGCTCATTTCCAAGTTGTTTTGAAAATATTTCTGAATATTCATAAATTTTTGATTTCAATCAATGATTTTTTTTAAAAAAATCATTGATTTAAATCAATGATTTAAATTAAATCAATTGATTTAATTCGACCAACCTTGGCCCTTGACCACCATTGGCTTCAATCTCTGCAACCAGCTTTTACTCTTCTCACTGTGACTGACTGCTCAGTGTGATTGCACTGCGATCACTTACGAGTTACGACCACATACAGAGTTGCTTCCCTTTACCTTTCTCTGGATGTGTCGTTCACCGGATGAGGCTTTGCGCTCTTTGAGAAAATATCACGAAACGTGGTCCCCCAATACGCGGGTGTATGAGGGATGTTTGGTTTGGCCTCATCGATGGCATTCACCATTGCTCCACCCACCCCGACCTCACACTGGAGAAGACTTAACTCGCGCAGGGGTTGTCAAGGAAAGTAACTCCAGGTCCGCATGTGGTCTTTTAGGATCATAACCTTACATTCAGGTTCGCAACCCACACGGATGTCTACTGTATCTGGATACAATGAGCAATCATGGGGGATTTGAGGGTTTTTCGGGGGGAAGGTATGAAGCAAAGCAGTGATCCAAGTTGGCTCGGTGAGCTGGGGGAGTTTCCTTTACATTAGAAATTTGTTTTCAATTTATAAATCTGTAGCATTGCATTCTGTATAACTGAATGCTTCTGCTTTACGGATATTTCACTAGCTGTTGTTTTCATTTAGCACGTAGCATGGCGACCCTGTGGTAGGAGTGACGGGTCCCCTACCAATGTCACCTAAGGTCGGAATGCAGTACATTCCACTCTACAGTATAAACCAACACCTGATTAGAGTTTGTTAAAATAAAGACAGTGTGTGTGTGTGTGTGTGGATGGGATGTGTGTGGGGACGGACCGGGCATGGGATCGACGTCTATGTTGGGAGGTACCCCTATGCCCCCCCCCCACCCCACACACACACACTCCCGAAGCGCTGCCACTGAATAACTCAGATTTGGTACAGTTATGTAGGTAAGTAGGGAACACCCATGGTGTGATGCAGTAGTGGACTCCAAGTAGGTTAATAGTACCGTCATTGCTTACGTCATTGATGCAGCCACTAAAATGGTTACTGTGGCGTCATCTGTGATGTTAAGGATGATGTCATATGACCTCTTACGTGCATCACCATGGTAACCCGTGCTGCGCATTAAACATAACGTATTATGTTCCACCATGGCACCACTGTTGACGTTATAATATTACCACACACGTGTTACTATGAGGATAATATGACATCAATACTCACGTGACAATGGCGTCACTACCACACTGTATACCATTTACAATTTAACCACGAGACCTCTTTAGGGCGGAATATTAAGCTGTTACTGAACAATTCTATCAAAGGAAAACCGATTCTCCCAGTTGCTGCCACAGTATACTATTTGACAATCACTCAGGATCTCATTTTTGAAAGGGTTAATGATTCTGTCATCTCTGCAGTACTGTTAATTTCTCAATAGATTTTCACGATGCTTGGAGGATTGTGTCGGATTGTGGATATATCGTAATGGCGTTTTGCTTCATTAACGTTTTATCGCGTGATGGTCCGCTTATTACTTAAAATGAGCTTGTTGTCTCTTCATTTTTCAGTAAACGTTCAGGTAGGCCACCAAAGCTTATCGAGGGGCCTGTTTCTTCAGAAAATTGTTAGTTTTAGGAATATTTTTCTGTGTAGCCGAACAGTGTTGACTTTATTGGTGTTAAAGCCAGTTTTGGAACCAAAGGCTATATTGCGACCATAACAAAAGTATTATGTAATGTAATAATAAATAATAATAATAATATAATTTAGATAATCGTTTACGACCCCACTGCTCACCTAATAGATTCTCACCACATTTATTTCAAATCTGTTAGGGCTACTGGGTTCTTTGATACCAGTTGCACAGAACCTGACTAACACAGTATAAAGAAACATTGTTCACGGGGCGTAACTAAGGAGAGTGTAAGGGTGGATTGCCCCTCCCCCCCCCCCCATATTTGCATTTTCCGTTCGAAATCCGTAGAAAGTACATCAAATTGGTACAACGGGTGTCTTCAAACCTCACATTAGCTGTTCTCTATGTACGTCTGCACATCTATCAACCTTATCAGCTTCGTCACTCTAAATGGACAAATCAGTCAGTAGATAGGTCTATATGTCATCGTCCCCGTGTTTAAGGCTCAGTATGTGTACTGAACTGTCCCAGACAATGGCGACCCAGTCTTTTGTTCTTGCTCCCCGTGCCTGATGCATTCGAAAATCATGCAGTTGGTTTAAAAATTAACCCAAATCAACAACCATATTGAGTTCATATTTACCCAAACAGCTGATTTTGGTTAATTTTTAACCCAACTGCATACCACCTTGCTGCTGAAGCCAGGGCCGCAGGGTGGCGATTCGGGGTAGTGCTTAACCTCGCCGGAGCCGGGTATTCATGGAGCCAGTGATGGACAAGCATATATTGCCTCCTGATACAACCCGACTGGCGAGGTGTCACCCCATCCCCATTGATTGTAAAGTAATGTTTGGTAACTTGTTTCATATTGGCATCTCGATTTCTTTACGTTTTTTGACACACTGTTTCCTTAAGAGATGCTGCGCGGGACGGCCGCGCTCACCTCCAATTTACCTCCACCACGTGTACCCGGTCTTTACCCGGGACTAGCGACACAAGTTATTTATCTATTGGTGTTTAAGGTAACTTTCGGCATCAATGGCTCTATCAGGTCTGAAGCCAAGGATAACCAATCATTTATATTTTTGCTGCCCATTTCAGAGAACTTCCACCCCAGGAATTCGTTACCGGATCCGATTTTTATCAGAAAAGCAGAACTTGTTTACCACAGTAAAAAGTAGCCTTCGTCTTCACTTCCAAGTTTTCCTACGAGAAAGCTACTCAAGCTACCCAATAAAAGCCTCCACACATTTACAGGTGGAATACTAGGCGTCCAGGGAGAAGGTCAAAGCTGTTATCTATATAATTTCATCTATTTCGCACAGGGACTCCCAAGAAATGGAGGCTATATACAGTTAAAACTAGAAGTCCTGTCATGAAATGCGCATAAGTAGTACGTCGATCTGCGCGTTAATCCTCGCGTTATGACCATTGTAAGGCTATCAAATTCTGTGCATATGGCCCGTGCACAAGCAATGTTTCAGCCAATGGACCTCCGGCAGAAACATTGTCTGTGTTTGCTATGAGTAACCAGGAGAGCCTGTCGTGCTTTGGATGCCATTCGATATGGCAATTGCGCGCAATTCCTACGTACAATTAAGCCTAGATAAGCGCACAGTTCGTGACAGGACTTCTAGTTTTAACTGTATGAGTAGTATGTGACGGATGAATAAGTCCACATCAGCACTATACAATGGAAGTAACGTCATGCCGCAGAGCATTGTGGGTGCCACATGCGTTGTAATCATAACCCACGTAAGCGACTATGTTGTGACGCCGTTGTCATGGTGATAGTACTGTTAGTGAGCATGCGCCGAAGGCAGACTCCGGGAGGACGTTGGACTTACCAGGGCTTAAGGGTATGATACGAGGGAAGATGAAAAGAATGGGCGTGAGAAGGGGACAGCAGTAGAGCAGGGATGATAGCTTATACCCCGCGGAGATTTCCTCGTGACCCTCATCGTGTCATACGACAGAACTGTAGGAGCAATGAAACCATCGGTTATATTGTAGCTAGGAGCGATGGAGGCTATGGTTTAGGCGCTATATAGGTGGTGGACCTGGAAGGAGGTATATGAGCCATGAAGGTTGTTATGGTATAGGAGCCATAAAGAAGACAATAGGATGTGCTAGGAGCCAGTTCACACATTGGTCTAGATCAGTCCCACACCAGCCAAAAACGTCCCCGTCAGTCCACAAAGGCCCACTATCTTCAGTCCATAAAACGAATTGCTCTATAGATCATCGAGTCGCTTCACTGATGAAAACCCCCTGAAAATCGATGAAGATCATTGGTTCCAATGTTGGTGAAAAGGAACAATGTTGATACACAAATGCAGTAAGTTTAAAGGTTATTGTAAATGGCAACTTTTTTTTCACAGAAATGAAGGCTAATCGATACCTCTTATCTAGAGGTCTCGCCTAATGAGCACACCAAGTTCAAAAACAACCCTATCATAAATGGGTGTCGGGTCGTTCCCCCAATTCAAGTTCGCCCCCTATATGCGCAAATGCACTAAATTAAAAGGTTGTTGCTAACAGCAACAGTTTTTGTCGGAAATGAAAAGAAAATCGATAGCACCCATCTTGGTCACCGCGAATAAGCATACGAAGTTTCAAAACAACCTGATAATGAATGCTCCCTCTAAGGCGTGCCAAAGGAAGATGTTACGGCACAAATGTACTAAGTTTGAAGGTCATTGCTAGTGGCAATGTTTTTTTTTCTTTTGTTTCTTTTTTGATGTAAATGCATAAATATGCCCTGTAAGGAGTGAAAAGGGGATAAATTGCTGCACAAATCCACTAAGTTCAATGGTTGGTGCTAACGACGTTTTTGTATGGAAATGAAAGAAAATCAATAGCTCCCACCCAGATGTCACCCCGAACACGCATACCAAGTTTCAAAGCAATCTGTTCATAAATGTGCCTTATACAGTGTACCAAATGAACATGTTGATGCACAAATCCACTGATTTTAAAGGTCATTAATGACGGCAATCTTTTTTAATTGAAATGAAAACGACCCAGTACGAAAAGGTAAAGGTACGAAACGACCAGGGGACGAAAAGGAAAAGGAACGAAACGACCCGTCACTACACCTAGAGGTTACCCAAAACAAGCAAACCAAGTTTCAATCTGATTCATTCATAAATTCACCCCGCTATGGCAACGTTTTGTTGATGAACTTGAACCAAGTTTCAAAGCAATCCTTCATAAATGTGACCGCTAGGGCATGCCAAAGGAATATATGTTGATGCACAAATGCACTGATTTTAGAGATCACTGCTGACAGCCGCGTTTTTTTGGTGGAATTGGAAGAAAATCACAGCTAACATCTGGAGGTTACCCCAAACATGCAAACCAAGTTTCAAACCGATCCATTCATAAATTCACCCTGCAGAGCTTGCAAAAGGAAAATGTTGATGCACAAATGCAATGAGTTCAAAGGTCATAGCTAATGGCAACATTTGGCAACGCTTTTCGAGAGAAATGAAGGAAAATCAAAGCTCACATCTAGATGTCGCTCCAAGCAAGCACTCCATGTTTCAAATGCGAACTATGCGGTATTTCAAAGAAAATTGTTGACAGACAAAATGGCAAAGTTGAAGGTCGTTGCTATGGGCAATATTTTTTGACTGAAATGGAAGAAAATCTATAACTCTCATCTTGAAGTCACCCAAAAGTTTCAAACCAATCCATTCATAAAAGCACCCTCCAGAGTGTGCCAAAGAAAAATGTTGATGCAAAAAACGCGAAGTTCAAAAATCACTGCTAACAGCAACGTTTCTCGACAGAAATGAAAGAAAATCAATAAGAAATGTTTTATCATTTTGCCACATTTCAAGGGGTATAACTCTACAATGGTAAATGCCATAACGGTGAATATCACACTTGACATACATTTCATGGTAGGTAATAATGCTGCAAAATAATATTGACGTACATCAAAGTGATCTAGAGTTATCATCCGGAAAACATTGCTTTGTGACTTTTCACTGGGCATAGCACTGGAACAGTAACTGCTGTAACAATCAAGCCAGAAAATAAGCAGATTGTGCAGGGTAGCATCACTAAATTTACCCTCTGTGAACCTCAATCTGAATTAGGGTCTCAAAACTACACAGAAAGAGGTACCCAGAGGATAAATTGTCCCACTGTATGGGATAGCATCATCACATTCACCATCTGGGGACCTCATTCTGCAAATGTCAGGCAGCTTATTTTCAGGCCTGGTAACAATGACAATCCTACTTGACCTACATTTCATGGTATATAGTAATGTTGCAAAATTATAAGGTGGTACATCAAAGCGAACTAGAGTTATCATCCTGAAACCATTTATTTTTACCATTTTATTTTGTCACTTTTCAAGGGGCATAACACTGGAATGGTAAATGTCATAATGGTGAAAATCGAACTTAACCTGCAATTCACAGTAGATAGTAAGGTTGAAAAATTATAAGATCAAACATCAAAGCAAACTCAAGTTATCATCCGGAAATCATTTGTTTCGGACGAACGGACAGACAGGCAGACAAAGCAGCGATGATATGTTCCCACAAAATTTGTTCGGGGAATATAATAAACTTGAATAATAGTGGAAGACCTTTTATTCAATCTGCACAAGTTTTCTCTTGTACTTAAATACAATTAATAGATCAAATATGTACTGAAGATATGGCTTTTTGCTGTTTGGAAATTATTAACAGGGTTATTCTATTTAGAGATATCCAATTAAGTGAGCACCACCAAGCCTGAAAATAAGCAGACTGTCATCTGCAAAATGAGGTCCCCAGAGGGTGAATTTGTGATGCTACCCTGCACAGCAGGGTAGCATCACAAAATTTACCGTCTGTGAACCTCAGTCTGAATCAAGATCTCAAGCCAAAACAGAAAGATGTACCCAGAGGATAAATTCGCCCACTGTATGGGATAGCATCAGCAAATTCACCCTCTGGGGACTCCATTTTGCAAATGACAGGTTGCTTATATTCAGGCTTGGGCACCAGTGTCCGTATCTTGTGTTAAGTGCGCTAACCAGTTCCATTTATATCTTTGTATTGTAAATTCATTGGATTTGAAAATATTTATTCATTTATTTATTTTATTTATTGATATTTAAGGTGCCATATTTCAGCACAGTGGATAATCATGACTGCAACATAGATATAAAGTCAAGTCCAGCCAGTCCTTTATACCCATGTTGCTCATTTCAGAGGACTTCCACTCCAGGCATTGGTTATGGTGATCTATTTTACCAGTAAAACAGAGCTTGTAGTCAACAAGCACTACTTCACTTCCCTGGGTTTCCACGGAGAGGATCTCAAATAAATTACCACAATAAGTACACTGTAATGAAACTTTATTAAAGCATTTGCATCAATGAAATACACACATAAACCATAGGTTTTACATGATTACATTTCAACCCTTTACCTAACGCGCAGGATATCAAAATTTATTATTTTAACCCCCCAAGGACCTAATTCCGACTTTGATCACATTTTTTGCAACAGAACAGGTGCCCCTACATGTAGTCTTTGGGTTAACTCACAAGTTACATTCAAAGCACGCAGTTTTGGTCTTGGTTACCTGTGACTGTATAGGGTTAATTATTGTCTTTCAAAATAATTTTTCAAAACCATGTCATATGACCCCTCATTGGAACGAGCTTGATGAGCCCATTACAATAAGGGGTCACATGATATGGTTTTGCTGAAACTTTTTGTAAATTTTTTTTTTTCAACTGCTAAATTTGAAAATTACGTGTGGATGCGGGCAATATGTTAGGTAAAGGGTTAAATCAAAAAAATCTTAACAAATATATGATAGTTTCAGCTAAATATACATGAAAGTAAATTCCATCACAAATCATTAACATGATGCATGTCAATATATTAGGTCTTGTTCAACTCTTGGTCTAGGTATTCTTCTCGAATTTCTCATAAAATTAACCCCTTTAACCCTAGTGATATCTTCCATATCAGTTCAATGGCAGCAACGGGAAGAGTCCATATTCATTATTTGTGGGTGGACTTATTACTATTTTCAATGTGCAGCCTTGGGGCTGCATGTTGAAAATATTGATTGGTCTGCACCACACCTTCACTCAAAAGTCAACCTACTTGAAATTATGAAGTGTCATGTTACTGGGCTGGAAAAATGGCCTCTAGGGTTCAAAGAGTTAAGTAACGAAGGGCTCAGGATAAACTTACATGACAAAAAGTTCTTCTTCAAACTAGAAACTTTTATCCATAAAAATGGAGTTACAACTTGTAACTATAACACCCTCTCCACATAATGTGTATAATCAAATTAATAATTATGTTATCAGAAACCTCTTCACAAACTGGTACATGGGGCCCTGCACATCACACATTTCCAATTCGAATCTCAAATCGAATTGGGCTGATTATTTGAAACTGAATGGAACCCATGAATTGAATCATGGGTGTTTTGAAGATGACCAATTTGGGGTGGGGGTGGGGGACAGCAGGTAAGGTGGGGGGGGGGGGGGGCATGAAAAAACTTACTTGTACTGACTCTGATGGCTTAAGTCCCGAATGAAAGAAGATTCCAACTACTTCATCAAGGCATGCCTTCGCTGAAGGAATGCAGTGATGCAATTGGAATTTTTTTTTATTGGGGGGTTTAATGACACTTTCCACAGCAAGGGTCACCTTGTGTCAGACAGTTTTACGAGTGGAGGAAGCCAGGGTACCTGACAAGAACCAGAGTAGCAGCAAGCAACTGTCAGACTCTCCAATGTACAAACTCAGCCCAAGTAGGGTTAGCATTAGTTCAAAGCAAGTGCACCATCGACATGTAGTATGCCTTAATACACAAAACCACTGAGGCTCCACATGAGCAATTAGGATTAAATACCATGCCCAAGGACACAACATGGTTACCCCTGGTGGGGATCGAACCACAGACCATTTGGTTTGAAGTCCAATACTGTAACCACAGAGATACTGCATTCTTAATGTAGATGGAATATTACCCAGTAAGCATTATATTTGAAAAAAGGTACAGGTGCAAGAATTATCAGTACCTGTTCAAATGAGGGGGTAACATGATATGGTTTTGTGGAAATTTTTTGAAAAACAAGTGGCCCCACAGGGCCTGAAGCGCTCACCTTGAACAGAACATGATATAAACAAGAGTCCAAGAATGAATCTACATTGAGCAATCCATCTCCATAGGATACATTGTTAATCCTTGAGCCTCTCAGGAGTGACAAAAATAGTCCAAGCATCATGGCTTTTCTTCAGTTGATCATAATGTAAAATGTGGAGCTCCCCTATGAAGCTCCTTGATACAACCTATGTGGATTAATCTTAGTTACACACCTCTAGAGGGTACTGAATACAAAATTTCTAATTATTCAGCTACATGGCCTATTCCAGCTCCCATGCAGAGCCCAAATATTAACCCGGGCACTCAATTTGAACAAAGTTGAATCTGACCTCCCTAGAGATGTTGTATACCAAATATGAAAGCATTCTGACTGGTTGATCTGAAGAAGAACATTTTTAAAGAAATTTCCTCATATTGCACTAAGTTAAAATTTGGGCTACCATAGTGAGCCCAAATATTAACCTACGGGACCCAATTTGAACAAACTTGAATCTGACCCCTCCCCCCCACCCCCCAGAGATGTTGTATGCCAAATATGAAAGCATTCTGACTGGTGGACCTGAAGAAGATGATTTTTAAAGAAATTTCCTCATATTGCACTAAGTTAAAATTTGGGCTACCATAGGGAGCCCAAATATCAACCCAGGGCACCAATTTGAACGAACTTGAATCTGACTCCCCTAGAGATGTTGTAAACCAAATATGAAAGGATTCTGACAGGTGAATCTGAAGAAGATTTTTGAAGAAATTCCCTCATATTTTACTAAGTTACATTTCAGGTTCCCATATGGAGCCCAAATATTAACCCAGGCACTAGAATTGAACAAACTTGAATCTGACTCCTCTCCCCCCCCCCCCCCCCCCCCCCCCCCCCCCCCCAGGTATACCTAATATGAAAGCATTCCGACTGGTGGATTTGAAAAGGATTTTTAAAGAAATTTCCTCATTCTATAGCGAGCCCAAATATATACCCAGGGACCCGATTTGAACAAACTTGAATCTGACTCCCATAGAGATGTTGTATATCAAATATGAAAGCATTCTGACTGGTGGATCTGAAGAAGAAGAATTTTAAAAATTTTCCCCCATATTGCACTAAGTTAAAATTTGGGCTTCCATAGGAAGCCCAAATATTAATCTAGGGACTTGGTTTGAACAATCTTGAATCTGACCTTCATAACAATGATGTATACCAAACATTAAAACTGGTGGTTCTGAAGAAGAAGATTTCAGTTTACAGGGGGTAAATTTGACCAATTGTGCCCAAATTATACTTTTTTCAGTGTTAAGAGAAACCCTCTCTTGGGCAGGAATATCCGTCAGCAGCATGCAAGGAATTAAAGAAAGATAATTGGTGTGGAAGCTGACGTCAATGATGAATATTCACACAAACTTATGGAATCTTGAATTTCCATGATTTCAGTATTTATGAACACAGAAAAATGCAAAGAATTACCAAATAATTATTTTGAAAGTGTCAAAGGTAGGGAAAATAGGATGTTAGAGAGAGAGAGAGAGAGAGAGCAGGAAATTAGGCAAAAGTCTCCCAGTGAAATCATGTCTGATTTTCATTTGCAGTTGATATTGTGCAATAAGGAGATGCTTTTCTGGAACAAGGAATTATCCCCAAATGCAATTTTTTCCAATTGTTTCCTGGTAACCCCTAGTATAACTCCAGGAGGTTCTTAACCACACCAAAAACACATATCTCCACATTTCAAACTGCACATGGTCAGGCTTTTATATTACCCCCAAATTCAAGCTGGTAAAGGGTGTCTCCAAATTAGGAGGTGGCTACCAACAGCTTGTTGTAACATTCGAAAATGAAGATATTAGTTAAGAAATACTTTTGCACCATGCAAAATAGGTCTTAGAAAGAGCCCTGTATTATATTCTATTTGTTTGTAAATTGACTGATCATGTAGTTTCTCATATTTTGGGGATTTTGGGGACATTTTTTACTTGAATCCGGTGTCCCTAAATTAGACCAATCTAAAGCCCTGCATGGTGTGCCATAAAAGTGTGGTGTGCCATAAAAGTGGGCAAGTATGAGGAAATTTAAAAATACCAATCTGAATATCTAATCTTCCCAAAGATAAATGCACA
Source organism: Pictodentalium vernedei (assembly GCA_031216915.1). Lineage (NCBI taxonomy): Eukaryota > Metazoa > Mollusca > Scaphopoda > Dentaliida > Dentaliidae > Pictodentalium > Pictodentalium vernedei. Next base: position 305,523,106 of record CM062291.1, on the reverse strand, counting down.
TAGCATTCGTACAATAAAAAATCCACTAATCTTTCAACTAATGATGAATAACACATAAAACAAGAATTTTAATGATAATTACCATCCATGATTGTAAAACAAATTTAATATGATTAATTTAAACTCTTTATCCCATTTACCCAACACAGACGATATCCAAATTTATTATTTTAAATACCATTTTTTAAAATTTTTCAAAAAATTTCAACAAAACCATATCATGTGACCCCTGAGCTCGACGAGCTCGTTCCAACGAGGGGTCACAAGATATGGTTTTGTTGAAATTTTTTGAAAAATAATATTTTTTCAACTGCTGAATTTGCATATTACGCGGGCGGATGCGGGCGATTTGTTGGGTAAAGGGTTATCTAATATAGTGGCCATAACTGGACCAGAACTATTCACAAAAAGTGCTATTCAAAACATTAATGATTTGTAAAAAAATTTCCCTTAAAAACACTGCTCATGTCTACTGATTGAAACAAGCCTGTCAAGCTTATTACAATGATGTGCCATAAGCTATGTTTGTGGGGAAAAAAAATGAAAACTTATGTCACTCATGAAAATGTTTTATGGTAACTGTTACCCATGTTAGGGGAGAGGTTAAATAACCAACCAACAAATTTGTATGGGCTCTATCGGTAAATAGGTTATCTCCACCTGATTCCTAGAACTCTTCTGCGCTGTGGAGACTAACATGAATTACTTCCACTTGGTATGTGGCATTTTCTTTGTTTCAGAGAGTATGTTGGTTTACTTAACATTATTACCATCTTAGCAGGCGTTCTCCAGTATATTAGGGGAGAATAGCTGGGTGGTAAAACTCAGTAATTCATGATGCCATGCAACTGGAAGAGAGTGGCGGGCGTTAATGAAATCAAAATTCATTAACAGCCTGTTACCCGCATCCGGTCATGGTAATAATAGTAATAACATGATTTTGTTGGGAGTCCCTCTGGCTTATTAAAAACCCTTGACTTCATCTTGGACCAGTAATAAACCCCCAGGCTGTTATTCATTCCTCTCAGGCAGTTAATAAACCGTAATGCCCTCCAAACTCATGTTACTGTTATAGTGTTGTCAAAACTGCGATCACACTAATCAAACAACCTACCGCAAAGCATTATTGTGTGTCATAATTACACCTACAAAGTTGCAAATGGTCATGTAGCTTTGTGTGGTGTGCAAGCCAATGTTAATTGTCATGTCATGTTGATTGTCATACACATTCACCCTAAGGGAGAACATCCTGGGACTCCCCTCCACCAACCCGGACCCAGGGTGTTCGCCCCTAGGAAAAATTTGAAAATGTACTATCAAATCGAGTCATAATGTTTACAATACTATAAATACCAACCGGTAGACAACTCACTTCCCAATATATGCTATAGTACGGGAATATGCAGTGCTTGTATTTCCGACAAGAATCTGAGAATCGATTCATGTAAAGATTCGCACAACAAAACCAGAGAGAAGCCATGCAGATTCTCATTGCACCTCTGCTAGGATTTGTGTGAAAAGAATTGAGTCAAATTAACCCTCTGCCTAACATTGTGGCATCAAATTAATCGAAACAAGGCTAACCTGACTTGAAATATCCTGACACTTTGTCAATACAATTGTACAAATATGGCGGTCATTGGAACTGGCTCAATGAGCCGGTTCCAATGACATCCATATTTGTAAGGTTTTATTGGAAAATATTGTTAATTTTTTTTATAAATATTATCAAATTCAGTTTATGTTTTAATGAAAGTGTCAATGACACTGTAGCTTAACTTGTGTGTTGTATTTGATGAAAAGGATAATGTTCAATGTTTATGAAAGGATTATGAAATAAGACAAGAATTGTGATAATAAGGAATATGTTCATTTTTGGTCCCTGTATGCTATGTTTTTGATAAAAATAATTTGAGGTGTACACTGTACTAAAGAGCTGAGGGGTGGGTTAATATGACCTCACAGTTAATGTATGTGGCCCTCACAGTTAACGAATATTAACGAAAGTTACCAAGTTACAGTGAAATTATTCTAAAACGAGTCATCCCATCAAGTTACATTGAAATCCATTCATAAATATGGCCTGTAGACTGTGCTAAAGGTTTTTTGGGCTTCAGGCCCCTGTAGCCGTCAGTTTCCCAATTGCATCCAAAGGGGACGTTCTCATCTAGACATTATATGAAGTCAACCTGCCAAGTTACAATGAAATCCCTTCATAAATATGACCTGTAGACTGTGCTAAAGGTTTTTGGGCTTCGGGCTCGGGCAGCCATAATGGTTGAATGATCGCAACCAAAAGGGGACATTCTCATCTGGGCATCATCTGGAGTAATCCCACAAAGTTACAATGAAATCCCTTCATAAATATGACCTGTAGACAGAAGTCAAGATTTTCGGGCTTCGGGCACCTGTAGCCATCACAGTTGGCCAATCATGACCAAAAGGGGATGTCATCATCTAGGCATTCTATGGAGTCAACCTAACAGGTTACATGAAATCCTTCCATAAATATGATCTATAGACTATGCTAAAGGTCTTTGGGCTCGGGCAGCCATAAAGGCTGAATGATCACGACCAAAAGGGGACGTTCTCATCTAGACATTATTTGGAGTCATCCTACCAAGGTATAATGAAATCCTTTCATAATTATGACCTGTAGAATGTTCTAAAGGTTTTCGGGCTTTGGGACCCTGTAGCCGTCACAGTTGCCCAATCGTGTCCAAAAGAGGACGTTCTCATCTAGACATTATATGAAGTCAACCTACCAAGTTACAATGAAATCCCTTCATAAATATGACCTGTAGACTGTGCTAAAGGTTTTTGGGCTTCGGGCAGCCCTCCTGGTTGAATGATCGCAACGAAAGGGGACAATCTCATCTGGGCATCATCTGGAGTGATCCTACGAAGTTACAATGAAATCCCTTCATAAATATGACATGTAGACTGTGCTCAAGGTTTTTGGGCTTTGGGCACCTGTAGCCATCACGGTTGAACAATCGTGACCAAAATGGGATGTCATCATCTAGGCATTATATGGAGTCAACCTAACAGGTTACAATGAAATCCTTCCATAAATATGACCTTTTGCCTATGCTAAAGGTTTTTGGGCTCGGGCACCCATCAAGGCTGAATGATCACGATCAAAATGGGACGTTCTCATCTAGACATTATTTGGAGTCATCCTACCAAGTTACAATGAAATTCCTTCATAAATATGACCTGTAGACTGTGCTCAAGGTTTTGGGGCTTCGGGCCCCTGAAGCCGTCACAGTTGACCAATCACGACCAAAAGGGGATGTCATCATCTAGGCATTATATGGAGTCAAACTAACAGGATACAATGAAATCCTTCCATAAATATGACCTATAGACTATGCTAAAGGTTTTGGGGTCTTGGGCTCGGGCAGCCATCAAGGCTGAATGATCACGACCAAAGGGGAGCGCGGTGGCTCAGTAGGTAGAGGTGCAGGCTGCAAGCCGAGAGGTCCTCGGTTCGAATCCCACCTGCGGCAACCGCGTTGTGTCCTTGGGCAAGACACTTCATCTCCATTGCCCGCGTGGGGGCACGATGACGCCATGTACTAAGGCGTACTGCACGTCGATGGTACGCATGTCTTCAACCAATCTAACCCTGCCTGTGCTGCAGTGCACAGTTACGATGTTGGGGAGCTGACAGCTGCTCGTCGTTGCTCGGTGGTTCTCTCCGGGTACTCCGGCTTCCTCCACCCGTAAAACTGTCATGGTCATGATTAGCCATTAAGCATCAATAAATAAATAAATAAATCACGACCAAAAGGGGACGTTCTCATCTAGACATTATTTGGAGTCATCCTACCAAGGTACAATGAAATCCCTTCATAATTATGACCAGTAGACTGTTCTAAAGGTTTTCGGGCTTGCCCCTGTAGCCGTCACAGTTGCCCAATCGTGTCCAAAAGGGGCCGTTCTCATCTAGACATTATATGAAGTCAACCTACCAAGTTACAATGAAATCGTTTCATAAATATGACCTGTAGACTGTGCTAAAGGTATTCGGGCTTCGGGCTCGGGCAGCCATAATGGTTGAATGATCGCAACCAAAAGGGGACATTCTCATCTAGGCATCATCTGGAGTGATCCTACAAAGTTACAATGAAATCCCTTCATAAATATGATCTGTAGACGGTGCTCAAGATTTTCGGGCTTCGGGCACCTGTAGCCATCACAGTTGGCGAATCACAACCAAAAGGGGATGTCATCATCTAGGCATTCTATGGAGTCAACCTAACAGGTTACAATGAAATCCTTTCATAAATATGACCAAAAGACTATGCTAAAGGTCTTTGGGCTCGGGCAGCCATAAAGGCTGAATGATCACAACCAAAAGGGGACGTTCTCATCTAGACATTATATGAAGTCAACCTACCAAGTTACAATGAAATCCTTTCATAAATATGACCTGTAGACTGTGCTAAAGGTATTTGGGCTTCGGGCTCGGGCAGCCATAATGGTTGAATGATCGCAACCAAAAGGGGACATTCTCATCTAGGCATCATCTGGAGTGATCCTACAAAGTTACAATGAAATCCCTTCATAAATATGACCTGCAGACTGTGCTCAAGGTTTTCGGGCACCTGTAGCCATCACAGTTGGCCAATCACGACCAAAAGGGGATGTCATCATCTAGACATTCTATGAAGTCAACCTAACAGGTTACAATGAAATCCTTCCATAAATATGACCTATAGACTATGCTAAAGGTCTTTGGGCTCGGGCAGCCATAAAGGCTGAATGATCACGACCAAAAGGGGACGTTCTCATCTAGACATTATTTGGAGTCATCCTACCAAGCTACAATGAAATCCCTTCATAATTATGACTTGTAGAATGTTTTAAAGGTTTTTGGACTTCGGGCACCTGTAGCCGTCACAGTTGCCCAATCATGTCCAAAAAAGGACGTTCTCATCTAGACATTATACGAAGTCAACCTACCAAGTTACAATGAAATCCCTTCAGAAATATGACCTGTAGACTGTGCTGAAGGTATTCAGGCTTCGGGCTCGGGCAGCCATAATAGTTGAATGATTGCAACCAAAAGGGGACATTCTCATCTGGGCATCATCTTGAGTGATCCTACAAAGTTACAATGAAATCCCTTCATAAATATGACCTGTAGACGGTGCTCAAGATTTTTGGGCTTCAGGCACCTGTAGCCATCACAGTTGGCCAATCACAACCAAAAGGGGATGTCATCATCTAGGCATTCTATGGAGTCAACCTAACAGGTTACAATGAAATCCTTCCATAAATATGACCTATAGACTATGCTAAAGGTCTTTGGGCTCGGGCAGCCATAAAGGCTGAATGATCACGACCAAAAGGGGACATTCTCATCTAGACATTATTTGGAGTCATCCTACCAAGCTACAATGAAATCCCTTCATAATTATGACTTGTAGAATGTTCTAAAGGTTTTCGGACTTCGGGCACCTGTAGCCGTCACAGTTGCCCAATCGTGTCCAAAAGAGGACATTCTCATCTAGACATTATATGAAGTCAACCTACCAAGTTACAATGAAATCCCTTCATAAATATGACCTGTAGACTGTGCTAAAGGTTTTCGGGCTTCAGGCTCGGGCAGCCCTCCTGGTTGAATGATCGCAACCAAAGGGGACAATCTCATCTGGGCATCACCTGGAGTGATCCTACGAAGTTACAATGAAATCCCTTCATAAATATGACCTGTAGACTGTGCTCAAGGTTTTTGGGCTTCAGGCACCTGTAGCCATCACAGTTGACCAATCGCGACCAAAAGGGGATGTCATCATCTAGGCATTATATGGAGTCAATCTGACAGGATACAATGAAATCCTTCCATAAATATGACCTTTTGCCTATGATAAAGGTTTTTGGGCTCGGGCACCCATCAAGGCTGAATGATCGCGTTCAAAATGGGACGTTCTCATCAAGACATTATTTGGAGTCATCCTACCAAGTTACAATGAAATCCCTACATATGTAGACTGTGCTAAATGTTTTCGGGCTTCGGGCCCCTGTAGCCATCACAGTTGCCCAATCACGCCCAAAAGGGGTTCTTCTCATCCAGACAATATATGAAGTCAACCCACCAAGTTACAATGAAATTCCTCAATAAATATGACCTGTAGACTGTGCTAAAGGTTTTTGGGTTTTGGGCTCGGGCAGTTGTCACGGTTGGCAGATCATGCCCAAATGGGGAAATTCTCATCTAGACATCATAAGGAGTCATCCTAACAAGTTACAATGAAATCCCACCATATTAAACATGACCTGCAGACTGTGCTAAAAGTTTTTGGGTTTCGGGCTTGGGCAGCCATCACGGTTGACGGATGATGCCCAAAAGGGGACGTTCTCGTCTAGGCATTATACAGAGGCATCCTACCACGTTACAATGAAATCCCTTCATAAATACGACCTGTAGACTGTGCTAATGGTTTTTGGGTTTTGGGCTCGGGCAGCCATACTGGTTGCCCGATCGCGACCAAAAGGGGACATTCTCATCTAGACATGACCCCAAACCTGCATATGAAATTTTTGTGACGATCAGACAAGAACTGCGGGGTGTAGCCCGTGCTAAAGGAAAATGTGAACAGACTCACAGACTAACAGACTTCCACACACGTGATGGCAACAGCTTATCTTGACTATGCCAAGTTAAGCTAAAAATTAAAAAGCTGTGTTGGGTAAAGAGTTAACATGTGTTATCAGCATACAATCATGGTGGCCTCATGGGATCCTGGGACACTCACAGCATGTATGAATTCTCGCAACCATTTTCACAAGAATCCAAATGGATTCTCCCAAATGTTTGTTTGTTGGTGGTTAACGTCACATATTTATGCACTATGGCTAATCGTGACACAACATGGAGATGAAGTCAAGTTTAGTCAATCGTTGATCAACATGTTGCCCATTTTAGAGGACTTTCACCCCAAGCATTGGTGACTGGGTCCTATTTTACTAGTAAAGCGGAACTGGTTTACCACAGTAAACGAGTGCTGCTTACTTCCCGGGGTTCCCACGGGGAGATTCTCCCAAATTTAGATGAAATATAAACCCTGAATATGCAACTGAGACGTCGAATCTATACAAAATGTATTGCAAAAAATTTGGTGCTTGGAAAATTCAACCCTTTACCTAACAAATCAGCTGTTTCCATCCACGTAATTTACAAATTGAGCAACTGAATTGAATTTCAACAAAACCATATCATGTGACCCCTCATTAGAATGAGTTCGTTGAGCCCATTCCAATGAGGGGGTCATATGATATGGTTTTGTCGAAATTCTTTTTTCGAGTTTCAAAAACGTGCAATTAAAATAATAAATTTTGATATTATCATTTATCCTATAAGTGGACATTTATTCTAACAATAAAAGTCTTGGATAAATTTTTGCTTTATTCACCTAGTAGCAGCTGCAAGCAGGGTGATAAATTTTCCCTGTAGGTTTAACAGTGAAAGAATTTATTCCTATAGTAGAGACAGACTTGTTGACTTCTGACCTCTACCACATTCATGTTGTCATGAGCTGTTTTACGTTTGTGGGAGACATAATGAACCAACGTTTATCAAACGTTGACTGCTGAAATGTTTAGTTTTAGAATATAGGACACATTTCAACTCTGTCTAACAATAAAACGAACAACAATTAACAGAAAAACACAAAGTAAATCAATGGAAACCAAGCACTGAAAAGCATACAAGTTAGATTGTGAAAGGCGGGGACATGATTTCATTTTCCAAATTGGGAGAGAGTAAATAAACAAATGCACATGTTGTCTGCTTTGTTTATAAAACCCAAGAAGAATCGACAATGAAAAAAACAACAATAAACAATGAACCCAAGAAGAATCGACAATGAAAAAAACAACAATAAACAATGAAAATAAGAAAGATAAACATTGTTCATTTAACCCTTTACCCAACGAATCGGCCGCATCCGCCTGCCTAATATGCAAATTCACCAGTTGAAAAAAATATTATATTTCAAAAAATTTCAACAAAACCATATCATGTGACCCCTCGTTGGAACGAGCTCGTCTAGCTCGTTCCAACGAGGGGTCACATGATATGGTTTTATTGAAACTTTTTGAAATATCAAAAAAAATGATATTTAAAATAATAAATTTTGATAACGTCTACGTTGGGTAAAGGGTTAATAAAGTATTTTTGCAACTTTAGCTCAAGTTTGTAGGGAAATTATTTTTAGACAGAAATGTATCACTGTGCCTGCTTTATTTTTGGCAGTTTTGCTTGTCGATCGAATAGGACCAATGTACGCCTCACTTCTTGCAATGTTTTGTAGTGAGTAACAGCACGATTTTGCAGTGACTGCCCTGTAAATGATTTATCGGATAAACAAAATAAACGTATAGTGTTTTGAAGTAAAAGATTTTTTCCTACTTGTAGGATTAAGAATGAAACCGACTCGCCAGAGGCTCGTCTGTTTCATTCTTAATCCTACTCGTAGAATACATTTTTTACTTGAAAACACTACACGTTTATTCTATATGGACACTGGGTAAGGGGTAGGCTATATGTAGAGACTAGCCATTAAGAGTTCAATTGGGTACACTGTACTAAATACAGACAATAAAATGATATTTTAACAGAAGCCTTGATAATTGTTTGACAAATTATATCCAAGGCAATACAGGTTAAAATATTTCAAGGTGTATTTTCTTAATGAAAAATAATATAAAAAAGCTATAAAAAAGTATCTCCCATTCTATGAATTGAACATAATGACCTTAATTTACGCATTCAACTAACTAAAGTTGATACCAATATTTTGAATATGTATTCACCTTTACAATGATAAATTAATATATTACAAAAGGTATTTTAATCAACTGGAAAGTTACAACTGCAAGTAATATTAATGTTAACATAAAAATGTAGATGCTATTTCATCACTTCATAAACTGGAAAATTCTGTTGGGGGGAAGGGTCCAGGAGTTCTATAGGGCAGCTGAAACATGGGCACCCCTGGAATATATTCGGAGAGGGTGAAAACAATATCACAATGTAAAATCAACCACCGAAGGTAGATTTTTAATGGGATGAATATTTGTGATTTCTACAAAAAAAACCCCGCACCAGGAAGCTTTCATTTCAGGGACCACTGGGAGTAACCTGACAGTCCATGAGCTTAAAACTTGATGATATTTCCTGTACATTTATCAAGAATTATTAAACAAACTGTCGTGTGGAAACTTAATTTGTAATATTTTGGTAGAGATCCACTAATGTGTTATGATACACAAGTTTTGGATACATTGCTGATGTGTGACAGTACCAGTAATTGACATAAAAGCTGATAAATCAATGCTGAGTGAACAGTTTGCTTAACCCTTTACCCAACGTAACGGCCAAAACCGGCCAGCGCTATTCTCAAAAATCGCCAATTAATTTTCAAAATATTTTCATTTTTTGTCTCAAAAACATAGGTTATGACCCCTCGTTGGAACGAGCTCGCCGAGCTCGTTCCAACGAGGGGTCATAACCTATGTTTTTGAGACAAAAAATGAAAAAAATTAGTTATTCAAGAATTTTTTTTGCAAGTGTCGTCTGCTTTTCATGTTAGGTAAAGGGTTAAAAAATTGATCAATGACAAGGAAAAAAAAATTATGGTAGAGTGCTACCTTTTTCTTAACCAAGATTTCCATCATGATGTGGTACTTGGCTACATTTGATTGGAAAGTGCCAAAAGGCGTTATCCAATCAAATATGAAAGAGAAATGTGTCACAGATACAAAATCTGTTTTTTTGCTGCTGTAAATATGAAACTATTTCCTACAAAGTGTATATGTTTTAGTCACCACCACCTGTGGTATTTAGTAAAGCCCATATATGGGCTTTCAGCACTCTACCAGTTAAGATATGGGTTTATTTTACTTCCTAGTTGGGCTTTATTGAATCAAATGTTACAACCATCTGTTAGTGATGTAACAAACAGTGTAGTTAACACTTAACCTTTCACCAATTATGACAGTTGCAAACAAATTTCTTGAAAAACTTGGGAGCGTGGTGGCTCAGTGGTTACAGCATTGGACTTCAAACTGAAAAGTCCACAGTTTGATCCATGCCAGGGATAACTGTGTTGTGTTCTTGGGCAAGGCACTTAATCCTGATTGCCTATGAGGGGGCACAATAGCCTTGTGTACTAAGATCGTCGATGGTGCACTTGTCTTCAACCCATGCTAACCTTGCTTGTGCGGAGTTAGTATGTTAGGGATTATGACAGTGGTTCGGTGGTTCTCTCCAGGTACTCCAGTTTCCTCCACCTGTAACAATTGTCCAACATGAGGAGACCCTGGCTGTCAAAAGTCTTGTTAAACACCAATAAATAACTAGAACTATCACTGAAGGTGATTAATACCCCCGCTTTGGGTTTTTAGAGGAATGCACTTCTGATCATGTAGGCGAAGGCCATAAGGAAATGTATACATAAAGATCATTTTTTGTTGTTGAAATTTGTATTTGCATGTGGCCTTCCACAGAACAGCACTGAATACTTAAAGAGCCCACACATATATGGTTTACATTTGGAAAAACACATTTACAATGTACAACATGTATTCAAAATCGGTTCATTAATGTAGGAGGAGTTGCACACACAAGAATCCCATTTGAAAACCCATAATAAATCCAAGTTAAAGGGAGATAACCTGGTTAAAATTGTTGCAGATCAAATATTTGGGAATATGCATATGTTCACTTAGTTGTGATAATGTTTGAAAAGGTTTCGTCAAAATTGATTGATAAATGTAGGAGGAGTTGCACGCACAAGAATTTCATGTAGAAACCCATAATAAATCTAAGTTAAAGGGAGATAACCTAGTTAAAATAGCCACAGCTCAAAAATTTTGGAATATGCGCATGTTCACTTAGTAGTGATGATGTCTGTAAACTTTCGTCCAAATTGATCGATAAATGTAGGAGGAGTTGCGCAAACAAGAATTTCATGCAAAAACCCATATTAAATCAAAGTTCAAGAGAGATAACCTGGTTAAAATTGTCGCAGATCAAAAAGTTTGGAATATGCACATGTTCACTTAGTAGAGATGATGTTTGAAAGGTTTCCATCAAAATCGGTTCATTAATGTAGGAGTTGCGCACACAAGAATTTGTTCGAACGGAAAGACATAATAAATCTAAGTCACAGGGAGATAACCTGGTTAAAATTGTCGCAGATCAAAAATCTTGGAATATGCGCACGTTCACTTAGTAGTGATGATGTCTGAAAAGTTTTGTCCAAATTGATTGATAAATGTAGGAGGAGTTGCACGCACAAGAATTTCATGTAGAAACCCATAATAAATCTAAGTTAAAGGGAGATAACCTAGTTAAAATTGCCACAGCTCAAAAATTTTGGAATATGCGCATGTTCACTTAGTAGTGATGATGTCTGTAAACTTTCGTCCAAATTGATCGATAAATGTAGGAGGAGTTGCGCACACAAGAATTTCATGCAGAAACCCATATTAAATCAAAGTTCAAGAGAGATAACCTGGTTAAAATTGTCGCAGATCAAAAAGTTTGGAATATGCACATGTTCACTTAGTAGAGATGATGTTTGAAAGGTTTCATCAAAATCGGTTCATTAATGTAGGAGGAGTTGCGCACACAAGAATTTGTTCGAACGGAAAGACATAATAAATCTAAGTCAAAGGGAGATAACCTGGTTAAAATTGTCGCAGATCAAAAATCTTGGAATATGCGCATGTTCACTTAGTAGTGATGATGTCTGAAAAGTTTTGTCCAAATTGATTGATGAATGTAGGAGGAGTTGCGCACACAAGAATTTCATGTAGAAACCCATATTAAATCAAAGTTCAAGAGAGATAACCTGGTTAAAATTGTCGCAGATTAAAAAGTTTGGAATATGCACATGTTCACTTAGTAGAGATGATGTTTGAAAGGTTTCATCAAAATCGGTTCATTAATGTAGGAGGAGTTGCGCACACAAGAATTTGTTCGGATGGAAAGACACAATAAATCTAAGTCAAAGGGAGATAACCTGGTTAAAATTGTCGCAGATCAAAAATCTTGGAATATGCGCATGTTCACTTAGTAGTGATGATGTCTGAAAAGTTTTGTCCAAATTGATTGATAAATGTAGGAGGAGTTGCGCACACAAGAATTTCATGTCCGGAAAGACGTACGGACGGACGTACAGGGCGATTTCTATATAGCCCCCACTTCTTCGAAGCGGGGGTATAATAAATAAATAAATAAATACTTTCTATTTTTCGCCTTAAAAAGATAGCTTATTACCTCTCACTGGAATGTGAATGCCAAGCTCATTCAAATGAGGGTTAAAGGAAGATTTGGGAAGCAAAACTTTAACTAGTTGAGAGCTAAATTATATTTCAAAGGTGATTTGAAACATGGGTATTTTTTTCAATGATACCACACTACAAGAAAGAGTGGCCTTAGTTTAGCAAGATTTTGTTCATAAATAATTGTTTTGTTTCAATTATTGGAGAGTGCCAACAGGCACTCTCCAATAAATTGTAATCAAACAATTTTATTTCACAATATTTTCTTCTCTTGCTGAGCAAAGAACAAGCTAAATGCATCGAGTGTGAAGCCACTGAAGTGGGTTCTAGCACTCAACCAGTTAAAATATAATACAATTTGAATGATGATTTTTGTCAGTAACAACCCCTCTGCAGATGCTTGTGTTCTATATGCTTTTCCCAGGTTGGAAATTAAATTGTTTACAAGGTTTATGGACAATCTACTCTGTACATACTGAACAAGTAGTACAACTCTGAAATTCAGAAGAATCTCACTATTACAGATCATAATCTGTATGTTTGCATTTATCTTCTTATCGGAGGTCATTGTGGGTTGTTGTAGGCTTAGAGATGGGAAGAAAGTGTAGTCCCGACCCAAACACCACAATGTTGAAATGTACAAATCCTTACCTCTTATCCTGAACTGACCCTAAAGCCTAACACCCACTGCATTGCTCTATCAAGTGCCAACAGACAGACAGATTGAGACATATGGACATCTGGATGAACATTCAAACATACAGGTTGGCAACTCCATGCCCCCCCCCCCTCCTTCTCACCCTCCTCCCCACCCCCTCACCCACACATTTTTTGGAGGAGCAGAAAAACAGAATTTTCAAGTCATTTAGGAAAAATATTGATATGGGTAATTGAAGCTTATGTAAAATAAAAGGTAAATAGCCTCTAGGGATGAATAAAATAAATGATTGGCCTTGACAGCACAGTTTTCAAAACTCTTTGATATTGGTCTAAACAGCCTGTATTACAACCAAGAATGTCACAAATTATTCTATTAGTTAGACATGCAACAGATCATTAAAAAATTGTTACTGTATAACTTGAAACAATGTTAAAACATTATCAAAATAGAATGTGGACTGCAGTACAAGGCACACAAGTTCGTAACAACCTAAAAAAATATCTTCTCACACTCTGAATTCCACTGAAAATAACTGGACTCAACTGTTTGCCTAACAAATCAAGAAAAGCCACTTAAATCTGTGTAAAACCAACATATCAATTTTGTTAACTGGATGAGTGCTGGAAACCACTACAGTGGAGACCACTTAATTGGATATCTCTTAATTGTATATCCCTGTTAATTGAATATAATTTCCCAACACAAAACCATTTACCATACCTCCAGTACAAATTTGACCTGTTAAGTGAATATTGGTTATAGAGTAAACTCCTGTTAATGGAATAAAAAATCTTGTATCCTGTCAAGAAATTACCCTGACTCTCCCCAGTTTTCCTTTATTTATAGACCTATTTAGCCTCAGTGCATCCAATACAGGCATTTAATCTATTATATCTGGTTTGACAGAGCTCATGGAGCTCTGTCAAACAAGATATAATAGAATAAATGCTAAGTTTATCTCTAGAATACAGGAAAATGACACAATCCCTGTTAATTGAATACTCCTGTTAATTGAATAATTTTCATTAACAATTTGGCTATTCAATTAACAGGGTTTCACTGTATCATGACCAAATTGAAAAGTGCAGAGAGCTACTTTAATGGCTTTACACTTTATTCATTAGCTTATTTGCTCAGAAGCAGAAAAAAAATAGTCATACAAAATTGTGTTGTTCCTATTTGTTGGAGAGTGCCAAAAGGTACTCTCCAATAAATTATAACAAATCAGTTTTTTTTATTAACAAAATCTTATTAAGCTCATGATCCAGGATTCAAAAGAGTTTTTCAAACTTGAACCAAGGAAAAAGCATAAGTTATGTTTTTGAAGAAAATTTAAAAATTCTAGCCAGTTTATAAACTATAGCCGTAACAATGTATGGTGGTATGTCAAGAGTTAACTGATGTATGTTTAACCAAACACAATTGTTATTTTTGCTACATAAATTCACATGATGATTTAAATTGTTAAATTCTGTTCCGAATGGAAAAATAAGAAAATTTTATGGATTATAAAGTATCTGTGTATTGGCAAACAAAACTGTTTTTTGAATAAACCTTTACCCAACATAGCAGCGTGACAACATATACACAGAACGACATGCGTGTGTGAATGGGTGAATCGATATGGCACTTGTGCCATCGCGGAAGGATAAAACTCAAGGCTTGTGTTTTAATAAACCTCTAGTTTTATCCTTCCGCGATGGCACAAGTGCCATATCAATTAACCCATTCACATGTGCACGTCATTCTGTGTTTATTACATGCTTCAAATCTATAAAAAACAATTATTCATTTGACAACTATCAACAAAAAGAACACATTTTATCACCAACCAAATCTGAGAGGGGAACCCTTGTTTTTATTTCGTCTCCTGAGTTCCAATGTGTTCTATGTGCCTACTGGCACATAGAACACATTGGAACTCAGGGGATGATTTTCAGCTATCGCAATTGATTCAAACTGTAATTGCATTGTACGATTTGTAAAAAATTCCAGGGAAATTTTGCTTCTATTTAAAAATAGTTTGTCGTTGATTTCCGCTCCGCACATATATGCACAACAGATTTTCATTTTCCGCATGGTTTAGAGTTGTGGTATATGGGGATTACATAGAATAGGTGTGTTATATACTATATATTCTTAAATAAGTAAAGATTTTAATTTCTGGCACTCAAAAACACAGCATATGATCCTCATGCAAATGAAAATAATGAGCTTGTACCAAAGACAGGTCATAAGCTGTATTTTGGAAGTGCAGAATGAAAAAATTACATTTGAAAGTCAGCATTTTTTTAATAATGGTAGACCACGACATCTTCCCCATGCTGGAAATTTTCCCCTGGGGGAAGGAGGTGAAGATACCCTAGGATATCTTCCCACCTGGGGGAAGATATCCTAGGATATCTCCCCCACCAGGAATATCCTCCACTCAATGATGGTGAGGGAGATATATTTGTGGGGAGGAAGATATCCTAGGATACACCTGTCTAATGTTTGGTGGAATTGACTGATAGGTTAGGTTAAGTGTGTGTTGTCCTTTAAAGGCCTGGAGATTTTTTTTAACATTTTTGCTTTTGTTTTGACATTCTTTTTACAGCTGTTTTTGGTGCCAACATAAGACAGTTAAGACTTGCATAGGAATATCTGCCACAGTACTTAGAAAGTCATTCACAAGTTTACCAAAAGGCTGGATGTTATAGCAAATGTTTTGTTGCAGTAAAAAGTGACCAAAGTCAGAATTAGGACCAAAGGGGATAACAGGCTTATTTTAATGCAGTACTAATTGGACTAAGCTTGTTGTGCTCATTCCAATGTGACATTCGTTAGAAGCTATGTTTTCAAGGAAACAAAATTAAAGTTTTCAGTTCTTCCAGGTTCTTCGGGAATTTTTTTTCAGCTTCATCTAATAGGAATGTTAGGTAAAAGGTTTAGGTCACTTTCTTAGAGATGGGGTTAAAGATTGGGTTTTCAAACCAAACCATATGCTCCTATCAACAAGAAATTATTATAGGGGTCCTTTTTTTTTTTACATAAATTTACTCTAATTCCTTCAGAACGCATTTTGTAGCAATTTTTTTTCCTCCGCTTAATTGCCCCCCTGGGGGTGGGAAGTGGGGTTGGCGGTCATAGGGGTATTTTTTTTTGGGGGGGGGGGGGGGGAGGGGGGGGGCAGGGAGGTTGCATAAAATCATTCTAACGTTACATCAAAATTTGAACAAACTTGAATCTGATCCCACTAGAGATGATGTAATAAATGTTAAAGGATTCTGACTGAAGAAGATGATTTTTAAAGTAATTTCCTCATATTGCACTAAGTTAAAATTCGGGCTACCATAGGGAGCCCAAATATTAACCAAGGAACAAACTTGAATTGCCCCCCCCCCCCCCCCCCCCCTAGAGATTATGTATATCACTGGTGAATCTGAAGAAGAAGATTTTTAAAGAATATTCCACATATTGCACAATGTTAAAATTTGGGCTTCCATAGGGAATATTAACCCAGGGACTCGATTTGAACAAACTTGAATTTGACCCCCTAGAGATGTATAACAAATATGAAAAGATTCTGACCACTGGATCTGAAGAAATTTTTTTTTGTATTTTATGGGTGCTATCATGTGGTGCTCCCTGTGGGCATGGCAACTTTATTTGAACAAACTTGAATTGACATATGATGAGGAATATGCACACCAAATTTGGTTCAATTTGGTCCAGGAGTTTGTGAGGAGAAGTCGATAATGTAAAGTTTATGCTGGACGCACAACAAGTGATTAGTAAAGCTCCCCTTGAGCTTTGCTCAGATGAGCTAAAAAGGGCAATAACTTGGGCAATATGAGTCAGGCCAATCTCAAAATTATAGGTTCACAGGCTCCCATACTAGTTAATTTCTGTGCCAAGTTTTACAAATATTGACAAGACAAGCACAAACGAAATGATGAAGGTTGCAAAAATACTCTTTAAGGTATAAAATTTTGTTTCATTTCATTCACTCAAACTAAAGTTATCATCTGGAAACCAATATCAACATGTATAAGTTGGAAAAGTGCCATAACTCTACCAAAAAATACTGGACCAAGCCCACTATCAATCCCAACCTGTATTATGTGGTTATAAACCTATGTATCAACTTTCGTTTCATTTCCTTCAGTCAAACTAGAGTTATCGTCCAGAAACCATTTACTTCAGAAGCACAGACAGACATACGGACAGACAGACAGACCAAGAAGGCGGCGACTATATGCACATGTGTACAGGTTCCCACGCTGGTTGACTGCTATGCCAAGTTTTAAAAATATTGACTCGAAAATGATTGTAAAAAGCTCCAGACAAAATTGTGTCCACAGATGGATGGATAACAGACAGGCGGATTGTTTAAATGCATTCCAGTACACCCTCTCACAACACTGTTGGGGAGTGAGGGGGGTGGGGAGGGGGAATGAAGTATTTTGTTCCTATGATTTAGCCATGTCAAAATTTACTGAAGAGTGCACTCTCAGCTAAATTGTAATGAGGCAAACCTGTGAACAAATTCTATCAACCAACATTAACTCGCACACTGATGTCAGAATATTAAAACTTCAAGATGGAAATTTTTTCCCATAATGCAGCTAGGAATAGTACCAATTCAATCTTGTTTAACAGTCAAAGATTAAATTGGTTCAATTTCTAGTTGGGAACAAACTGCATGTTGAAATTTGGGTATTCTAGCACTTGATTAGTGCTGTGCAGTTTTTTGGTATACCAATTATAATCAGTACAATTTTTAATACCATCACTGATGCTGGCAAATTAAATCATAATTGGTATACCGAAAAGTTGGTTTTACCCCGGTATGCAAATTTCAACTTGCTGATCATGGTTTACAAGAAGTGATTTTACTTCACTGGTGTAGATTAGGTTGAAGAAAATTAATCTTTTGATTCCCAGACCCTGGTGCATTCATTTTTTTGGCCCGCATTGGTCATTTTTATTTCAGAATCAAAATTCAAAATGTACAAAATTACCATGTGATTTTAGTGGTATCACATCGCGATTTGTGATGCATTATGTCATATACATTGATACAGTATAGTTATTCTCTTCGTGAAATGCGACATGATTCTCATATGTATACAAAATAAATATTTATTTAACTGGTAGATCATATACACAACATGTAAAACCTGATTTACTAAGAACCCCAGTAATTATGTACGGTTAACTTACTGACCTTTTTTCCAGTTCTTCAAGCTGGAAAGGGTGTCAGTAAACAAGCCAGAAAATAAGCAGACTGTCATCTGCAAAATGAGGTCCACAGAGGGTGAATTTGGTAGTGCTACCCTGCACAGCAGGGTAGCATCACCAAATTTACCCTCTGTGAACCTCAAGCTGAATCAGGTTCTCAAACCAAAACAGAAAGAGGTATCCAGAGGATAAATTGGCCCACTGTATGGGATAGCATCAGCAAATTCATCCTCTGGGGACCTCATTCTGCAAATGTCAGATTGCTTATTTTCAGGCTTGTCAGTAAATTACCCTGTAAGTGTCGTGTTGGGCAGTATTGGTATAATTAAATAATTTTTCAAACAACCCAGCAAGTACAGTTGGTATTTAAATTTATTTCAGTGTTTACATGATAAGTCATAAATGCGCCAAATACTAAAATTATGAAGACGTTGGAAACGGTGGAAACACTGGAAACGGTGGAAACACTGAAAACATTGGAAACAGTGGAAACACTGGAAACATTGGAAACACTGGAAACAGTGGAAATGGTGGAAACGGTGGAAACACGGGAAACGGTGGAAACATTGGAAACTATGTGAGTAAAGGTGGGGGCAGGCACCACAGAGTCACTGGAAGCAACCATGGGAGTTGTGTTTTGTTAACCCATGGAGTATGTGGCCATGGTAAGTGTAATCCACATAGGACTAGTTCCTGTATTATTCCAGTCTGCAATTATATGTCAAGGACTGGAGTCATGTAGGTGGTCCTCATTGTGTATTTAGTTTGTTTGGAGAGGACCAATATATGTACGTAGGTAGCCAATTCGGATAAGTCAGTGTTTGGATAGTGGCTGAGGTGACAATGTCCAGATGTTTCTGACTCGCATCCATTGCTAGAATCAAATCCAGTCTGACTGGTTCGTAATGATAAGACTAAAATTGTACACGTCAGTACGACACTACACAACGGCTTGGCAATGCAGTGTGCCTAAACTGAGTATTGCATACTGTGTCGTCAAAGTACTGTAGTGCGTGGGTTAAAGCCCATTGGTACATTTCCGGAATTTAATCCCCAATGTAATTGGTGGAAGAGTCACAGTGGAATACATTTTGTCTTTTCTAAGCTTGTGGCGCTGTATTTGTCTGGAGACAGTTCGGTAATACAGGCTAACATTAGGGCCCTGCGAAGCTTCGAGTATTCGATTCGATGTCGACATCGCTTTGGTATTCGTATATCGATCTCGAATAGTTTGCCGATTCGTTAGTCAAACGAAGCTTCGAGGAAAATGAATCAGTGTTCGACAATGTCGACATTGGTTGAAATAAGGAGCGAACTCTTCTAGTTTTAAGGTTTCTATCAGGAAAATAGTCAAATTCATTGCAAAATTCTGTCGTTTCACTTTCAGTTTCAGATTCCCAGAAAACCACACACCGCAAATTCGCTATTTATAGATTTCCAGGAATTCGTGTGAGAGTTATTCGCGGAATCCATACAACCGAAATATCCAGCTATGGGCCTAAGGCCTGCTCCCAGTCCCGGAATCTTCTAACACAATAATGGGGACATGTCGCCTGGAGCGCTCCCATTATTATGTTAGAAAACTGTGGGAGGAAAACCTCTGTAGTTTCTTTGCATTGTTCGGAGTTGGTACTTGGAAGTTGGAATGAAGTAAAAGCAATTTGTGTGAATGAGCACTGCGTCACTATTCGAGTTAACTAATGCAGAAACTAACACAGTTTAACGCCTTTGCTGCTTTTGATGTATACTGTGTTATTGAGTTGAGAACGGACCGAAATCTACAAGACCCAAATTCTGATAATACAAAAACAACCAAACATTACAATAATGTATTTAGGCATGCTAATGTACATGAAGTTAGCGGCTGTAGCCGACTTCAACCCATGGGAATTAATGTGCCACTTGTATTACATTTGTGCTTTTAAGTCTCATGTTTCAATTTAGTGGTTTGTCTTAAATGTCTCTGGGCAGTAACACCTTAATTTGTCCATATTTATGTCTTGAATTTATTGTCGGGCCAAGTGAACATCTGGATGGCCATTCAACGAGAAAGAAAATTAAAACAATGCCAAATGTCAAGTTATGTCAACGATCTCTCCTCGCAGTGCTTTCCGAACATCTCTGCACAAGATAATGCCAGTTATAGTTATTTCTCGAGTTTATCCCGATTCGATTCGAGATTCGATTCGATGTCGACATCAGTCCCGATTCGATTCGAGATTCGATTCGAACATAAATTTCTCGATTCGCAGGGCCCTAGCTAACATTGTGATACGATAAATGAGTTTGAATTTACCTGCGACCTTTACAATTGGTGGTCGGTTAACTGTGATATAGGCGTTGAGAGCGCATGTGATTTACACAGAATAAGAGAAACACACGTTACTCCACTACACGAAGCGTGATTTGTGGATCATGAGTAACTACTTCATGCGCGCATATGTTTTCACTAAGTGGATTTAGCCCATATTATACGACGTGAAATTGGTGACATCGTATTAGTGTCTGGCATGCATAAGAGTCGATGGCACAGGTGGAAGACCAAGGGTGAATGACTTAGCTCCCCGTTTCCTTCATCCACCCCTAGCCCTCGCTCTAAGGCTCATCTGTGAATGCATGCTACATTGCAAATTGATGTGCTCCACTTGTTTTGCAAACTATGACGCTGGGCTGTCAATATTTCCAGTCGTATCAGTTTAATTCAGATTAACATTGATGATACGATAAATGAGTTCGAATTTATCGGCGACCTTTATACATTACTAGGTCGTTACAATGGTTAGCATATAGAATCACATCAGTTTCTAGCATGATATGTGGTCGTTCTGAAAGGCCAAAAGGTATGTGCATGCTGCATTGTTGGGGGAATGCACATTTTAATTAATAGGCTCATACCGTTGCCCAAGTAAATAACTGTCAACAATCAAGGAATATGGTCCATGAACTGAAAGCCACAGTGCAATGTATTTTGTCTATTCTAAGCTTGTGGTGCTCGAAACTCGGAATAAAAGAGCTGATTTCATTCCACTATATTGGAATTAATATTTGCTTTGATATATAGTTAGCTTGACCTGAAGCCCATTGGTACTTTTCCGGAATTTAATCCGCAATGTGGATTACACTTACCATGGCCACATACTGAATGGGTTAACAAAACACAACTCCCACGGTTGCTTCCTTGACTCTGTGGTGCCTGCCCCCACCTTTACTCACAAATCAGAAATCTATTCCTCATAAACTTTGCACCTTTGCCGATGTGAGCAGTGCTTCATTTGATGGAGGAGTTAGTAAGCTTTTGGGTAGGCTGTAAAAGAGAATCCATACTATGTGGCCCATTTACTATTCGGGGGGAAAAACCACTGGTAACATGTGTGACGTAAAATAACATTTTATGTCACACACGTTACTGGTGTTTTTCCCCTGGGTAGATAATGGGCCACATGGTTGTGACTCTCTCTTATTTCCGAACCAAAGCTCTCTCTGTGCTCCCTCAAATAAAGCACAACTCATATTGACCAAGCTGCAACGGCGCAAAGTTTATGAGGGATAGATTTCCAATTTGTCTGATTTGTGTTACACACATTACCAAAGATTTGCCAATCAGTGTTAAGGCAAAGGCTGAGACGAACATTCTGCTCCTTTTACCGTACAGATAAAGTGTTTTATGTAAAATGCTGCAAAAATAGGTACCAATAACAATTTAAGGGGGTGGGGTTGGATTAGTGCTTTTTCTGTGCTATTGTTCCATATGTCTGTAACATTTTTTTGTTTTGTTTTACAAATTGTTGTAATGTACTGCTGAAGGAAAAATAACAAACAAATACTCTTAATAATAAATAAAATGTGTTGAAAAAAGTTTTGTTTTGTTTCATAGTCACCTTCGGAGGCTCAAATATATCTCCCACGGATGGTGCGACTGAAAGTTGAATTGTTTCCAATGTTTCCATCATTTACAACTGTTGCCACCATTTCCAATATTTCCATCATTTCGAATGCTTCCACCATTTCCAACTGTTTCCACCATTTCCAAAGTTTTCACCATTTCCACTGTTTCCAACTGTTGCCACTGATTCCAACTGTTTCTACCGTTTCCAATGTTTCCACCGTTTCCGATGTTTCCACCGTTTCCGATGTTTCCACCATTTCCAACAGTTTCCAATGTTTTGACAGTTTCCAAGGTTTCTACCATTTCCAGTTTTCCACAGTTTCCAATGTTTCCAGTGTTTCCACTGTTTCCAATGTTTCCACTGTTTCCAATATTTCCACCGTTTCCAACGTCTTCATAATTTTAGTACTCGGGGCATTTATGACTTATCATGTAAACACTGAAATAAATTTGAATACCAACTGTACCTGCTGGGTTGTTTGAAAAAAATAGCAAAAATCTCATTGTTTCCAGTGTTTCCTGGAAACAAAGTGCCCTATAGTTATATTCCTGCTCTCATTTCTTGCCATATCTATGTATATGCCATGATGAACTGAGCATTGTTGCAAAGATCTCAGAGAGACCTTGCAATAGAGTGTTACATTTTTGTTGAGAAATGATAAAGGTGCTGGTATTATTTTCCTGCCATTGATCATCATTTTCTTTGCTGGTGCTGTAGATGTATCAAGTAACTATATAGTTCAAACAATAATAATAACTGATCACATCTATAGTATTCAACATGTGTCTCTGTATCTTTTCATCCACAGGATGAAATGAATCCAGTATTTGTGACCATTTCTCATTTCCAACTTTCCAAAATAGAAAAGGTGTTCTAAAAATAATATCCCCAAACTAGAGATGAATTCACATCACAAATGCGTTATAAAAATGTACTAATATAGCACATTCCACAAGGCATTCTCTTTAGTAACTTTTAACTACTACAGCACCATAAAAAGGATAATAAATTTAAAACTCGTTTACACCAACTCTCATTCCATAAACTTTAACCCTTTACCCAACGTAACGGCCAAAACCAGCCAGCGCTATTCTCAAAAATCGCCAATTAATTTTCATTATTTTTTCATTTTTTGTCTCAAAAACATAGGTTATGACCCCTCGTTGGAACGAGCTCAACGAGCTCGTTCCAACGAGGGGTCATAACCTATGTTTTTGAGACAAAAAATGAAAAAAATTAGTTATTCAAGAATTTTTTTGGCAGGTATCGTCTGCTTTTCATGTTAGGTAAAGGGTTAACTCACTAAAGGGTGGAAAGTGGGAGATGGGGAAACAGTACAGGAAAAGGTTAACACTTTACCTAACAAATTGACCACATTCGTCCACGTAATTTACAAATTTAGCCATTAAAAACTCCCCCAAAATTTCAATAATTTTTCACAGAACCCTATGATGTGACCCCCACATTGGAACGAGCTTGTTGGGCTCATTTCAAGGAGCGCTTACATGATAAACTGTTGACAGTTTCATAAGCAGAAAAAACAATACCGGACATAACTGCCACATTGACAAATAGTAAAATTTAATTAGTTTTTCAATTTTTGCCTCCCAAACTTATCTAATGGCCCCTAATTGGAAAGAGCTTGTTCCAATGAATACGGGTCATAAGCTATGTTTTTTTAGGCAACAAATGAAAACTTTTATTTATTCAAGAAATCTTTTGCAGGCATGTCAGGCAAACAGTTCACATGAGACCAATAATAACAGCCATGTGTAATAAAACTATACATAAACATCTATTTGTGTCAATGGATAGCAAATTTACAGGCAAACAAAAATGTTGACTGCTATGCACTGATTTCTTCTACTGTTCCTGTAGACACAAACAGAAAACTTAAAAACATAATCTCAGATACTCCCCCAGAAACATATCTGTTACTACCACTCAGCAAATCTATCGTCACACATACATCATTACCTTAGAGCAGCAATACTGAATAGCTGTCAAGATATTTTAGAAAAGCACCTCATAGCAGAAAAATACAACAATAAAATTACAACAAATAATAATTAAATAATAATAACAAATATATTTCTGTAGTTGAACTCTGTTAACTGAATCGCCACTTTTCAAAGGTAAAATGATAAATTAACAGACACATTAAGTCAACCATAATTTTTCTTTTCCTACCTTGTGCTAAAATGAGCATTTATTTCATTGCAGGTTGACAGAGCTCATGAAGTTTATCTAAATAATGCAATTTATTATATGCTACCATTTCAGATAGTGAGAAATGTCTAACCCTTTACTTAACACGAAAAGCAGACGACACTTGAAAACAAAATTCTTGAATAACTAATTTTTTTCATTTTTTGTCTCAAAAATATAGGTTATGACCCCTCTTTGGAACGAGCTCGAAGAGCCGTTCCAAAGAGGGGTCATAACCTAAGTTTTTGAGACAAAAAAATGAAAATTAATTGGAGATTTTTATGAATACCGCTGGCCGGTTTTGGCCGTTATGTTGGGTAAAAGGGTTAACAAATATTTATAGATTATTATTTGGTTAGTTTTATATCGGCCAATATATCACCCTGAGTTAACTTCAGCCTGAGACTGAAGATGTGAAGTTACCAGGGGCTGATATCTCATCCGATATGAAACTAACTCAGTAATAACTTCGTTATTTATTAAACCAAAACAAATATTAACAAAATGTTAGCAGATCTGTTACAATTTTTTGACAGTGGTATTGTTTCTCATTCTTTTCATAAAGTTCTAAGTTTCTGCATTTCCTAGTTCAGCTATCTGAACGACCCAGTTGAGAAGCAGTGACATTTGGATACATGAACTATTTCTTCTCTCACTTTTGCGAATCTCCACTTTCGACCAGAATTTTAGTTTGCATTGAATTTTGTGTACAACTCTTTTCTTTTTTTTGGCTCATCTGCCTAATTCTTACTTACTGCCATCATTAATTCCTCACCATACAAAAACTAACTCCTTTTGACTGGCAATGCATATTTTACTAACTGACTGCTTTTGAAGAATAACAGTAACAAGCCTGAATATGAGCAGACTATCATCTACAGAATGAGGTCCTCAGAGGGTGAATTTGGTGATGCTACTCTGTGCAGCATCACCAAATGTTCCCTCTGTGGACCTCAATCTGAATCAAGGTCTCAGGCCTGAACAGAAAGAGGTACACACAGGATAAATTGGGGGATTCTAGCCCACTGTACAGGATTGCATCAGAAATTTCACCCTCTGTGGACCTCATTCTGTAAATGACAGGTTGCTTATTTTCAGGCTTGAACAGTAAATGATTTTGTTGTGAACAAAATTATCGCACCTAGTGATGCATTAAGGGGGATAACGTTGGCTAGATTCATATCAGACGTGATCGGCATCATATCAGACAGGTTTGAAGTCGTATCAGCCGAGATTTTTAATAGGAAATTCTGGGAAAGAACATCTAATAAATAATTTTCGATATCTATTGCAATTAAAGGTATAAGAGAAGATCTCTCTGAAAATGACATGTCTCACTGAATAAGTTTACATCAATATCACTGTGTGTTATCAGTATCTGGGTGTTTCAATTTCACTTAAAAAATGTTTAAGTGCAATTAATTTATTTATTGATGTTTAACCCTTTATCCACCCACAGGATATCAAAATTTATTATTTTAATTATTGTTTTTTAAATATTTTCTAAAAAATTGAACAAAACCATATCTTGTGACCTCTCACTAGAATGAGCTCGTTCCAATGAGGGGTCACATATATTTTTGTTGAATCTTTTTGAAAAATATATTTTTTTAACTGCTAAAATTGAATATTATGTGGACGGATGGTTTAAGGTCACATATTTCTGCACAATGGCTAATTGTGACCACAACATGGAGATAAAGTCAAGTTTAGTAAATCATTTATTCCCATGTTGCCCATTTAGAGGACTTCCACCACAAGCTCTGTGACTGGGTCCTATTTTACTGGTAAAACAGAGCTTGTTTACCACAGTAAACAAGCACCGCTTCACTTCTCGGGGTTCCCATGGGGGGATCATCACTGATAAGATTATGTAATAAATCAGCTGAGAAAAAATACCAGTGGGGGTATTTTTTCTCTACATATTTATCACACTGAACGACCAGTTGGGAGTGCTTATGGAAGTAAGGAGTACACACACTTCACTTGTCAGTCAGCTTGGGTTGCCTGAACATTTTAGATTGCCGCGTGAGTATTTTTTTCAATACAAAAATTTCAGTATATTGAGATTTACTCAATATAGTAAATGATCATTGGTATTTAATTTTTGGGGCTTTATGTTACTCTCTATATCTGTGGCTAATCATGACTGCAACATAGGTTTAAAGTTAACTCATTATTTGCTGCTGTTGCATATTCCAGCCCAGCACAAGGTTATTCTTGTCATTGAAGTAAGTATAATTTGCGAAGATTTAATCATATTTTACCCCTGTAAATTGAATGGATTTTTTCACCAATGATTACTTGTGTTATATTTAGGTTAATCTTTCATCAAATCTAGTCATGGCTGCTTTATAGCAGCCATGACTAGATCTGATGAAAAATATCTAGAAAATACAGTGCATTTAACACACCACAATGCATATAACCTCATTCGTGACTGAAAGACGTTCAGCCACTGGTGAAAATTTAAATATCCGTTAAGTCACTCATGAGATAATTCTAGTGCCTCCTCAAAAACAGTAGGTATACTCCAACGGCTTCATTCTAACTGGCAATTATCTTAATCTGCTTTAACTTTTATGTTTATGTCCCAAGACTGCAGGTCCAAAAATTTCCGGAGAAACTTGCAAATTTTCCAACAAAACTTTTGATATGTGTGACACCCCACCCCTATCCCCTCCCAAACTTTCTACACCTCTGTCCTTTATATGTTATAATTTGAAAAATGGAGAACCAATAATTATTTCTAAAATAAATAGAGGATATTTACGCTGTTTTAGTGAATATCGGAAATTATCTCATGAGGGTGGACCTAAAAATATTATTTTTCACTCGTGTAAGCGCTCGTGAAAAATAAAACTTTCAGGTCCACACGCATGAGATAATTCCAGATATTCACTAACACAGCGTAGATTTTCTTTGTATTATATGCTACGTGACATTTTACTGTGTAATGTTCAGCCCAAATTGACTGCAAAAAGTTTCAAGACAATAACAAAAAGCTGCTGATCGTTCCTTCAAGGTGAAGTCATGCCGAAGTGTAACATCATTTAGGAAGCTACTGAAAAACTTCATCTGTAATTTTATTATTTTTCAGGTCCACAATCATGAGATAATTCCAGTTACTGACTAAAATAGACTAGATTTGTATTTTTATTATATTCTATGAGATATTTTATTGCACAATATTTGTTGATCATTCCTTCAAGGCGACATGATGCAGCGAGGCGTGATGTTATTTAGGAAGCTACTGAGGGGTATTCCTTGATATTAATTGAGTCGATGGATATCGAGAAATATCTTTTAGATAATTTGTGATAATTCAAAGGCTACCATATAATAACTTAGATGTGAGTCTTCCATGGAAGACGTGTGTCGCCTGGCATTTCAGACAGCATTCTAAGTGGAAAAGGGGCATAACTCTGGAAAAAATACAGCGGATCAAAAAATAAAATAGGAGGTGCACAATGCCATGATGTGATAAAGAATCACTGAAAGTTTCATCAAAATCCATTCATAGGTTAAAGAGGAGAGGCGGATAAGAGAAGCCTGGCGTTTCAGAGAGAATTCCAAGTGGAAAAGGGGCATAACTCTGGAAAAAATACAGCAGATCAAAAAATAAAATAGGAGGTGCACAACGCCATGATGTGATAAAGAATCACTGAAAGTTTCATCAAAATCCATTCATAGGTTAAAGAGGAGTGGCGGATAAGAGAAGCCTGGTGTTTCAGACAGAATTCTAAGTGGAAAAGGGGCATAACTCTGGAAAAAATACAGCAGATAAAAAAATAAAATAGGAGGTGCACAATGCCATGATGTGATAAAGAAGCACTGAAAGTTTCATCAAAATCCATTCATAGGTTAAAGAGGAGTGGCAGATAAGAGAAGCCTGGCATTTCAGACAGAATTCTAAGTGGAAAAGGGGCATAACTCTGGAAAAAATACAGCGGATCAAAAAATAAAATAGGAGGTGCACAATGCCATGATATGATAAAGAATCACTGAAAGTTTCATCAAAATCCATTCATAGGTTAAAGAGGAGTGACGGATAAGAGAAAGTGTGACGCGGACGACGACGCAGACGACGCAAGACGACAAAAGTAATCCCTATATGTCGATCCCCACTTCATGGGGCGGCGACACAAAAACTAGAACTATCATTTTCGGCTATTGATATCCCACACATTCACTTGCTTCAGGAGGGAAGTCCATATTTAATATACAAGTATTTTTGCCAGTGATCAATAAGAAGTTTAATCAAAAATCAAATTATTGTAAATTCTTATCTATTTTCAGCCCCAGCTTCCCAAGGATCAAAAGTTGAATTAATTCCACGGAGTTGTTGAAAGATGGTTTTACTGTCACATTCAGCAAGCTAGTTCAAGCTCTTGATTTGTGGCAGCCAAAAGAACCATGACGGAGGGCCTGAGAAACCAATTTTTAGCTTTTTTTTAGTCCTGTTTAATTTATCAGTAAAATGTAATTAAATAAACCTAGTTTGGTTAATTGAATACTCCTGTTAATTGAAAATTCTTTACAGGAACAAACGCAGCTGTTTTCAATTGACAGGGTTCCACTACATAGATTATTGTTTTATTGTCTGCCTCTGAAAACATGCAAAAAAAAAGCTCATTCTGCCAAGTACCACCAAAGCTGTGTACTCCGGTAGAAGAAAAACAATCATTTGAAAGGTACTCTCCTGAATTTAGAGCAGGTAAAATTTATGTTATAACTGCCATTCAATCAAGTATGCAAATGGTATCTCAATCTGTTCAGAGAATATTTCTGTCAGCCTTTCATTCTCACTATCTTTTGAAATGCAGTCCTAAATTCTGAAAAAGAAAGGTAAACATTTGTGTAAGTATTTAACTACTTAAAAGATGTATAAAATATACCTAATGCTGACCAATAAGTCTGAGAACAAAAAAAATAAACTCAAAAAATAGATGACTCTTGTCAAAAAAAACTTCTTGAATAATTTTAAAATTTCATTTTTTGCATCAAAAACATAACTTGTGACTCCTCAATGGAACAAGTGTGACTCGTTATGTGTTTGAGAAAAAAAACTCCAATGAGTGGATCATAGATCCACAAGTCCAGTTGTGAAACCTATATTTTATAAAGTTACACATTTATAGTAAAAATACCATGCCTGAAAACTATAAAGCACTACTTTTAGTGAGTGACCTTGACCTTTGATCAATGAATCTAAGAATCAGTAGGGCTCTTTGCCTTCCATGAAGGTACAACCCTGTAAATTTGGTGGTTCTGCATAATGAAGAACAAAAGTTTCTGTTTCTTCGAGTAACATCTTGTAACCTTTGAATTTTTTATTTTAAACTACAAAATCAATAAGATTCTTTCATACGGGAAATCTGGTGAACATGTGACATATGAACAATGTTCCCAAAACAAATTTTTAACAAAAGTTATATTTTTAGTAACAGGTCTATGACCTCTGACCTTATGTCTTCCAAGTCAAAATAGGGTCCTTCACTATTCATGTAGGATTACTTTCTGCAAGATTATTTGAGCTGTGACAACTAGAAATAAAGTCATTGTCAGGAAACAATAAAGTGTTATCTTTAATAACAGAGATCTTGGCCTCTGGTCACTGTACAACTGATAGGCTTCTTTCTCTCCTCAAATACCTAATCTCTAAATCTTGTGACAAAATTCAAAGCCCACAAACCACTTTTTGACCAAAAATTCTATTTATAGTAAGTAATGTGACTGTTATGGACCCCTATCCCTATTATGATATTAAAATTGATATATGATTGGCTAATAATTATAAACAATTTTATATTTTCTGAATTATTTTGATATTAAAGTATGTGGGTTTGAGGTGAACTGATCACTTATTTGCACAAGCTGACCTCTGAATATACCAATCAACATCTTTAAAAATACTATTACACATATCTATTTTTAGTTCACTGACTGTTTATTTGGGTCACACTTTTAATTAGATAGAATCATCTAGAAACTTAATATAAGGTGATTTAATTCAGGCAATTAGTGGAACAAAAGAATATTGGAGAAATTCTCTTTCTGGAACTTTCCATTTGATGACTTTTTGTAACCTCAGGCAGCCTACTTGATTCATTCATCTCACATACACAGCATTGAGAAGTGACAATTGTTTAAACATTCAGCATTCATTGAATATTGGGAATTATTATTACAGGATTATTATTACAGGACATCGCATTATTTTAGACAGCAGCTGAGATTATTATGTATTCTACAGAATATAATTTTTGTGACTTCTGAGTCATTTAGTATTGGAAAAGTGTTTTCCAAAATTTGAAGAGAATTTATTCTCTTGTGAACCAGGATTCTTCTTCTGAAAAACCAGGATTCATCTGAAGTATTTTCAAACAACCAATGGAAGCAATAGTTGTTGGATATTATTTACATCTGAATTTTGCTTTATTGGAATTCACTGGATATTGCTGAATTTTTGAGTGAATATTTCATTAAAATTTACTGGACACTGTTTCTGTAGAACTTTCTAGAATAATTACAATACCAGATGCATCGTTTCTTCATCATACCTATTACTGGACTCAATTGAACAATATTTTGGACTAACTGATCAGTATTTGTTTTATTTTTCTGTAAACCACACAGCGTAAAAGATTTCGTACCATATTCATTTCAAAGTATCATTTTTTATGGACTTTTAGAATAGTTAGATTAGAGTTATTGTTATTTATGACAATTATGTTAGGTAAAGGGTTATTTATTTATTGGTGTTTAAGGTCACATCCTTATGCACAATGGCTAATCATGACCGTGACAGTTTTACGGGTGGAGGAAGCCAGAGTACCCAGAGAGAACCACCGAGAACGACGAGCAGCTGCCAGCTCTCCAACATCGTAACTCTGCACCGCATCACAGGCAGGTTAGATTGGTTGAAGACATGCGCACAAAAGGACGTGCAGTATGCCTTAGTACACGGCGTCACCATGCCCCCATGTGGACAATCGGGGTTAAGTGCCTTGCCCAAGGACACAATCTGGAGTCCGAATCGATCACTCAGACGGTCACCCATCTGAGGATTAACCGGGCTCGACATTGCTTAACTTCGGTGATCTGACGAGAACCGGTTACCGCAACGCAACCGTAACAAAACAATTATTTATGAACAAACTCTTGTTAAACTGGGGCTATCCTTGCTGATAGCATGGAATCTTTAGAAAAAAAATACTTATGTACAAATCACCTTTGAGGGGGCACGCTGGCGTTGCGGTAACCAGTTCTCGTCAGATCACCGAAGTTAAGCAACGTTGAGCCCGGTTAGTCCCCGGATGGGTGACCACCCTGAACGATCGATTCGGACTCCTACATTGTGTCCTTGGGGAAGGCACTTAACCCCCGAATGTCCACGTGGGGGCATGATGATGCCTTGTACTGAGGCATACTGCATGTTTGATGGTGCGCACGTCTTCAACCAAATCTAACCCTGCCTGTACTTGCACTGCGGAGTTACGATGTTGGAGAGCTGGCAGCTGCTCGTCGTTGCCCGGTGGTTCTCTCCGGGGACTCTAGCTTCCTCGACCCATAAAACTGTCACCGACACGATATGACCTTGGCTGTTAAAGTGTCATTAAACCTAAATAAATAAATAAATAAATAAATAAATAAATAACATATTGGAGACGCAACTAAAAAAAAATATGCAAATCAAAAAAAATGTGAAAAGTTTCGGGTCTCCCTGAGATAGTACTAATATTGGAAGACCACTGAAACGCAATAAAATGTCCAATGAGGGGGTTCAAATTCAATGAGGGATCGCCTGAGAATCAAAAACACTTTTTTTAGCCTCATGCTTGGAATATAAGTATCTTTGGCATTAATTAAAAAAGTAATGAAAATTTTCAACTTTCAAGCAAGAGTCATTTACGTTATATATCACATCCTTTATTGTGGTTCTGATGTTGTTTGTCTATCTTCAACTGCACAACTTCCTTCAAATGTGAATTACTATTGAGAGAAAAGGGTGATGAAATGAAGGCATGTTTGCAGTTGTGGGAGTCTATGGTTCACAGTCACAGGGAGTTTGATGGTCCCTTGGTGCATTTTATGATTCACTATAGAATCAATGTGTGAACCTCCTGTCGATCTCTACACAATGAGTTAAGAAGGACTGGTGCTTGTTCTAACTTGCAGAATGGGAAGTAGTACTCTGTATGGTCATAAAGCCATTGAAGTGCTGTGTCCCTCAACTGTGTACTTGTTAAGCAAGGACTGGTATTGCCTATCTTTGGAAGGTAAAAGAAATGCCAGTAGTGATACATTTTTAGAAACTTTTAATGGAGTTTCACAGGTACTCCCCAATGGTGTAGCTGGGGGAGGGGGGAGGCACGTGCCCCCCCCCCCCCCCCCCCCCCCCCCCCCCCGCATAAAGAAAAAGCTGCCAGCT
Source organism: Pictodentalium vernedei (assembly GCA_031216915.1). Classification (NCBI taxonomy): domain Eukaryota; kingdom Metazoa; phylum Mollusca; class Scaphopoda; order Dentaliida; family Dentaliidae; genus Pictodentalium; species Pictodentalium vernedei. Next base: position 305,490,390 of record CM062291.1, on the reverse strand, counting down.
CCCACACATAACAGTAAACACAGTAATTTAACTGAAGAACTCACCCTCCCCCCATCCCCACACAGGCTCATTTGCTATGTGTTGAAAAAGTGGCTTGAATTTTTTTTTTTTTTGCCTGCATCTTTAAAAATTCGCAACATCATGGTAAAAAATATCAAGTTTTGCTACTGTGAAAAAGAAGACAATTTTCTCCCCAAAACCCATCAGAACCCCCTAAAGATGCTCGCGCCTTTGGCACTCGCATCAGATGCCTTTGGTATCTGATGGCTATGCACCCCCCTCTTATCGGTCGGCCCCCCCGGAAATTTTTTCCTGGCTACGCACCTGGTACTCCCACTTGCATAGTAGCCCACAGTGCACTGGGAGGTAGATGGACCATTTCTCCAATGTCACAGTCAGAGCAATGTAATAGAGGTCATCATGACAAATAATGGGGAAACAGAACAGAGGCCTGCTTGCAGGTAAGTGTGGAATTCAATGGTATGTTATAAGATACGAAAGTATGATTGTCCCATACCTTGTATTGTGGTAGCATACAGACCAAAGTATCAGTATCATCAGTGTAGGTACAGATAGCTAACTTGTTCACCCAACGGGAGAAATCTGTAGTGACCGAAGAGGTTTCGACCAAAGGGGAACCCAGAAAATTTAGATAACAATTAAGAGTGGGGAAGAGGAGAGTGGATGGACCAAGGAGATGCTTCCTTTTAGGGTGAAATATCTACAGTTCACTATGAGGCTATCATACACCAATGAGACTAAAGTGTTGAATCAGTAGCAGGTCAGTAGATGGGTATGTGGGAGCAAAGTGGCCTGGGTGAGATCAGTGCAGTTCATGGGGTCCGTCGACGAATCAGGATACGAACATTACCAGAGAAAATGCACGAGAAGAACAAGGGGCAACAGCAACACCAACACAATGAGATGAATGATCAATGTTGTGTGAAAGATATACATGTATACAAGGCCACCAGGGTGAGTGTTTGAAAGTAGCTTACGTCTTCCTCTATGTTCTCATAGATTTCATATATCTGGGATTGAGGGCCAGTCAATTACATCTCCAGGGATGGGGCAGTCCATTAGGACTGAGGATAGTTGCTTTCAACTCTGTGCATTCTCCAAAACACCTAAGCCATCACTAAGTTTGGGTATCTTTAACACCATATATTGAAAGGGGAGTATTTATTTATTTATTGATGTTTCACATACTTATGCACAATGGCTAATCGTGACCATGACAGTTTTATGGGTGGAGGAAGCCAGAGTACCCAGAAAGAACCACCGAGCATCAGCGAGCAACTGTCAGCTCCTCAACATTCTAACTCTGTTCAAGCTCCGCTCAAGCAGGGTTACAGTGGTTGAAGACTTGTGCAACATCGACGTGCAGTATGCCTTAGTACATGGCATCATCGTGCCCCCATGTAGTCAACTGGGATAAAGTGCCTTACCCAAGGACACAACGCGGGTCATCCTGGATGGGGAAAGGGGAGTGATTAGACCTAGGTACACTTCCTGTCTTACTACTGGTCTTGTGTGGTAGCACTAAATTTTGAGTTTTAGTTTGCAACAAAGGATGTTATACTGTGCAGCATTCCATTTGGAGAAGGATGAGCAACTAGTATATAAGACCAGTTATGGGCTTGTTCTCATTTGAATGTCTTGTCCAAAGTCAAAAAGAACATGTGCTGTGAAGAGTGATTTAATATATAGAGGTGTAAAACATGAACTACTCAGTGACCTTGGAAAGATGGTGGTTAATTAACTGTTAACTGTTAGAGTGCTGGAAGCCCATATATGGGCTTTGTTCTCAAGTGTTGGTACAGCACTCTACTCTATAAAATCGTGAAATTTACCCACCCTCATGGGCGTCATCTTGGATTACGTCATATCCGGCCAGGATGATTTCTTGTTAACATCTGAAAATCTACTCTCGAGATGTCCAGATACATGAAAAAAAATGGTCTCGTTCGGTCCTGTGGGGGTTCCATAGGGGGTGTACCTAGCTGCCCGACTATTTAATCTATTATATTTTGTGTGACAGAGCTCTCAGAAACAAAATACAATAGAATAAATGCTATGTTTATCATTGATATTTTATGTCATCCAATCGTATTAATTGCACACAAATAATACCTACAGGAGTTATTAAAACTGTAATGTGTCATCTCAATGTGTGTCTTGGTATCTTTTTTCATGCTGTTCCTGTTGTCTTGGACACACAAGTGAATTGTTCTCTCTTCTCCGAGCTTCTAGAGATAACTGATACTCTTTCAACTGTAAATGTTGCAGTTGCTGTAAAAAAAAAAAGTTCTCAACTGTCAAGTTACAAAAATGAAAGAATGAATCTGCCATATAGAGAATGAAAGTGTCAATGACACTGTAGCTCAACTTGTTAAGACATGTACATGTATAGTATGTGACACAGCAATGACAAACATCTAGGTAATGACCTGATAACAAAGGTACATATAAAGTATTGTAACAGTCTGCACATAAATACTGACCGTAGCCTGTAACAATTGTATAGGTAAAATATTGTAAAGGTGGGTGACAGTCAGATGCTAAACTAGAAACAAAATCTTTGAGTCCCAGAGTGGGTCTGACTGAACCCCAAAATATTTGTTCTCATAGCACAGTGATAACAAAGGCACCCAAAAACACACTCGTTCCTATCCCAAGGTGAAAACAAAGGTACCCAAGAAGTTTCGTGAAAATCAATTCATAAATACGAGCTGTATAGAAGTTGTGACAAAAAACTGATTGGACCTAATTTCGGTACAAAATGGCCACTGGCAGCCATCTTGAATTTTGGACTGCACCCAGAAACACTCGTTCTCGTCCCAAGGTGATAACAAAGGTATCCAAGAAGTTTTGTGAAGATCGGTTCATAAATACAGCCTCTAGCCTGAGCCGTATAGAAGTTGTGTACAAAAAACTGATTAGACCTAATTTCGGTACAAAATGGCCACTGGCAGCCATTTTGAATTTTAGACCGCACCCAGAAACACTCGTTCTCATCCCAAGGTGATAACAAAGGTACCCAAGAAGTTTTGTGAAGATCGATTCATAAATACAGACTCTAGCCCGAGCTGTATTGACATGTGTACTTACTGTGTGTAAGTAGCACTGAAAAAATCAAAGTTCATCTAATTTGCATAATTTCTGCACGAGAAAAACCCCGTATTATATGTGATGTACCCCATGGTACTAAACATTCATACAAAAAATTATTTAATCAGAACTTTCATGTGGAAGTTCTGCGCAAAAATCTGATTGCACCTAATTTTGTACAAAATGGCTGCCATCGGCCATCTTGAATTTCGGACCGGACCCCAAAACACTTGTTCTCGTCTCACGGTGATAACAAAGGTACCCAAGAAGTTTCGTAAAGATTGGTTCATAAATACGCCTCTAGCCCGAGCCGTATTGGCATTTGCACTTACAGTGCTGAAAGTAACAGCAAAAAACATCAAAGTTAATCTAATTTGCATAATTTACGCACGAGAAGAAAACCTGTATTATATGTGATGTATCCCATGGTACTAAACATTCATACAAAAAATTATTCAAATCAGCGCTTTCATATGGAAGTTCTGCGGAAAAATCTGATTGCACCTACTTTTGTACAAAATGGCTGCCAGCAGCCAACTTGAATTTTGGATCGGACCCCAAAACCCTTGTTCTCGTCCCACAATCATAACAAAGATACCCAAGAAGTTTCATAAAGATCGGTTCATAAATACGGCCTCTAGCCCGAGCCGTATTGAACTGTTGATGGACAGACGCACAGCCGGCCATGGCATAAGCTCAAATTTGGCTTCGCCAAAGTTGAGCTAAAAAAAGCATCTTTTATTCTGTATCCACCCCTCCCACCCCCACCACCCTGACCCCCCCCCCCCCCCCCTCCCTGTAATCTGTTGTATTATCACACAGACAATCAAAAGTCTCTGAAAATCCAAGATGGCTGCCATGGCGGGCCATATTGATTATGCCAGAATGCTGGTTATCAAAAGGAACCATCCTCTAGTCATGCTTAATCAACCATAAAAAGCAGTATCTGTTGGATCTATAGTTCTCAAGTTATCGTGTGGACAATTAAAAGTCCCTGACAATCCAAGATGGCAGCCATGGTGGCCATATTGGATATGCCAGAATGTTGGTTATTGAAAGGAACCATCCTCTAGACATGACTAATCAACCATAATGAAACAGTATCTATTGGATGTATTGTTTTCAAGTTATCGTGTGGACAAACAAAAGTTAATGGATGTACAGATGGATGTACAGATGGATGGACAGACATTGCCATACCATAATATGGCCCGGTCATATGAGCGGCTGTATAAAAATAACTTGTGTTTAGGGTAACCAACCCTGAAGACCCTAAAACATACTGCCTCCCTGAAAACTTTTATTGGATAAAAGCAGAACATTTGTATAAAGAATATTTTGTAATTCTATTTAAAGACAATTCTTATTTGGACCCACAAAGTATAACTTCTGTTTCTCAGTCCATTATTTGTAAAATTGCATGCGGGCGAGTGATTTTTTATTTTATTTTTTATTTCTGTAATTATTTCTTTACCACCAAAAGTTCATGTTCTTGGTTTATATTTTAGGCCTCATAATCTATGGAATAGCATGGGTGGTGGTGTATTTCATCCCATGAGAGCAAGAAATGCACTCATGGGACAAATTTTATCAATTTTTTAAACTTGGGTAAAATATTGGACATAAACCATTTAATTTTAATTTTTTTATGTTTATGTTTACATTGGTTATAAAAAGAGAGCATGTGGCAGCAAAAAGGACCATGCGGGAGGGCCTGAGAAACAGATTTTAAATTTTTTAGGCCTTAACACAAAATTTAAAAAAACTCTTATTATTAGAAATAAAGCATAAGCTGAGTCATATTTAGCTCTCTACCTTTTCAGTAATCAGTGTACACCAAGAAATATATCTATCTAACATACATATGTGAAATTGTCTCTTTTCTAAACTTGTAAAACACATCCCCCCACCGAAAAAAGTCCTCTCAGGAATGGCAGATCCCACTACCAGTGCAATAACCATAAAGGAATTAGTGATTTTTGTTTCTTGTCTGCAGATGAAGGCAAAATGGTCCAATGGACAGATAGATGGATAAAGGACTGATCGCTGTATCTCCAGATATTTGTTGAGGGATAAAACAAAATAAAAAAATAAACCAGAGGCTCAAATGAGCCTAAAAAGATCACCTGGCTCAAATTGTCAAAACCTATGAGTGTATCAGTAAGAGATCAGCAGCATGAGCAATTTTTTTGATTTGCTATGACACAACCAAAGGTAACTTTTTTGGCCATTCATTTCTGCTGGTCCTAGCAAAGCTTCCTAGCAAGCTCTGTTCTGTGAAGTATTAAACAACAACCGAACAAAATTTTTGCTTTGTTGTAAACTATCGTGATTCTCTCTAGCCCCCACCCAAAAAACAAGCAAATCGATTTAAACAAACTTGAATTTGACACCCCTAGAGATGTTACATACCAAATATGAAAGGATTCTCACTGGTGGATCTGAAGAAGAACTTTCAAGAAATTTTCTCATATTGCTCTAAGTTAAACTTTGGGCTTCAATAAAAAGCCAAAATATTAACCCAAGGACCTGATTTGAACAACCTTCAATCTAACCCTCCCAGAGGTGTTGTACACCAAATATCAAAAGAATCTGACTGCTGGATCTGAAGTAGATGATTTTAAATGATAATTCCCCATATTGCACTAAGTAAATATTTGGGCTCCCTTGGGGAACCCAAATATTAACCCAGGAACTCGATTTGAACAAATTTGAATCTTACACCTCTAGAGATGTCACATACCAAATATGAAAGGATTCTCAATAGCAGGTCTGAAAAAGGTTTTTTTAGAAATTTTCTCATATTGAACTAAGTTAAAATTTGGGCTCCAATAAAGAGCCCAAATATTCATCCAGGGATCCCATTTGAACAAACTTGAATCTAACCCCCTAAAGATGCTGCATACCAAATATCAAAAGAATCTGATGGGTGGATCTGAAGAAGATTTTTAAAGAATATCCCCCATATTCCACCAAGTTAATAATCAGGCTCCCATAGGAAGCCTAAATATTAACCAAGGCAGTCGATTTGAACAAATTCAAATCTTACACCTTTAGAGATGTAACATACCAAATATGAAAGGATTCTCACTAGTGGGTCTGAAAAAAATTTTTTTTAGAAATTTTCTCATATTGCACTAAGTTAAAATTTGAGCTCCAATAAAGAGCCCAAATATTCATCCAGGGATGACAATTTGAACAAACATGAATCTAACCCCCTAGAGATGCTGCATACAAAATACCAAAAGAATCTGACTGGTGGATCTGAAGAAGAAGATTTTTAAAGATTATTCCCCATACTGCACCAAGTTAATATTTGGGCTTCCATAGGAAGCCCAAATATTAACCCAGGTACTCAATTTGAACAAACTTCAATCTGATCCCTGTAGAGATGTTGTACACCAAGTATCAAAAGAATCTGTTTGATCTGAAGAAGATTTTTAAAGCTTATTCCCCATAGCGCTCTATGTTAATTATTTGGGCTCTTCTGTTGAGCCCAAATATGAACTGAGGGGGGTGATTTGAACACGCTTGTATTTGACTGTCCTATGGATGCTGTATACCAAATATCAATAGATTCTGATCAGCAGTTCTAAAAACATTTTTTTTTTCAATTTTTGCAAATATGCTAACTCTGCATTTTTTCAATTGCCCCTACAGAACACCCTGTCACAACCGATGGCCATTTCAATTTTTTAATCCATTCTACCAGTCAAAAGGATGCTTCATACCAAATAACAGTTCTCTGTTCTGTGAAGTTTGGAAAATATGGGCATTTGAATTTTTTTCTATTTTTAGCCCCTGGGGTACCCACGGGGCAGCGAAAAAAAAAAATTCGGGCATCAATCAAGTACTTTGGATCCACTTATGCTACATGCCAAATTTGGTTCAAATCGGCCCACAGCACCCATGCCATTCCCAGTGTGGTTTTCCATAATTGCTCGGATAGCACAAATTTTACAAGATTAGTTGGTCAAGATGAAAATCTCTTTGAATTTGGAGAATGAATCCTTAGAGGAACCTGATTATCCCTATTCAAACCACCAAAAAGGTCAGAGCCGACAACTATTAACAGGGATGACGTCCTGTTTCTGATTACTCTACTAATACCCTGTGTATAAATGTGTTGATTTTCGAAATTACCCATTACTCATCCACTCATAACTTTTGTTCCAGAGTGAGTGAATGTTGGGGATTTCTGCAGTGTATCTTTGCAGTTTGTGCTATTTTGGGTGATTTTTTATCACATGTATTCTATTTGTTATTTATTATTTTCATGTATCATTTTGAGTAACAAAAAAATATAAAACTAAGATCAGTTATTTAACAGTCTTGTTATTCTTCCATGCTGAGTTGAATTCCATCTGAAGCAGACATGTTAACTTCAGAAAATTTTTTTCAGGGAACTTGAGGGGAAATTGGATGAATTTCAGGGAACAATATACATAGGAACTAAAAGATTTCAGCTCTTGGACCACCACTGGCACAAGTTTGCACCCAGTAGTTCATAGGCTAAAAATTTGCTGAAGCCCTTAATGCCAGGTTAAAAAATCAATGGTTCAAATACTTCATCTCCCTCTTTTTTCACCGACTCCCTCCCCCTTTCCTGCCAAACACCCCCCCCCCCCCCCCCCCCCTGCAAACACACACACCACCACCACAACCTGGGGTTATAATTGGACCAAAGTGCACAGTCAGATAATACCCTTCCAGAATGGGCAATAAAATGTAATTCCATTTTTTATGACTCACACAATTTAATCCAACTTCCCCTTATTTAGTGTTGTTATTGGTGTTTTTTTTATATGTACCAATTTCTGTGAGGGGACGTTTTGGCCATTGGGAATTAAGATTTTTTCTCCTGATCAGTAATTCATAATTCTGTTTTGAACTGTGTAAATAACATTCAGAGTTTTTCTGGGAACAGATACCTCAACTGTTAATCGCGAAGAACAATGATCAGTGTTATTGACTATTACAAAATACATCTGTTGTGTATCAATTTTAAGCTGTAATTTTTTGGCATATCACGGAAGCAAGGTGAATTTTTCCAAGCAAATTGACCCATTTTACACTGGATTCATCTAGTTTGCCAAAGTGGATCACAAATTGAGAGTATAATTGAATGGATGTTTGAACGAAATAAAGAAATATGAATTCTTCAATTCTTTTGCGTACATTTTATTCACCAAGAATTATTAATTAGGTGAAGGTGGATGTCAATAGGTGATTTATTTAAGTCACCTATTTTTGCTTCGGCACTCGTAAATTGACCACACAGCAAAATTGAAATAAATAAAACAGAAAAAAAAATGTGGATACAAGGGAAAAATTTATAATAAAGGGCTCTTTTATTAAATATAATTCACTAGTATGCATATTTTTTTGTTTAATTTGTTATGATCAGAGCTTCGAGGGCCTATTATTTGACACGGTACGTCTGGAAATCGAAAAATTTTCAACTTCTCAATTTTTCGGGATTTTTGTCCAAAACCGATTCCCTTCCGGATGGCCAGGAACTACACTAAATTTACGTAACATGTCTGAACGGAAGAGATTATAGTGAGCTTGTTGGCTGTTTTCATCTGCTGGTTTTGTCACTGTTTACAAATGACACAATTATCAGAAACAGCACTGTTTTCATTTTACAAAAATGAAAACAACATGTAGAATTAATAAAACATTATTAGGCCTAAAAAAAGGCAAAAACCTGTTTTTCAGGCCCTCCCACATTGTCCTTTTGGCTGCCACATGCTCTCTTTTTATAACCAATAACCAATGCAAACATAAAAAAATAAAAATTAAATTGTTTATATATGATATTTTACCCAAGTTAATAAAATTTAAAAATTTGTCCATGGAGTGCAACAAGGCTTTGCAATGCTTTAGCATTGCAAAGTCTTCTTGCACTCAGATGACGAAATATACCACTACCCATGCTATTCTGTAGATTATGAGGCCTAAAACATAAAACAAACCAAGAACATGAACTTTTGATGGCAAAGAAATAATTACAAAAATGAAATAAAAAAACACCCGCCACATGCACTTTTACAAAAAATTGCCTGAGATACAGAAGATATATTTTGTGGGGCCTTAACAGATCTAATAAATTGTAAATATTTACTTATATATAAAGGTAAAATTTGAGTGATTTTTGGGGACGACTGTTAATGAATAGCATTTTCAATCGTATTCCATTTTTAAAATGGATGACATAGGGACTACATTTTTCCCAGTATTGTTCATCAAGAAAACTTCTTTGGCAGGCCCTGTTCCAGACTCAAGTCTTCTTAGCCCGTCCCTTAATTTGTTTTCATCTCACTGCAAGCTCCCCTGGGCTAAGACACAAGTCAATATGCATTGTCATTGTAAACATTTCCACATACTGTGGAAGCATGTTAACTAAAAAAACACTTTGAGAGTAAAAATAATTGACAGGCATTTACAATTAACAGGAATCTGGTCCTTTTTCTTTTACCTGTATTATAGTGATGAACTGCAGCATTTATTCAATTATATCTTGTTTGAAAGAGGTCTGACAGACAAGACAAAACTGATTAAATGCTTTTATCTTACAATCAACAAGTATTTTGTCTGTATTAACTACGAAACTGTCGTGTATCCGACCCTCTGATACAGACGCTTGTATCAGGGGGTCGGATACAAGCATGTACCTTTCGCATGAGTTCCATTTTTTTTCTTTTGTTCATCCGTACTAATAAATAGTTTGTTATATATTCATCTACAGTCTTGACTTATCCCCAATATATTGTAAAATAAAATGATTATTACCATTATGTTGATGTACAAATGAAAGTGTCAATGACACTGTAGCTCAACTTGACAAACTTGAACTTGGTAAGTTATAAATGAAATGGCAAAATTGAAGATCATTGGTACCATTGTCATTTTTTTTGCCAGTGGCAACATTTTTTTACAGAAACCGAAGAAAATCGATAGCTCCCATCTAGAGGCCTCCCCAAACAAGCATGCCAGGTTTCAAAGCAATCCGATCATAAATGTGCCCTGTAGGGTGTACAAAAGGGAAATATTGTGCTCTGACTAGACTAAATTCTCAGAACGTTGGCCGTGGCAACTTTTTTTGACGGAAATGGAAGAAAATCGATAGCTCCCATCTAGAGGTCACCGTAAATAAGCATACCAGGTTTCAAAGCAATCTAATCATCAATGTGCTCTGTAGGGTGAGCCAAAGGGAATATTGTGGTCAGACTAAACTGAGTTCTAAAAAACGTTGGCCGCGGCAACATTTTTTGACGGAAAGTGACGAAAATCGATAGCTCCCATCTAGAGGTCACCCCAAACAAGCATGCCAGGTTTCAAAGCAATCCGATCATAAATGTACCCTGTAGGGTGTGCCAAAGGGAAATATTGAGTCTTCTGACTAAACTAAGTTCTAAGAATGTTGGCTGCGGCAACATTTTTTGATGGAAATTGAAGAAAATCGATAGCTCCCATCTAGAGGTCACCCCAAACAAGCATGCCAGTTTTCAAAGCAATCCGATCATAGATGTGCCCCGTAGGGTGTGCCAAAAGGAAATATTGAGTCTTCTGACTAAACTAAGTTCTGAGAACATTGGCCGTGGCAACATTTTTTGATGGAAATTGAAGAAAATCGATAGCTCCCATCTAGAGGTCTCCCCAAACAAGCATACCAGGTTTCAAAGCAATCAAATCATAAATGTGTCCTGTAGGGTGTGCCAAAGGGAAATATTGTGGTCTGACTAAACTGAGTTCTAAAAACGTTGGCCGCGGCAACATTTTTTGACGGAAAGTGAAGAAAATCGATAGCTCCCATCTAGAGGTCACCCCAAACAAGCATGCCAGGTTTCAAAGCAATCCGATCATAAATGTACCCTGTAGGGTGTGCCAAAGGGAAATATTGAGTCTTCTGACTAAACTAAGTTCTAAGAACGTTGGCCGCGGCAACATTTTTTGACAGAAATTGAAGAAAATCGATAGCTCCCATCTAGAGGTCTCCCCAAACAAGCATACCGGGTTTCAAAGCAATCTGATCATAAATGTGCCCTATAGGGTGTGCCAAAGGGAAATATTGAGGTCTGACTAAACTAAGTTCTAAGAACGTTGGCCGTGGCAACATTTTTTGCCGGAAATTGAAGAAAATCGATAGCACCCATCTAGAGGTCACCCTAAATAAGCATACAAGGTTTCAAAGCAATCAAATCATAAATGTGCCCTGTAGGGTGTGCCAAAGGGAAATATTGTGGTTTGACTAAACTAAGTTCTAAGAATGTTGGCCGCGGCAACATTTTTTGACGGAAATTGAAGAAAATCGATAGCTCCCATCTAGAGGTCACCCCAAACAAGCATACCAAGTTTCAAAGTAATCTGATCATAAATGCGACCTGTGAGGTGTGCCAAAGGAAATTGTGGACGTACGTACTAACGTACTAATGTATGTACGTACGTACATACGTACGTACGCCGACGGACGAGAAGTGATGGCAATAGCTCAGCTTGACTTTGTCAAGTTGAGCTAAAAATGTATCCGAGTCGAGCTCCAGGTTCTAAGGGCAGATCACAATGAGTCGTGATCTGCCCATAGAACCCGGAGCTTGACCCGGATACATATTTTGTACATCCACATAATGGTAATAATCTCTATGTATTAGATGTAAAGAGACTAAATAGTTCTATAAACTTGAGGAGTTCAGTGGTTTTCAGAGAAATTCTTCAAAAGATCTCAAGACTTTTTCATTCAATTAACTGGTAGAGTGCAAAGTTATTTTTGATCACTAAAATTTGTTCACATCAGGGTTTCCACACCTACCAAGAAAAGAAATTCCATCCTTTTTCCAGACCCTCCTCTATTTTTTCCATACCCTTCGCAGCCATCGCAGTGTTGTTTTTTTAACCTCTAGGGTGACCAGATAAATCAAAAATATATCTTACAAAACACTTACATGTACATGCAATGTGTTGGAGTTAAACCTTACTGCCAGATCTCTTGAGTTTTACCACCAATTATCACAACTAATGTCATGAACCAAACCTATTAAAATTCTTTAGTAACAAGTCAATCAACAACTGTTGGCTGTGCTGCGTCTTTTTTTGTGTGTGTTTTTTTTAGCGTTTTTGATCCAAAATAGGATGTTTTCTGGAGGCCTTATGTCTTGTTAATGCCACTTCCCCTGTATTTGAGACATCAAAAGACTTGTCACAGACGGGACATTTTGCCTCTGACTTTGTTTTGAATTTTGTGTTCCTGCTAATCCAGTGTGTGTATTTGGGATTTTCCAACCACGTTTCTGAAAACAAACACTTCCTTTCACGTTAATTTGTTGACAGTATTACACAATACCTCAACTTAACAGATTAAACTTTGACTCTTGTGTGTTGTTTTTCTTGACATTCACAACATAAACACGTTATCACTGGGTGTAGCCATTTTGATCACGGAAATATATGGATCAATTAATGTTTGTGTCAGATCGGTTATTTCTGTGATGGGTTACAAAGGCCTAAATTTTACAAAATTTGATTCAAAACGAAATAAAAACTAGAATAAAAAGAAATTTAGTATGAAATTTGAATTTAATGGACAGTGAAAGTGATTCTGAATATATTTAATTAAATTTCAATACTTTTTCCGTACCATTTATACGAAAACGTCATTTTCCATACCTTTTCCAGGTCTGGAAAACGTTTTTAAAAATTCCATACTTTTTCCAGACTTGCTTACGAACCCTGTCACATGTCTTTGCCTTGTTACAATTTATGGGAGAGTGCCTAAAGGCACTCTCCAATAAATTGTAACAAGGAAAATCTATACAGATAAAATATTTTCACTTAAAATATAATACGAAGCATATCCACTGAATAGGTAGCCTTTTAAGTTTTGGTTCCTATACTTCAGAGTAAAAGGTTATTCTTTTAACATATATGCAATTAACAAGTCAAATCTCCTCTTTAGCCCATATGCAAGATACTGGTCAAATCTGAACCGAAGGTATGATATATTGTTTGGTGCAAGGAAGGTATGCAGTTAACATGGTTATTGAAGAAATGACGTTTCAAGTAGGTACTACAGTGGAGCCAACTTAAATGGATATCTCTAAATTGTATATCCCTGTTAACTGAATATAATTTTCAAACACAAAACCATTTACCATACCCTCAGTACAAATTTGATCTGTTGTAGAGTAAACTCCTGTTAATTGTATATAAATTTTTGTAATATGTCGAAAAAATTACTGTGACAAACACCAAATTCCCCTTATTTATCAAGCTTTTTGGCCTCTCTACATCCAATACAGGCATTTATTCTAATATATCTTGTTTGACAGAGCTCTATGAGCTCTGTCAAACAAGATATAATAGAATAAATGCTCAGTTTACCTCCAGAACACAGGAAACTGACGAAATCCCTCTAAATTGTATACTCCTGTTAATTGAATAATTTTCACTGGCAAAATGGATATTCATTTAAGAGGATTCTACTGTACTGTATTTTCTTCAGACAAAAAAGCCTAATTCAAATACTTGCCAGGCTTAGAATAAATAAATTTAAAAGCAGAAACTTTTAAGGAATTGAGTGACCAACAGGAATTCAATTACAGCTGCCTGACTTGAAGAAGAAAAAATAGGCCGATGAAATCGTCAGATGTGTACCCATACGTGCAACTAGTAGAAAGCTGTATGACGGAGGGCCACCACGGATGCCGACATTATGTACACCATACATGGTATGGGTACATATAGAAATGCATTGGAGGGGTGCCTAATTTGATGGATAAGGGGTTAATATCTCCGGATCAAATTATCAGATTTACATAAAAAAAAACTATACAGCACAGCACATCAGTAACCTGAATAAATATATAAAGTAACATGACAATCGGAATGATATTTCTCAAGTTATCGAATGCCAAAGGGATTGGAGGAATTTTCAATTTGAAGGATAAAGGGTTAATATCTCAGGATTAAATTATCAGATTTACACCAAAAACTATACAGCTTGGCACATCAGTAACCTGAACACAAATATAAAGTAACTTGACAATCCAAGCAATATTTTTCAAGTTATCGAATGCCAAAGGGATTGGAGGAATTTTCAATTTGAAGAATAAAGGGTTAATATCTAAGGATCAAAATAACAGATTTACACCAAAAACTATACAGCTGGGCAAATCAGTAACCTGAATACAAATATAAAGTAATTAGACAATCCAAGCAATATTTTTCAAGTTATTGAATGCCAAAGGGATTGGAGGAATTTTCAATTTGAAGGATAAAGGGTTAATATCTCAGAATCAAATTATCAGATTTACACCAAAAACTATACAGCTTGGCACATCATTAACCTGAACACAACTATAAAGTAACTTGACAATCCAAGCAATATTTTTCAAGTTATCGAATGCCAAAGGGATTGGAGGAATTTTCAATTTGAAGGATAAAGGGTTAATATCTTGGGATCAAATCATCAGATTTACACCAAAAACTATACAGCTCGGCAAATCAGTAACCTGAACACAAATATAAAGTAACTAGACAATCCAAGCAATATTTTTCAAGTTATCGAATGACAAAGGGATTGGAGGATTTTTCAAATTGAAGGATAAAGGGTTAATATCTCAGGATCAAATTATCAGATTTACACCAAAAACTATACAGCTCGGCACATCAGTAACCTGAACAGAAATATAAAGTAACCTGACAATCCAAGCAATATTTTTAAAGTTATCGAATGACAAAGAAATGGATACAGACGTTGGACGGACAGACGGACGGACAAAGGATGGACGAACAACGGATGGCCAACCCGGATGCCGGCATTATGTGTACCATACATAGTATGGGTACACATAAAAACTGGTCAAAGTTAATTGGTAGATTTCTAAATTATTTTTCAAAGGTGACCTGCAACATGAGATACCATGGTACAAGTAATGGGAGCCTTAGTTTAGCTAGATTTTGTTCATAAACATTTTGTTAAAATTTATTGGAGCAACCAATGGGACAAAACAAGATTATATACTACATATAGACATTTCTTTTTTAACCCCTTTGCTGCTGCGCAATTTTGTAATACCCTGTGCTGAGCCATATATTTGAAAAAGATAGAAATGTAAAAGAATTTGTATTTTTAAACCTGCCAGAACATAACTGAATACTTCTGGAGTCTAATGTTATTTCCAATACCTAATCTTGGTGTGGTATAACCTGAAACATGGGTAATAACATAGCCCAGGACTACTTGGACAGACTGAGCAGTAATATCTGGATTGGCTAAAGTTACTTGAATTATCTAAATTACCTGCATCAGTATCATTGTCAGCAAATAATTCTGCAACAACTTCTGCAGTTGTAAAATGGTTTTTAGACGTTTACATTTCAAGAACACCAGGAAACATAACTCTAACTGGAAACTTGACATGGGCTTGACTCCGGTATTTCCGGAAAAATGACGGAGAATACCGTAAAAAATCTTTGACGTGACATTGTGTCTCTTACATTTGTTACGATGTGCACTGTGCTGTGTATCCATTCTATGGATGTAATAACTCTGTACTCAGTATGGATGTATAGCACACAGCATCAAAGTTGGGGGTCTGTATTCAGTATAATTACATTGTTAATGTAGTTATACGTTTTGGGTCCAAATACTCAATTCGCATTGGTCAGCTGGATGAAAACGTCACGACCAAATGTAATTCATTTTCCAATGAATACATTTGGTCGAACTTTGACTCGCATTTACGGTAGGGCACAGCTGACAGAATAGAAGTTCTGTACAAAAAAACTGATAGTACCTAATTTTGATACAAAATGGCCACCAGCAGCCATCTTGAATTTTGGACTGCACCAAAAACACTTGTTCTCATCCCAAGGTGATAACAAAGATATCTTTCCTGAAGATCAGTTCATAAATACAGCCTCTAGCCCTAGCCATATTGACATGAGCACTTACTGTGTATAAGTAGCACTGAATAAATCAAAGTTCATCTAATTTGCATAATTTCTGCACGAGAAAAAAACCTGTATTATATGTGATGAATTCCATGTTACTAAACATTCAATCAAAAATTTATTCGAATCAGAACCTTCATACAGAAGTTCTGTATAAAAAACTGATTGTACATAATTTCGGTACAAAATCGCCACTGGCAGCAATCTTGAATTTTGGACCGCACCCAAAAACACTTGTTCTCATCCCAAGGTGATAACAAAGGTACCCAAGAAGTTTCGTGAAGATCGGTTCATAAATACAGGTCCTAGCCCGTGCCGTATTGACATGTGAACTTACTGTGTATAAGTAGCACTGAATAAATCAAAATCCATCTAATTTGCATAATTTCTGCACGAGAAAAAAACCTGTATTATATGTGATGTATTCCATGTTACTAAACATTCATACAAAAATTTATTCAAATCAGAACTTTCATACAGAAGTTCTGTACAAAAAACTGATTGCAGTAACTTTGGTCCAATGGCTGCTGGTGGCCATCTTGAATTTCGGACCACCCCCAAAAACACTCGTTCTCGTCCCATGGTGATAACAAAGGTACCCAAGAAGTTTCGTAAAGATCGCTTCATAAATATGGCCTTTAGCCCGAGTCGTATTGAATGGTTGATGGATGGACCGACAGACGGACAACAGCCATGGCATAACCTCAAATTTGACTACGTCAAAGTTGAGCAAATAAAAAAATGCTGCCACGTGCAATTTGACAAAAAATTGCCTGAGAAACAGAAGATTTACTTTGTAGGGCCTAATAGGAGTTTACTTTGTAACCTATATGCAATTAATAGGTTAAAATTTGTGCTGAAGATATGGTAAATGGTTTTGTGTTTGTAAATTATATTCAGTTAACATGGTCATTCAATTAAGAGATATTAAGTGGGGAACGTCTGTATAAAATAAGATGCATACTTGCTTCTCCTCTCGAGTTAAAGAAAACCGATCACACTCATATCTGTTTTGTTCTTGGGCTCCGGTCACATTAATATTTGTTTCAAAAGGATGCATGCTACTTGACAATGGTGCCATCTCTGGTTTCCGTGACTTTTTCTGAAGTAAAGATATAAAAGCAAATAACTAGCACTTTACCTGAAAACTAGTCAGTGATAAGAAGAATATAAACCAGTGGCTCAAGTAAGCCTAAAATGCACACCAGGATCAAGTTGTCTACAAGGAATGAGGGTATTGATGCTGAGGGATCAGAAAGATGGAGGCAAAAAAGAAAGTGTCACCCTGTACTTGTGGGCATACTACAATGACTGTCACCAAAAAGGCTCTGAAAAATGCTGTCTGTTTTTCCCTCCACACATCCTATGTTAGGCTTGAAAATATGTTGAAAAATAAGAAAAGGGCTTCAGACTGAAAGGACCACCTAGGTTGGTTAAAATTTGGGTTTGAAATTCAGTGAAATATTCAATGTTCATGGAAGCCATTAGTTGTGTTAACAAATGGAGTGATATGGCAGTTGACAAGGACATCATTGGAACAGTTTTTTTTTAACAAATTACGGCTTTCTTGCTGTGTGTGGTCTTAAACACTCACGAATAGATGTAATCATTAACAAAAACAGAACATTTGGTTGAAATAAAATTTGTTTTCTTACCAAATATCAAAAGATTCTGCCTGGTGGATAAAGAATACAAGCTTTGAGGAATATTTCTCAAATTACACTAAGTTAAACTTTGCTGATAAAAATGTGGACTTGATTTGAACATACAAGGATGGTGTTTTCATTTTCTTCATATTGTATGGAGTTAAAATTTGCGTTTCCATAAAGATCCCAAATATGAACCCAGGGACTTGATTTGAATAACCTTGATTCTGGCCCCTATGAGGAAGTGCATACCAACTATCAAAAGATTCTGCCTGGTGGATCGGAATATAGAGGATATGGAATGAGTGTTTTTCTCATATAATATTTATGAAACGAGTCTAAGAATTTTCCGTTTTGGCAGGCCTCTGGCGAGCCCAAGCGGAAAATTCAAACGAGTTTCAAAAATATTATATGAGAAAAACACTCATTTCATATTCTATTTATCATATGACACACACACGCACAATTAGCCACTTAGTATGACTTTTTAACCCATCACCTAACTTGAGTTGCAGACAGCACTTGGAAAAAACATCCTCGAAAAAATAAAATTTTTCATTTTTTGCTTCCAAAACATAGGTTATGACCCCTCATTGGAACGAGCTCATGGAGCTCGTTCCAATGAGGGGTCATAACCTATGTTTTGGAAGCAAAAAGTGAAAATATAAAAAAAAAAGAATGGCGTTTTTCTTGTCGGTAAAAGATTAATACAATATAACCCACCCTAAATAGGACAGATAACATAAATTCTCCCAATTGAAATTATGCAAATATCACTCAGTTGTATTTTGTTTAGCCAATCAAATTGTCCAGTTTTGAAATTGACCAATGAAAGCTCCCAACTCTCATTATGCAAATTATGAAAATGTGGCCCAGTTTTATTTTGTTCAGCCAATCAAATTGTCTAGTTCTGAAATTGACCAATGAAATTAATGGAAGGCATTATTTATCACTGTTTAATATGAAAACAAAATATCAAATGTTTTAAAAGGAACACAACGGACGAGTCATATGATAAAAGAATATATTGCCCTAGGTTAAAATTCAGGCTCCCATAAGAAGCCTAAGTATAAACCCATAGACTTGATTTGATCAAACATGAATCTGCCTGAAAAGACTCTGACTGGTGGGTCTGAAAACAAAGATTTTCAAAGAATTTTCCTCATATTGCACTAAGTTAACATTCGTACTCCCCAAGGTACAGCTGGAAGGTTTTGATTTTTCAGATTCAGTTTTGGTTTTGTTTCAGGAAAAAACCTTGGTTTCGGTTCAATTTTTTTATTGTTAAGAACATACAGTAAATGACACTTCAGGGTCCTTAACTTGGAAAGAATCACCAATAGTTTGCACAAAACTCTTCACCACTAAAAGCCCTGTCTTTAAGTACAGTGGAGCCAACTTAACTGGATATCTCTTAATTGTATATCCCTGTTAATTGAATATAATTTTCAAACACAAAATCATTCACCATACCCTCAGTACAAATTTGATCTGTTAATTGCATATGGGTTGTAGAGTAAACTCCTGTTAATTGTATATGAATTTTTGTAATATGTCGAAAAAATTAATGTGACACGCACCAAATTTCCCTTATTTATCAAACTTTTTGGCCTCACCACATCCAATACTTGCATTTATTCTACTATATCTTGTTTGACAGATCTCTATGAGCTCTGGCAAACAAGATGTAATAGAATAAATGCTGAGTTTACCTCCAGAACACAGGAATCTGACGAAATCCCTGTTAATTGTATACTCCTGTTAATTGAATAATTTTCACTGGCAAAATGGATATTCAATTAAGAGGATTCTACTGTATCTCCACTGTGTTCAACCTAACTCATCTTTGAACATTCTTAGGGGTTCCGGGGGATCAGTTATTAAGCCTATCGTGTCAGAAAAAGAAATAAATCAGGGTAACAAATGAAAAAAGTTCATCTAATCTATGTTGTGTTCTCAATGTCACATTTTCTGCCTTATTGGCTTGTGTGGGTGATCAAGTCAATAAGGGAGAAGTGACAATGAGAACAGGATGTTTTTGACCCTTTGCGAATAGACTAGTCACCATAGCCTATAGGGGGCCATTAGCCCAGTTCCCTCCAAGTAAGATAGTTAGATCAATTTATGCACAAAGATAGTAAAACCGTTCGGTCATTTTTCGCTGGATCTTGTGGTTCAGTTTTATGGTTTGTCACAAAAACCAGAACCAAACAGAAAAATCAAAAATGCCTAGCTCTACCTATAGGGAACCCAAATAAGAACTCTGGGACATGATTTGCACACACTTGAATCAAATTCCCCTAAAGATGTTATATAGCAAATATTGAAAGATTCTGATTGGTTATTCTGGAGAATTTTGGGGTTATTTTTGAAAAGTTCCAACCAACAACACATCATGACATAACTAATTTGAGATTTTTTGCCCCCCCCCCCCCCCCCTTCAATTCTATTGGTCCTAAGGATGCTGTATATCTAACAATTCTTTGTTTAGTGCCATTTGTGAAATACGAGCATTTGAATTTTTTCTATTTTTAGCTTCTGGGGTTTCCCGGACATTTTTGGGGAGGTAAGTCAAGTACAACTCTACTGCAAACCAATTTTGGTCCAAATAGGCCCAGCGGTTTGGAAAATTATAAATTTACAGTAATTTGTATATTTTTATACTTACCAATGGCCCAGACTAGCTGGTGCTTTTGAACCCCCCCTCCCCCCCCCCAATCCCAAAAATTTGCTTGCAAAACTGAAAATTAAAAGTCCTATCTGGCCCTCCATACATTTACTCTCCGTGCAGACATCAGGAAGTGATCGGAATAGGCGCCAACATCATTCTTTGTAAAAGAGAGTACTACATAAAAATTCAGTGGGGAGATATGAGTGCCCACTCATGGGAGGGTCATCTCCGTCTGGACCATTGGTAAGTATAAAAATATACAAATTACTGTAAATTTATAATATTTTTACACTGTAAACCAATGGCCCAGACTAGCTGAATCGTAAAAAGGTGGAGGGCCTAGGACTTCAGAATTAGTATATCAACATAGTCCCAATCCTGTAATCCAAGGTGAAAGGAAATTAAAATTATTAGGAATTACATGTATTTCTCTCTATACAGTAATAGAGAAGACATATCATACAAAAGGAGCGCAGTACTTCCGTATACTTAGCACTATTCTAATTGGATGTAATGAGTTCCCAGTTTTAAGGTTAGCCCGGACTAAGCCCCAAAAATTAGGATGGTTCTCGTCCCACGCTGATAACAAAGGTACCCAAGAAGTTTCGTAAAGATCGGTTCATAAATATGGCCTCTAGCCTGAGCCGTATAAAAGTTGTGTATAAAAAACTGATTGGACCAAATTTTGGTACAAAATGGCCACTGGCAGCCATCTTGAATTTTGGACCGCACCTAGAAACACTCGTTCTCATTCCAAGGTGATCACAAAGGTACCCAAGAAGTTTTGTGAAGATCGGCTCATAAATACAGACTCCAGCCCGAGTTGTATTGACATGTGCACTTGCTGTGTATAAGTAGCACTGAATAAATCGAAGTTCATCTAATTTGCATAATTTTTGCACGAGAAAAAAACCTGTATTATATGTGATGTATTCCATGTTGCTAAACATTCATACAGAAATTTATTCAAATCAGAACTTTCATACAGAAGTTCTGTACAAAAAATTGATTGCACTAATTTTGGTACAAAATGGCCACCGGCAACCATCTTGAATTTTGGACTCCACCCCAAAACACTCGTTCTCGTCCCAAGGTGATAACAAAGGTACCCAAGAAGTTTCGTAAAGATTGCTTCATAAATACGGCCTCTAGCCCGAGCTGTATTGGCATTTGCACTTACAGTGCTGAAAGTAGCATTAAATAGATCAACATTAGTCTAATTGGCATAATTTTTGCACGAGAAAAAAACCTGCATTATATGTGATGTATCCCATGGTACTAAACATTCACACAGAAAATTATTCAAATCAGAACTTTCATATGGAAGTTCTGCGCAAAAATCTGATTGCACCTAATTTTCTACAAAAAGGCTGTCAGTGGCCATCTTGAATTTCAGACCGGACCCAAAAACACTCGTTCTCATCCCACAGTGATAACAAAGGTACCCAAGAAGTTTTGTAAAGATTGCTTCATAAATATGGCCTCTAGCCCGAGCCGTATTGGCATTTGCACTTACAGTGCTGAAAGTAACACTAAATAAATCAAAGTTAGTCTAATTGGCATAATTTACGCATGAGAAAAAAAACGTATTATATGTGATGTATCCCATGGTACTAAACATTCATACAAAAACATTATTCAAACCAGAGCTTTCATATGGAAGTTCTGCGCAAAACTCTGATTGCACCTAATTTTGGTACAAAATGGCTGCCAGCGGCCATCTTAAATTTCAGACTGGACCCAAAAACACTTGTTCTCCTCTCACGGTGATAACAAAGGTACCAAAGAAGTTTTGTAAAAGATTGGTTCATAAATATGGCCTCTAGCCTGAGCCGTGTGTCGGCGCGACAGACAGACGACGGGCCATGACAATACCTCAAATTTGGCTCCGCCAAAATTGAGCTAAAAATATGGGAAAGGCAATGGTTCCCTCACGTCTAACTGACTCCATTATGCCACTATGGGTGGAGAAGGACGTGAAGAACAAAAACTTCCCCTGATAAAGAAGGTCCTCTCATGGAGGAAGCTTCCTGGGAACGTTCCATAACAGACACTTGAGAAGACTGATCCAAGGTTTCTGTGACAACAGAGGTGCTACTAGTAGAATTCACAACGAGACCATTTGATCTTAAACATAATCTACTGAATCAAATGAATTGGAGGATACGCGTATCCTATCATCCATCCCCATGAGATCGGCAGAGCGTCTACTGCATGCGCTCAAAGGTCTGGGCATGGAGACACAAATGACGGTAACTGATCTGAGGCTGCATCTGCACTTGCTGCGATTAGCTGCGGAATCTGCGAGAGCATGTCCGTCATCGAGGCCTGAGGAGCAGCAGATTTCCGTTGCTTAGCCGCATGCTGCTCCTGGGACGGTGTGTCGGAAACAGATCCTTTCTCCGATCATCCCGATGATCAAGGCCTCGACTCCCTAGCTAATGGATGGACCGACATCACAGGTGAAGAGTGGTTCCTTCTTCGTGCAGCAGGCTGGATATCCGAAGTCAGGTAGCTAGGATGCAGTTGTATGTGCTTAAATAATGTAGCGGAGGAAGCCGTGACTGAAGCCAACCCCGGCTACAGACTAGACGGAGCGTCCCGAGTGGCGGACAGACATATGCTCCGTCTCATGCAAATTTCCAACCAGAAAACTTCATTTCAGCCTTGTGAAACGTAGTGGAGAAAGCCTTGACTGAAGCCCACCCCGGCTGCAGACTAAACAGAGCATC
Source organism: Pictodentalium vernedei (assembly GCA_031216915.1). NCBI lineage: Eukaryota > Metazoa > Mollusca > Scaphopoda > Dentaliida > Dentaliidae > Pictodentalium > Pictodentalium vernedei. The sequence continues at coordinate 305,467,276 of CM062291.1, read as the reverse complement.
CCGAGTGGAGGGCGGACATATGCTCCGGCTTGTTCAAGTTTCTCAAAAGAACATCTGAACCCAGACGTTGCTATATTAGAGAGGGAGCCTCTCCTACTTGCGGTCTATCAGACCTCGCCGAGTACCAGAACTTGCAGACTTCCTCCCTACTTCCATCGTCACTGGGTGAGCATTTATATTATAGTGCTCGATCTACCCAATCCACCTCTTAGACCGCAACAGTCTTACCCAGCACCCAAGGACGGAGTATAGCTTCACCGGACGAGCTAGCTGCTTGCAAGAGATTAACACCTTTACCCAAAGGCCCTAACTCTTATAATAATGAGCACTGCAACTAGCTCTATATGCTCCACGGAGGGCGACGACGGTAGCACACTTGGATGGGTGTCAGAATATCATCACCATGTTCATGTTCCTCTGAAATAGAAACTGACAGAATGAATTAAAACGTGGTAAGGGGCTCTGATCCTCAGAACCTAACTGCCAACAACGTACCGCGACACCAGACTCCAACATCAGTCATCCCAGTGCTACACAAGAATGACAAGAGTCTGCAGGAGTGTATCAACTAAAGTCGATATCAGTCCTCCAAACTCCACAACAATAGATATATCTATAACTGAGATACATGAATAAAAACAATCATAATTAAATTCAAAATATTTTTTGTAAACAAAATTTTTTTTTGAAAAACGCCCAAGTTCCCAAAGGGAACATGAAGAGCCCAAGGGCATCCCGATAGAGCCTAAGTGTGGACAAAATCCAAAATTTTATGAGCTATACTACCGGAATAATAATCCATGTATTCTACAGTATATTACAGTAATAGAATATAAGAAACTACCTAAATATGAGAACGTTGATTTTGTAAACAACTTCAATGTAAACAAAACATCAGGCACACAAAAAGGCCCAAAATCAGAACCAACTGAAATGCTATCAAATGCAAAGCTACATCTTCATACGAAGAAAAAACGATACACTGGATAGAAGATGCAAGACTAAACGGCATAACACCGCTAGGGTGAGGACTTAACCCTGGGGAAGAAACAGAATAATATTCTGTAATAAATGTTAAACTCCCAAGAAATTTAATAAAAAATTTCAATAAAAAACAGCCTAAAAGCTTAAGAGTTTAACAGGAAGGGTCCATGGAAGGATAGGGAATGAATGCTTAATACACAGTGGAATAATCATTTTTAAAAATGATGACGTCAGGCATATGTCCCAAAATTGGGAAACATAAAATAATTTTATAAATGTTATAAAGTTACAGCCCTGAACGTCCAAAACCACCGTTGAACACTTCCTTCATCCAATAACAGCCTTGTATCCACCAATTCATGCATTGATTTGTGTCTGGCATCCTCAAAAAAGGAGATTTCATTGTTGATGACTTTTAGAGCCAAACAAAGAATGATGTTGGCGCCAATTCTGGTCACTTCCTGACGTCTGCGCATGCGCAGAGAGTAAATGTATGGAGGACCAGATAGGACTTTTAATTTTCGGTTTTGCAAGCAAATTTTGGGGATTGGGGGGGGGGGGGGGGTCAAAATTTGTGTTTGCCCCTTAATAACTTTGAGTTAAGCACCAGCTAGTCTGGGCCATTGGTTTACAGTGTAAAAATATAGAAATTTTGGACAGGGCAAAAATAATGACCTAACCAGCAAGAGCCGAAATATTGCCCAAGGAACTCTCTTTGAACAAACTTGAATCTTGAGCATTTCAGAAAAGCTGCACATGAAAGTTCAAAGCATTGTGAAAGGTGGTTTTTTAAGAAGATCTTTGATGAATTTTGGGTTTTTCTGGCACTGGATAACGTTTATTATTAAAGTTATTGTGCTGGCACTGCCTGCAAGTCACATACTCAAACAAGAAAACAATCTAAAGGGCAAAACTACTGAAAACATATTTGTGCAGGACTGGTTTTTAAACTTATACAAGACTATCTCAAGTAGAACCCAAAGACCAAATTTGTTAAATATGGAGAATGTTTGTTCAAGTTATCATGCTTACACTGCTCACAAGTTGCAAAATCAAACAAGAAAACAATCTAAAAAAAATTAGGACAGGGCTGGATTTCAAACTTATCCAAGACATTCTCGAGTAGAAACCACAGACCAAATTTAGTGAAAATAGAATTGTGTTTGTTCACGTTATCGTGCTTACATCAAGATATGGACAGACAGACAAACGTTGCCCACAGACCTTCACCAAAACATAGGTCAAATTGTTAACACAACTCAACCAAAAATGGAACATAGGTAATATTGGTTATGCATAATGCCTTAATGTGAAATCAAAATAATAATATCTTGGAGAGAGATGGATGAATATATAGAATCCAATACTAAGACCTGCGGAATTTTGAGCCATTATAGCTGCAATTACATTTGTTATAAAACTTACCTTAGATATTTCAATCTCAATTGCCTGCAGTTCATTGGCAAGGACATGGTCATCTACGAAGTCATTAGACAGATTTACTTCTTGATCAAGTCTACCTAGAATACTCGACTGTACAGGAGTATTTGTCCTAAAATGAAAGAACACTAACTTCTTCTTGATCCAAGATAGCACAGATAATTCATAAAAAAAATTCTCATCAGGAAATATAAAACTATTTTAAGTTTCTCAGCCTCACCCTGTCTGGTAAAATTGACCCTCCTCATCCTATTTTATTTTGATTCTAAAAATTTGTGAATAATTTTATTTTTTCATCAGACTTGAAAATGTCTAATAAATGGGTGTAAGGCCATGGAAGTAGGGCTGCACGATATTCACGACTGAATACCGGTATCGATATTCAAAAAAATACCGCGGTATACCAGTATATCGAAAACTGTTCAGATGTATGAACACAAGTACCACAATCGGGACTCGAGGCATCACAGTCAGAACCAATCAGCATGCATTGATGATGCGGTTCGAAAAATCTCTACCCAACGCAGATATCAAAATTTATTATTTTCAGAATTAGTTTTTAAGGTTTTCCCCAGATTTCAACAAAACTATATCATGTGACCCCTCATTGGAACGAGCTCGGCGAGCTCGTTCCAATGAGGGGTAACATGATATCGTTTTGTTGAAATTTTTGAAAATTATTTTTTCAACTACTGAATTTGTATATTACGAGGGCACAAGGAGACGATTCCTTGTATAAAGGGGTGATATTCATTCGGGGCTACAATTAAAATACTCAAGACATCTTGAAAATCAAAATGGTGGGTAAATAAATAATGACGATAAACCGATACGTTTGTAATTACACCGGTATTCAATCGATATTGGTTTGAATACCGGTATATATCGGTTTATCGATATACCATGCAGCCCTACATGGAAGGCCAGATAATATTTGATATTAGGAAATTGATTGTTTTTGTTTAAATTTAATGGATTTGATAAAGAAAATGCAAAGAAAATGAAAGCTTCATTTAGGAGCCTACACTTCTTAATGAAGCCCAAATATAGGAATTCAATTCACATATAAAAAAAACAAAGTGAGCAAAGGCTCATGCAGGTATCCTCCTTTCCCAACCAAACAACTAAAGGTGATTCAATAACACCCTTCTTAGAAGAGAACCATTTATTAAAGTTGATTACTGTAAATCCAAGAAAATTTAAAGTTATTTAACAAGAGCTGTTCTATTTATATTAACAGTGACCTTGACCAATGACTCCAGACACAATCCCAATCATCGACACCTTGTAGACAAGGCGTGTATGAAGTTATGGTTTTGTATACAAGCGGAAACTAGAATTATGGGATGGAAATCAAAATTCTGTTTCTAGCAATGACCTTGACCACTAACCTAATCATGCCAAACACAATCCCAATCATCATCACCTTATAGACAATCTGTGTATAGTGTAAAAGTTTTTGTATGCAAAATTGCATAGAAACAAAATTGAAAAAAACAGTGACCTTGACCTATTTGCCTCATATGCAATCCCAATCAATGACACCTTAAATGTTATCGATGTATGAAGTTGCGTTTCAAAAGCAAAAGGAAACTAAAGTTACTCTAGGGGAATCAACTACAAGGGAACACACCTAACAAAATTTTCACCCACAAATTGTGCTGACTCTTTGACCAGCAATTTCACGAGTCCAACTTTATTGAATTTTTCATCACATCTAGTCATGGCTGCTTCACAGCAGCCATGACCAAATGAGATGAAAAATATTTTAAAAATACAGTGGAACCCTGTTAATTGAATAGCCACTTTGCCAATGAAAATTATTCAATTAACAGGAGTATTCAATTAACAGGGATTGTGTCACTTTCCTGTATTCTAGAGTTAAACTTAGCATTTATTCAATTATATCTTGTTTGACAGAGCTCCATGAGCTCTGTCAAACAAGATATAATAGATTAAATGCCTATATTTGATGAACTGAGGCCAAATAGGTCTATAAACAAAGAAATACTGGGGAGAGTCAGGGTAATCTCTTGACAGGTTACAAGATTTGTTATTCAATTAACAGGAGTTTACTCTATAACCTATATTCAATTAACAGATCAAATTTGTACTGGAGGGATGGTAAATGGTTTTGTGTTGGGAAATTATATTCAATTAAGAGGGTTATTCAGTTAAGAGATATCCAATTAAGTGGGCTCCACTGTACTTGGCAGGTTAAGAGTTAATCAATCACACAGATCCATACATTCCCTAGAGTATCAATTTTGAAGATAACATATATCACACACACACACACAATGGTCTATCATGTTTCAAAGTTAACCCCTAGTACTCTGGTAGTATAACAGAATTTTCTCCAATCACTTGGTTTTCTCTCTTGTTATCTATGAATTTAACCAATTATATCTTGTTTGACAGAGCTCCCCGAGCTCTGTCTAACAAGGAATATTTGGAAAATATCAAGCAACATTATGGGAAATATTTGCTGCTGAAAATTTTGGAATTTTGACACCAGAGTGCAGAGAGTTAAAACTGGAATTGCAAGGGTACTATTCCCGAACAAAATTAAGAATTAAGTGTAACAAAAACATATCTGTATCAACAGTAATTGACAAAAAAGAAAATATGTATGCATACATATCCCATAGTGTGTGTGGTTGATGTCGTATATTGGATGACCCCATTCCTGAAATCCTGGACCCATGATGAGAGTCTTCTTGTACCACGTTGTCATTTTCCAAATTGAAACGACTGGGTGCTCTGGAGGTAGATGGATATGGTCTGCTGTTAACTGGAGTGACAGCTGTTATAGGTGTCAATGTTTTCAAGATCTAAAAATACAAACAATAAAATGAGGTACTGACAAATAGAGTGAGACCACCCATAACTATTAAGTGAATAGAGACATTTTAATGAAAAATATTCAATTAACAGACATATTCAATTAACAGGAATTTTATCATTTTCCTGTATTGTAGTGAGAAACTGAGCATTTAGGTCTCACAAAGTTGATCTTCTGTTTATGATAACCTTTTACATCATGTGACCTCCATCTACATTTGTTTATTTCTACTGTGGGACATTTTCTATTGGTCTGTGCAGTATGTAAGGCATGTTTATTCTCTGTGAGGGTTACCGCACACATTGTTCTGTTGGAGCTGCATTTATACACAATTTTATGATTGTATATTCATCTATAAAGGTCAGATCAACATAACTATACCAGAATATTCTTCAAATATCACATTTGAGTTGGAAGCATGCCTTTATAAACAAATTTGATTGGTCAGCATCAAGCCTGAATATAAACAACCTGTCACTTGTAAAATGAGGTCCCCAGAGGGTGAATTTGCTGATGCTATCCCATACAGTGGGCCAATTTATCCTCAAGGTACATCTTTCTGTTTTGGCATGAGACCTTGATTCAAAATGAGGTTCACAGAGGGTACATTTTGTTATGCTACCCTGCTGTGCAGGGTAACATCACCAAATTCACCCTCTGTGGACCTCATTTTGCAGATGACAATCTGCTTATTTTAAGCTTGATCAGCACATCACATGTCAGTTGTCAAACCTGCCACGGAGGTCATGGGAGCAATAGTCGAGCCATTTTCAGAGGTTTCGTAACCATTTTTAGGATACCAAAGTTTCTTAAGGAAAAGAGATCATCAGACTAGTACCTGACTCTGACAGTCTACGATCACATCTAGAGCATACAAATTACCTTACATATCTTCAGAAGAATTACCAGCTTCAGACTCATCCTTCACCAATTTGTCATGGATGGCACCTTGTGAATGGCTTATGTCTCCCAGTACGCGATACCCAACCAGCACTTCCATCATCTCTAGAACTTCCTACAAGTGAACTGCAAGAGGACAGCAGTGATGATAGCAGTGGAAGTGATGACAGTGATTCTGACAGCTATGGATCCTATTTATCCTGCAGTGATGGTGAATCTGCTTAAGACAATAGGGAGCCTTAGAAGAGCATGGTGTTCTAGATGGATAAAACTTATACCAAAGATTCTGGTTAGTAGGAGAAATTTCTAAATAAGCAAAAGGACAACTTCATGTAAATCTTTGTATGAAAGATATACAAGAGGCCCCAAGGGGCCTGAGGGTGCTCACCTGTCATGGTAGCCTAAATATCAACCCAGAGAATTGATTTCAACAAGTTGCATCTGCTCCTCCTAAGAAAAGCTTATACCAAATATCCAAAGATTCTGACCAGTGGATCTAAAAAAAAAGAAGATTTTTAAAGAATATTCCTCATATTGAACTAAGTTATAATTCGGGCTCCCACAGGGAGCCCATATATGAACCCAGGGACTTGGCTTTAACAAACTTGAATCTCACCCCCTAAGGATGCTGCACACCAAATATCAAAACATTCCGACTGCTGGATCTCAAGAAGATTTTTAAAGAAAATTCCTCATTTTGAACTAAGTTACAATTCAAGCTCCCACAGCGAGTCCAGATATGGACCTAGGGACATGGCTTGAACAAACTTGAATCTCACCCCCCTAAGGATGCTGCATATCAAATATCAAAACATTCCAACTGCTGGATCTGAAGAAGATTTTTAAAGAAAATTCCTCATTTTGAACTATTTATTTATTTATTTATTGGTGTTTAAGGTCACATACTTATGCACAATGGCTAATCGTGACCGTGACAGTTTTACGGGTGGAGGAAGCCGGAGTACCCAGAGAGAACCACCGAGCAAGGACGAGCAGCTGTCAGCTCTCCAACATCATAACTCTCTGCACCGCAGCACAGGCAGGGTTAGATTGGTTGAAGACATGCGCACCATCGACGTGCAGTACGCCTCAGTACACAGCGTCATCGTGCCCCCATGTAGGCAATCGGGGTGAAGTGACTTGCCCAAGGACACAACGCGGTTGCTGCAGGTGGGATTCGAACCGAGGACCTCTCGGCTCATTTTGAACTAAGTTATAATTCAGGCTACCACAGTGAGCCCAAATATGAACCCAGGGACTTGGCTTGAACAAACTTGAATCTCTCCCCCCTAAGCATGGTGCATACCCAATATCAAAAGATTCTGCCTGCTGGATCTTGAGAAGCAGATTTTCAAAGAAATTTGTCTGAAATGCACCAAGTTCGAATTCAAGCTTCTATAGTGAGCCCAAATATAAATCCAGGGGGCCGATTTGAACAAACTTGAATCAGATCCACCTCACAATGTTGCATACCAAATATCAAAAGATTCTGCATGCTGGATCTGGAGAAGAAGATTTTTTAAGAAATTTGCCTGAAATGCACTAAGTTCGAATTCGAGCTTCTATAGTGAGCCCAAATATGAATCCAGGGGGGCCGATTTGAACAAACTTGAATCAGATCCACCCCTCAATGTTGCATACCAAATATCAAAAGATTCTGCGTGCTGGATCTGGAGAAGAAGATTTTTTAAGAAATTTGCCTGAAATGCACTAAGTTCGAATTCGAGCTTCTATAGTGAGCCCAAATATGAATCCAGGGGGGCCGATTTGAACAAACTTGAATCAGATCCACCCCTCAATGTTGCATACCAAATATCAAAAGATTCTGCCTGCTGGGTCTGGAGAAGAAGATTTTTTAAGAAATTTGCCTGAAATGCACTAAGTTCGAATTCAAGCTTCTATACTGAGCCCAAATTTGAACCCAGGGGGCCGATTTGAACAAACTTGAATCAGATCCACCCCACAATGTTGCATACCAAATATCAAAATTTTCTGCCGGCTGGATCTGGAGAAGAAGATTTTTTTAAGAAATTTGCCTGAAATGCACTGAGTTCGAATTCGGGCTTCTATAGTCAGCCCAAATATGAATCCAGGGGGCCGATTTGAACAAACTTGAATCAGATCCACCCCACAATGTTGTATACCAAATATCAACAGATTCTGCCGGCTGGATCTGGAGAAGAAGATTTTTTAAGAAATTTGCCTGAAATGCACTAAGTTCGAATTTGAGCTTCTATACTGAGCCCAAATATAAACCCAGGGGGCCGATTTGAACAAACTTGAATCAGATCCACCCCACAATGTTGCATACCAAATATCAAAAGCTTCTGCCTGCTGGATCTGGAGAAAATTATTGAAGAAATTTTCCTGAAATGCACTAAGTTCGAATTCGAGCTTCTATACTGAGCCCAAATATAAACCCAGGGGGCCGATTTGAACAAACTTGAATCAGATCCACACCACAATGTTGCATATCAAATATCAAAAGATTCTGCCTTCTGGATCTGGAGAAGAAGATTTTTTAAGAAATTTGCCTGAAATGCATTAAGTTCAAATTCGGGCTTCTATAGTGAGCCCAAATATGAATCCAGGGGGGCCGATTTGAACATACCTGAATCAGATCCACCCCACAATGTTGCATACCAAATATCAAAAGATTCTGCCTGCTGGATCTGGAGAAGAAGATTTTTGAAGAAATTTGTCTGAAATGCACTAAGATCGAATTCGAGCTTCTATACTGAGCCCAAATATAAACCCAGGGGGGCCGATTTGAACAAACTTGAATCAGATCCACCCCACAATGTTGCATGCTAAATATCAAAAGATTCTGCCTGCTGGATCTGGAGAAGAAGATTTTTTAAGAAATTTGCCTGAAATGCACTAAGTTCGAAATCGGGCTCCTATACTGAGCCCAAATATGAATCCAGGGGGCCGATTTGAACAAACTTGAATCAGATCCACACCACAATGTTGCATACCAAATATCAAAAGATTCTGCCTGCTGGATCTGGAGAAGATTTTTTAATCTTTTTCCCATTGCCTACAGTGTTAAAAAGTGCTGACTCAGCGCTTTTTCAAAGTCCTGAAAAAAAGTACCTTGTGATCAAACCGATAGGGATTTTTTAAACCATTCTATTCTACTGGATAAAAGTAAGCTTTATACAAAATAAGAATTCTCTGTGCAGTGTAGTTTTGGAGATATGGCAGTTTTAAGGTTTTTCCTATTTTTAGCTCCCGAGGTTCCCACGGGGCAATGAGAAAATATTTTTTTGCATCAATCTACTACTTATGACCCATTATCATCTCATATCAAATTTGGTTCAAATCGACCTCACGGTTCTGAAAATAGAAATTTTAGGCGTGGCCAAAATTTTTGCCCCTCCCATAACGGAGGCAAATAATGCCCGACAAACTTCTCTTGAGCAAACTTGATTCTAAACCTCAAACGGACTCTGTATACCACATATCAAGTCTCTGCTACTGGTGCTTCATTAGAAGAAGATTTTCAAAAAATTTGGCCATTTTTTCCCCACACCTCTGCTCAATAAGAGCCGAAACCTATTTTGGATAAAAATCAAAATGTCCCTATATAACCACTACTTATATGAAATTTAATTAAAATGTGGCCAGTGGTTTAGGAGAAAGAGGCTCAAACACCACCTTCACGACGGACGAAGAGTGATAAGAAAAGCTCACCCTGACTTTCAGTCAGGCGAGCTAATAATTGGGAATATGTTAATTTCTGTTCCCTGTATGCTATGTTTTCAATAAAAATAATATGAGGTGTAGACTGTACTAAAGAATTGAGGGGTGGATTAATGTGGCCCTCACATTTAATGTATGCAGCCCTCACAGTTAAAGTTTATCAACGAAAGTTACCAATTTACAGTGAAACTATTCCAAAACGAGTCATCCTATCAAGTTACAATGAAATCCCTTCATAAATACGGCCTGTAGACTGTGCTAAAGGTTTTTGGGCTTCGGGTCTGTGTAGCCATCATGGTTGACAGATCTCAACCAAAAGGGGACATCCTCATCTAGACATTATACTGAGTCATCCTACCAAGTTACAATGAAATCCCTTCATAAATATGACCTGTAGTCTGTGCTAAAGTTTTTAGGGTTTTGGACTCAAGCAGCCGTCATGGTTGAATGATTGTGACCAAAAGGGGACGTTCTAATCTAGGCATTATCTTGAGTCATCCTACCAAATTACAATGAAATCCCTTCACAAATATGACCTGTAGACTGTGCTAAAGGTATTCGGACCTTGGGCCCCTGTAGCCGTCACAGTTGACCGATCAAGACCAAAAGGGGACGTTCTCATCTAGACATTATGTGGAATCAACCTACCAAGTTACAATGAAATCCCTCCATAAATACCACCTGTAGACTGTGCTAAAGATTTTCGGGTTTTGGGCTCGGGCAGTCGTCATGGTTGACAGATCGCGACCAAATGGGAAAGTTCTCATCTAGACATCATATGGAGTCACCCTACCAAGTTACAATAAAATCCCTCCATATTAAATATGACCTGTAGACTGTGCTAAAAGTTTTTGGGTTTCGGGCTTGGGCAGCCGTCACGGCTGACAGATCATGACCAAAAGGGGACATTCTCATCTAGATATTATACAGAGGCATCCTACCAAGTTACAATGAAATTCCTTTATAAATGCGAGCTGCAGACTGTGCTAATGGTTTTCGGGTTCTGGGCTCGGGCAGTCATCACGGCTGACCGATCGTGACCAAAAGGGGACGTTCTCATCTAGACATGACCTCAAACCTGTATATGAAATTTTTTGATGTTCGGATAAGAACTACGACTACGGGGTGTAGTCTTTGCTAAAGGAAAATGTGAACAGACTCACAGACAAACAGACTTCCACATGCGTGATGGCAATAGCTTATCTTGACTTTGTCAAGTTGAGATAAAAATGACAAAAAATCGAAGATGGCTGCCACAGTAGCCATACTGGAAAGGCAGAAAATTGATTATAGAAAGAAACGGTTCTCTAGACACCACATATAGACCACAAAAAAACAAGAGGTAAGGGTCACGCCCTGGGGCATACCCTCATGGTGCATACTGCCAAACAATGACAAGAGAAGAAATGAACCATGATACTGTGAAAGCTATTCCCACAAACAATCTTCATTCCAAATTTCATTGAGATCTGATACCCCAAATCAGAGATCCGAAGCGAACAAGCAGAAAGTTAAAAAATTTATAGTAATTTATATATTTTTTATACTTACCAATGACCCAGACATAGCTGGTGCTAACTCTTAAAATATAGGGCCAAACACAAATTTTGCCCCCCAATCCCCAAAATTTGCATCTAAAACTAAAGAAAACATGTCCTGAGAGGCCCTCCACACTTCGCCCCTACTGCGCATGCGCAGTGTCAAGGACGTTCCGAAATTGGCGCCATTTATCATTCTAATAACCAGTGCCTGGTAAGCGCTATGTACTCAGCGGGGAGGCAAGAGTTCCCAACTCCTGGGAGGGCCATCCCCGTCTGGGTCATTGGTAAGTATAAAAAATATATAAATTACTATAAATTTTTTAACATTTTTATACTGTACCAATGACCCAGACATAGCTGAATAGTAAAAAGGCTGGAGGGCCAAGGACATAGAGCAAAATGGAATACGCTCAATAAAATAAAATAGAGTCATCCCCTGTAGGGAAAAGAAGTAATAGGCCTTACATGTATCTTTCTTATTTATGATAAATTAGAAAGATACAACACCTTCCAAAAATTGAGCTTCATACATCCATGTACTCTATAAATATCCAATAATCCTTATACTAATAATTTTTAAAGTAAGCCAATAATAAAGTAAGTCTAGAGAATAGAGACTCTTATACTCCTAAAAGTGTGTGAGAATTGCATAATCATGTCCGTTGACATATGCAATATTCAAAAGCTATACTTTAAAAACTAAGACTTGAATGAATTTTATAAACTTAAACTTCTCACTAAACAACCATCCCAATAACAGCTCAGAATTACTAACTCCGGAGGAGGTATCCCCTTGTTTTCATAGTAAAAACAGGTGACCCAAGGGAACACCCTCCCCCCCCCCCCCCCCCTTTTTCTTGCCCTGGGTCAAATAGCCCAGAGCAAAGAGGGCAGCCGAACGGAGACACTGCCGAAACAGACAGCCTACCTAGCTATAGTAGCAACTGTTAAGTGAATGACATTCTGAGCAGTAGATAATAGACCTAACAATAGAGGCCTCCAGAAATGGACTCGATATTTCTGAGATAAAATTCATGAATGGATGGCTGAGCGCAATGAGCAGCCTTCAAAAAATCTATAATAGCAACACTATTAATGTAAGCCCAAGAAGTAGAAGAACTCTTACTTCATGAGCCGAAATCTTAAGCACAACTGCTAAGCCAATGATATACCATAAGCAGTACGCTAGTTAATAGAATCCATTAACAATAAAATGGAGCGTAACGTCCTTCTACTAGACATCAAAGACAGAAGAAGCTTACGCCCTTGTAATAAACAGATATCTGTTTATAAATACATAAACTGTACCCGGAAAGAGTAAAGGCCTATGCCCATACGAAGACGGAAGGACCTTAAAATAATAGGTTCCGGATAATAGGAGCCTAACTCTTATGCAACAATCCAACCTAAATAGTAACGGAAGTATTGATTCCGAAACTATGAAAGTGAAAATCATCCATCGATAGTGCATGAAACTCACTGACTCTACAGTAAAAGAGAAACCAACAGAATTACTGTCTAAAAGGTCAGAATTTGAAAACTACTGTTTCCAGAGGCTCAAATGATTACTTAGCTAAATAAGAACCTGAAGTTAAAATCCGTATAGGAATTTAATCTAAAGATTCTAAGTCTATTTATCAAAAAGTTACTAACTGACTTAGATAAAGAGACAAAAGACTCAATTGTAAACTATCGTAGAGTGCATAGGTATGAGGTAACATAAACCTAAACAGGCTGCAGTAGATCTTGTGAAACAAGTATACTAAAAAATAGCAATGAGTAGTATGGAGGGATCAACCATATGAACATAATGATCCCTACACCACGACGGAAGAGCCTCCACTTTAGTCGCATAGAATAGCGAAGAAGAGGATCTCCTATAGTAAGAAATCGCGTCCAAAGCTCGTCCAGTACAGTGCTTACAATGCAATACGGACCACACAACGGAATACATGAAGGTTGCGACCTTGCTGGTTGTGATAAAGATGACACGATTTACCCAGTGAAAAAAGATCCTCACATAGAGGAAGATTTCACGTTAAGATCCACAGTAGACAAGAGAGTAAATTACTCATGATCTCTGTGAAGATAGAGATGCTATCAACAGAAATGTATTGTGGATGTTTATCTTAGCAATACCTGCTAAAAACAACAGCGCCGGAGGATACGCGTATCCTATCATTCCGTCCTATAGATCAATAGAGCGTTAACAGTATTAGCTCAGAGATCTGGACAAGCCAACACATACGTCTGCAATTGATTAGCCAGCTGTGTCATAAATAAAACATCATTGGGCGCTCCCATAGATAGCAAATCTGATTGAATACTTGTTTGTTGAGAGTCCATTCTGACAGCAACAAGCGACCCGTAAGAGAACGGGAGTGCGATAAAACAATCAGACGACCCAGAATATGACGGACCAAAACTGAACTTGGTGTACTATAACCAACAGACGGATTCTTTCCATTAAATTGAATAACGGAAACGAAAGAGTGCCTCCCTGGTTCCGGAGATACGCCACTACTGTCAAATTAAAGGACAGGAATTTGGGCATGCGTTTCTGAATAATGTTCATGCAATGACATAAAGCAAGCCTAAAAAACATTATTCCGCGGAAGTTAACTGATAGCTAAAAGACTGCGGAACCCAAAGACCCTGGCACTTCGAATCCGTAGGGATCAGTATATATCCCAATCTGTTTGACTGGCAACCGTCATAACAGCCACACTCGGGTCCGGCAACTGCGGCGGCACTCTCTGAGTCAACCACCGAATGTTTGCCCCAGTCTGAATCTCTTGTAACACTAGATAGACAAGAGAATGTATAAATCAAGCAATTCATGGATTGCCGGAAAGTTGCCGTCGAAGAGAAGCTCCTCCGAGAACGAAGCGACTCTGAGAGAGTTCTTAACCTACTATCCACGCGTGGATGTAGCTAGGGCTGCATCACGTCTAACCAACTCCAATCAGCCACTGAAGGGCGGAGTTATACGTGAACAAACTACTGCCCTCAAAAGAAATTACATTGAGAATAATATCCCGTAAATCTTTTCTTGAAGACGTAATGATAACGCCTCAGTAAGGCGGATTACGTATAATAAAGCATCTAAGTTAAGTCTACTATACATAATGTCGTTCCCAACATTGAAATTGGAAAAGACATAAACGGTGAAAAAGAATATATGCAGTCTTTAATCACACCGTCTAGACGCATATGAACTCTCGGTATGCCCTGCTCTGCCAAAATAAACTATATGTAAAAAAGATAAAATGGCAGAAATGAGCCACGCGGACAAGAAACTAAACTATCATGCTTAGTAGCAGGCTTGTATATATATATAATATATATAGCGTCGAAAAATAAAACACATGTTGTAATGACAATATTGGACTGCGTCGGTAAGTCAGGGACAATGTCCCTGAACCGATCGAAAAATCCGAGTCCAATGACGCTATAAGTCTCTTATCCAAGATCGCAGCAATGAAGTCCGAAAAATAATCACTGGAAGAAATGCCAGAAGATATGAAAGGCATCTTCCGATACTACTAAAGGGAAAACTCGAAATCTTTCGAATCCCTTTCGCCATCCTGTCGGACCCTATAAAGCGTTCGGTCGTCCGTAGCTTGATGCAACCGCGGACCGCACCGACCCAGCGCCGTCGGATAATTCCTGATTCGACCGAGAAACCGTCAATTGCTGGGATGCTGCGAAACAACTGTGCTAACTCGGATAGCACGTCCGTCACTGAGGCTTGAGGAGCAGCGGTCTTACGATGCATTGCCGCAGGAAGCTCCGAGATCGTTACCCCGTGCATACTTCCAATATGCGAGCGAACGGAGTGTATAGGCCTCGTGTCCCTTGGCTACCGGATGGCGCGACCTATTCGCTGTGGAATCACTGAATGCCGAAACTGATCGGATACTCGAGGTCACGTAGCCAATGTGCGGTCGTGTGCCCTGCTGTGAGGATGAGGAAGCATTAAAGACAGTCTCTCGGACTGTCAATATAACGGAGCGTCCCGAGCAACGGACATATGCTCCGAATGTAAAATATCTGAACCACAACATGCGGTCCCCTATGTTGTTGGCTTCCTCCGATCTGTCCTCAATCTGCCGTCACTGGGTGAGTACTAAAGTAATTAAAGTGCTCGCATCACCCAAATCTCCTTCCTAGACCACAACGGACGAACCCGGCAGCCGAACCATTCGATGAATGTACGCTACACCGGGTGAGCTAGCGAATGTCACTCCGTAAGCGATAGACATATTCCATGAGCACTTATTGCCGCTAACTCTTCATTAACTATGATGACAGAGGCACACTTTTGAAAGACATCTCCATAACTCTTCGAACAAGAAACCAGAAATGCTTGGATAGCAAGCATAAAATAATAATATATAGCGTCGTTCAATAATTCGAAAGTTTGTGTGACATTATTGGACTATGTCGGAACTGAGGGACGATGTCCCTGAACCGAACCAAAAATTTCTAAGTCCACCGACGCTATCAGTTTCTTATCCGGCATCGCAGCATATGTTGTTCCGAAAGGGAAAGCTTGAAATCCACCGAATCCCTTTCGGTATCCCGTCGGACCGGATGAAACTTTCGGACGTCCGTACCCGCTTCCGCGGAGCGTCCCGACCCAGCATCGTCGGATAAAATATATGCGACAGATTCAGTTGATGCTGGGATGCTGCGATAAACTGTGCTATTAAGGAAAGCACGTCCGTTCCCGAGGCCTGTGCAGTAGCGGACTTACGATGCATTGCCGCTGGAAGCTCCGTGTACGTTGACTCCCGCATACTTCCTATGCGAACGTCCGGAGTCTGCAGGCCTCGAGTCCCCGGCTACCGACCCAGCGCTGTCGGATAATTCTCGATCCGACACCGTTTCTGTCGGCTGCTGGGATGCTGCGATAAGCTGTGCTATGTGCACAAGAATGTCCGGCGTCGAGACCTGCGGAGGCGCAGTCTATCGCTGCTTCGCCGAGGGCAGCTCCGCATCAGATGGCTCCCGCATACTTTTCCTATGCGAACGTCCGGAGTCCATCGGTCTCGAATCCCTGGCTGCCGGATGGTGTGACCTGGTCGCCGAAGAATCCTTGATCGGCGAAGCTGGTAATATATCGGCGGTCACGCAGCCAAGGTGCGGTCGTGTGCGCTGACGAGAAGAGGAAGCCTTAGCAGTCTCAGCGGACTGCCTATACAACGGAGCGTCCCGAGCGACGGACGTATGCTCCGCTAACGACACATTTGTACCACAACATCTGGGGCCAGATGTTGTTGAACGAGAGAGGGGCCTCTCTCGCTTGCCGTCCGGATGGACCGGAACGAGCTATGAACCGGACTAAAAGGCTTCCTCCGTTCTCCCTCCGATCCGCCGTCACTGGGTGTGCATTAAGTTAATTTTATAGTGCTCGCATCACCCCAAAATTCCTTCTAGACCGCAACGGACGAACCCGGCTGCCGAACCATTCGGTGAATGGACGCTACACCGGGCGAGCTAGCGGACGTCAAAGGCCGTCGAACCTACTAGGGTCCTCTTAGGCAATTGGCGTATTACATGAGCACTTTTCCGCTAGCCCTTCATTAATTGTGACGACGGAGGCACACTGTTGGAAGACATCACAGATACATCACCCTAATCTTGATCGTCTGAAATAGAAATTGATAAAGTAGAGTGACCCTGCGGGGAAAGGACCGGAGTGTCCAAATCCCCAACAACATACCGTGACATACGCTTCCCATATTGTCATCGAAATCATACGATACAGAACCGGAGTTAATGCGAGTACACTGACCACATATAGAATGATAATAAGGTCAGAGGAAGACTTCCTCTTAAAACAATTGATCAATATCCTTTCAATGTGAAAAGAAAACAAGTCCTGGTACTCGCACTAACCCCTGGCAATCAAAATACATAATAATAATATGATCCATTAATATAGAAAAAATAATTGAAATCAAAATATTTTGAAAAAATATTTTTTCAGAACAGCCCAAGTTTCTGAAAAGTAACGTTGAGCCCCAATGGATCCCAAGCCTAAGTGTGGACAAAAATTTTAAAAATATTTTAAACAATTTATTCAACACTTACGAACAATAATAATGTATCTAGTTATGATTGAAATAACATAAAGATATTATTATTTAGAAATCCCCCCCTCACACAGAGGGCTGTTGTAAATGTAAACAATGAGTGTAAAAACACTAAAATAAGACTCCAGGCACCCAGGCCCGAAATCAGTTACCAAAAATACACCATCTGATGCAAAACAGAGACTTCCAGGGAAGAAACTGCAGAACATCAGATGGTAGATGCAGAACACAACGCCTAACCACCCGTAGGTGAAGACGTAAACATGGGGAAAAAACAGAATTCATTCTGTTATTCAGCTAAACTCCCAAGAAATTTTAGTAATAATAATTACAGAAATTATGCCAAAAGCATGGGAGAATAGCAAGGGGGAACTTAAAGGACAGGGAGAGAGGAAAAACACTTGAAAAAACAGTGTAACTAAATAATCAGAATGACAACAAAATGGCTGCTGCCTTGAAAATAGGTAACTTAACATAATTTCATTAAAAAATTTTAAGTTACAGCCCTGATAATATTCTGTCACACATTCTTTTCCTCTCCTCCTTTTCTATCCTCCTTAGAATCACCATTTCACTAATATTTATGTGTCTGGCATCATTTAAACTGAGATTTAAAAGCACAAAGATCAGTCAGATGTTAACTGATGAAGGGCCAAACTTAGAATGATAAATGGCGCCAATTTCGGAACGTCCTTGACACTGCGCATGCGCAGTAGGGGCGAAGTGTGGAGGGCCTCTCAGGACATGTTTTCTTTAGTTTTAGATGCAAATTTTGGGGATTGGGGGGCAAAATTTGTGTTTGGCCCTATATTTTAAGAGTTAGCACCAGCTATGTCTGGGTCATTGGTACAGTATAAAAATATAGGCTTTTGCAAGGCAAACAGCGAATTTTCAAAGTTAAAAATGCAGATAAGTCTAAAAAGTGAAAAGTAAGAAATGTTATTAGAGACTTATTTGAAAGCCTTTTCCACAAACAATCTTCATTCCAAATTTCATTGAGATCCAATAAACCAAACCTGAGATACGAGGCGAACAGACAAAAAACAGGCTTTTTGTATATTGAATGTGCCATAACTCACAGAAAAAAATATTCCAATAGCAAAATGGCCGATGCTCCTGAATGATCTCATAATAGTGAACATCTGTATGAAATTTCATCGAAATCTGAGTAGTAATGTTCAAGTTATAACACGAACAGACACTGGAGTGCGGACGGACACACAGATAGATTTTACAAGACTTTGTACCAGAGGTGCTGACATACCAGTGTTAAAGGTTAAGGCTGTGTCAGATGACAAACAGTATCTCTCACCCAATGGACCGACCCAGCAATAAATCTCAAGGGGAAAATTTTTTTTTTTTCGTGAAATCCTTGAAGTGTTCACAAACCGATTTTAAAACCCAAAACACCAATGAGCTCTACAGGGTCAAGTAATTTGTAATTTTAAGAAGAGCATGCTAAGGATATGCACCCCACCCCCTAAAAATGCTAAGATGAACAAATTTTCAACACTAGGCATACACACGAGGGGTATGTCTTTGTTTTACAGCAAAGAAATTCAACTCAGTAGAAATTGTGAGATCCACGCACCCCTGTTATGAATAGTTTATGTCAATCAGACCATCCATCAGACCATCCACACGGGCGATGTGAAATTATTCTCTTCATTTTACAGCAAAACATTAATTCACCCCCCCCCCCTCCTCTCCCTCCCCGAAGTAATTGTAAAGGCCAGAAACACCTGTTACTGAAGTCTAGTGATGATTGGACGATCCACATAAGAGATAAAGTACAAAGACATAATGCCACATGTGTAGAGGTGATTTGCATGTATTTTCTTTGTTTAGTCACTGCAGGGACATGACTCATTTAAAAGCCTTTACCATAAACAATCTTCATTCCAAAATTCACTGAGATCCGAAAGCCCAAACCTGAGATTCGAGGCGAACAGACAAAAAATAGGCTATTTTTGTATATTCAAGTGCCATAACTCACAGAAAAATATTCCAACAGCAAAACGGTTGATGCTCCTTGGAAGATCTCATGATAGTGAACATCTGTATGAAATTTTATCGAAATCTGACCAGTAATGCTGAAGTTATAATGCGAACAGACATCTGAGTGCAGGCAGACTAGAGGTGGGTCAGTGGTGAATTTTCAAGTCGGTGTCGGTGTTTTTTAACTTTAGAAGGAAAACCGCAGTTGCGGTGCGCTTATCGATGGTGGAACAGGCCAAGTTCATTCATCGAATTTAGGTTGATTTTGCAAACTTGCTTACCCAGTGCAGTGTGTGAAAAACGTCGAAACGTCATCAGTCCTTGACAAAGATAAATAAATAGAACTGAAAAGAATGTTTGGCTTATTGATGTGTACTGCAAAGTTCAAATTACGCACAAATTTGTAGAGTTTAAGTGGGGTTTTAACTTTCCGTTCATTGTTCTCCATATACTTACAACACTATTCTCCATATACTTATAACATAGTAAGTGATATTTTATTCAAATAAATCACTGTTCAGTGTTGCGTCCCTATTCATTTATCACCTATTTTCAATTGTCAACAAAAGAAAATTCCCATTACCCATGTGCAATGTACAGACCACATGTCACTTTACTGTCTTCAATCATCTTTGAAGATTGAAGACTTGAGCATAGACTATGCCTACAAAGGAATCATGTCCAATTAGCAGCCAGCCACAGTGTCATGACTCAAGTACAATGCAATGAGCAGCTGCAAAGTGTCTTGCTTCTGTTTTGTTTACTTTAAACTAACTTTTTCTTGACTATATTTTGATTCTCTGGTGCAAGTTTTCATCTAATGAATTGATGTCAGAAGGTTGAGTGATAATCAATATCAAAACAAAGTGACACAAATTCAAGCTCAGCAAAATAAAGAAGACATTGGTCAGGCATTAATCTTTGTTGTTCATTTTAAAAAAAAAGCACATGGCTATCACCCAGTTTCCAGGGAACACTTTAATATTTTTTTTAAAGTTAATATTGTGTAAAATTTCTTCCAATACACAGGGTGGTGTGTATTATTTCCAGTTTTTCTCTTTGATGTGATCTGAAACAAAACTCACGTATCGACTATCGGTGCCAAGAAAACACTGTATAAGTTACAACATGCCATCAACTTTTGCTGTTTTGACAGGTTGACTTATTCCCAAGTCAATGAAGTATCGGTATCCTCCGATATCTAGAATGGTAGATATTGGTATCGACAAAACCGATAACACTGGTATTGGCAAACCTCTAAATGGATCATTCAATTTCAGTAAATTGTTTTTTGTGCGATGACTTTATATGGCCTTTAAGATTAGAAGTATTGCCTCGTGATGCTGATAATGTAATATGACTTTGTCACAAAGTTTACATTTGCATTTGTCCTTGTTGATTCGTTCAAATTCTGTAAGCCACAGACTTTTAGTCTGTTCTGCCATTGTTAAATATCAAAACTATAAAAATACGAAATGGAGAACGGATTTTACCTGCCACCGAAAATGTCAGTGTTTTCAAATTAATGTGGGGCAGTTTTTCGGTGGTGGTCCAAAACCGAAACTGCACCAAAAATACCGACAGCAACCCAGCAGACGTAAAGACAGACGTACAGATGGACACAGACCTGCGCAATCCAGTGGAGCCCACTTTTTTAAAAAAGAGTTGGGGTATAAAAAATAGGATCCATGGTGCATTTCATTTTTAAGTTATTGCACGGACAAGCAAAAATGACAAAAAATCCATAATGGCTGCCATGGAGACCACATTGGATATTGCAGAAAACTGATTATCGAAAGGAACCTTTTCTAGCCACCACTAATCCACCGAGTTATCTCTACTTGAAGATTACCTGGAGAGAATCCACCACAAAAAATAGGATCCATGGTTCATTTCATTTTCAAGTTATTACACGGACAAGCAAAAGTGAATGGACAGATGGATGAATGGAGAGACAAACGGACATGGCCATAATATGGCCCGTTCCTGAGAGCTGCTGTATAAAAACAAAGTCTATGAATTCACATTACTTTTTTAAGTTTATTTCGATTTCCTCAGAACATCTGTTAAAAGTAAAACAATTTAAAGATGACAAGTTGAAATATACAGCTGAAATAAAAAAAAAAATTAGTTTTATCAACAAAATGGTGCTAACCTGTTCAGTGCACAGGCAATTTTCACTTTCATGGAGCACAATTTGTGGTAATTTACATTTGGTTTCAGAAAAATAAATAACAAGAGCAACGCAAACACGTGTGCTGATGCCCCCGAAAGTAGCAAAGTCGGACTTGCATGTAAATAAATAACTTCTGAATGTTTGAAGAGAATTGGTTCATCCAAACAACCCTACAGGCTATGGTACAATTTACCTTAGTCAGAAACAGAGGCCAAAAACAAACATGGGCCATACCTCTACCAAACATGAATGGACGAAACGCTAGGTATGAGGGCATCCATTCCCCCAAGCTGCCCTATCACCATACCAAAGAACATTAAAATCTGACAACTGATGCTCGAGTTATAATACAAAATGTTTGTACAGACGGGCAGAAGGACATATGGAGACCTCGACTATATACCCCGAAAGAAGAGAATTGGTTCATCCAAACAACCCTATAGGCTATGGTACAATTTACCTTAGTCAGAAACAGAGGCCAAAAACAAACAGGGGCCTTAACTCTACCAAACATGAATGGACGAACGCTAGGTATGAGGGCATCCGTTCCCCCAAGCTGCCCTATCACCATACCAAAGAACATTAAAATCCAACAACTGATGCTTGAGTTCTAATACAAAATGTTCATACGGACGGACAGAAGGACATGTGGAGACCTCGACTATATACCCCCAAAAGAAGAGAACTGTTTCATCCAAACAACCCTATAGGCTATGGTACAGTTTACCGTAGTCAGAAACAGAGGCCAAAAACAAACAGGGGCCATAACTCTATCAAACATGAATGGACGAAACGCTAGGTACGAGGGCATCCGTTCCCCCAACCTGCCTTATCACCATACCAAAGAACATTAAAATCTGACAACAGATGCTCAAGTTATAATACAAAGTGTTCGTATGGATGGACGGACACGTATGGATGGACGGAGGAAGACCTCGACTACATACCCCGAAAAAAATTTTCCGGGGCATAATAAAGCCACCTATACCTGCACTCATATATTTTAAAAAACAAAAAGGTCGGAGATACAGAACACCATCACTGCATGGCCTTATTCTATTACATATTGTTTAACAGAGCCCCATCAGACCTCATGGTGCTCTGTCAAACAAGATATAGTAGATTAAAAGCCTATATGGGATGTACTTAAGCCAAATAGGGCTATGTATTTATTTGAGTTTAACAACTCTTTCAACAGCCAGGGTCACCTTGGGTCAGACAGTTTTACAGGTGGAAGAAGCTGGAGTACCTGGAGAGAACCATCAAGCAATGGCAAGCAACTTTCAGACTCCCCAACATACTAACTGCACACAAGCAGGGTTACCATTGATTGAAGAGAAGTGCAGTACGCCTTAGGCCACAGCGCCAACATGCCCAAGGACACAACTCTGTTACCCCTGGCTGGGATTGAACTGAAGATCTCTAGGTTTAAGTTCAATGCTGTAACCACTGAGCCACCTCACTCCCAAATAGGGCTATAAACTTGGGGAATTTAGTGGCATGTAAATGTAATTCTTGGATAGATTACAAGATATTTTATTCAATTAACAGGACTTTACTCTGCCTCCTGTAAGCAATTAACATGTCAAATGTCATGAAGGTATGGTGAATTATTTAGTGTTTGGTCCTAAAAACAATTAAAAGGGTAATTCTATTAAGAGATATCCAACAATTAGGTGGATTCAAAATGAACAAACATTTTGTTATGTTACTCAATACCTGAAGGTGATTAGTACCCCTCTTCTGTCTTTCCATGATGCACCTCTGAATGTGGGGCTTCAAAATTTGGCAATATGCAGAAGTTCTTTTGTTTATGTCCATGTCTTAGGAGTTTTATTAAAATCAGTTTATAAATGTATGAGTTGCACAAACAAAAATCTCTTTATTATGCTTGTAAACTGTTAAAATGTGGGTTCCATGATGCTCCTACATTCGAATCCAGATATTAATTCAGACCAATGATTTGAATAAACCTTCAACCCATGAGTGACTTTATTTATTTTATTTATTTATTTATTGGTGTTTAATGTCACATATTTCTGCAGGTAACTGGTCGTTTTGTACCCAGGATGTTTTGTACCAGGACTTTTTGTGCCCAGTTGGACATTTTGTACCCAAATTGCTGGACGTTTGGAACCCAAACTGATGGTAATTTTGTACCCATGATTGGACATTTTGTACCCAAACTGTTGGGACATTTTGTACCCAAACTGTTGGACGTTTTGTACCCAACAGTGTATGTTGGTATGGGTTTTGAAGAAATAAATACAAGGATATTGGTGTATAAATATGGTAAAAAAAGTTAAAAAATTTATAGTAATTTATATATTTTTTATACTTACCAATGACCCAGACTTAGCTGGTGCTAACTCTAACAAAACCAGGGCCAAACACAAATTTTGCCCCCCAATCCCCAAAATTTGCATCCAAAACAAAAAGAAATCATGTCCTAAAGGACCTCCATACTACGCCTCTACTGCGCATGCGCAGTGACGCAGACGTCCCGAAATTGGCGCCAATTATCATTCTTACTGGCAGTGCCTGGTCAGCGCTATGTACTCAGCGGGGAGGCAAGAGTTCCCAACTCCAGGGAGGGCCATCCCCGTCTGGGTCATTGGTAAGTATAAAAAATATATAAATTACTATAAATTTTTTAACATTTTTATACTGTACCAATGACCCAGACTTAGCTGAATAGTAAACAGGCTGGAGGGCCTAGGACATAGAGGAAAATCCAATAAGCTCAACTATATAGTAAAGAGGTAACCCCTTAAGGAGAAAAGGAGTATTAGGCTTTACATGTATCTTTCTTATTTAATATTAAATTAGAAAGATACACTACCCTTAATAATTGAGCACAATAACATTCATGTTCTCTATTAACATCCAGTATATCCCTTATACTAATTATTTTTAAAGTAAGCCAATAAATAAAGTAGTCCAGAGAATTGAGACTCTTTATAGTCATTTAAAAGTGTCCGAGTATTGTATATTAAAGCCCGTTTGACACTTGACATATACAAATGCTTCACACCGAGCTACACTTTAAAAATAAGACATGAATGAATTTTAACATTAATATTACACTTTAAAACCATCCCGGAAGCGACTCAGAAATACTGACTTGGAGGAGGCATTCCCTTGCTTTTCACTATAAAGCAGGTGACCTAAGGGAACACCCGCCCCCCCCCCCCCCACCCCCTTGCCCTGGGTCAAATAGCCCAGAGCGAAGAGGGCAGCCAGACGGAGTCACTGCCGGAACAGAAAGCCTGCATAACTATAGTTGCAACTGTTTAGTGGACGACATTCTGAGCAACAGATAACGGACCTAAACAATGTAGGTCTCCAGAAATGGACTCAATATTTCTGAGATAAAAATTCGTAAATGTGGATGGCTGAGACCAATAAGCAGCCTTCATTAAATCTGTAATAGCAACACTATTAGCATAAGCCCAGGAAGTAGAAAGAGCTCTTACTTCATGAGCAGAAATCTTAAGCACAGACTGCTGAGAAGAAGATAAATTTTCATAAGCAGTACGGATAGTTAATTGAATCCATCTAGCAATAGAATGGACCGAAATGTCCTTTCTATTAGGCATCAAAGACAGAAAGAAACGTTTCCGTCCCTTTCTGATAAACTGAGATCTCTGTTTATAGATACGTAACGCTCTAACAGGACAGAGTAAAGGCCTACGCCCGTCTGAAGACGGAAGAGCCTTAATAACAATAGGTTCCGGATATTTATTAGGAGCCTGATTCTTAGCTAAAAAACCCACATTAGTAGTGAAGGTGATAGTGTTCCCGACACTACGATAGTGAGAATCATCCACCGACAGTGCATGAAGCTCACTGACTCTTCTAGCAGAAGAGAAAGCTAAGAGAAAAGCTGTCTTATAAGATAAGAATTTGAAATCTACTGTCCCAAGAGGTTCAAATGGCTTTTCCTTCAATTTAAGAAGAACCCAAGCTAAATTCCACTTAGGAATTAATCTAAGAGTTCTGGGTCTATTTATCGAAAAGTTTCTAACCAACTTAGATAAAGAGACATTAGATCCAATTTGTAAATTATCATGATGTGCATAGGTATCAGATAACATAGACCTATAACCCTTTATAGTAACAGGCTGCAGTTTGCTTCGTCAAACAAGTATACTAGAAAGTTTGCAATGTCTGGTATAGAGGGATCGAATATATCTACAGAATGATCCCTACACCAACGACGAAAAACCTTCCACTTAGCCGCATAGTTTAGCGAAGAGGAGGTCCTCCTACAGTTAGAAATCGCGTCCACTGCTCGTCCTGTAAAGTGTTTGCCATGCAAGAAGGACCGCACAACGGAAAAACGTGAAGGTTGAGACCTTGCGGGTTGTGATGGAGTTGGCGCGATTTCCCCTGCGAAAGAAGATCCTCCCGTGGAGGAAGCTTTCGCGGTAGGTCCCACAACAGACACCTGAGTAGATTTATCCACGGTCTCTGTGGCGACAGAGATGCTACCAACAGAATCTTGCATTGAGATTGTTTTATCTTTAGCAATACTTGTTGAATTAACGGCGCTGGAGGATACGCATATCCTATCATTCCGTCCCAAGGGATCGACAGAGAGTCTACTGCAAATGCTCTTGGATCCGGACACGGAGACACATACGTCTGCAACTGATTGTTGAGATGTGTCACAAATAAGTCTATCATTGGCCGTTCCCATTGGTAGCAAATCTGATTGAATACTTGTTTGTTGAGAGTCCACTCCGACGACAACAAGCGACCCTTTCGTGAAAGGGAGTCTGCTAGCACATTCAGACGACCCGGTATGTGACGGACCGAAAGAAGAACGTGATGTTCTAGCGCAAACAGAAGGATTCTTTCCGTTAGATTGAACAACGGAACTGAATGAGTGCCTCCCTGATTCCGTATATACGCCACTACTCTCGTATTGTCGGATAGGATTTGGACATGAGCATTGTGAATAATGTCCATCCAGTGACATAACGCAAGCCAAATTGACATCATTTCCTTGATGTTTATGTGCTTGCACAGGAATTGCAGATCCCAAAGACCCTGGCATCTCGAATCCGTTGGGATTAATGATGCACCCCAACCTGTTTGACTGGCATCCGTCATAATGGTAAAACTTGGATCCGGCAACTGCAGCGGAACTCCCTGAGTTAACCACTGAATGTTTGCCCAAGTCTGAATCTCTTGTTTCACTTGATCTGACAAGAGAACGTCTACATCGAGCGAATGAATTTTCACACTCCAATTCTGAGTCAAGAAAATTTGAAGAGGACGTGTGCGTAACCGCCCCATCGGAATGAGATCCGCGGCGGCTCCGCACAGACCTATCAGTCTCATAAATTCTCTCGCTGTGACTTTGTCTGCGTGCAGACAATAGCGAGCGTAACAACTGACTAATTTTGCTCTGGTTAATGGCAGACGAACGAGATTGTTGTGCGTCTCGAAGCTCATTCCCAGATGAGTGAATGACTTGGACGGCACCAGATCCGACTTCTCCTCGTTTACTATAAAACCGAGACGTCGGAGCAATAGAAGAAGATTCTGAACATCGTTCTGAAGCGTTAACTCGTTGCCGTACCTCTGAAGAATGTCGTCCAGGTAGGCCGACGTTACCGCAGACGAATGAGCTCGGAAATAAATCATTACCAAGTTCATTACCCGAGTGAAAGCCCAGGGTGCTAGATTCAATCCGAAGCACATCGCCCGGAATTGATACACCACTCCTAGGACTGCGAAGCGTAGGTACTTTCGGAATGTCGGATGTACAATGACGTGAAAGTACGCATCTTTGAGATCTATGCTTGTTGCATAATCGTTCACCCGAATACTCGCTCTGACCGATCGAATCGTCTCCATATAAAACTTCGGAGCGACGATCAGCTTGTTTATCCAGCTCAAATCTATGACTGGATGGAACGAGCCGTCTGGTTTCGGAACCAGAAACAGATGGCTGTAGAATCCCGGAGATTCCTGGTTTTCTACGACCTCTACCGCGTTCTTCATTAAAAGAGACTGCACCTCTGATAACAGAGCGTCTCTTTTCTGCGGATTTGACGGAAGATGACCCCACTTTGGACTTCGAGTTAATGGAGGCTTTCGTTTGAAGGATATCTTTAGACCTTCCGAAGTCACTCCTCTCACCCAAGGGTCGTCCGTAATCGACGCCCATTCTTGTGAAAAGCTCGACAACCTTCCGCCAACCGGTACGCGATAGAGGTTTAAGCCATCACCTCCTGGACCTGCGAGGCCTGCGGTAGGAGAAACCACGTCCTCCACAACCCGCACCTCGCCCCATCGACCTCGGGGCGTCCGACCGATTGTCCCGGCCTGAAGGACGTCCCGAACGAGAGTCGCTACCCTGACGGTCTCTCGAATAAGACCAAGAGGATGCACCGGAACCTCTATAGGAACCTCTCTTGGGCGCATTAGACCCAGAAGTGCCTGTCATATTATTGTCTGCTGTATCCGACTTCTTAGAAGCAGATTTGAACAACAGAGAATCCGAAGCTTTCTTTGTAATTTTGTCATAAATAGCAGAAAGCTTGCCGTCAAAGAGAAGTTCTCCGGAGACCGAAGCGACTCTAAGAGAGTTCTTCACCTTAGTATCCACTAGTGTGGATGTAGCTAGGGCTGCGTCACGTCTAACCAACTCCAGATTTGCCACTGAAAGGGCGGAGTTACACGTGGAATAAGCTACTGCCCTTGAAAGAAGTCTTAAAGAGGATTGTATATCCTGAAACTCTTTCCCTTGAAGGCGCAGTGATAACGCCTTAGTAAGGTGATCTGCGTAAGATAAGGCATCTAAATTGGCTCTGTTAGACGCAATAGCTGTTTCCAACACCGCGGTTGGAATAGAAGCCGACGAAGGTAATGATAGCTCTAAGTCTTCCGCCTCGTCGTCCATACGCAGAGGAACTCTCGGGATACCCTGTCCTGCCGTATCGAATTTATTCCTTGCATTAATGAAAGGCAGGATGAGAGTATTAGCGGACAAGAAACCTGCTTTCCCCGTCTTGGAAGCAAGTTTAAATATAGCGTCGTTCAATAATTCAAATGTTCTTGCAACATTATTGGACTGCGACGGAAACTCGGGAGCGATGTCCCTAAACCGCTCAAAAAATGACGCTATAATCCTCTTGTCCGGAACCGCAACAGTCTGGCCCGACGGAACACCTTGAGGGAGAAAGTGCCGAATGAAGTCCACGGCAGCTTTATGTTGTTCCGAAAGGGATAGCTCCAAGTCATCCGTATCCCTTTCACCATCCGGTCGGACCTCATGATGTTCCCGGTCGTCCGCCCCCGATGCTTCGGCGGAGCGTACTGACCCAGCGCCGTCGGATAATTCTTGATCCGACACCGTTTCTGTCGGCTGCTGGGATGCTGCAATAAGCTGTGCTATCTGCACAAGAATGTCCGGCGTCGAGACCTGCGGAGGCGCAGTCTTTCGCTGCTTCGCCGAGGGCAGCTTCGCATCAGATGGCTCCCGCATACTTTTCCTATGCGAACGTCCGGAGTCCATCGGTCTCGAATCCCTGGCTGCCGGATGGTGTGACCTGGTCGCCGAAGAATCCTTGATCGGCGAAGCTGGTAATATATCGGCGGTCATGCAGCCAAGGTGCGGTCGTGTGCGCTGACGAGAAGAGGAAGCCTTAACAGTCTCCGCGGACTGCTTATACAACGGAGCGTCCTGAGCGACGGACGTATGCTCCGCTAATGACACATTTTGTACCACAACATCTGGTCCCAGATGTTGTTGTACGAGAGAGGGGCCTCTCTCGCTCGCGGCTCGGCTGGACCTGGACGAGCTAGGAACCGGACTCAAAGGCTTCCTCCGTTCTCGCTTACTATCCGCTGTCACTGGGTGTGCATCTATTATGTTTATAGTGCTCGCATCACCCAAAATTTCCTCCTGGACCGCATCGGACGAACCCGGCTGCCGAACCATTCAGTGAATGGACGCTACACCGGGCGAGCTAGCGGACGACATTTGTCTAATCTCCATGAGGACTTTTGCCGCTAGCTCTGAATTCATTTGTGACGACGGACGCACACTTAGATAACATGGAAACATCACCCTGTTCTTGTTCCTCTGAAATAGAAACTGAGAGAGTAGAGTGACCTTGCGGAGAAAGAGCCGGCATAGCCCTTTCTCCAGAAACAACATATCGTGACACACGTTTCCAATGTTTCTCATCCCAATATTCACATATAGGACAGGGATTAATGCGAGAACACTGACTACAATTAATACAATGATCATGAAAGTCAGAGGAAGATTTCTTCCTATTACAATTTGAACAATGTCCCTTCATTGTGAAAGGACAACAACAAGTCCTAGTTACTCGCAAAAACCCCTGACACAAAGATACATAATAACATGATCCATTAATAAATGAAAAAACAATTGCAAATCAAAATAATTTTGAAAAAATATTTTTTCAGCGAAGCCCAAGTTGCTGAAAAGTAACGTTGAGCCCCAATGGATCCAATGGCAAAGTGTGGTCAAAAATTTAAAATTTATATTAAATAATTAATGAGACACTTACGGATAATATAAATGTATCTTATAGTGAGATAAACTACAGCAAAGGCAAACAGCCCCCCTCAAAAAAGGCTGTTGCCAATGTAAACAAACAGTGTAAAACACCAGAAAACATGACTCCAGGCACTGAAAAAACTGGCCCGGAATCAGTCATCAAAATTACACTCTATCTGATGCAAAACAGAGACTCCCAGGGGAGAATCTGCAGAACATCAGATGGAAGATGCAGAACACAACGTTATACACCCATGGGTGAAAACGTAACTATGGGGAAAATAACAGAAAACATTCTGTAACCAAGCAACTCTCCCAGGAAATTTTAGAAATGAACTTTCTCAAAAATATGCCAAAAGCATGGGAGAATTGCAAGGGGGGACTTTAGAAGGCTAGGGGAGAGGAAACACTGAATAAGCAGTGCAACATTTAGCAAGAATGACAACAAGAGGCCCATGCCTCGAAAATAGGCAACTTAACATAATTTCATCAAAAAATTTTAAGTACAGCCCTGATTATTTTTTGTCACTTCTTTTTCCTCTCCTCCTTCTATCCTCCTTAGAATCACATTTTCTCCAAAAATTACGTGTCTGGCATCCTTTAAACTGAGATTTACAAGCACAAAGATCAGTGAGATGTTGACTGATGAAGGGCCAAACAGAGAATGATAATTGGCGCCAATTTCGGGACGTCTGCGTCACTGTGCATGCGCAGTAGAGGCGTAGTATGGAGGTCCTTTAGGACATGATTTCTTTTTGTTTTGGATGCAAATTTTGGGGATTGGGGGGCAAAATTTGTGTTTGGCCCTGGTTTTGTTAGAGTTAGCACCAGCTAAGTCTGGGTCATTGGTACAGTATAAAAATATACAAATACATCATTTTTTTATATTTTTATATATTTATACAAGAGACATGTGCAGTTACATTAAAGAGCAGTTGCTGGGCCTGTCAAATATCAATTTATATTATAAAATTTGAAAGTACATATACATTCATCTGTACAAGCTCCATCTAATTAATTTGTGATGTCTCCAAATCTTATCTTGCTATATATCATACGCAAGCTAGATCATTAACCCTTTACCAAATTTAAACTAGAGGCTCCAAAGAGCCTGTAATCGCTCACCTGGAACTGCATATAACAAGAGGCCCCACGGGGCCTGAAGCGCTCATCTTGTACAGAACACAATTTAAACAGAGTCCAAGAATGAGTCTACATTAAGCAAGCCATCTCCATAGACTACACTGTCAATCCTTGAGTCCCTCAGGAGTGACAAAAATAATCTAGGCATCATGCCTTTTCTTCAGTTGATCGTAAGTAAAATGTAGAGCTCCCCTATGAAGACCCTTGATACAACCTATGTGGATTAATCTTAGTACCTCTAGAGGGTACTGAATACAAAATTTTTAATTCTTCAGCAAAATGGCCAATTCCGGCTCCCATAGAGAGCCCAAATATTAACCCAGGCTCTTGATTTGAACACAGTTAAATCTGACTTCCCTAGAGATGTTGTGTACCGAATATGAAAGCATTCTGACCGTTGGATCTGAAGAAGAGAAACTGTAAAGAAATTTCTTCGAATTGCACTAAGTTCAAATTTGGGCTACCATAGCGAGCCCAAATATTGACCTATGGATCCGATTTGAACAAACTTGAATCTGCCCCCTAGAGATGTTGTATACCAAATGTGAAAGCATTCTGACAAGTGAATCTGAAGAAGAAGATTTTTGAAGAAATTCCCTCATATTGTACTAAGTTAAATTTCATGCTCCCATATGGAGCCCAAAGATTAACCTAGGCACTCGAATTGAACAACATGGAATCTGACCCCCCTAGAGATGTTGTATACTAAATATAAAAGCATTCCGACTGGTGGATCTGAAGAAAAAGATTTTTAAAGAAATTTTCTCATATTGCACTAAGTAAAAATTTGTCTACCATAGTGAGCCCAAATATATACCTAGGGATCTGATTTGAACAAAATTGAATCTGACCCCCATAGAGATGTTGCATACCAAATATCAAAGCATTCTGACTGATGGATCTGAAGAAGAAGATTTTTTTAAATTACCCTCCATATTGAACAAAGATAAAATGTGGGCTTCCATAGGAAGCCCAAATATTAACCTCGGGACTTGGTTTGAACAATCTGGAATCTGACCCTCATAACAATGATGTATACCAAATATTAAAAGATTCTGACTGGTGGTTCTTAAGAAGAAGATTTTTAAAGAATATTCCCCATATTACCCTATGTTAAAACTTCGGGCTCCTGTAGAGAGCCCAAATATGAACCAATGAGCTTTATTTCAACAAACTTTTATCTGACCCCCCTATGAATGCTGTATACCAAATATCAAAAGATTCTGATGATTGGTTCTGGAGAAAAGATTTATTAAAATTTTTGCAAATATGCTGACTCAGCATTTTTTCGATGCCCATTACAGAACACCCTAACATAACCGATGGCAATTTTTTTTTACCATTCAATTCTACTGGTCATAAGGATACTTCATACCAAATAAAAGATCTCTGTTCCGTGGGGTTTGGGAAATATGGGCGTTTGAAAATATTTCTATTTTTAGCTCCCAGGGTTCCCATGGGGATGCGGGAATTTTTTTTTTTGCATGGGTCAAGTACTTATGACCCAATACTACCACAAACCAAATTTGGTTCATACCGGACAATCGGTTCAGAAAATAGAAATTTTGGGCAGGGCCAAAAATCTTACCCCTCCTATTACAAAGCCAAATATTACTTCACGAACTTCATTTGAACAAACTTGATTCTACACCTCATATGGAAGCTCCATAGCAAATATCAAGTCATTGTACACACTGGTTCTTGAGAAGAAGATTTTAAAAATATTTTGGAGCATTTTCCCCCACTCCCTCCCTATGGGGCTGGGCATGCTGAGTTGAACAAAAATGAAATGCCCCTTTGGGACCATCACTCACACAAACTTTCACTTGAATTGGCCCAGTGGCTTTGGAGGAGAAGACCAAAACATGGTGTTGATGGACGCCCGGACGACAGATGGCAGACGACGGACGGGAAGCGATGAGATTAGCTCAGCTTGACTTTGTCAAGATGAGCTAAAAATGTGATTTCCCATAGGCTTTCCATGATAACTATGAGCTGCAATTGTGGCCATGTTTGCAACATTACATCAACATTACATGAAGATCATTGGTAGGTGTCCCAGTCCTCAATCATGTGATGTTTCAAAACATTTGACTTTGTAGTTTCAGTGGGGAAGTTTTTTGCAAAATCCATAAATCAGAATCAGAGAATGTCTCTGGTGGCCATATTTTACAACCAACGGGAACAAAAAGAGGATTTTTGTAGAGAGCCTCATACAGACCATTCCTGCAAAGTTTGGTTCACGTCAGCTCAGTAGTTCCAGAGAAGAAGATGAAAATGTGATTTCGGTTTCTATAGTAACAATAAACAGCAATTGTGGCCATATTTGCAACACGATCAACATTAACTGAGGATCCGTTGGTAGAGAGTATCCCAGTCATCAACCATGCAAAGTTTCAAAACATTTGGCCCTGTGGTTTCAAAGGAGAAGATTTTTCAAAATCCACCAATCAGAATCAAAAATTGCTTCTGGCAGCCATGTTTTTCGATGCACAGTAACTAAAATGAGGAGCATTTGTAGAAGACCTTCCAAAGACTATACCTGCCAAGTTTGGTTCACGTCGCTCAGTAGTTCCAGAGAAGAAGATGAAAATGTGATTTCCCATAGGGTTTCTATAGTAACTATAAGCCACAATTGCACCCATGTTTGCAACCCAATCAACATTAAATGAGGATCATTGGTAGAGGGTGTCTCAATCATCAACCATGCAAAGTTTCAAAACATTTGGCCCTGTGGTTTCAAAGAAGATTTTTCAAAATCCACCAATCAGAATAAAAAATTGCTTCTGGCAGCATGTTTTTCAATGCACAGTAACAAAAATGAGGAGCATTTGTAGAAGACCTTCCATAGACTATCCCTGCCAAGTTTGGTTCACATCAGTTCAGTAATTCCAGAGCAGAAATCAAGTCCAGCCAATCCATTATACCCATGTTTTCCA
The DNA here is from genome assembly GCA_031216915.1 of Pictodentalium vernedei. Classification (NCBI taxonomy): domain Eukaryota; kingdom Metazoa; phylum Mollusca; class Scaphopoda; order Dentaliida; family Dentaliidae; genus Pictodentalium; species Pictodentalium vernedei. Next base: position 305,432,956 of record CM062291.1, on the reverse strand, counting down.
TTTTAGAGGACTTTGGTGGCTGGGTCCCATTTTACCAATAAAACAGAGCTTATTTTCCACAGAAAACAAGCACTGCTTCTCTTCTGAGGGTCCCGATGGGGAACCTCATGAGTGACATTGATAGAAAGTGAAAACACTGATATGGAAACTGGCATAATATCATTTTTGTATAATCAGTATAATGTTTATCTTTACCTCATCCGCTGTAACTTGCACAGGGTCTGTAGATTTTGTTCTGGCTTTAGCCATTCTAGAGATGGGACCATATTTTGATACTAGGGGTGGATCAAATGGAATGAAGATATCATCATCCCTTTTTTTATCACTCGTTTCATGACTGAAATAAAGAAAAACTGAGGTTATAATGAGCTTAAAAAATAAGTATACTATTTGCTTCTGGTTATTTCTTTCCATTCTGAACAGACCATATCTTTATAATTTTTCTTATGTAATTTTACTTCTTTATCTCCTGGATAAAAAAGTGAAATAAGTCGAGGATTTCTTTGAAAGCCATGTAAGTTGAAAGTTGTGATATTCAAAAACCTGAAGTAACTCACACTGTCAGTGATCATGCCTGCCAAGGGCAGCAATACTGCTGTCAAAAGTTTATGTATAAAAAGTACAGTGGAACCCTGTTAATTGAATAGCCACTTTGCCAATGAAAATTATTCAATTAACAGGAGTATTCAATTAACAGGTAATCTGTCACTTTCCTGTATTCTAGATAAACTTAGCATTTATTCTATTATATCTTGTTTGACAGAGCTCCATGAGCTCCATGAGCTCTGTCAAACAAGCTATAATAGATTAAATGCCTGTATTGGATGTTCTGAGGTCAAATGGATAATTTCTCGACAGGTTACAAGATTTTTTATTCAATTAACAGGAGTTTACTCTATAACCTATATTCAATTAGCAGGTCAAATTTGTACTGGAGGTATGGTAAATGGTTTTGTGTTGGGAAATTATATTCAATTAACAGGGTTATTCAGTTAAGAGCTATCCAATTAAGTGGGCTCCACTGTATAAGACTAAAAAAGTACTTGTTTTGGTTTCTCAGGTACCTCTCTCGTTACTGAAAATCTGCCTCATCACTCCTTTTTTTAGTCACTGATGATAGCTTGCACTTGTAAGACTAAAAATTTAACCAACTATATATTGTTTGACAGAGCTCTGTGAACTCTGTCAAACAAGATATGGGTGGCTGAATTTGCAAGTGCAAAATGGGATTCTTTCTCTACTGAAAATGGATGGATGGATGGATGGATGGGTGGATAGATGGATGGATGGATGGATGGATGGATGGATGGATGGATGGATGGATGGATGGATGGAAGTGGATGGATGGATGGATGGATGGATGGATGGATGGATGGATGGATGGATGGATGGATGGATGGATGGATGGATAGATAGATAGATAGATAGATAGATAGATAGATAGATAGATAGATAGATAGATAGATAGATAGATAGATAGATAGATAGATAGGTAGATAGATAGATAGATAGATTAGATAGATAGATAATTTTTTATTTAATGGTATAAACATCAAATGCTGATACATCGAGAAGAAAAGATACAAATTAACTAATAACAATCTGTTTACACCGTTGGGAGATACCATAGCCAGACTGTCTGTCTACCTGTAATCCCCCATAACATTTCACTCCAACACCGCTATATGATCGAAGACAACCTTCATTAAGACAGTTCGATATTTAAAAACTGCAGCCTGCAGACCGCAGTCCATAGACTATAAATTGTAGACTCAAACAACAGACTCAGTTAAAAGACTTGGTGATCTAAATATGTTTGTGGATGACGAGATTACCAGAAGTTATTCAAAGGTAATATAGCAGGTTAACTAGGAAAGGAGAGTAAAACATTCTTACTACGTAATTAAAAAATTCCAGATACTCACAAAAGTCTCCACCGCATTGGTGGTAATTTCTCGACAGGTTACAAGATTTTTATTCAATTAACAGGAATTTACTCCATAACCTATACTTAATTAACAAGTCAAATTTGTACTGGAGGTATTGTAAATGGTTTTGTGCTTGGAAATTATATTCAATTGACAGGGTTATTCAGCGAGATATCCAATTATGTGGGCTCCACGGGTCGTGGGGGGGGGGGGGGGTCCTAAATGGAAATGGTGGTTATTATCTCCTGTCGGGAAGGATACAGTAAAGAGCTCTGGCTGTCTGTCTGTCAATCTAATGAAAGTTTATGTGCTAACCTAAAATTTAAATTAACTTTGGTGTGCTGCATTATATTAACAATGACTTGAACAAGTTCAATAAACAAACAGCTGGATGGATGGAGCTATTTGCTACATATCTTCCCTGCGGGGGATAAAACGGCTCCATAGACACAATATAAAGGTTAATGAAGGTGGTCATGGCAAAAAAACACTTAAACCAATATAAATAGCAGCTTATTTTAAAGCAAGTGAGCAGAATACAAATTTTAACCTATTGAAATTGATAATGTCCAAACGAAATATTAAAACGGCTAAAAAGTCCTTCCTGTTCAGGCTGAGTGGTTGCAGCATCTTGAGTGTGTAGATCCATTTTATCTCCCGTCACCTTTACTGTTCAGTCATATTGGGTGCCTTCAGGTCAGATTTTAATACCTGTATAATACGATAACGTAGGTCCAAAAATGAGTGGTAATTTTGTCCAAAGTGTATAGCTATGGATGTGTGATAACCCAGTTGGCGTCAAGCTGAGTTGAATACATTTTTCTAAGAATAATCCTTGGTGCTCCAGTTTCAGCTGTCTCACAGCTAGACTGCGAACCTTTTTGTTGGTTCATTGATCCATTCAGAGACACTTCATTTTCTGAGCGGGGTCTTTTAGCTTGCCGTTCTTCATTGATGGTTAGGATTGTTTGTCTACTGGTACTTGATCCTAGGCTTAAATCACTCATCGAGTTTATGACGGTTGTATCACTGGCCCTAATCTTGCCTTAAGGTCGGAGTGAATATGAAAATGTCCACAGGTCTTCTCGGACTCCTTGAGTGAGATTTTCTAGAACATCCTGTTAGATTTTCTAGAACGTCCTAACTAAACACATAAAAAAAAAACAAACCCAAAACAAGGAAACCACAGTAAAACATGCAGAGAAAAAAACAAACCCATAACATTAAACCACAGTAAAACATGCAGAGAATAGTGTTAACACAGAAAGAAATGTGTTGAATAAAATTGATAAAAACATAAGGTAAACCAATGTGAAATTTCTAAAACAGCTGAGCTAACCAAAACTTTTTTCATCTAAAAATATACTAAACTTTGGAAGAAAAACTTTACAAAAACATATCCCATTGTAGCAGTGGGAAGTTTAATGAATGTGGTCATGGCAAAAACAACATCTAAGAGCAGAATAAATATTCTATCTGCAATAGCAGGTCTTAAAGTACCGGTAAGCAATCTAAACACCAGAGGCTCAAGTGATACTAAAGCACTCACCTGGCTCAAGTTGTCAAAAGAGATGAGTGTATCAGTAAGTGATCAGCAGCAAGAGCAATTTTTTGATTTGCTATGACACAACCAAAGGCAACTTTTTTGGCCCTTCATTTCTGCTGGCCCTTGGAAATCTTCCAAGCAAGCTCTGTTCTGTGAAGTATTAAAAAAACAAGGGAGTGCAGTGGTTCAGTGGTTACAAAACTGGACTTCAAACCAAAAGGTCCACAATTCGTTCCCCACCAGGGGTAACTGCATTGTGTCCTTGGGCAAGGCACTTCCTCCCGATTGCCCAACTGGGGGCACAGTGGCACTTGTTCTAAGGCATACTGCACATCAGTGGTACAGCACTTGTCTTCAACCAATGCCAACCCTGCTTGTGTGGGGTTAGTATGTTGGGAAGTCTGGCAGTTGCTCACTGTAGCTCAGTGGTTCACTCTGGATACTGGGTACTCCGGCTTACTCCACCCATAAAACTGTCCGACACAAGGTGACCCTGGCTGTTGAAAGTGTTGTTAAATCCCAATAAATAAATATAGTTCATATCTATTTGTGGATATAAAATTTCATGACTTTTTATGAGCCACTTTCCAGTTTCATGCGCTGGACTTGAATAAACATAAGATATATGATGTATGAATCACCCAAGATTCTTTAATGAACTTTAAAGACAATTTAAAAGTCCAAAAACAACAACCTTCAGTCTCAAAACCACAACTATACAAGTGCACTGCCAGCGGTGGATCAATATACGGCCGACTAAGAAGAAATTGCACTTGTGAAGAAATTTTTAGCTGAGCAAAAGGTCAATAATTCCTTCAAAAACTAGAACTATCACTGAAGGTGATTAATACCCCCGCTTTGGGTTTTTAGAGGAATGCACTTCTGATCATGTAGGCGAAGGCCATAAGGAAATGTAAACATAAAGATCATTTTCTGTTGTTGAAATTTGTATTTGCATGTGGCCTTCCACAGAACAGCACTGAATACTTAAAGAGCCCACACATATATGGTTTACATTTGGAAAAACACATTTACAATGTGCAACATGTATTCAAAATCGGTTCATTAATGTAGGAGGAGTTGCACACACAAGAATCCCATTTGAAAACCCATAATAAATCCAAGTTAAAGAGAGATAACCTGGTTAAAATTGTCGCAGATCAAAAATTTGGGAATATGCGTATGTTCACTTAGTTGTGATAATGTTTGAAAGGTTTCGTTAAAATTGATTGATAAATGTAGGAGGAGTTACACGCACAAGAATTTCATGTAGAAACCCATAATAAATCTAAGTTAAAGGGAGATAACCTAGTTAAAATAGCCACAGCTAAAAAATTTTGGAATATGCGCATGTTCACTTAGTAGTGATGATGTCTGTAAACTTTCGTCCAAATTGATTGATAAATGTAGGAGGAGTTGCGCACACAAGAATTTCATGCAGAAACCCATATTAAATCAAAGTTCAAGAGAGATAACCTGGTTAAAATTGTCGCAGATCAAAAAGTTTGGAATATGCACATGTTCACTTAGTAGAGATGATGTTTGAAAGGTTTCATCAAAATCGGTTCATTAATGTAGGAGGAGTTGCGCACACAAGAATTTGTTCGAACGGAAAGACATAATAAATCTAAGTCAAAGGGAGATAACCTGGTTAAAATTGTCGCCGATCAAAAATCTTGGAATATGCGCATGTTCACTTAGTAGTGATGATGTCTGAAAAGTTTTGTCCAAATTGATTGATAAATGTAGGAGGAGTTGCACGCACAAGAATTTCATGTAGAAACCCATAATAAATCTAAGTTTGTTTGTTTGTTGGTGGTTAACGTCACATATTTATGCACCATGGCTAATCGTGATACAACATGGAGATGAAGTCAAGTTTAGTCAATCGTTGATCAACATGTTGCCCATTTTAGAGGACTTTCACCCCAAGCATTGGTGACCGGGTCCTATTTTACTAGTAAAGCGGAACTGGTATAAATCTAAGTTAAAGGGAGATAACCTAGTTAAAATTGCCACAGCTCAAAAATTTTGGAATATGTGCATGTTCACTTAGTAGTGATGATGTCTGTAAACTTTCGTCCAAATTGATTGATAAATGTAGGAGGAGTTGTGCACACAAGAATTTCATGCAGAAACCCATATTAAATCAAAGTTCAAGAGAGATAACCTGGTTAAAATTGTCGCAGATCAAAAAGTTTGGAATATGCACATGTTCACTTAGTAGAGATGATGTTTGAAAGGTTTCATCAAAATCGGTTCATTAATGTAGGAGGAGTTGCGCACACAAGAATTTGTTCGAACGGAAAGACATAATAAATCTAAGTCAAAAGGAGATAACCTGGTTAAAATTGTCGCAGATCAAAAATCTTGGAATATGCGCATGTTCACTTAGTAGTGATGATGTCTGAAAAGTTTTGTCCAAATTGATTGATAAATGTAGGAGGAGTTGCGCACACAAGAATTTCATGTCCGGAAAGACGTACGGACGGACGTACGGACGGACGGATGGACGTACGGACGTACAGGGCTATTCCTATATAGCCCCCACTTCTTCGAAGCGGGGGTATAATAACTGTACATTTCTGGCTTACGACCCATTAAACTTGAATATATTGTTTTCAAGTTATTGGGTGGAGAATCAAAAGTCATCAAAATTCCCAGATGGTTGCCATGGCGGCCATATTGGACATGCCAGAATGCTGGTTATCGCAAGGAACCATCCTCTAGTCATGACTTATCAACCATAAAAAAACAGTATCTGTTGGATGTATTGTTTTCAAGTTATAGCATGGACAAATAAAAGTTAATGGACGGACAGATGGACACGGACAGATGGACATTGATGCTGGTTATTAAAAGGAACCATCCTCTAGTCCTGACTAATCAACCATAAAAAAAACAGTATCTGTTGGATGTACTGTTTTCAAGTTATCGCGTGGGCAAACAAAAGTTAACAGATGGATGGACAGACAGAGACAGACAGGTGGATGGATGGACAGATGGACATTGATACTGGTAATCGAAACGAACCATCCTCTAGTCATGACTAATCAACCATAAAAAAACAGTATCTGTTGGATTATCAAATGGACAATTAAAAGTCCCTGAAAATCCAAGATGGCTGCCATGGCGGCCTTATTGGATATGCCAGAATGCTGGATATCGAAAGGAACCATCCTCTAGTCATGATTAATCAACCATAAAAAAGTAGCATCTGTTGGATTTATAGTTTTTAAGTTATCGCATGGACACTCGAAAGTCCCCGAAAATCCAAGATGGCTGCCGTGGTGGCCATATTGGATATGCCAGAATGCTGGTTATCAAAAGGAACCATCCTCTAGTCATGACTAATCAACCATAAAAAAACTGTATCTGTTGGATGTATTGTTTTCAAGTTATCACATGGACAAACAAAAGCTAACAGACAGACGGATGGATGGACAGACGGACGGATGGATGGATAGACATTGATGCTGGTTATTGAAAGGAACCATCCTCTAGTCATGACTGATCAACCATAAAAAAACAGTATCTGTTGGATGTATTGTTTTCAAGTTATCGCGTGGGCAAACAAAAGTTAATGGACAGACAGACAGACAGACAGACAGACAGACAGACAGACAGACAGACAGACAGATGGACGGATGGACATTGATGCTGGTTATCGAAAGGAACCATCCTCTAGTCATCACTAATCAACCATAAAAAAACAGTATCTGTTGGATGTATTGTTTTCAAGTTATCGCGTGGACAAACAAAAGCTAACGGACAGACGGATGGATGGATGGATGTACAGATGGACATTGCCATACCATAATACGGCCCGCTCATATGAGCGGCCGTATAACAACAACCAAACATTATTGTTTTGAAAACCATGGTTGTCTCTACCCCCTCCCTCCACACCCCCTCCCCCCCCCCCCAAAAAAAAAACAAAAAAAACAATTGTGGTATAAATGGAATTATTATGACCCAGTTATATACTACATGACAAATTTGATTCACATCTGCCCATTGGGTCTGAAAACAGAAATTCTGAGTGTAGCCCAAAATTTGGGAGCCCAAATTTTGACTTATGGAGGTTCTTTGAAAAAAAGTGAATCTGCATCACTAAAGTAACTTCCAAACAAGAAATCTAAGCATTATTGCAAGTGGCTTATAAAAAGAGGATTTAAAAAGCATATTAGGCTTATGGAGCATTAACACCACCCCAAGGGATATAGTAATTTGGGGGAAATCAGAAGAGTAAATTCCACCAGCCTGAAGATGGCAGCAGCTTCATTTGAACAAACGAGAAAAGGTTTACTCCAAAGATGGTCTGTGCCATAAATGAATTAATTTGGCCCAGTGGGTTTAAAGAAGAAGAAAGATTTCAAACTAGTCAAACAGAATTTTACTGCCACCAGTAAATTCAAGTCTGTGTGAAAATGGTTAGAGCATCAAAAATAAACAAAACAGAAAGAGAATTTATAGAGGCTTATTTTGGGGGGTAAAATATTTTTAAAGAAATCAGAATTAGGTTTTCATTAACAGTATAGTATGAGATAAAATCTTTGGAACCCACTTTGAAGCCTTGAGAGGTTTAAATTAAAGATATTCATACAGGAATCAGAGAATTTGTTTCCAAGAAACCAGAAAAAACATATATGTGCACGGCATTGAAAAGGTTTGACCAAGGTATCAATAAAATCTTTGAAACCCACACTGAAATCTTGAGAGGGTAAAATTAAAGATATTCATACAGGAATCAGATAATGTTCCCAAGAAATCAGAAAAAAACATATGTGCACAGCATTGAAAGGGTTCAACATAAAATAAAATCTTTGGAAAACACACTGAAGTCAAGGGAGGGTTAAATTAAAGATATTCATACAGTATTATATGTGCACAGTTTTGAAAGTGTTTGCTCATGGCATCAATAAAATCCTTGGAACCCACATTGCAGTCTTGAGAGGGTTAAATTAAAGACATGCAAACAAGAATTGGATAAATGTTTCCAAGGATCAGGGCTTGACAATTCACGCGAACGCTCGTAACGTTCGCCTATCGGTTACGCAAAAAATAAATCGGGTGAACGGCGAATCGGTTAACGAAAAAATCCCGTGCCTACCTCTTGAATGAATACAGTCAATACTCGATTTTTCTTGATCTAAATGCGCGTTGAAATCTTCGAAGATTCAAGAAAAAAACTGTCATATTTTCTCGAATTCGTGTCTCTTCAAACATTTGTATTCCCCACTCAACAATTGAAGAAAACATCCGGTGGATATGAAAACATCCGATGGTTATTATGATGTGAGAAAAACAGCCCCAGCATAAGTTGTACTGCTCATATTCTACACAAACCACAAAGGTGTTCGCTCAACAAAGTTGCAAACGGCTTAACGCGATATGCACAAGACAAACCTGCCTGAACTTGTGAAGTAAAATGTAAGTTGTAACTCGACCCAATCTGGCAATTGTTACTTCGTCCTCAATCTGAATATATCTGCCGGGACGAGTTGTCGCGTTTACAATGATGGGATGTCACATTTAATGATTAGCGCCTAAATGATTTGTTGAAAACTTTTTTCGCCTAAAAATAATAATTAAATATTATTACCAATTTGCCAGACGTTAATAAAACAATAAGTTATGTTCAAATAATATTTGAACATAGTTCTTCAGACTCCGTCTACCAACCCAACGTTACCCTTACCGCCCATGGAAAAATCTTGTTAATATCTTTTATCAAAGTCGGAAATCATGTTGAATTCTAGGAATATTTAAACACAGTGCTCCGCATACCGATTGGATGTTACCCTTGCTTGCAGTGGAAATTGGCAATAGAACTTCTAGAAGCTATTGTTTTTTATATCCGTTTACAACAGTGCTGATGGCACCAGGTGGTGGTGGTAATAATAGTATTAGTAATAACGCGATTTTGTCGGGCGCCATAGTTCATTAACGGCCTACAGATAGGTTAATATCTCACGGGCCATTAAAGGCCCTCGACCTCGTCTCGGCCCTCTAATGAACCCTCGGGCTGTCAAACATTTTTGTAGAGCCGTCAATAAACCATAGCGCCCTTAAAATCATATTATTGTAAAAATATTAGTCAGCACTGTTGGGGCGGAGGGGGGGGGGAGGAAAAACAATCTATTATCGGGCAGATATATGATAGGATTTTGAGAGCTCCCCCCCCACCCCATCTCTCCATTAAAACAATAATTTGAGTCTTGAATTAAATGATAAACCCACATAATTCATCAATTTTTGAGGGTTTCATCTGGCAGAAATGAGGACGTGGTGCCCTCCTTAAATTCGCATATAATTGTTGGTTTCGGCGGTCGTAGTAGCAAATATAATGGTTGGCAATCAAATCATTAATTTCCGACCACATCTTAAAAAAAAACTGAAAAAGGCTTAGAAGCTCCAGGTGTCCCTATGTTCCAGAAGAAGGTGAGAGGAAGTGCGCCGGGTCCAGAATTTAGTGTACCCTCTTACGGCGCACAACCTACTCCTATCTTCCTTGCAGAAACTGAATAATTTTTATTGCAAGCTGTGCTGACAGAAACCATAGGAATGCCAAATACGGGGCCTAGCTCTGTTCGCCCCCGGAGTGATCATCAGTACAATACCCAGTGTGACGGTTTGACCCCGTAAAATGCTGGGATGTTAGGCTCCTAACTGGGGGTAACGTGAAGTTTTTGGTTTATTCTGTATTATCCCTTCAACTGTATCTCTGGCAGCCCCCTTCCCCTCCTCCCCCCCCCCCCCCCTCCCGAATTTGCATTACTGTTTTTTTTATATGTACACAGAAACAGGGAGTGCTTGGGAGGGGCCGGACAGCAGTTTTTTGGGGGAAGTAAAATAATAAAATAAAATGAAATAAAACAAAAATAAAAAAAATGAAATAGTCTTGATGTGATTGGCGGAACCTGGGGGGGAACGGACAGTTTTTTTTCCTACTAGGCTAGATAAACTAAAAGTGTTCAATGACTAAAAATTTTACAGGTACGAGTTAGTATTATTGTACATGCAGATGGAAGATAAGATAGTGTGGGTGTGCAGCTGTGAACTTTTAGATTTCAAAAAAAGTTATATCAGTGAAATGTCCAACTGTTGGTTTTTCATAAGACTCAGCCTAAGCTTTTGCCGCACTCACAATCACAAAAGATTGCACTGAGAACGAACTGTCCCACCAGTAAAAGACAAATCCTCCCTGGCAGGGCCATATCCAGGACGTTTTTGGTACCGGTATACCGGTTTGGGCGCCCAAATTCAGGGGCCCAAATTCTGTATACCTGCTGAAATTAGGTGACGATTTCATAACTGAATATAAAACAAATAGATTCACGAGGCACATAAAAATATTATTCTTGTAAAAAATCTTGGAAACACCATGCTAAAGATACGATGAAATCGTCATCGGGGTACCCATTGGTGTCCTCGATTCTCAAGAATTATGATCGAATGTATTGGATGATTCGGCTTAGATCTATCAACGATACGGACCAGATTTCTGGATGATTATTTGGCATCCCATTCTACATGTCTGTCTCTCAATCCCCCCACCCCAAGCTCCATTATTTCAAACAGCAGGCTGCTGTTTGAAATAATAGAGTTTGGGGTGGGGGGGGGGGGGTCAGTCCCCCCACCCCCAGACTGGCTTTTCTTTATATTGTAACCTCCGCAGTTATGCCTGTTCCGAATCATTTGTAAACATATTCCGAATCGTCCATAATCATATAATAGCAAACAGTTCATGATCTTGTCCGAATTGTCCAGAAATCTGGTCCGAATTGTCCACAGATCTGGGCCGAATCGTCTAAAAAATATTGTCCAAATCGTACATGGTCCGAATCGTCCAGACACCAAAATTGTCTGGGTAAATGGAAATTGGGACGAGACGACTTTTTTTACCTCACTGCTAAACTCTTCAATGCTCTGTTTACAAACTCTTGGTGATTGCAGGTGAGATCAACTGACTGTTAGTATTATATAGTATTATACACATGTACCTAATTCAGATACCGACTGCATTGCACCTCCACGTCTTTGTCACTAAGTGTTGTCAACTTGCCGAATCGGGTGTAAATTTAAATTACATGTATAAAGTTTTAAATATCCGAAAATACGTCATTTCCCTGCATCTGAGTGAAGTGTTACGGAGCGTAATAATTCCCTCAGATGTACGGAAATCGCTTCTTTTTGGTGCCAAAATCAAAAATTTTCTCCACCCGACCAAACCATGGTCGACCCGCCGAAGCCGGCGATTGCCATCTTTGATTATTAAAAATGCTACCCATACAGATAACTCAGAATATGAGATATTTTGTTTTTAGAATGATCAATCTGTTGATTCTTTTGAATAAAAGCAATGGTCTTCTATTTAACATAACATTGTATCTATAATGAAAAGATGGGTGGGGTGTGGGGTGGGGGTAATAAGAGAACAAAATGAATAAGAAAGAAAACATGTTATCTCTATCAAGTTGATTCTAATTTCTTTATTGCAGTATTAAGAATATAACTTTTAAATTCATTAAAAATGGTACCCATACAGTAATATTGTTATTTAAGGTTCACAGCTGCTACTGACACGATTGTTTTCCAACAACTTTATTATATCAAACGTAAATCGTGAAATGGTTAACCAAGAGGTTTACCAAAAATTTTAAGGCAACCGATCAAAAGGTTAACGAAAATTGGTTGACGCAACCTCCAAATAGGTTCCCCAAAATTTTGAATTGTCAAGCCCTGAAGGATCCAGAAAACAAAAATGTTCACAGCATTGAAAGGGTTCAACATGAAATCAAATCTGGAAAACACACTGAAGTCATGAGAGGGTTAAATTAAACATATTCATACAGGAATCAGATCAATTTTTTTCCAAGGAACCAGAAAAAACATGTATGTGCACAGCACTGAAAGGGTTTGGTCAGGTGATCAGAAAATTCACTGAACGATTTCATTTTCTGACTGAAATAATAAGATTAAGGGGTGTTTGGCAGGTAATTGTTTTGGTAAGCCCAATATGTTACTCTAGTTTCTCAGTCCATGAGATATTTCTCGAGGATAAACTACTGCAAAAATGATGACTCATAATTTTTTCAATACCCTCTACCGGGCCCCCTGATAGAATGGGAGGCAATTTTTTTTTTACCAACCCCTTCTACTGGCCCTAAGGATACTTCATACCAAATAACAGTTCTCTGTTCCTTGTGGTTTGGGATATATGGGCTTTTGATTTTTTTCTGTTTTTAACCTCTGGGGTTGCCACAGGGCTGAGAAGTTTTTATTTTATTTTTTTTTTTTGGGGGGGGGGGGCATCAGTCAATTACTAAGGACCCACTTATACTACATGCCAAATTTGGTTGAAATTGGGCCAAAGGTTTTTTAAATAGAAATTTGGGGAAGAGCACAAAATGGATATGCCCCCACGGGGAGCCCAAATATTGAACTACCAATTTCCCTTGAACAAACTTTAATCTTCTACACCAAAGGATGTTCCATACCAAATATCAAGGCATTCCCTCTGGTGGTTCGTGAGAAGAAGATTTTTAAAGGTTTTTAAGCTTTTGGGGCATTAACCAGATCCTGAATATGGCAGCTGCTTCATTTGAACAAAATAGAAAAGGTATACTCCATAGATGGTCTGTGCAATATATGTTTGAATTTGGCCTAGTAGTTGTGAAGAAGAAGTTAAGTTGGTAAAAGTTAATGGATGATGGACGCCAAGTGATGGCAATAGCTCCCACTTACTTGCAGTCAGGTGACCTAACAAACTGTCTATTTCTATTTTCTTACCTCCCATAAGTTGTTTTTGGCCTGTTTACTTGTGAAACAACATTTTTGGTGGACATCTGAAATAAAGTAAAATGATCAATTCTCCTTCAAAATTTGAATAAAGCAGTTGACACAAGACTGTCTGCAGGAGAAAAAAGTAAGATCAAAGAAGGGTACTTCCAGGCGTGGCTAAATATGCCCATTCTAAGTCAAAAAAGGGACATAACTCATGTAAAAATAAATGGTCGGAACTCATATTCAAACTTGGTCGGTATTATTAGCTTGAAAATACACATACCAACTTTGGTTGAGATCAAATAATCCAAACGGGAGTTAATGGTCGGATACCAAAAATGTTAATAGACAGTCGAATTCTATGTTCAAAAAGGGTTGTAACTCATTAAAAACAAGAGGCTCCACGGGGCCTGAAGCGCTCACCTTGAACAGAACACGATATGAACATAACACGATATAAACAGAGTCCAAGAATGAGTCTACATTAAGCAATCCATCTTCATAGGATACACTGTCAATCCTTGAGCTCTCAGGAGTGACAAATATAGTCCGAGCATCATGCCTTTTTCTTCAGTTGATCATAATGTAACTTGTGGAGCTCCCCTACGAGGCCCCTTGATACAACCTATGTGGATTAATCTTAGTTACACACCTCTGGAGGGTACTGAATACAAAATTTCTAATTCTTCAGCTACATGGCCAATTCTGGCTCCAACAGGGAGCCCAAATATTAACCCAGGCTCTCGATTTGAACAAAGTTGAATCTGACCTCCCTAGAGATGTTGTATACCAACTATAAAAGCATTCTGACTGTTGGATTTGAAGAAGAAAATTTTTAAAGTAATTTCTTCATATTGCACTAAGTTAAAATTTGGGCTACCATAGCGAGCCCAAATATTAACCTGCGGAGCCGATTTGAACAAACTTGAATTAGACCCTCCTAGAGATGTTGTATACCAAATATGAAAGCATTATGACTGGTGAATCTGAAGAGGAAGATTTTTAAAGAAACTTCCTCATATTGCACTAAATTAAAATTTGGGCTACCATAGAGAGCCCAAATATTAACCCAAGGAACCAACTTGAACAAACTTGAATCTGACTCCCCTAGGGATGTTGCAAACCAAATATGAAAGGATTCTGACACGTGAATCTGAAGAAGAAGATTTCTGAAGAAATTCCCTTTATATTGTACCAAGTTAAATTTCAGGTTCCCATGTGGAACTGAAATATTAACCCAGGCACTCGAATTGAACAAACTTGAATCTGACCTCCCTAGAGATGTTGTATACTAAATATGAAAGCATTCCAACTGGTGGATCTGAAGAAGATTTAAAAAAAAAAATTCCTCATATTGCACTTAAAATTTGGGCTTCCATAGCAATCCAAAATATATACCTAAGGACCCGATTTGAACAAACTTGAATCTGACCCTCCTAGAGATGTTGTATACCAAATATGAAAGCATTCTGACTGGTGGATCTGAAGAAGATTTTTAAAAATTATCCCCCATATTGAACTAAGTTAAAATTTGGGCTTCCGTATGAAGCCCAAATATTAACCTGGGGACCTGGTTTGAACAGTCTTGAATCTGACCCTCATAACAATGATGTACACCAAACATTAATAGATTCTGACTGGTGGTTCTGAAGAAGGTCTTTAAAGAATATTCCCCATATTGCCCTAAGTTAAAAATTCTGGCTCCTGTATTGAGCCTAAATATGAACCAATAGGCTTTATTTTAACAAACTTGTATCTGACCCCCCTATAGATGCTGTATACCGAATATCAAAAGATTCCGACCATTGGTTCTGGAGAAAAGGTTTTTTACATTTTTGCAAATACGCTGACTCAGCATTTTTCCGATGCCCTCTACAGAACACCCTAACATACCAACGGCAATTTTTTTTACCATTCAATTCTACTGGTCCTAAGGATGCTTCATACCAAATAACAGCTCTCTGTTCCATGTAGTTTGGGAAATATGGGCGTTTGAAAATATTTCTATTTTTAGCTCCTGGGGTTCCCATGGGATGTGGGAAATTTTTTTCTTTTTGCACGAGTCAAGTGCTTATGACCCAATAATATCACATATCAAATTTGGTTCAAATCGGACCATTGGTTCAGAAAATAGAAATTTTGGGCAGGGCGGGGCCAAAAATCTTACCCCTGCCATTACAAAGTCAAATATTGCTTCACGAAACTTCATTTGAACAAACTTGAATCTACACCTCAAAAGGAAGTTCTATAACAAATATCAAGTCATTGTACCCACTGGTTCATGAGAAGATTTTAAAAATATTTTGGAGCATTTTCCCCCACCCCCTCCCTATTTTGTTGAGTTGAACAACAAGAGACCTCAAGGGGCCTGAGGGCACTCACCTGACATGGTAGTCTAAATATCAACCCAGAGAAATGATTTCAACAAGTTGCATCTGCTCCTCCTAAGAAAAGCTTATACCAAATATCCAAAGATTCTGACCAGTGGATCTAATAAAAAAAGAAGATTTTTAAAGAAAATTCCTCATTTTGAACTAAGTTACAATTCAAGCTCCCACAGTGAGTCCAAATATGGACCTAGGGACATGGCTTGAACAAATTTGAATCTCACCCCCCTAAGGATGCTGCATACCAAATATCAAAACATTCTGACTGCTGGATCTGAAGAAGATTTTTAAAGAAAATTCCTCATTTTGAACTAAGTTATCATTCGGGCTCCCACAATGAGTCCAAATATAACCTAGGGACATAGCTTGAACAAACCTGAATCTCAACCCCTAAGGATGCTGCATACCAAATATCCAAACATTTCGACTGCTGGATCTGAAGAAGATTTTTAAAGAAAATTCCTCATTTTGAACTAAGTTATAATTCGGGTTACCACAGTGAGCCCAAATATGAACCCAGGGACTTGGCTTGAACAAACTTGAATCTCACCCCCCTAAGCATGGTGCATACCCAATATCAAAAGATTCTGCCTGCTGGATCTTGAGAAGAAGATTTTCAAAGACATTTGCCTGAAATGCACTAACTTCGAATTCGAGCTTCTATAGTGAGCCCAAATATAAATCTAGGGAGCCGATTTGAACAAACTTGAATCAGATCCACCCCACAATGTTGCATACCAAATATCAAAAGATTCTGCCTGCAGGATCTGGAGAAGAAGGTTTTTTAAGAAATTTGCCTGAAATGCACTAAGTTCGAATTCGGGCTTCTATAATGAGCCCAAATATAAACCCAGGGGGCCCATTTGCACAAACCTGAATCAGATCCACCCCACAATGTTGCATACCAAATATCAAAAGATTCTGGCTGCTGGATCTGGAGAAGAAGATTTTTTAAGAAATTTGCCTGAAATGCACTAAGTTCGAATTCCGGCTTCTATACTGAGTCCAAATATGAACCCAGGGGGCCGATTTGAACAAACTTGAATCAGATCCACCCTACAATGTTGCATACCAAATATCAAAAGATTCTGCCTGCTGGATCTGGAGAAGAAGATTTTTTAATCTTTTTCCCATTGCCTACAGTGTTAAAAAGTGCTGCCTCAGCACTTTTTCAAAGTTCTGAAAAAAGTACCTTGTGATCAAACCGATAGGGATTTTTTTTAACCACTCTATTCTACTGGATAAAAGTAAGCTTTATACAAAACAAGAATTATCTGTGCCGTGTAGTTTTGGAGATATGGTAGTTTTAAGGTTTTTCCTATTTTTAGCTCTGGAGGTTCCCACAGGGCAATGAGAAAATTTTTTTGGCATCAATCAACTACTTATGACCCATTATCATCTCATATCAAATTTGGTTCAAATCGACCTCAGGGTTCTGAAAATAGAAATTTTAGGCGTGGCCAAAATTTTTGCCCCTCCCATAACGAAGGCAAATAATGCCCGACAAACTTCTCTTGAACAAACTTGATTCTAAACCTCAAAAGGACTCTGTATACCACATATCAAGTCTCTGCTACTGGTGGTTCATCAGAAGAAGATCTTCAAAAAATTTGGCCATTTTTTCCCCACACCTCTGCTCAATATGAGCTGAAACCTAATTTGGATAAAAATAAAAATGCCCTTATATAACCTCTACTCACATGAAATTTCATTAATATGCGGCCAGTGGTTTGGGAGAAAAAGGCCCAAACACCACCTTCACGACGGACGACAAGACGACGGACGAAAAGTGATCAGAAAAGCTCACCCTGACTTTCAGTCAGGTGAGCTAAAAATGCAATGGCCCCCCTCACACAAAATTTCACTTCAATTGGCCCAGTTGTTTTGGAGGAGAAGATCAAAACATGGTGTTGACAGACAACGGACTGACGACAGTCGACAGACACTGAGTGATGAGATTAGCTCAGCTTGACTTTGTCAAGGTGAGCTAAAAAGGGCCATAACTCCTGTAAAAACAATTGAACAGAGCCCATATTCGAAACATGGCCTGCATTACTATATGTGTAAAAGAAACACCAATCTTGGATGAGATCAAATAATCCAAACTGGAGTCATCAGTCGGACTCAAAAATGTTGATAAACGGTCGAATTATAAGTTGAAAAAGGGCCATAACTCATTAAAAATAATTGGACGGAACCCATATTCGAACTGGGCATGTATTACTAGCTGGACTATTAATACATCTAACAACTTTGGTTGAAATCATATAATCCAAACTGGAGTTATCGGTTGGAAACCAATTGTTTACAGACAGACAGATGGTCAGACACAGACGGACAGACAGGCCATTTACATAATATGACTGTTTTTACAAGTGGGAGTATAAAAATGAGTTCTTGTAGTATCTTGTATCCAATTAGCAGGTACGTAACAATTTTTGAAGTGAAGAAAAAAACAACATAAGTTTTCCCACTTTTTACACCAAAAAAGAAAATGAAAGTGTCAATGACACTGTAGCTCAACTTGTCAAGACAAAGACACGTACATGTATAGTATGTGACACAGCAATGACAAACATCTAGGTAATGACCTGATAACAAAGGTACATATAAAGTATTGTAACGGTCTGTACATAAATACTGACCGTTGCCTATAACAAATGTATAGGTGAAGTATTGTAAAGGTGGGTGACAGTCAGATGCTAAACTAGAAAAAAATCTTTGAGTCCCAGAGTGGGTCTGACTGAATCCCAAAATATTTGTTCTCATAGCACAGTGATAACAAAGGCACTCCAAAACACACTCATTCCTGTCCCAAGGTGAAAACAAAGGTACCCAAGAAGTTTCGTGAAGATTAGTTCACAAATATGAGCTGTGTAGAAGTTGTGATAAAAAACTGATTGGACCTAATTTCGGTACAAAATGGCCACTGGCAGCCATCTTGAATTTTGGACCGCACCCAGAAACACTCGTTCTCGTCCCAACGTGATAACAAAGGTACCCAAGACGTTTCGTGAAGATCGGTTCATAAATACAGACTCTAGCCCGAGCCGTATTGACATGTGTACTTATTGTGTGTAAGTAGCACTGAAAAAATCAAAGTTCATCTAATTTGCATAATTTCTGCACGAGAAAAAAACCCGTATTATATGTGATGTATCCCATGGTACTAAACATTCACACAAAAAATTAATCAAATCAGCACTTTCATATGGAAGTTCTGTGCAAAAATCTGATTGCACCAAATTTTGTACAAAATGGCTGCCATCGGCCATCTTGAATTTCAGACCGGACCCCAAAACACTCGTTCTCGTCCCACGGTGATAACAAAGGTACCCAAGGAGTTTCGTAAAGATCGATTCATAAATACGGCCTCTAGCCCGAGCCATATTGGCATTTGCACTTACAGTGCTGAAAGTAACATCAAAAAACATCAAAGTTAGTCTAATTTGCATAATTTACGCACGAGAAAAAAACCCGTATTATATGTGATGTATCCCATGGTACTAAACATTCATACAAAAAATTATTCAAATCAGAGCTTTCATATGGAAGTTCTGTACAAAAAACAGATTTCTGCATCGTCGGTACAAAATGGCAGCTGGCAGCCATCTTGAATTTCGGACCGCACCCAAAAACACTCGTTCTCGTCCCACGGTCATAACAAAGGTACCCAAGAAGTTTCGTAAAGATCGGTTCATAAATACAGCCTCTAGCCCGAGCCGTATCCAATTGTTGACGGGCAGACGGACGACGGGACATGGCATAAGCTCAAATTTAGCTTCGCCGAAGTTGAGCTAAAAAAATAATTGAAAAAATATTTGCGTTTTCTGTTTCGTTCATTTCCCAATAACATTAAAAGGAAATTGATGCAAAAAGAAAAGAAGTGTCCAGGATGGAACTAAGAATATTATTAGTTTATGGAAGTTATTGGTTATCCAAATTGTATCTCCTGTAAACAAGAGGAATATTCAACTGAATGTTATAAAAGCAACCCTTTCATCATCCCTAAAATTTGTGTAGAGTATGATAAATTTATTTTAAGTAGTTTCCAAGTCATTATTTAACCCTTTACCTAACATGAAAAGTAGACGACACTTGTAAACAAAATTATTTTTTTCAGTTTTTGTCTCAAAAACATAGGTTATGACCCCTCTTTGGAATGAGCTCAATGAGCTCGTTCCAAAGAGTGGTCATAACCTATGTTTTTGAGACAAAAAAGGAAAAATATAATAGAAATTAATTGACAATTTTTGTGAATAGTGCTGGTTGGTTTTGGCCGTTATGTTGGGTAAAGGGTTAATTGTTAGAAAGTCAAAAAACACAGCAATGAACCCTTCGGCAAATTTGGTTAGAGAATGACTAGTGTAACATGCCCTTTTTGCATTTAACTCTTAACATGCTGCTGACAGATATTCCCACCAGGGAATCAATACTAGTTCAACTATTTATTAGGCTTTTCCCTCTGGAAAAGACTATTGTTTTTCTACGGATTATTATTTTTTTTTATTTTTTTTAAATTTTTTTTTTATTTTTTTATTTTTTTTTTCCCCCACACATTTTGTCCTTACGATTCAGAAGCCATTTTCGAACCGATTTTCACGAAATTTTGCACACGCATAGAGGGGCACAAAATCTAAAAATGTACCAAGGCGGAATTTTCGATTTAACCCTTATTTCGTCAGAATTAGCAAAAAACTGACAAAATTGCGGTTTATCGGCACTTTCTCGAAACACATCTTGTAGATTTTTTTGATACATTCGTCATTGCTAGACCTGTCTGTAACACACCCTTTGATACACACGACATATCAGGCGATGCATATGGTAACCCTCCACAGGCTTCCAAACATCAAAATTTTGATGAAATATGCCGGTTTCAGGCCCCCACTGCACCCAAACAATACACGAGAGATAAACATAACTTCCTTTATTGGGAGTGGAATTCACCGAGGATCATTTTTGTCAGTAATAAGGGTGTTCAGAAAACCAAGCGTTAACCCATTTTGAGCTGGTTAAACAGCAATACCCCCATAAAGCTAAAAAATTTGTGTTTTCCGTTGATTTCTCTAAACGAGTCTTGTAGATTTTCAAGAAAAAATTGTCACTCCCACGCCTTGGTGTGACAACAGAAGTTGCATGGACAAAATACTGCGGTGAGCATTTGTTAACCCTCCACGGGCTGCTAAAAGTCAAAACTGTGATAAAATGGGCTGTTTTTGGACGCCAACAGCACCCAACGGGTACGCCACAAAGAAAAGTGCCTTCTTTTATCGAGCACACAATCTATATGGAAACATTTTTGTAAGTAGTAAGGGTATTCAAAAGTCGAAGTCTTAACCCATTTTGGGCAGGCTAAAGAGAGAGACCCCTTAAAATCTTAAAATTCCCATTTTCTGTGGGTTTCTCTAAATACATACTGTAGGTTCTCAAGAAAAATTGACTACTCGCAGGTCTTTGTGTGACATTATAAGTTGCATGGACACAGGGCTTTCCTTGAGTCGGGGCTGATCAGCCCAGGCCCCGAGATCAGCCCCGAGGAGCACTTGCTGGGTTTTTTTTTTCAAGCCCCGACATTTTCCACAAAAAAGCACTAACAATAATGGACAAAATGGAAAATCAGCCCCGAAAAGGCCCCGACCTCAATATGTGGGGCACTTTTTTTAGGACCCGACCATTTTACTCAAGGCGAGCCCTGTGGACAAAATATTCCGGTGAGCATTTATTAACCCTCTGCAGACTGCCAAGCATCATAATTTTGTTGAAATGGGCTGTTTTCAGACACGCACAGCACCCAACATGTACCTGAGAAATACACATGATCTCCTTTGTTGGAAGTGGAATTCACCGAGGACCATTTTTGTAAGTAATAAGGCTATTCAAAAAACCAAGCGTTAACCCCCTTTGTGGTTGTTAATAGTGATACCCATCAAAGGCTTAAAAATTTATTTTTTCCCTGGATTTCTTTACAAACATCTGGTAGCGTTTTCAAGAGAAAATGGCCGCTGATAGGTCATGGTGTCACATTACCAGTTGATTGGATAAATTATTCCGGTAAGCATTTGTTAACCCTCCATGGGCTGCTAAATGTCAAAATTTTGAAAAAAAATAGTCTGTTTTTGAACAACAACAACAACATCAAAAGGGAATGCAACACAGAAACATAACTTCTTTTACCGGACTCAAAACTGACAGGGAAACATTTTTGTAAGTAGTAAATGTATTAAAAAATCGAGGTCTTAACCCATTTTTTACTGGTTAAGGAGATATACCCCTTAAAGGCATAAAATTCCAGTTTTCTGTGGATTTCTCCCAAAAAAATTTCAAGAACAATTGACCATTCGCAGGTCTTCGAGTGACATTACAAGCATGAACAAAATGTTTCGGTAAACATTTGTTAACCCTCCAGAGGCAGCCAAGCATAGACATTTGGAGAAAATGGGCTGTTCTTGGCAACCATAACACCAAATGTGTACCTAAGAGATAAACATAACCTCCTTCATTGGAAGTGGAATTCACCGTCGATCATTTTTGTAAGTAATGAAGGTATTCACAAAACAGAGCATTAACCCTTTAGAGCTGGTTACAGAGAGATACCCCTCAAAAGGTTAAAAATTTGTGTTATCTGAGGATTTCTTTAAAAACATCCCGTAGATTTTCAAGAAAAAATGGCCATTCTCAGATCTTAGTGTGACATTACAAGTTGCATGTACAAAATATTCCTGTAAGCATTTGTTAACCCTATGCAGGTTCTCAAACATCAAAATGTTGATAAAGTGAGCTGTGTTTGCGTACCCACAGTACCCAAAGTTGGGAGGAGAGATCAAAATAAGTGGAAGTAGAATTCACTGAGAATTATTTTTGGAAGTAATAAGAGTATTCAAAAAACAACACTTAACCTGTTTTGGGCTGGATAAACAATGATACCCATCAAAAGCTTAAAATTCATGTTCTCCCTAGATTTCTCTGAAAACATCTTGTAGATTTTAAAGAAAAAATGCCGCTCAGGATCACCGATCCAATGTCGAGTTGTGACAACAGTTCCTCGCCCCAAGGCCAACACACCTATGAAGTTTCATGACTCTAGGTTGAACCACTATCAAGTTCTCATCCGGAAACCAATTGTTGCGATATACTATGTTCAAGGTCACTGTGACCTTGACCTTTGACCTGGTGAGTCCAACATCAATAGGGTTCTTCCTCGCACCAAGGCCAACACGCCTGTAAAGTTTCATGACTCTAGGTTAAACCACTATCAAGTTATCATCCGGAAACCAACTGTTGCGATATACTATGTTCAAGGTCACTGTGACCTTGACCTTTGACCTGGTGAGTCCAAGATCAATAGGGTTCTTCCTCGCACCAAGGCCAACACACCTATGAAGTTTCATGACTCTAGGTTGAATCACTATCAAGTTATCATCCGGAAACCAACTGCTGCGATATACTATGTTAAAGGTCACTGTGACCTTGACCTTTGATCTGGTGAGTCCAAGATCAATAGAGTTCTTCCTCGCACCAAGGCCAACCCACCTATGAAGTTTCATGAATGTAGGCTGAACTACTATCAAGTTATCATCCGGAAAGGAATTGTTGCGATTTACTATGTTCAAGGTCATGTTGACCTTGACCTTTGACGTAGCGAGTCCAAAATCAATAGGGTTCTTCCCCTCACCAAGGCCAATCTACCTATGAAGTTTCATGAATGTGAGTTGAACCATTATCAAGTTATCATCCGGAAACCAATTGTTTAAGATTTACTACGTTCAATGTCACTGTGACCTTGACCTTCGACGTAGCATGTCCAAAATCAATAGGGTTCTTCCTCCCACCAAGACCAGCCTACGTATGAAGTTTAATGAATGTGAGTTGAACCACTATCAAGTTATCATCCGGAAACCAATTGTTTACGCCCGCCCGTCCGCCATTCACCAAACTATAAGTCGAGTTTGACTTCGTCACAACTCGACTAAAAATGGCCATTCACAGTTCTTGGTTTGACATTACAAGTTGCATGAATAAATATTCCTGCTAGCACTTGTAAACCCTCTACAAGCTGCCAGACATCAATATTTGGGATACATTTGAGATAAAATGAACCATTTTTAAATTGACACAGCACTCAGTGGGTATGTGTCAAACAAACATAACTCCTTTTGTCGGTCATTGGCTTGTTGGCCGACGATATTGACATTAAACCACTCCACCGTTAATGATGGTTTTTACCTGAACAATTTTTTATCAAACTGAGTCATCTGGCACTACTATACTCACCTTTCTCATAACATCAATGACGGAACTTCAGTGAGACAGTTAAAAACAATTCATCAGACACTGTGGGGTCATGAAAAATCATGGAATCTCATCGGGAAAAGCCATGATAAACCAGAATCATAAAGTCTAGTTTATTTATTGTTGTTTATGGTCTTATACTTCAATCCTTTATACCCATTTTGCTCATTTTAGAGGACTTCCACCCCAAGCATTAGTGGCTGGGTCCTATTTTATGGAGCTTGTTTACAATGGTAAACAAGCACTGCCTCACATTCGGGGGTTCCAGCAGGGGACACTTACGAACAGAATGAGTATAATTGGTTTCTGTTCAACAAAATGTATCACTGTAAATTGGACCAATCTTACCAATTCATATTTTCTCCATTAATTTCTAGTAGACACCAAAATGAAAGTGTCAATGACACTGTAACTCATCCTGACAAACCTGAACTTGGTAAGTTATAAATGAAATGGCAAAATTGAAGATCACTGGTACCAATGTTATTTGATGAAATTTCAACATAACAGCATTGTGTGTGCACAACGTCAGAGTAATCCATGCATTTTAAATGTAAACTGTAAGACTGGCTAAAGGAAGAATGTTGATACACAAATGCAGTATGTTCAGAGGTTATTGTAAATGGCAACGTTTTTCACAGAAATGAATGCTAATCAATAGCTCTTATCTAAAGATCTTGCCTAATGAGCACACCAAGTTAAAAAACAATTCTATGATAAATGTGGCCTGTAGGCCATGTCAAAGAAGAATGTTGATGCACAAATGCAATAAATTCAAAGATTGTTGCTAATAGCAACAGTTTTTGATGGAAATGAAAAGAAAATCAATAGCTCCTATCTTTGTCACCCTGCATAAGCATTCAAAACAACCTGATAATGAATGTGCCCTCTGAGGCATGCCAAAGGAAGATGTTAATGCACAAATGCACTAAGTAGAAGGTCATTGCTTGTGGCAATGGTTTTTTTTTTTTTTCATGGAAATTCATAAATATACCCTGCAGAGAGTGCAAAAGAGATAAGTTGATGCACAGATGCAGTAAATTCAAAGGCTGGTGATAATGACAATAATTTTTTATGGAAATGAAAAAAATCAATAGCTCAGAGCTAGAGGTCACCCTGAACACACATACCAAGTTCATCTGATCATAAATGTGCCTTGAAGGGTGTGTTAAAGGGAAATATTGAGGTCTGACTAAACTAAGTTCAAAGGTCAGTGGCAACATTTTTTGACAGAAATGGAAGAAAATCGACAGCTCCCATACAGATGTCACCCCACACAAGCACACCAAGTTTGCAAGTGATCCAATCATAAATGTGCCCTGCAGGGTGTGTCAAAGGGAAATATTGATGCTTAACTGCACTAAGTTTTTACTAAGTTCATCAAAGGTCATTGCCAGTGGCAACATTTTTCGACGGAAATCAAAGAAAATTGATAGTTCCCATCTAGAGGTAACCCCAAACAAGCATACAAAGTTTCAAACTGATCTGATCATAAATGAGCCCTGTAGGGCATGCCAAAGGAATATACTGATGCCTGACTGAACAAAGTTCAAAGATCGTTGCCAGTGGCAACATTTTTTGACGGACGGAAATGGAAGAAAATCGATAGCTCCCATCTAGAGGTCACCCCAAACAAGCATGCCAGGTTTCAAAGCAATCCGATCATAACTGTGCCCTGTAGGGTGTGCCAAAGGGAAATACTGAGGTCTGACTAAACTAAGTTCTAAGAACGTTAGCCGCAGCAACATTTATTGACGGAAATGGAAGAAAATCGATAGCTCCCATCTAGAGGTCACCCCAAACAAGCATGCCAGGTTTCAAAGCAAACCGATCATAAATGTGCCTTGTAGGGTGTGCCAAAGGGAAATATTGAGGTCTGACTAAACTACGTTCTAAGAATGTTGGCCGCGGCAACATTTTTTGACAGATATTGAAGAAAATCAAAAGCTCCCATCTAGAGGTCACCCCAAACAAGCATACCAAGTTTCAAGGCTATCTGATCATAAAATCGATCTGTGAGGTGTGCCAAAGGAAATTGTGGACGTACGTACGCCGATGGACGAGAAGTGATGGCAATAGCTCAGCTTGACTTTGTCAAGTTGAGCTAATTATATTGAGTTAATTGGGAATTTTCCCATTAACAAAATATAAATAATAAGTTAAATTCTTATTGAAAGTTTGATTCATGGATTTCTGTTTCAAAAGATATCGTGCAATAAACAGCGACAGTAATTTTGTAAAGTTTACTCTTTGTGTCGAGTGAAATAAGAACTTTTAAAGTTCAATTTTGTTTGTAAAAACAGCTAACACATATTCTATTCATCTGAACAAACTGAAGTTGTTTTTCCAAAACAAATTATATAAATTGTTTGATAACAGTTAAGGCCCCACAAAGTAGATCATCTGTTTCTCAGGCCATTTTTGGGGTAAAATTAAATGTGGGCGGATGTTTTTTTTTAATTTTATTTCTTGTTTTTGTAATTATTTCTTTGCCATCAAAAGTTCACATTCTTGGTTTGTTTTATGTTTTAGGCCTCATAATCTACAGAATAGCATAGATGGTGGTGTATTTCGTCCCTTGAGTGCAAGAAGGCTTTGCAATGCTATAGGGATAAATTTATCAATTTTTTTTAACTTGGGTAAAATATCAGACATGAACCATTTAATTTTATCAAGTTTGCATTGGTTATAAAAAAGAGATCTTGCGGCAGCCAAAAGGACCAAACAGGAGGGCCTGAAAAACAGATTTTTAACTTTTTATGGTCTTAAAAACTGTTTAAAAATCACAAATAAGGCTGATGTAAAACTGAATTGATGAAATGTTTCAATACAGTCTGACATTAAAGAAATCATTGATAAAAGGGATGCTCCAAAAATGAAAAAATTGAAAGTAATTTATATATTTTTTATACTTACCAATGGCCCAAACTAGCTGGTGCTAACTCAAAAATATCTAGGGCCAAACACAAATTTTGCCCCCCAATCCCCAAAATTTGCATGCAAAACCGAAAATTAGAAGTCCTATCTGGCCCTCCATACATTTACCCTCCGCGCATGCGCAGACGCCAGGAAGTCACCGAAACTGGCGCCAATATCATTCTTTGTAAAAAGATTATTATAATATAATAATTCAGCGGGGCGGTATGAGTGCCCAGTAGAGCCCACTCATGGGAGGGCCATTCCCATCTGGGCCATTGGTAAGTATAAAAAATATATAAATTACTATAAATTTTATAATTTTTTCATATTTTTATACTGTATACCAATGGCCCAGACTAGCTGAATTGTAAAAAGGTGGAGGGCCTAGAACTTCCAAAATAGTAGATCAACATAGATCAAATCCTTCAATCCATGATGAAGAAAATTAGAATAATTAGAATTTACATGTATGTCTCTTTATACCATAATAAAAGAGACATATCCTAATATGGATCCCAATTATATAAATCTTAAATCCGAGCATGAAATCATGTTAATTAGGATGTAACAAATAAACAATTTTTAAGGCTAGACTGGACTAGGCCCTAAAAATTAGAATGGCATATTGAGAATGAGAGAAAATTGCCCATAAACCTACGCCAAACAATAATACTACAGCTGATCGCCGAATATAGTACGACAAAACAGCTTCCTTCATAGTTACATACCCAATAAGCCAGAGAAGTGGACAAAATGACCCCCCCCCCCTTTTTTTTTAACATATCTACAAAAGAAAGAGGGGAGAGCTCTGGAATCAATAAGCAGAACCCGGAAATGATATAAATATCGATCAGGCACTCAAAAATTAATTCATGAATAATAAATGGTGCTTAACGCCACTTCACAAGCCAAGGCTATAGTGATGATTTTGGTAAATAACATTATCCGCTACAAAATATTCAAATTCATGTCGAAACCTCCTCACCCACATTACTTAATCATTGCTGGTCCAAACAGCAAGCTCCCTCACATCTGATATACTCCGTTATATCACTGAGAGCGGAGAATGACGTGAAGAACAAAACTTCCCTTGAAGAAGAAAACCCTCTTGTGGGGGAAGCTTCTGGTGAACGTACAATAACAGACACTATAACCTCAATGTAATCAATAGAAACAAATGAATTGAGGAATACACATATCCTATCATTCATTCCCATGAAAACGGCTGAGCGTCAAATGTATGCACTCAAATGCCTAATACTGGTGACACAAATAATGAAAACTATTAATCCTGTGCGCCACAAACTTAACTATCCTGAAGTGATCCTACATAAGATCATGTAATAGCCATACAGTTAGAATAAGCTCAAGATGCTGCCAGCGCTTTACTTCATGCGCTGAAATCTTAAGCACTGACTGCTGATTGGAAGATAAATTTTCCTAAGCAGTACGAATAGCTAACTGACTCCATATAGCAATGGAATGAACCGAAATGTCCCTTCTATTGGAAATTAATGATCAAAGAAGAGTTCTTCTCTCTTCTGATAAACTCTGATCTGTGTCTATAAATACATGATCGCTAATAATATCAATTCAATGATGCAGAGTAAACAAGACATCATTTCTGAATATATGGTCTCCAAGAACCGGGGGTCCCAAGATCCCTGCATAGAGAGACCATCGGACTCAGGATTGTAACCCAATATATGAACTCACATCCGTCATAATTGAGAAAACCTTAACTTGACCTTATGTTAAAAGATTCTCTAAAACAAAACAGGTCTAGAGCGAAAAACGTCTACCATTCCAGTTAAGAATAACTAGAGGGGACGTGTAGTAAGCGACCCATCGAAATAACATTCATAGCCGCTCCGCACAACCCCATCCGGCGCACAACATTTTCCGCTGTTAATGCGTCAGATAAAAGATAAAGTGAGCCAATCAACTGGCTAATTCGCTCTGTGAAACAACAGACGAACCAGCCTGTTGAAAATGAATAGTAGGATACGTGTATCCTATCATTCATCCCATGAGACATTATCTAGTTCATAATTCAAGTGATCTAAAGAACTATACTCGCTGCATCACCAAATGCTCGCTTTGCAACTGAAAGATTATCATAAATAACCTAATTATCCAGTTCCAGTCAAAATCAGTCGGACCGAGCTCTATAAGAGCCTCAAGCCACCGGCTCAGGGGTGTCTGATCAGTAACTCAAACAGACATAAACCCCCTGTGGCTGTATAGACAATCCCTAAAGTAATATATAGGAGGGATACCTATACCTTCGCTATGAGTCCTTATAGACGATCTGAGTCTAGGACAATCTCTCCTACTCTTTCTGTTGGTGTGGTTGATTAGACCCCAACTTAAAGAGTCCAGTATTGATGCTTTCTTGTAGCTTAATCCTACAATAATGAAAGCTTACCATCAAAGACTTAGGGATACCTATACTTTCACTATGAGTCCTTATAGACGATCTGAGTCTAGGACAACCTCTCCTACTCTTTCTGCTGGTGTTGGTCGATTAGACCCAAACTTAAAGAGTTAGACCCAAACTTAAAGAGTTGAGTATTGATGCCTTCTTGTAGCTTAATCCTACATTAATGAAAGCTTACCATCAAAGACTAGTGTCTGGAAAACTAAAGCGACCTGTAGCAAGTTTTCCACCTAGTCAAATGTTAAAGATGATGACACAAGGCTTCGTCATATCAGAATAGCTCCCACTTAACATTTGTTAAGACAGAGATATATATTATAATAGGTCTGGAAAAATTTTTTAAAAGGTACAAACGACCAAAAAATTCCTTTCCATGTAGACGTTGCGTCACAGTACTTGAAATTGAAGTACATAAGACCATGAGTCTAAATTCGCTCTGAATAAGAAATTATCTTCTCAATTGTGTACGAGCGAACAGCTAAATGATGAAGGTAAGGCTACAACTAAGATCTTAGCCTGCTCATTCAACGCAGAGAAACTCTCAACACATCTTCCCCTGTCGTTTTTTAAATGTATTTAAACAAAAAAAACGGTTAAAAATACAGAAGAAGATGATAAGAAACCATATTAAGTTAAATATGGCATCGTCTACACAATCAAAGACCTGTGACACCCGTGTAGACTTAACCGGAAAGAGATCTTATTATCCTGCTCTATGTCCGGATGAAGTCAGCGTCTAACAATGCTAGCGGTTTCTCATTATTACTCGCAGCACTGTGATTCACTGGAACAAGTTCAAGGAAACGATAATGTATAGTATCCATATCATCCATGAGTTGTTCCGAAAGGGAAAGTTATCCTCCTCCGTCTAAATCAGTTAGAATCACGGTCACCGGCATCTGAACAGGCAGATGACTGGACCGATCAAGCACCATTCAACAGCTCAAGTTTTGAGACTGACATTGAGTGCTTCTGCCTTAGCAGGAATGCTGTGATTAGCTGCGCAATTTGTGACAGCAAGTCCGTTACGGAGGCCTGAGGAGCAGCTGTCATAAATTGCTTGTCCGCCAGCTGCTCCTAGGACAGTGTGTCCGAGATGGCTCTTACAGTGGACGTCCCGAAGAATGAAGCCTCATCTCCTTGGCTACTAGATGGTGTGACTTTCTTTACAAAAGATGGACCTTTTGACGATGCAGACTAGATATCCTAAGTCACTTAGCCAAGGTGCGGTCGGGAGTGCTTGGTAGACAAACTGTAGCCGTCCCCGGCTAAGATTTGAACTAAGCGTACCAGACAATAGCTATGTACGTAAGCTCTGACTAACGCAAGTTCCTACCAACAACACCCGGCCCCAGATGTTGTTAAAAGAGAGAGAGGGCTCTCCCTCTTGCTCGCGGACCGGGGAGACCTGACTGAGCGTACTTCAGAACTTGCCGGCTTCTTATTTCCATCAACGCAGGGTGAGCATGATTGGATTAAATAGTGCTCGCTACACCCTTATTCTCTCTCGACCGCTACGGACATGCCCGGCGTCACACTACCCATATTCTGAGTAACGACCCACCGGTTCAGCTAGCTGGAGACAAGGTCGTAAACCCTATATTCTAAGGTCTAGAACTTGTCTTATATCATTGAGCACTTATGCCGCTAGCTCTGAATACAATGTACATGCGACACATCCAGTGTCATGGTCCTCATATTCAATCTTAACCGCTTCACCGGCGTCCTGGAACTGAAACCACTAATCGTGGTTTATAGCCCTGTGAAATATAAAGAGCACTTTATCCGTTATGTAGAGGAAGCTGTAAGACTAGCCGACCCCGGCTGCCTATTAGACATAACATCCCGGACAGGAGGCATGGACGTATACTCCAACTGATTCAAGTTCCTACCAACAACCTCTGTCCCCAGATGATGCTGTAAGAGAGAGAGACTTCTCTCTTGCTCGCGGTCCTGGCTGACCTGGACAAGTGTACCTCAGAACTTGCCGGCTTCCTCCTTCCGTCGTCGCTGGGTGAGCATGGTTGTATAAATAGTGCTTGCTCCACCCTATATCATCTCCTAGCCGAGCGGACATACCGGGTTCACAGTTCTCAGAGGTCTCAGTAACCACTTCACCGGTCGAGCTAGCTGGCGACAACAGACTTTGTGCGGTCGTGTGTGCTTTTCGAACGTAGAGGAAGGTATAAGACTATCCGACCCTGGCAGCCTATTATAAGGAGCGTCCCAGACAAGAAGGCATGGACGTAAGCTCCAACTGACACAAGTTTCTACCAACAACCTCTGACCCCAGATGTTGTGATAAGAGAGAGGGGTCTCTCTCTTGCTCGCGATCATGGTAGATCTGGACGAGCATTCCTGAGAACTTGTCTGCTTCTTCCTTTCCGTCGTCGCAGAGTGAGCGTGTTCGGATTTTATAGAGCTCGCTACACCCTTATTCCTCTTCTCGACCGCTACGGACATACCCGGCGTCACACCACCCATATTCTGTGTGATAGATCTGCCAGTTGAGCTAGCTGGAGACATGGGACGTAAACCCTATATTCTAAGGCCTAGTCTTTGTCTTATATCATTGAGCACTTTACAGCTAGCTCTAATAGTATAATGCGATGACGGAAGCACACTCTCTGAGGCGTCATGAAACCACACCATGTTCTTGTTCCTCTGTAAATAGAAACTAAAAAACTATAGTGACATTTTGGCGAGAGGACCAGCAGTGTCCCCTCGCATGAGAGGACCGATAGTGTCCACTCGCCTAACACAAAACATGACAACAGTCATCCACATTGTCAAAATCTGACACATGGAGCAAGAATTAGTGGAAGTACATCGACCAAAAGCAAGACAACGACCATGTAAATAGAGGAAAGGCTTCCTCTTATTGCCCTGCTAGTAGATAAAAATAATTACCTAAAATCTAATACATGTCAATTGTACTACCACCAAATCTACATAAAAATAAGTTAACATTAAAATAAAATCGATGAAACAATACATCCAAAAGAAAAATTCCTTCAAAAAATAAAAAAAAATTTTGAAAATTTTTTTCTTATATAAGAGCCCAAGTTCCCAAAGGGAATGATGAGCCCAAAAAAGCCTAAGTGTGGAAAAATTATAAAAATATGCTATAAAATAAACTACCACACTATCAAAATATTTAATGTTACTTACAATCGTCGTTCTTAAAAATAATAGGAAACTACCTAGAGCATTGTCAATGTAAACAAAAAAAAACAGAAACAAGACCCCAAGCAACACGGCTCGAAGTCATTAACAGAAACAAGACTATCCGATGTAAAGCAAGATCTTCATCAGAAGAAAAAACAATACACTGGATGTATGATGCATGACCAAAACGCCCAAACACCCCAAGGGTGAGGACGTAACCATGGGGATGTACAGAATAATCTTCTGTATAATATGTTAAACTCCCAAGAAATTTTATTTAAAAAATTTCAATAAAACAAGCCAAACAGCTTGGGAGCTTAAATGGGGGATCAAGGGAAGGTAGGGAATGAATACTAAACAAACAGTGGACAGATCATTATCAATCAATGATGACGTCAGGCCCATGTCCCGAAATTAGGGAACAAGAACTAATTTTTATAAATATTATAAAATTACAGCCCTATACATTTTAAACCACCATTTCTTCCTTCCTTTATCCAGTTGTGTCTTTGGATCCACCAAAACAACCATTGATTTGTGTCTGGCATCATTAAAACTGAGATTTAAAAGCACAGAAGTCAGTTTGTTGTTATCTGACTAAAGGACCAAACAAAGAATGATGTTGGCGCCAGTTTCGGTGACTTCCTGGCGTCTGCACATGCACAGAGGGTAAATGTATGCAGGGCCAGATAGGACTTCTAATTTTCGGTTTTGCATGCAAATTTTGGGGATTGGGGGCAAAATTTGTGTTTGGCCCTAGATATTTTTGAGTTAGAACCAGCTAGTCTGGGCCATTGGTATACAGTAAACAAGAGGCCACGGGGCCTGAAGCGCTCATCTTGTACAGAACACAATTTAAACAGAGTCCAAGAATGAGTCTACATTAAGCAAGCCATCTTCATAGGCTACACTGTCAATCCTTGAGTCCCTCAGGAGTGACAAAAATAATCTGGGCATCATGCCTTTTCTTCAGTTGATCTTAAGTAAAATGTAGAGCTCCCCTATGAAGCCCCTTGATGCAACCTATGTGGATTAATCTTAGTAACTCTAGAAGGTACTGAATACAAAATTTTTAATTCTTCAGCAAAATGGCTAATTCCGGCTCCCATAGAGAGCCCAAATATTAACCCAGGCTCTTGATTTGAACACAGTTAAATCTGACTTCCCTAGAGATGTTGTGTACCGAATATGAAAGCATTCTGACTGCTGGATCTGAAGAAGAAAAATTGTAAAGAAATTTCTTTGAATTGCACTAAGTTCAAATTTGGGCTACCATAGCGAGCCCAAATATGGACCTATGGATCCGATTTGAACAAACTTGAATCTGACCCCCCTAGGGATGTTGTATACCAAATGTGAAAGCATTCTGACAAGTGAATCTGAAGAAGAAGATTTTTGAAGAAATTCCCTCATATTGTACTAAGTTAAATTTCATGTTCCCATATGGAGCCCAAATATTAACCTAGGCACTCGAATTGAACAACCTCGAATCTGAACCAAATATAAAAGCATTCCGACTGGTGGATCTGAAGAAGAAGATTTTTAAAGAAATTTTCTCATATTGCACTAAGTAAAAATTTGGGCTACCATAGTGAGCCCAAATATATACCTAGGGATCTGATTTGAACAAACTTGAATCTGACACCCATAGAGATGTTGCATACCAAATATCAAAGCATTCTGACTGATGGATCTGAAGAAGAAGATTTTTTTAAATTACCCTCCATATTGAACAAAGATAAAATTTGGGCTTCCATAGGAAGCCCAAATATTAACCTAGGGACTCGGTTTGAACAATCTAGAATCTGACCCTCATAACAATGATGTATACCAAATATTAAAAGATTCTGACTGGTGGTTCTGAAGAAGAAGATTTTTAAAGAATATTCCCCATATTACCCTATGTTAAAACTTCAGGCTCCTGTAGAGAGCCCAAATATGAACCAATGAGCTTTATTTCAACAAACGTTTATCTGACCCCCCTATGAATGCTGTATACCAAATATCAAAAGATTCTGATGATTGGTTCTGGAGAAAAGATTTTTTTAAATTTGTGCAAATATGCTGACTCAGCATTTTTTCGATGCCCATTACAGAACACCCTAACGTAACCGATGGCAATTTTATTTTACCATTCAATTCTACTGGTCATAAGGATACTTCATACCAAATAAAAGCTCTCTGTTCCGTGGGGTTTGGAAAATATGGGCATTTGAAAATATTTCTATTTTTAGCTCCCAGGGTTCCCATGGGGATGCGGGAATTTTTTTTTTTGCATGGGTCAAGTACTTATGACCCAATACTACCACAAACCAAATTTGGTTCATACCGGACCATCGGTTCAGAAAATAGAAATTTTGGGCGGGGTCAAAAATCTTACCCCTCCTATTACAAAGCCAAATATTACTTCACGAACTTCGTTTGAACAAATTTGATTCTACACCTCATATGGAAGCTCCATAGCAAATATCAAGTCACTGTACACACTGGTTCTTGAGAAGAAGATTTTAAAAATATTTTGGTGCATTTTCCCCCACTCCCTCCCTGTGGGGCTGGGCATGCTGAGTTGAACAAAAATGAAATGCCCCTTTAGGACCATCACTCACACAAACTTTCACTTGAATTGGCCCAGTGGCTTTGGAGGAGAAGACCAAAACATGGTGTTGACGGACGACGGATGGGAAGCGATGAGATTAGCTCAGCTTGACTTTGTCAAGATGAGCTAAAAAATATAATTGTTTAAAAAAGCCAGTGTTGTATTATTGTTTTGTGGCAGAGTGGGGAGGGAGGTGGATCTGGGGGGGTGGGGGGTGGGGTCTTAGAAACAGATTTTTAACTTTTGTAGGCCAAAAAACTGTACAGTAGAACAGATTTTGAGAGACCACCGCAATGCCACAAAGTGGTCATCAAAACAGGTGGGCTCTGCTCTTTCAGGACCTTTGCACTGACCACAAAGGAAATGGTGCGATTGGTGCATATTTATTTATGCAATGGTGAGGTATGCTCTTGAAAGTTTCAATATATCCTCTTCACCTTGTCAGTTCGCTCTTGAATTAATGAAGTTTTATTGACTTGCGTGATTTTTCTTTTTGGTCCATTGGTGGACAGTTTTACAAACTAACATGGCTAATTTTCATAGTTTATGGATGAGAAAAAACCTGTATACTGGGCCTATAAAAAAAATGTTTTCTTGTTTCTCAGGCAATTTGTCAAGAATTTTATGATGGGGGGGGGAGGGGGGGGGGGGGGTTATTTGTTTATTCCCAAAACAGTTCTGAAAATAGTTGGAATCAGAAATTGAGCTACTTACACGATTATGTGACAAACGAATGTTTTCGGCAGTGAAAATTTCCCATAATGTAGTTGAAAATTTAACAAACTATATCTTGTTTGACAGAGCTATGTGAGCTCTGTCAAACAAAGTATAGTTGGTTAAATATTTGTCCCACAAGTGCAAAATAGTGTCACAAAAGATTTCCAGGTGAAAAAAAGGTGAAGAGGCAGATTTTGAATCACGAGGGTGGTGGCTGAGAAACCAGAATTTTTTTTAAATAGCCTTTTGTTATGTATACTATGCTAGTTGTTTTCCTTACCAAATATAATTAAAACCTGAATCACCATTTGGAAGTTCTTGCTTAAAAAGTGTTATTCTTATTTTGGGATAAAAATGACCAACTGTGGTCAGTACTTTGATGACTGTGAAACTCAAAAATGTAATATCCTCTTCCTCTTGTCAATGAACACCACTGAATTAAGTTTCAAACCTGTTAATTTTGAATTAATTGAATTTGGGGATTTGTGATTTTGGGTTTTTTTATGTCTGCAGTTTTAAAAAGTGAGATGGCTGTCTAATTTACTACATTTATGCGCGAGAGAAAAAAAAACATCTGGAAGTTGTTGCTTAACAATTTTCTTATTTTTAGAACAAAATGGCCAACAATGGCCATTTTTGATGAATGTCAAACTCCAAAATGTGATATTCTCTTCCTCTTATTAATAAATGCAACTGAGTTAAGTTTCATACCTACTGACCTTGAATTAATGTAGTTTTTGTGATTTGTGTTATTTTTGGGTTTTTGTCTGTAAACGGACATTGTTAAAAACTAAGATGGCTGGCACATTGCAGAATTTCATGCACAAGAGAAAAACTTGTACACTATGTTATGTATATTGTGGCAGTTGTTTCCACACCCCAAATAATTCAAATCCAAATAACCAAAGGCAGCCATTTTTGATGACTGTCAAAAACCAAAATGTGACATTCTCTTCATCTTAATGAAGTACACCACTGCATTAAAGTTTTCACAATAAATGGCCTTGAGTTAGTTGAGTTATGGTGATTTATGTTTCTTTTCTAGAGAAGCACTGATCGCTATGTTCCCCAGCTCCAAATATTGTATAATTTGATCTTTGACCTTGACCTCCATCGAACATCCTCATAAGCAACATGTATGCCAAGTTGTATGCCAAGCTTCAACAAAATCCAACAAGGCATTTCAGAGTTATGGAGCAGACACGAAAATCTTCTTGACAGTTGACCTTGATCTGTGACCTTGACCTCCCTAAAAAAAAAAAACTTGTGTGTGACACATCGTCTCCTCATAAGCAACATGTATGCCAAATTACAACAAAATCCAACGAAGCATCTCAGAGTTATGAAGCGGACACGAAAATCTTCCTGATGGACAGTTGGTCAGTGATCTTGACCACCAATGAATGCGAAAACAATTTTGTGCGTGACACAACATCTCCTCATAAGCAACATGTATGCCAAGTTTCAACAAAATCCAACGAAGCATCTCAGAGTTATGAAGCGGACACGAAAAAATCTTCCTGATATACAGTTGATCGGTGACCTTGACCTCCAATGAACCCCCCAAAAATTTTGTGCACGACACGTCTCCTCATAAGCAACATGTATGCCAAGTGTCAACGAAATCCAATGAAGCATCACAGTGTTATGGAGCGGACACGAAAATCTTCCTGATGAACAGATGGATGGATGGACAGACAGACAGACAGGTGGAAATGACAAACACTATATGCCCCAAAAAATTTTTTTGGGGGGCATAAAAATTATCTCAATATTTCTACCGATAGTTGAAAAAAGTTCGGAAAACATGGATGAATGGACAAGCCGGATGGACAGGCTGAATATTAATGGGAACCCACTATAGACAGCAGGGTCCCAATTAGTGCACCATACCACTCAGAAGTCATTTTTAACATCCATCTGATATTTATTCAAATTTTGAAGCCTCACCACCACAAGTTGAGATCAGTCACAAAATGAAAATAGACCCCACTATTCATGAGTCACATGATGATAGAAGTATTAAAATTGAAAAATAAAGTTCAGAGCTCCTTTGAAACTGAGAATTGAACCTAGAAATAATGGGGTTTAATGTCAAAAACAAAAGGTCATTTCCCTCCATTGTAATTATGATTGCGTAGGAGCTTTTATTCTCAGTTGGGTTTTGTTTTGAATTAAAAAATGAGTAACCTTTTGTATATAGATTAATGCTTTATTCATAAATACAACCACACAGTCATTGGTAAACAAACTCAAATGTGTTGTGAGCCACACCACATGCACAATAGAAGGCACAATGCAAGCATTACAACTGGCATGTGACTGCCACATTTATGAAAGTATAAGCTCATTATGAGTAAAAATAACCTCTTTAGCATTAAAACAATGGTCGTTAGTTGCATTCAACTAGAGGTTTCTCACAACAGTGTCAGTATAGAATAAAAGTTATTAGTGCATGGAAAATACGGTTGTTGGTGACTGGTGGTCGGTCACAGCAAGTATCATTCAAGACAAGTTATACTGTATGTGTTTCTGTAAACATTTGAAAAATATTTTAGGAAATAACTAATCAATAGATAAAAGAGTTACGGTCAAAAATATGAGAAAAGACAGAAATTAAATCATTAATTACCGTGACATCTGTTCCAATATCACCATCTGTTGTGAGAGAATTACTTGGAAGTGAATAGGTTGGATTGCTTTCAGCATCTTCTTTACACCATTTTGTCAAAATGTCTGAAGAAATAAAAAAGAAGATATTTTTCACATATTCATCGGTCACTTATTTGACTTGAAAATGTAAAATTAAGTCATTCAATGAAGTTTGAAATACTTATTGGGATCGTTAGCCTTTTTTTCTCTCATTCAGTCGCTCATTTCCTTGGAAATAGGCAATAAGGCTTTCAGAGGTTTCTACAAAGTTAAACAGATAAGACAGTTCCTCACCAAAGACTCAACAAAAACCCTAGTTCATGCCTTTGTAACTTCACATTTGGATTATTGTAATGCCTTACTGTTCAACCTTCCACAATATCAGTACTCTCGACTGCAGATGGTATTAAATGCATCAGCCCGAGTGGTATGTAGGGTATCACGATCTCAACATATCACTCCTGTTCTGAGGGATATGCAATGGCTGCCAGTCAAGTACAGAACAATTTTCAAAACTTTATTATTAGTTTTTAAGACACAAAACAACATGTCACCAGCCTACTTCGAAGAACTCCTTAATACCAAGAATGTGTGTCAATACAACCTGAGGTAAGATGATAAAATGCTGCTACATGTTCCAAAACATAGGTGTAAGACATTTGGAGATAGGTCATTCTCATTTGCTGGCCCTCACTTGTGGAATAATTTACCAGAACACCTAAAAAGACTGTCAAATGTCAACCTTTTCAAGAAAGGTCTCAAAACATACCTGTTTCAAAAAGCCAAAAATTGATGTTCTGGACTGTAAGATACTGTATATATTCCGTTTGTATATTTGCATGAGCTCAGTAACATGTACAGCACCTTAGAATATGGTTCTATATCTTTTGAACTATAATTTTGGTGCTATATAAATGAGTATATTATTATTATTAGTTTTAACCCTTTGCATGCTGGCAGATATTCCTGCCCAAGACAAAAATCTCCTGCCACTGAGATTTTCGTATAATTTAGGCACATTTAACCCTTTACCTAACATGAAAAGCAGACGACACTTGCAAACAAAATTCTTGAATGACCTATTTTTTCAGTTTTTGCTTCAGCCATTTTGGATATGTATTCTCCAATAAAAACCATATCTAAAAATTGTCACCAGTTTGCTGCGGATGAACAATTTGTGTGGGGCTGCCGTTAGGGCGACATCAGGACGTCAACATCAAATGAAAGTGTCAATGACACTGTAGCTTAACTTGTGTGTGTGTTGTGTTTGATGAAAAGGATAATGTTCAATGTTTATGCAAGAATTATGAAATAAGACAAGAATTGTGATAATTGGGAATATGTTAATTTCTGTTCCCTGTATGCTATGTTTTCAATAAAAACAATGTGAGGTGTAGACTGTACTAAAGAGCTGAGGGGTGGGTTAATGTCGCCCTCACAGTTAATGTATGTGGCTCTCACAGTTAATGTATGTCAACGAAAGTTACCAAGCTACAGTGAAATTATTCCAAAACGAGTCATCCTATCAAGTTACAATGAAACCCCTTCATTAATATGGCCTGTAGACTGTGCTAAAGGTTTTCGGGCTTCGGGCCTGGGCAGCCATCATGATTTACCGATCGCAACCAAAAGGAGACGTCCTTATCTCAACATTATACCGAGTCATCCTACCAAATTACAATGAAATCCCTTCATAAATACGACCTGTAGTCTGTGCTAAATTTTTTTCGATTTTGGGCTCAGGTAGCCATCCATCATGGTTGAACGATCGACGTTCTCATCTGGGCATTATCTGGAGTGATCCTACCAAGTTACAATGAAATCCCTTCATAAATATGACCTGTACACTGTGCTAAAGGTTTTCGGGCTTCAGGCCCCTGAAGCCATCACAGTTGACTAATCACGACCAAAAGGGGGGCATTATCATCTAGACATTATATGGCGTCAATCTACCAAGTTACAATGAAATCTGTCCATAAATACGACCACTAGACTATGCTAAAAGTTTTCGGGTTTTGGGCTTGGGCAGTCATCACGGTTGACAGATCACGACCAAATGGGGAAGTTCTCATCTAGACATCATACAGAGTCATCCTACCAAGTTACAATGAAATTCCTCCATATTAAATATGACCTGCAGACTGTGCTAAAAGTTTTTGGGTTTTGGGCTTGGGTTGACAGATCATGACTATAAGGGGACGTTCTCATTTAGATATTATATAGAGGCTTACAATGAAGTCCCTTCATAAATATGACCTGTAGACTGTGCTAAAGGTTTTCGGGTTTTGGGCTCGGGCAGCCATTAGGTTGACCGATCACGACCAAAAGGGGACATTTTCATCTAGACATGACCCCAAACCTGCATATGAAATTTTGTGATGATCAGACAAGAACTACAGGGTGTAGCCTGTACTAAAGTAAAATGTGAACAGACTCACAGACTAACAAACTCACAGACTAACAGACTTCCACATGCGTGATGGCAATAGCTTATCTTGACTTTGTCAAGTTGAGCTAAAAATATAAAGTTTGTCTAATTTACATGAAAATTTATTATGGTGCAGAGAACAAAAAATAAAAAGATAGTTTGGGGATTTTTCAATTAAACGTCATTCATGTTTTTCCTCTCATTTTGCGACAACCCTACCTTCGCAACAGATAGTTGGAAGGATGTCAAGGCACAATTGTATGCTCATCCGTGCAACAAACTGAATGCTATGACGTTAAATGTGATGGAGGTATAAAAAATGTAAAACTTAAATTCCACTTTCGGAAGGTTTGACCATACAACTGTTCAGCATTCATGGCTCCAAACACACAGTGATATGATGTAAACAACATTGGGGGAACACCCCTCCCATTTGTTGACAGACCTACACCCCAAAACATAGCACTAAATTTATATAACAAGTGGTTAGAGGAATAATTGGAGACAAGCAATGCCAATTTTTATCCACACTGCACAAAAATTGTTGATGTTATAACGTAAATGACTATTGAGGGCAGAAAACATCAAAATTAAATTTCACTGCACAAAGTTGAAATCTTAGGATATTTTAGTACTTGATGTCACAAATACAAACTGAACACATTTTCAAAATCAAATGACAAATACCTGAAATATGGCAAAAACAATGTCGGGGGTACAAATCTTACGTTTTTGTGCACACATTCTCTTTTCAACCTCTTTTTCAGCAATTGCCTTTCAAAATTTTTAAAATATCATCACAATAGACACAAGACCTGACCTCCAAAACAGCATCTGCTGCCAAAACGGTGTTTGATGCCCTCTTGGTGTTGGCCATGCTTCGTTGAATGACTTGTGAAAATTCGTTTTCGGATTTTCAAAACCATCTTGTTGTAATTTTTTTCTCAAGACAAATACATTTTGTTCTCTGAAAATAAAGTTGCATATTATCAGCTTTTAGTAGGGCTTCTGCCTTATTTATTGAATAGAATTTAATTGATCTAGTGATGGAGCTTCATATGGTTTATTAACTGACATGAGTGCTAGAAGTCACTATCATCATTCTCCTGAAGTGATGAAAGCCACTTTAGTGTCTTTACACTACGTTCATTAACTTGTTTCCTCAGCAGTAGAAAAATGAAAGTGTCAATGACACTGTAGCTTAACTTGTGTGTTGTGTT
The DNA here is from genome assembly GCA_031216915.1 of Pictodentalium vernedei. Taxonomy (NCBI): domain Eukaryota; kingdom Metazoa; phylum Mollusca; class Scaphopoda; order Dentaliida; family Dentaliidae; genus Pictodentalium; species Pictodentalium vernedei. The sequence goes on along the minus strand of CM062291.1, from coordinate 305,390,874 downwards.
TGATGAAAAGGATAATGTTCAATGTTTATGAAAGGATTATGAAATAACACAAGAATTGTGATAATTGGGAATATGTTCATTTCTGTTCCCTGTATGCTATGTTTATGATAAAAATAATATGAGGTGTACACTGTACTAAAGATCTGAGGGGTGGGTTAATATGACCTCACAGTTAATATATGTGCCCCTCACAGTTAACATATATCAAAAAAAGTTACCAAATTACAATGAAATTATTCCAAAATGAGTCATCCTATCAAGTAACGTTAAAATCTCTTCATAAATATGGCCTGTAGACTGTGCTAAAGGTTTTCGGGCTTCGGGGACGTTCTCATCTAGACATTATATGAAGTCAACCTACCAAGTTACAATGATATCCCTCCATAAATACGATCTGTAGACTGTGCTAAAGGTTTTCGGGCTTCAGGCACCTGTAGACATCACAGTTGACCAACCACGACCAAAAGGGGATGTCATCATCTAGGCATTATATGGAGTCAACCTAACAAGCTACAATGAAATCCTTCCATAAATACGACCTACAGACATGCTAAAGGTTTTTGGGCTCGGGCAGCCATCAAGGCTGAATGATCATGACCAAAAGGGGACTTTCTCATCTGGACACTATTTGGTGTCATCCTACCAAGCTACAATAAAATCCCTTCATAATTATGACCTGTAGACTGTTCTAAAGGTTTTCGGGCTTTGGGCCCCTGAAGCCGTCACAGTTGCCCACTCGTGTCCAAAAGGGGACGTTCTCATCTAGACATTATATGAAGTCAACCTACCAAGTTACAATGAAATCCCTTCATAAATATGACCTTAGACTGTGCTAAAGTTTTTCGGGCTTCGGGCTCGGGCAGCCATCATGGTTGAATGATCGCAACCAAAGGGGACAATCTCATCTGGGCATCATCTGGAGTGATCCTGCGAAGTTACAATGAAATCCCTTCATAAATATGACCTGTAGACTGTGTTCAAGGTTTTTGGGCTTCGGGCACCTGTAGCCATCACAGTTGACCAATCACGACCAAAAGGGGATGTCATCATCTAGGCATTATATGGAGTCAACCTAACAATGTTACAATGAAATCCCTTCATAAATATGACCTTAGACTGTGCTAAAGTTTTTCGGGCTTCGGGCTTGGGCAGCCATCATGGTTGAATGATCGCAAACAAAGGGGACAATCTCATCTGGGCATCATCTGGAGTGATCCTGCGAAGTTACAATGAAATCCCTTCATAAATATGACCTGTAGACTGTGTTCAAGGTTTTTGGGCTTCGGGCACCTGTAGCCATCACAGTTGACCAATCACGACCAAAAGGGGATGTCATCATCTAGGCATTATATGGAGTCAACCTAACAATGTTACAATGAAATCCTTCTATAAATATAACCTTTTGCCTATGCTAAAGGTTTTTGGGCTCGGGCACCCATCAAGGCTGAATGATCACGGCCAAAATGGGACGTTTTCATCTTGACATTATTTGAAGTCACCTACCAAGTTACAATGAAATCCCTTCATAAATATGACCTGTAGACAGTGCTAAAGGTTTTCGGGCTTCGGTCACCGTTAGCCGTCAAAGTTGCCCAAACATGTCCAAAAGGGGACGTTCTCATCTAGACATTATATGAAGTCAACCTACCAAGTTACAAGGAAATCCCTTCACAAATATGACTTGTAGACTGTGCTTAAGGTTTTCGGGCTTCGGGCTCGGGCAGCCATCATGGTTGAATAATCGCAACCAAAGGGGACAATCTCATCTGGGCATCATCTGGAATGATCCTATGAAGTTACAATGAAATCCTTTCATAAATATGACCTGTAGACCGTGCTTAAGGTTTTTGGGCTTCGGGCACTTGTAGCCAACACAGCTGACCAATTATGACCAAAAGGGGATGTCATCATCTAGGCATTATATGGAGTCAACCTAATAGGTTACAATGAAATCCTTCCATAAATATGACCTTTTACCTATGCTAAAGGTTTTTGGGCTCGGGCACCCATCAAGGCTGAATGATCGCGATCAAAAGGGGACGTTCTCATCTAGACATTATTTGAAGTCATCCTATCAAGTTACAATGAAATCCCCTCATAAATATGACCTGTAGACTGTGCTAAAGGTTTTTGGGCTTCGGGCACCTTTAGCCATCACAGTTGCCCAATCATGTCCAAAAGGGGACGTTCTCATCTAGACATTATATGAAGTTAACCTACCAAGTTACAATGAAATCCCTTCATAAATATGACCTGTAGACTGTGCTAAAGGTTTTCGGGCTTCGGGCTCGGGCAGCCATCATGGGTGAATGATCGCACGTTCTCATCTAGACATTATAACCTACCAAGTTACAATGAAATCCCTTCATAAATATGACCTGTAGACTGTGCTAAAGGTTTTCGGGCTTCGGGCTCGGGCAGCCATCATGGGTGAATGATCGCAACCATAGGGGACAATCTCATCTGAGCATCATCTGGAGTGAACCTTAGAAGTTACAATGAAATCCCTTCATAAATATGACCTGTAGACTGTGCTCAAGGTTTTCGGGCTTCGGGCACTTGTAGCCATCACAACTGACCAATCACGACCGAAAGGGGATGTCATCATCTAGGCATTATATGGAGTCAACCTAACAGGTCACAATGAAATCCTTCCATAAATATGACCTTTTGCCTATGCTAAAGGTTTTTGGGCTCGGGCACCCATCAAGGCTGCATGATCGCGATCAAAATGGGACGTTCTCATCTAGACATTATTTGGAGTCATCCTGCCAAGTTACAATGAAATTGTATCATAAATATGACCTCTAGACTGTGCTAAAGGTTTTCGGGCTTCGGGCTCCTGTAGCCGTCACAGTTACCCAATTATCTCCAAAGGGGGACTTTCTCATCTAGATATTGTATGAAGTCAACCCACCAAGTTACAATGAAATTCCTCAATAAATATGACCTGTAGACTGTGCTAAAGGTTTTCGGGTTTTGGGCTCGGGCAGTCATCACGGTTGGCAGATCATGCCCAAATGGGGAAATTCGCATCTAGACATCATAAGGAGTCATCCTACCAAGTTACAATGAAATCCCTCCACATTAAACATGACCTGCAGACTGTGCTAAAAGTTTTTGGGTTTCGGGCTTGGGCAGCCATCACGGTTGATAGATCATGCCCAAAAGGGGACGTTCTCATCTAGGCACTATACAGAGGCATCCTACCAAGTTACAATGAAATCCCTTCATAAATACGACCTGTAGACTGTGCTAATGGTTTTCGGGTTTTGGGCTCGGGCAGCCATACCGGTTGCCCGATCGCGACCAAAAGGGGACGTTCTCATCTACACATGACCCCAAACCTGCATATGAAATTTCGTGTCGATCAGACAAGAACTGCGGGGTGTAGCCCGTGCTAAAGGAAAATGTCACAGACTCACAGACTTCCGCACGCGTGATGGCAATAGCTTATCTTGACTATGTCAAGTTAAGCTAATGAAAGTGTCATTGACACTGTAGCTTAACTTGTGTGTTGTGTTTGATGAAAAGGATAATGTTCAATGTTTATGAAAGGATTATGAAATAAGACAAGAATTGTGATAATTGGGAATATGTTCATTTCTGTTCCCTGTATGCTATGTTTTTGATAAAAATAATATGAGGTGTACACTGTACTAAAGAGCTGAGGGGTGGGTTAATATGACCTCACAGTTAATGTATGTGGCCCTCACAGTTAACGTATATCAACAAAATTTACCAAGTTACAGTGAAATTATTCCAAAACGAGTCATCCTATCAAGTTACATTGAAATCCCTTCATAAAAATGACCTGCAGACTGTGCTAAAGGTTCTCGGGCTTCGGGCCCCTGCAGCCGTCAGTTTCCCAATTGCGTCCAAAGGGGACGTTTTCATCTAGACATTATATAAAGTCAATCTACCAAGTTACAATAAAATCCCTTCAGAAATATGACCTGTAGACTGTGCTAAAGGTTTTTGGGCTTTGGGCTGGGGCAGCCATCATGGTTGAATGACCACAACCAAAAGGGGACATTCTCATCTGGGCATCATCTGGAGTGATCCTACAAAGTTACAATGAAATCCCTTCATAAATATGACCTATAGACTGTGCTCAAGATTTTCGGGCTTTGGGCACCTGTAGCCATCACAGTTGACCAATCATGACCAAAAGGGGATGTCATCATCTAGGCATTATATGGAGTCAACCTAACAAGTTACAATGAAATCTTTCCATAAATACAACCTATAGACTATGCTAAAGGTTTTTGGGCTCAGGCAGCCATCAAGGTTGAATGATCGCGACCAAGAGGGGACGTTCTGATCTAGACATTATTTGGAGTCATCTTACCAAGCTACAAAGAAATCCCTTCGTAATTATGACCTGTAGACTGCTCTAAAGGTTTTTGGGCTTCGGGTCCTGTCACAGTTGCCCAATTGTGTCCAAAAGGGGACGTTCTCATCTAGATATTATATGAAGTCAACCTACCAAGTTACAATGAAATCCCTTCATAAATATGACCTGTAGGCTGTGCTAAAGGTTTACAGGCTTTGGGCAGCCAACATGGTTGAATGATCCCAACCAAAAGGGGACATTCTCATCTGGACATCATCTGGAGTGATCCTACGAAGTTACAATGAAATCCCTTCATAATTATGACCTGTAGACTGCTCTAAAGGTTTTCGGGCTTCGGGTCCCTGTAGCTGTCACAGTTGCCCAACTGTGTCCAAAATAGGACGTTATCATCTAGACATTATATGAAGTCAAACCTACCAAGTTACAATGAAATCCCTTCATAAATATGATCTGTAAACTGTGCTAAAGGTTTTCGGGCTTCAGGCTCGGGCAGCCATCATGGTTGAATGATAGCAACCAAAAGGGGACATTCTCATCTGGGCATCATCTGGAGTGATCCTACGAAGTTACAATGAAATCCCTTCATAAATATGACCTATAGACTGTGCTCAAGGTTTTTGGGCTTCGGGCACCTGTAGCCATCACAGTTGACCAATCACGACCAAAAGGGGATGTCATCATCTAGGCATTATATGGAGTCAACCTAACAATGTTACAATGAAATCCCTTCATAAATATGACCTTAGACTGTGCTAAAGTTTTTCGGGCTTTGGGCTTGGGCAGCCATCATGGTTGAATGATCGCAACCAAAGGGGACAATCTCATCTGGGCATCATCTGGAGTGATCCTGCGAAGTTACAATGAAATCCCTTCATAAATATGACCTGTAGACTGTGTTCAAGGTTTTCGGGCTTCGGGCACCTGTAGCCATCACAGTTGACCAATCACGACCAAAAGGGGATGTCATCATCTAGGCATTATATGGAGTCAACCTAACAATGTTACAATGAAATCCTTCTATAAATATAACCTTTTGCCTATGCTAAAGGTTTTTGGGCTCGGGCACCCATCAAGGCTGAATGATCACGGCCAAAATGGGACGTTCTCATCTTGACATTATTTGAAGTCACCTACCAAGTTACAATGAAATCCCTTCATAAATATGACCTGTAGACAGTGCTAAAGGTTTTCGGGCTTCGGTCACCGTTAGCCGTCAAAGTTGCCCAAACATGTCCAAAAGGGGACGTTCTCATCTAGACATTATATGAAGTCAACCTACCAAGTTACAAGGAAATCCCTTCACAAATATGACTTGTAGACTGTGCTTAAGGTTTTCGGGCTTCGGGCTCGGGCAGCCATCATGGTTGAATAATCGCAACCAAAGGGGACAATCTCATCTGGGCATCATCTGACTATGTCAAGTTAAGCTAATGAAAGTGTCATTGACACTGTAGCTTAACTTGTGTGTTGTGTTTGATGAAAAGGATAATGTTCAATGTTTATGAAAGGATTATGAAATAAGACAAGAATTGTGATAATTGGGAATATGTTCATTTCTGTTCCCTGTATGCTATGTTTTTGATAAAAATAATATGAGGTGTACACTGTACTAAAGAGCTGAGGGGTGGGTTAATATGACCTCACAGTTAATGTATGTGGCCCTCACAGTTAACGTATATCAACAAAATTTACCAAGTTACAGTGAAATTATTCCAAAACGAGTCATCCTATCAAGTTACATTGAAATCCCTTCATAAAAATGACCTGCAGACTGTGCTAAAGGTTCTCGGGCTTCGGGCCCCTGCAGCCGTCAGTTTCCCAATTGCATCCAAAGGGGACGTTTTCATCTAGACATTATATAAAGTCAATCTACCAAGTTACAATGAAATCCCTTCAGAAATATGACCTGTAGACTGTGCTAAAGGTTTTTGGGCTTTGGGCTGGGGCAGCCATCATGGTTGAATGACCACAACCAAAAGGGGACATTCTCATCTGGGCATCATCTGGAGTGATCCTACAAAGTTACAATGAAATCCCTTCATAATTATGACCTGCAGACTGCCCCAAAGGTTTTCGGGCTTCGGGTCCCTGTAGCTGTCACAGTTGCCCAACCGTGTCCAAAATGGGACGTTATCATCTAGACATTATATGAAGTCAAACCTACCAAGTTACAATGAAATCCCTTCATAAATATGACCTGTAAACTGTGCTAAAGGTATTCGAGCTTCAGGCTCGGGCAGCCATCATGGTTGAATGATAGCAACCAAAAGGGGACATTCTCATCTGGGCATCATCTGGAGTGATCCTACGAAGTTACAATGAAATCCCTTCATAAATATGACCTATAGACTGTGCTCAAGATTTTCGTGCACCTGTAGCCATCAAAGTTGACCAATCACGACCAAAAGGGGATGTCATCATCTAGGCATTATATGGAGTCAACCTAACAAGTTACAATGAAATCCTTCCATAAATACGACCTATAGACTATGCTAAAGGTCTTTGGGCTCGGGCAGCCATCAAGGCTGAATGATCGCGACCAAAAGGGGATGTACTCATCTAGACATTATTTGGAGTCATCCTACCAAGGTATAAAAAAATCCCTTCATAATTATGACCTGTAGACTGTGCTAAAGGTTTTTGGGCTTCGGGCAGCCATCATTTTTGAATGATCGCAACCAAAAGGGGACATTCTCATCTGGGCATCATCAGGAGTGATCCTACAAAGTTACAATGAAATCACTACATAAATATGACCTGTAGACTGTGCTCAAGGTTTTCGGGCTTTGGGCACCTGTAGCTGTCACAGTTGACCAATCACGACCAAAAGGGGATGTCATCATCTAGGCATTATATGGAGTCAACCTAACAGGTTACAATGAAATCCTTCCATAAATATGACCTTTTGCCTATGCTAAAGGTTTTTGGGCTCAGGCAGCCATCAAGGCAGAATGATCGTGATCAAAATGGGACGTTCTCATCTAGACATTATTAGGAGTCATCCTACCAAGTTACAATGAAATCCCTTCATAAATATGACCTGTAGACTGTGCTAAATGTTTTCTGGCTTCGGGCCCCTGTAGCCGTCACAGTTGCCCAATCATGTCCAAAAGGGGACTTTCTCATCTAGACATTATATGAAGTCAACCCACCAAGTTACAATGAAATTCCTCAATAAATATGACCTGTAGACTGTGCTAAAGGTTTTTGGGTTTTGGGCTTGGGCAGTCGTCACGGCTGACAGATCATGTCCAAATGGGGAAATTCTCATCTAGACATCATAAGGAGTCATCCTACCAAGTCACAATGAAATCCCTCCATATTAAACATGACCTGCAGACTGTGCTAAAAGTTTTTGGGTTTTGGGCTTGGGCAGCCATCACGGCATCAAATCATGCCTAAAAGGGGACATTCTCATCTAGACATTATACAGAGGCATCCTACTAAGTTACAATGAAATCCCTTCAGAAATATGACCTGTAGACTGTGCTAATGGTTTTTGGGTTTTGGGCTCGGGCAGCCATACCGGTTGAGCAATCGAGACCAAAAGGGGACGTTCTCATCTAGACATGACCCCAAACCTGCATACAAAATTTTGTGACGATCAGACAGGAACTGCGAGGTGTAGCCCGTGCTAAAGGAAAATGTGAACAGACTCACAGACTAACAGACTAAAAGACTTCCGCACGCGTGATGGCAAGCTTATCTTGACTCTGTCAAGTTAAACTAACCAGAGGCTCTAAAGAACCTGTAATTGCTCACCTGGAACTACATATAAAAATGTGATTTCCCATAGCCTTTCCATGGTAACTATGAGCGGCAATTGCGACCATGTTTGCAATATTACATCAACATTTCATGGGGATCATTGGTAGGAGGTGCCCCAGTCCTCAATCATGTGAAGTTTCAAAACATTTGAATCCATCAAACAGAATCATAGTATGTCTCTGGTGGCCATATTTTCCAACCAACGGGAACAAAAAGAGGATCGTTTATGGAGGGTCTCCTATAGACCATTCCTGCCAAGTTTTGGTTCACGTCAGCTCAGTAATTCCAGAGAGAAGATGAAAATGGGATTTCCCATATGGTTTTTCTATAGTAATTATAAACCGTAATTGTGGCCATGTTTGCAACACAATCACCATTAAATGAGGAATGTTGGTTGAGGGTGTCCCAGTCATCAACCATGCAAAGTTTCAAAACATTTGGCTCTATGGTTTCAGAGGAGAAGAGTTTTCAAAGTTGACCAATCAGAATCAATGAATGCTTCTGGCGGCCACGTTTTTCATCCAACAGGAATAAAATGAGTAACAGTTGTAGAGAATCTCTCATCTACCAAGTCTGGTTCACATTGGCTCAGTAGTTTCAGAGAAGATGATGAAAATGTGATTTCCTATAGGGTTTCTATAGTAACTGTAAGCCACAAGTGCAGCCATAATTGCAACTAGATGAAGATTAAATGAGAATCATTGGTAGAGGGGGTTACAGTCATCAGTCACATTAAGTTTCAAAACATTTGCCCTTGTAGTTTCAAAGAAGATTTATTGAAAATGCACACATTTATGAATTCTGTTTCAACAAAAAAATCAGTAAAAGAAGATTAAATATTTTGAAAATTACATTTTTTTCAGACAGTATTCTCTTTCAAATAGCTTTGGATAGGTAAAGAGTTACAGAAAACCCATTTTACTCCAATTTTGTCATATCATGATTTATTTTTACTGGACAGCTACAGGGAAAAGAAAATAAACAAAACTTCCCTGCTTTTCCAAACACCTGTCATCAATCAGTATTTCAGATAAGTAACTTGAGAGTAATACAAGTATTAACATAATTACAGCTGCACTTCTTTACAGTAGTAGTCAAAATAAGTTGTAGGATAATCCTATAAACTATATATCTTTTCTCTTCCTACACTGATAAGACCAGAAGCTGACATCATTTTCTGGAAAGCTCTCACTGACAGCTTTCCAGAAAATGTCAGATTCTGATCTAGTCAGTGCAGGAGCAGTAGTTTACATAGTTCATTGCAGTTATGCTACAACTTATTTTGACTTGAACTGAAAACACCATATTTTGTTTTTTTTTACCCAGTTCTCAGTGGAGAAAACTGGAACCAACCCTCACCAGATTCTCAAAAACAAGTATTTTTCTGACAGTTCCGATCTTCATGCAGACAGGAGAAGCATTGGGTTAAGCATTAGATTATAGCCTCTGGCGGCCACATATTTCCATCCTCTAATATACCATTCCTGCAAAGTTTGGTTCACGTCGGCTCAGAAGTTCCAGAGAAGATGATGAAAATGTGATTTCCCATAGGGTTTCTATAGTAACTATACGCTGCAATTGCAGCCATGTTTGCAACCCGATCAACATTAAATGTGGATTGTTGGTAGAGGGTGTCGCAGTCATCAACCATGCAAAGTTTCAAAACATTTGGCCCTGTGGTTTCAGAGGAGAACATTTTTCAAAACCCACCAATCAGAATAAAAAAAATGCTTCTGGCAGCCATGTTTTTTGATGCTCGGTAACCAAAATGAGGAGCTTTTGTAGAAGACCTCTCATAGACTATCCCTGCCAGGTTTGGTTCATGTCAGCTCAGAAGTTCCAGAGAAGAAGATGAAAATGTGATTTCCCATAGGATTTCTATAGTAACTATAAGCCACAATTGAAGCCATGTTTGCAACCCGATCAACATTACATGAGGATCGTTGGTAGAGGGGGTCCCAGTCATCAACCATGCAAAGTTTCAAACATTTGGCCCTGTGGTTTCAAAGGAGCAGATTTTTCAAAATCGACCAATCAGAATCAAAGAATGCCTCTGGCGGCCATGTTTTCATGGGATCAAAACAAGGATCGTTTGTACAGAACCTCTCATAGACTATCCCTGCCAGGTTTGGTCCATGTCCGTTCAGTAGTTCCAGAGAAGATGATGAAAATGTGATTTCTCATAGGGTTTCTACAGTAACTATAAGCTGCAATTGTGGCCATGTTTGTGACCCAATCAACATTAAATGAGGATCGTTGGTAGAGGGGGTCCCAGTCATCATTTATGTGAAGTTTCAAAACATTTGGCCTGGCAGTTTCAGAGGAGAAGATTTTTGAAAATCCACCAACCAGAATCAAAGAATGCCTCTGGAAGCCATGTTTTTCATCCGACGGGAACAAAATGAGGATCATTTGTAGAGGACTCTCAAAGACCATTCCTGCCAAGTTTGGTTCACACTGGCTCAGCAGTTATAGAGAAGAATATGAAAATGTGAAAAAGTTTACGGAGGATGACAGACGTCAAGTGATGAGAAAAGCTCACATGGCCTTTTAGGCCAGTTGAGCTAAAAAGTTGATATAGAATTTTGTTTCAGTTTATTGGAGATTGCCTATTGGCACTCTCCAATAAATTGTAACAAAGTAATTATGTATGAACAAACTTGCTAAACTAAGGCTCCCCCAGCTGGTAACATGGTATAATATCAACTAGTTGAGTGCTAGAAGCCACTGCCATGGTGCTATTTCTTTGCTCAGCAGTGGAAGGAAAATTTGAAATAACATTGTTTGATTGCAATTTATTGGAGAGTGTCAGTTGGCACTCTCCAATAAATTATAACAAAACAATTATTTAGGAACAAAATGTTGCTAAACTAAGGCTACTCATGCTGGTAGCTTGGTATCTTTGAAGAATATACTTGTGTTACAAATGATCTTTGAAAAATTAATTTATTTATTTATTAAGGTTTATCGACACTTTAACAGCCAAGGTCATATCGGGTCGGTGACAGTTTTATGGGTGGAGGAAGCCAGAGTACCCAGAGAGAAACACGGAGCAATGACCAGCTCCACAACATCTGCACTGCAGATTGGTTGAAGACGTGGGCACCATCCACGTGCAGTACGCCTTAGTACATGCCGTCATTATGCCCCCCATGTGGACAATCGGGGTCAAGTGCCTTGCCCAAGGACACAACGTGGGACTCCGAATTGATAGCTCAGACAGTCACCCATCCAATGACTAACCGGGCTTGACATTGCTTAACTTTGGTGATCTGAAAAAAACAGGTTACTGCAATACCACCATGCCCCCCCCTTGAAAAATAATTTAGAGTGAAACACAAACTGCACAATGGTGAGTGCTAAGAATGAGTTGAATATTAGGAAGGAAATTATCATGGAAGAGTAGAGGTTCATCTTTAGTACAGTTTGAGGTGGATATGTGAGAGTATAGGAGGGAGTCCCAAGAGGAGACAACAGAAATTCACAGCTGCTAAGGGCTAATAACTTATCACTAACTATAACTACACCAATCATGGGATGTTTTGTCCATCATTGCCATTTAAACAAACAAAATATCATTTACCTCAGAGCAAATATCTGGCTGATACAAGGAATCTAAAACCACTTTATGACTTCCTTTACTTTAGGGTAAAACCATGACTGTCACAATGTGGTTTCTGGACAACAGAATATTATGTACAGTAGAACCTGTCTTGAGAGACCACCCTTTGGACAATACAAAAGTGGTCTCTCAAGACAGGTGGTCTCTCATAACAGGTTTCAGGTTTTCGCAAGTCAGTGAATAACCAACCACAAAATTGGAGAAGAATGGATTTTTGTAATTACTTTGTAGTTGTTCTTTTTGATGAAGTTTTTGTAACAAATTGAAATGGACTGTTATAATGAAAGTGTCAATGACACTGTAGCTCAACTTGTCAAGACAAAGACATGTACATGTATAGTATGTGACACAGCAATGACAAACATCTAGGTAATGACCTGATAACAAAGGTACATATAAAGTATTGTAACGGGCTGTACATAAATACTGACCGTTGCCTGTAACAAATGTATAGGTAAAGTATTGTAAAGGTGGGTGACAGTCAGATGCTAAACTAGAAAAAAATCTTTGAGTCCCAGAGTGGGTCTGACTGAACCCCAAAATATTTGTTCTCATAGCACAGTGATAACAAAGGCACCCCAAAACACACTCATTCCTGTCCCAAGGTGAAAACAAAGGTACCCAAGAAGTTTCGTGAAGATCAGTTCACAAATATGAGCTGTGTAGAAGTTGTGACAAAAAACTGATTGGACCTAATTTCGGTACAAAATGGCCACTGGCAGCCATCTTGAATTCTGGACTGCACCCAGAAACACTCGTTCTCGTCCCAAGGAGATAACAAAGGTACCCAAGAAGTTTTGTGAAGATCGGTTCATAAATACAGACTCTAGCCCAAGCCGTATTGACATGTGCACTTACAGTGTATAAGTAGCACTGAATAAATCAAAGTTCATCTAATTTGCATAATTTCTGCACGAGAAAAAAACCCGTACTATATGTGATGTATTCCATGTTACTAAACATTCATACAACAAGAGGCCCCACGGGGCCTGAGGGCGCTCACCTGATACTGGCCGAGTCATATCACCAAAATAGCAAGGGATTCTGCCTTGTGGTTATTATCAGTTTTTCAACATAAAAGTGTTTTCTCTACTTAGTAACCCAGAGTGTTCATATGTTAGATCCCCATATTGGGTACTCAATAATTTATCTATTTATTTATTGGAATTTAAGGTCACTTTCTAAGGCTACATCATTACAGAGGCATAATTATAATATCAGGTTTGGTCAATCGTTTATGCCTATTACTGCCCACTTTACAGGGCTTTCAACGCAGGAATTGGTTACTGGGCCCAATTTTATCAATAAACCAGAACTTGAACAAATTTCAATTTGCCGCTTCTAAGAAAACTAAAAATCAAATATCAAAAGATTCTGAGAGGAGTATCAGAAAAAAAAGATTTTTTAAGAATATTTCTCATACTGAATTAAGTTATACATGGGCTCCCATAGGGAGCCCAAAAATAAAAGCTTCTGAAGCAGTGTTTTAGGAGAAGAAGATTCTTCAACGTTATTCCCATTAGCTACACTGTTAAAAAATGATGACTCGGCACTTTTAGTCCTAGAAAAGAACCTTATGATAAAATTTTTACCATTTTTTTCTTCCGGTCCTAAGGAAGCTTCACACCATATAAAAATTCTCAGTGCCATGTAGTTCTGGAGATATGGGCATTTAAAAAGAAAAAAATTTTTTAGCTCCTGCAGTTCCCGTGGGGGACAGGAAAACAATTTTCGGCATAAATTAGGTACTTATGACCCAATAAGCCCTCATATCAAATTTGGTTCAAATCGACTTTTTGGTTTGGAAAATAAAAATTTTGGTATAATTTGGGCTCCCACAGTGAGCCCAAATATGAACCCAGGTACTTGGCTTTACCAAACTTCACTCTCAGCCCCTAAGAATGCTGTACATCAAATATCAAAACATTTTGACTGGTGGATCTGAAAAAAAAATTTTTTTTAAAGAATATTCCTCATATTGAACTAAGTTATAATTTGGGCTCCCACAGGGAGACCAAATATGAGCCGAAGGACTTGACTTGAACAAACTTGAATCTCACCTCCCTAAGCATACTGTATACCAAATATCAAAAGATTCTGACCGGTGGATGCGAAGAAGAAGATTTTAAAAGAATATACCTCGTATTGCACTAAGTTACAATTTGGGTTCCCAAAGGGAGTCCAAATATGAACTCAGGGACTTGGCTTGAACAAACATCAATCTCACCCCCCTAAGGATGATGCATAGCAAATATCAAAAGATTCTGATTTGTGGATCCGAAGAAGAAGATTTTTAAAATATATCCCTCATATTGCACTAATTTGAACATTTGGGTTCCCATAGGGAACCCAAATATGGACCGAGGAATTTGATTTCTACAAATATGTGAATCAATGTTCCAAAGATGTTATATGTAAAATATGAAAGCTTTTAGAGCAGTGGTTTGGAAGAAAACAATTCTTTATTTTTTTCCCATTGCCTACTGTGTTAAAAAATACTGACTCAGCACTTTTTCAGAGTCCCGAAAAAGTACCCTATGATAAAACCGATAGCAATTTTTTTTTACCAATCCTTTCTGTTGGTCCCAAGAAAGCTTCACACCAAATAAAAATTCTCACTGCCGTGCAGTTTTTGAGATATAGGCGTTTTAATTTTTTTCTATTTTTAGCTCCTGTGGTTCCCACGGGGCTACAGGAAAAGAAATTTCTGCATAAATTAGGTACTTATGACCCAATAAGCCCTCACATAAAATTTGGTTCAAATTGGCCTCTCGGTTTAAAAAATAGAAATTTGGGGTGGGGCCAAAATTTTTGCTCCTCCCATAACATCGCCAAGTATAGACCTACAAACTTCTCTTGAACAAACTTGAGTCTACACCTCAAAAGGAAGCTGCATACCAAATATCAAGTCTCTGCTATTGCTGGTTCTTGAGAAGAAGATTTTTTAAGAATTGGAGCATTTTTGCCCCACCCCTCTGCTCAATATGAGCCGAAACCTAATTTGCCCAAAAATCAAAATGCCGCTATATAACCCCTACTCACATGAAATTTCATTAACATGCGGCCAGTGGTTTGGAAGAAAAAGACCCAAACACCACCTTCACGCCGGACGACGGACGCCGGACGACGGACGACGGACGAAAAGTGATCAGAAAAGCTCACCCTGACTTTCAGTCAGGTGAGCTAAAAATCATACAGAAGTTCTGCACAGAAGACTGATTGCACTAATTTTGGTACAAAATGGCTGCTGGTGGCCATCTTGAATTTTGGACCACACCCAAAAACACTCGCTCTCATCCCACGGTGATAACAAAGGTACCCAAGAAGTTTTGTAAAGATCGGTTCATAAATACGGCCTCTAGCCTGAGCCGTATATAGAAGTTGTGTACAATGGTCTGTACATAAATACTGACCGTTGCCTGTAACAAATGTATAGGTAAAGTATTGTAAAGGTGGGTGACAGTCAGATGCTAAACTAGAAAAAAATCTTTTGAGTCCCAGAGTGGGTCTGACTGAACCCCAAAATATTTGTTCTCATAGCACAGTGATAACAAAGGCACCCCAAAACACACTCATTCCTGTCCCAAGGTGAAAACAAAGGTACCCAAGAAGTTTCGTGAAGATCAGTTCACAAATATGAGCTGTGTAGAAGTTGTGTACAAAAAACTGATTTGACCTAATTTCGGTACAAAATGGCCACTGGCAGCCATCTTGAATTTTGGATCGCACCCAGAAACACTCGTTCTCGTCCCAAGGTGATAACAAAGGTACCCAAGACGTTTCGTGAAGATCGGTTCATAAATACAGACTCTAGCCCTAGCCGTATTGACATGTGTACTTACTGTGTGTAAGTAGCACTGAAAAAATCAAAGTTCATCTAATTTGCATAATTTCTGCACGAGAAAAAAACCCGTATTATATGTGATGTATCCCATGGTACTAAACATTCACACAAAAAATTATTCAAATCAGCGCTTTCATATGGAAGTTCTGTGCAAAAATCTGATTGCACCAAATTTTGTACAAAATGGCTGCCATCGGCCATCTTGAATTTCGGACCGGACCCAAAAACACTCGTTCTCGTCCCACGGTGATAACAAAGGTACCCAAGGAATTTCGTAAAGATCGGTTCATAAATACGGCCTCTAGTCCGAGCCGTATTGGCATTTGCACTTACAGTGCTGAAAGTAACACCAAAAAACATCAAAGTTAGTCTAATTTGCATAATTTACGCACGAGAAAAAAACCCGTATTATATGTGATGTATCCCATGGTACTAAACATTCATACAAAAAATTATTCAAATCATAGCTTTCATATGGAAGTTCTGTACAAAAAACAGATTTCTGCATCGTCGGTACAAAATGGCGGCTGGCAGCAATTTTGAATTTTGGACCAAACCCAAAAACACTCGTTCTCGTCCCATGGTCATAACAAAGGTACCCAAGAAGATTCGTAAAGATCGGTTCATAAATACGGCCTCTAGCCCGAGCTGTATCCAATTGTTGACGGACAGACGGACAGACAGACGACGGGCCATGGCATAAGCTCAAATTTGGCTTCGCCAAAGTTGAGCTAAAAATGATAAAAATAAATTAGTGTTGAAAATCTTCATTGAAGATTTTCAACACAAATTTATTTTTATAATCCTATCTGTCACATTTCAGGTATGTATGAAATTGTTTATTCAGCAATAATCCTAATCTTTTCACAGGGGTCTTCATTACGTGTACATTGCATACAAAACTGCACTTGTTAATACCCCGTCGTTTGTGTAGAAACGACTGGGTATGAAAAGCTGTTTTAGTGCAGTCATGTGAGAAGGATAACATAACCAATTAATGTTTCGCGGGAAAAATCTTTCAGAGACTGTCCCTGATTAGCAATTATATTGTTCAGTCAGAAAATTTCTAAAACCTACATTTAACAAAATATTCATATGCAAATGTCATATCTTTCATTTCCAGAATTCTGTACTGCGGTTTAATATAGGGATTGAAAAAATCTGTTCGTTAATTCGTGAGATTTTCGATTTGTTTTCATATTAAAATAAAATTTTCGCTGATATATGATTTGGATTCCCCCCGTATAACTGAAGGTCGGATTGTCTCCGTCGAAATGATCTTGTCATCATTCATTCTCGTAATGGTTCATCTGTATTTTTTAAATGAAATTATGGAATAGAACAAGTATTTCAGTGAATAAAATGTGTTCTGGGTGTACAGTGTTTTTGAAACAAGATATGTGACAGTCTTGGCGATACATCCTGGTGTTTTGCTGTGGAAATAGCTTTTTCCGACACAGGATTATGGATTCTATACTGTGCAGAGTTCCCGAACATTTCAAAGTTAAAACCCAGTGATTTAATTTTTATTGTAGCATCAGCTTTTTACCGAAATAGTTTAGATGAACTAAAATGAGAATGTATTATTCATTAAAAAAATTAATCGTCCGATATGCAGGAAAAAGCATGAAAACCGCTAGCAAGCTTTCTGTTAACTATTTACCCGACGTAACTGCCAAAACCGACCCACCTTAAATACAAATTTCTTCATTCAAACTTTATATATTTTCAATTTTTTTTCAAAAACACAGCTTATGACCCTCATTGTATCGAGCTCATTGGGCTCATTCCAATGAGGGGCCATAAGCTATGTGTTTGACCCAAAATATGAAAATCTAGTCATTCAAGAATTTATCTTGCGGCAAGTGCCGTTTGCTATCCCCATTGGGTGGACACAAATGCCAGAAAGCTCCCTAGCGGTTGGTATGCTCTTTCTTAAAAATAGTGGGTTTACTTTTTGTGGGTGGAAATTATAGACGAATAACACTTTCGCCTGCGACTGTTTTGTCTACTGTATAAGGTGTTTTGGTAATCATAACTCTCCGCGGCAAGTATGGATTTCTATTCAACTTTGAATTTGATAGAGGTGTCAACTGCTGGAAGTTTGCCCGAAACATCTTTCCGCAAGTATCATCAACGCGCGAAACACTAAGGTGGGTGTGGATGTAAAAAGATGTGCTACCCCCCTCCCCCAGTGATGGAGTCTGAGTGAGGAGCCTCCCTGGGAAAAATTTGATGTTCTGACACTGAATCAAGAGCCCCAGCTGTCTTTCCGACCTCGTAATTGAAGATGGGGGGATCACAATTTTCTGGGTAACTGCAGGGGTGTAGGGTGGAAAATATTTGTTTGTGGAGGGAGGGGGGGGGGGGGTATATGCTATACAACCCCGGAAAGGGAACACATGCACGCATTTTACTCTAGTCCAAACTTGGACTCAAAGTCCATAATATAACAAGAGCGCTCGTATCGCTGAAACAATACAATGTCCCCTACCGGACTAATGAGCTTTAATAATTATACAAATGTTATAACCTATATGTGATCAGCATGAATTCCGTTGAAGCATTTCCAAAAAAAAGTCCAGAAAACTGATATTTTGGCACTTTTCCATATTTCCAAGGGCCACAGCTGCAAAGCTATGACCCAACAAAGCAGCTCTCTTCATGTTTCTTTACCTTGACCCAATATAAACTTGGCAATTCTTTAAAAGAGCCACTAAATTTGGCTTGGCTTTAATTAATTTATATGCCGTGTTGCCCCCCTCATGGACGGTGATGCCAGCAGTATTATGCTGCTAATTTTGATAGAACTATATTACTATCGCCCACAGTCAATATGGCCATGGGGGTTGTGTATGTTATGTTGGAATATGTCCTGTTAGGGTACCCATAATTGGTGAAGAAAGTGTGGGGGGTGGGGGGTGGGGGAGGCACATGCCCCTTGTGCCCCAGCTCTGCCACCTCTGATTTAATGTAGAGGTTTTTCCTTGTGTTGCTTGTTGTAAGAAAAATAGTTTTTCTTCTATCTCGAAGTCTGGTATATCAGGTTGTATAACATATAATATATAAATACACAATATTAAATGGTAAAACAAAATGTACTTTATTTTTTCAGAGATCAATAGCAAACAGAAAGAGTATGTGAGCAAATGTGGAAAAAAGAAATGCCACCATGGCCAACATAAAAAAGCAAAAAGAATGACCGTGACACTATCCATCACCAATGAGCATGTGACATCACCTGCACTTGAAAAACAGGTAACCCCATCAACACCGTGGATTAGTCTTCCCTCCGAAATCGGCGGAGATTTAGTGCTTTGGTCGGCTCCCCCACTCTTTTAACCCTTTACCTAACGCTAATAGCAGATGACACTCATAAAAACATTTCCCGTCTTACTAAACATTTTCATTTTTTGCTTCCAAAACATAGGTTATGACCCCTCATTGGAACCAGCATGAAACCTATGTTTTAGATACTTTTAATTATGTTATTATAACCACAATGGATTTTCCAATTCCAGAACAGGTAAAAAGTTTTTGTCATGGTTTCAGTCTTCAAAGGGGCGGTCTCTCAAGACAGGTCCATTATGGCATAAAAATACAAGTTGGTACCAGGTCACAGTGGTCTCTCAAGACAGGTGGTCTCCCATAGCAGGTCCATTATAGAGTAAAACCAATCGATGCCTGGCAGATGTGGTCTCTCAAGACAGGTGGTCTCTCAAGACGGTGGTCTCTCAAGACAGGTTTTACTGTACACATTATTAAATTGTCAATTGTATATGGACAGTCTCATAAAACATCTCATCTATACTGCTCTTTGTCAAGCTTTTGGCCTATTTGGCCTTCTTCAAGGATCGTTGATCAATAGTCAATCAACAGTCCTTGAAGAAGGCCAAGAGGCTGAAAGCTTGACATAGATCAATATAGATGAGATATTTAACAGAATAATATACCGAGTCAAAAAAGAAAGTATAATAAACTTCGAGGAGCAATTCTTTCAGTATTATCGACTTTAATCCCAAACAAATTATTATAAATTCATATTTTGAGTCTAGCTGTATGAATTTGCATAATTTCATGTTCTTACTTTTGTCAGCGTCATGTCAGGACGTCACAATTCAGACATGGGGTGAAATGAAAAGTCAATAGCGTGTATGTCCACCATATGCCTCTTGGATGGCAAGACATCGATGGTGCATCGACCTGGATCTGGATGTCACCCTGTGGTATTGCGTTCCACTCCTGCCTTAGAACATTACGTAAAGCGCCTAACATGTGAAGATCATTAAGTCGTACCCGACAGTCCAATTGATCCCAAAGATGCTCGATTGGCGACAAATCTGGCAAAAGTGGGGACCAGGGAAGAAGTTCGATGCTCTGCTCCTAAAAAAAATCACGACAGATACGCGCCACATGACAAGGGCATTCTCTTGCTGGAATAACTGTAATCCGACGTTAGCATTGAACAACGGGACATCAACAGCGTTAAGAATTTTGTCCCTATATCACTGTTCATTCAGATTACCATTGATGAAGATCAACTGTGTTCGGTGGTGCAAGGAAATTCCTGCCCAAACCATTACACTGTCTCCGCCCAAACTGTCGCATTCCCGTATGCAAGTATCAGAAAACCATTCTGCTCGTTGGCGATACACTCTTGCCTTACCATTAGCATGCCGTAGACAAAATCGTGATTCATCACTAAAAAGAACTGTGCCCCAAAGCCGCTGAGTCCAGCGAACACATTGATACATACCCATTCCATTCTGACGGTATGATGATGTTGGGTAAGGATTGGTTCATGGTATGGACGCCTACTTCGGATGCCATGTTCAGCGAGTCTGTTGCCGACAGTTTGTGGAATGATTCTATTGTTAGTTCTACCAGAAGTAATTGCTGCTGTCCTCGTCTCCGGAAGGAAATGATCCAGCAAGTGAGACGTCCTGATGTGTCGGTCTTGTGCAGGAGTCGTAACTCTTGGTCGACCTGAACGCGGTCAGTCAGCAGTAGATCTAGTGGTTCTATACCTTCCAATGAGACAGTAAATAGTGGCCACAGTGACTCCGAACTTAGCAGCGAGCTCATCTGGAGGTATCCCAGCCTCATGCGTACTAATGGCACGCAACTTCTGATTTTCGGTTAACCTTGGCATTTTGTAAAATGTCAGAAGACAAAAACTAGAGTGTTTTCTCAATAACCCAGGCTCTCTAGCAGAACATAACACAAAGAAAATCATCTATCACCCATTCAATTTGGCATTCTCGGGTAGCACAAGCTATTTTGAAATCCATAGCAAAATTGTATATGTTTGGGTGGACAACAACAACATGTCATTAAACTCTTTGCCTGACTTCTTGTCCACAAACATGCAACATTAGAACTATTATATTTCATCCTTTATCCTATTTTTTCACATTTGTTTCTATTATACTTTCTTTTTTGACTCAGTATAGTTTGATCATTCTGGCAAAAGAACTATGAACTTTTTAATTTGTTCTACTATTACCTGGTTTTGTAACTGGAGAAGTCCAGCCGCTTGATGTTCTTGCCACCAGGTAACTATCTGTCAATGATCTAGTTAGGTTCTTTTGCATTGTTTCTCTGTGGGAGAAGTTCACATCCCTTGCTGTACTACAATTTGGAGCCTTGGTAGCTTGTAGGTAAGAATCCAATACTTTTCTCTGCTGGTTTTTATGCAAATGATCAATGATTTCATGTTTCCTCTTTTGTAACTCAGCAATAGATTTTGTCGATACCTAGAAAAAAGTAAAGTAAAATATTATTCCATGTGCAACATAGAAAAAAAAATAGAATTATCATGAGACTTATATTATCACTATTTAAAACCACAGAAAACCTTTCACAAAAATTAATTTGAATAAAAGGCCACGCCACATGTCCCCCCAAAAAGTGTGCAATTCAAGTTATCTGAAAAAAAATGAATTTTTTGAAGCTGAAAGAGGGACATAACTCTGGCAAACAATGTCGGACCAAACCCTGATTTGAGCTTGGCCTGTATTTTATGTTGATACACCTACACCCAAAAACACTCGTTCTCGTCCCAAGGTGATAACAAAGGTACCCAAGAAGTTCGGTTCATAAATACAGCCTCCAGCCCAAGCCGTATTGACATGTGCACTTACAGTGTATAAGTAGTACTGAATAAATCAAAGTTCATCTAATTTGCATAATTTCTGCACGAGAAAAAAACCTGTATTATATGTGATGTATTCCATGTTACTAAACATTCAGACAAAAATTTATTCAAATCAGAGCTTTCATACAGAAGTTCTGTACAAAAAACTGATTGCACTAATTTTGGTACAAAATGGCTGCTTGTGGCCATCTTGAATTTTGGATTGCACCCAAAAACACTCGTTCTCGTCCCATGGTGATAACAAAGGTACCCAAGAAGTTTCATAAAGATCGGTTCATAAATACGGCCTCTAGCCCGAGCCATATTAGCATTTGCACTTACAGTGCTGAAAGTAACACTAAATAAATCAAAGTTAGTCTATTTTGCATAATTTACGCATGAAAAAAATACCTGTATTATATGTGATGTATCCCATGGTACTAAACATTCATACAAAAAAATTATTCAAATCAGAGCTTTCATATGGAAGTTCTGTGCAAAAATCTGACTGCACTTAATTTTGTACAAAATGGCTGCCAACGGCCATCTTGAATTTTGGACCGGACCCAAAAACACTCGTTCTCGTCTCACGGTGATAACAAAGGTACCCAAGAAGTTTCGTAAAGATTGGTTCATAAATACGGCCTCTAGCCCGAGTCATGTGTACGTCAAAAGATTCTGTCTGGTGGATCTTAAGAAGAAGATTTTATAAATTTTTTCGTCATATTGGACTGAGCTAAAATTTGGGTTCCCAGGGGGGTCCTGATTTGAACAAACTTGAATCTGGCCCCACTAAAGATGCTACATACCCAATATCAAAATATTTTGACTGATGATTCTGAAGAAGAAGATTTTTAAAGAATATTCCTCATATTACTTTAACTGAACAAACTTGAATCTGACCCCACTAAAGATGCTACATACCCAATATCAAAATATTTTGACTGATGGATCTGAAGAAGAAGATTTTTAAAGAATATTCCTCATATTACCTTCATTTAAATTTTAGACTACAACAGAGAGCCTAAATATGATTCTAGGGACTTGATTTGAACAAACTTCAAAATTATTCAACCAACAGTCAGCCATGGTCAATATCGTCAATTTGGCAAAACAAATTGACCGTCAAATCGAACTGGAGATGAAATAATGTCCTCTCAGGACAATTGTGTGTTGCTTCAACTGACAGACATAAAACAGAAGAAAAATGATGAGTCAGGTGATTTATTTATTAGGGTTAACCCTTTACCCAAAGAATCGCTCCGCATCCGCCCACGTAATATACAAATTGAGCAGTTGAAAAAATTAATTTTTTCAAAATATTTCAACAAAACCATATCAGGTGACCCCTCATTGGACTCGTTCCAATGAGGGGGTCACATGATATGGTTTTGTTTAATTTTTTTGAAAAATTTAAAAAAATGATATTTAAAATAATAAATTTTGATATCGTCTGCGTTGGGTAAAGGGTTAAAGAACACTTTCAACAGCCAGGGTCAGGCAGTTTTACACGTGGAGGAAGCTGAAAAACCTGGAAAGAACTGAACAGGGGTGAGAACCTGTCAATCGAGTCAGGTGATGTGAAGACGTGCATGCATGGGTGTATAATGCCATGATCTGCACTCCTGACATTAACGCTTGGAAGTAAGCACTTTGTAAAACTGTCTGTAACAAATTGTTGTTGACACTCTTTCGAGAACAACATTGTGTATTTCGTCCCCTGTGAGCATAAAATTACCGTCTGTAATAGTTTAGCATTGCAGTTGACACCTTTATGCTCTCAGTGAGACAATTTGTATGTTAACTTAGTAGCCATCCTATTTAATGAAATTAATTATGATGTATCGTGTTGCTGGATCAGAAAAGTGGTCACTCATGTTGAAAGAGGTAAGGGGTTGTCCAACATAACTTTGGACATTTTTTTGAAAATTTCCACAATGCTCTGAATATGAATTAAAGTGGTGAATAGCGAACAAATTATATATCAAAATAATGACAAAAGTACACAGAACCTGAATTTATCCACCTTTTCAAAATTAAAATTTTTTTTTTGCTGCCAGCCACATTAAGTAACCAACAGAATAATAAGGAATAGATTGGTAATTCCAATATCTGAGTTCTAAATAAAAGACACCACACTCCCTCCATACTTGGAGAAAGCATATTCATCATTTCATCACCTATGTGGTGAAAATGCCCAGAGCAACCACGAAAATATAGATTGTGTTGGGACAACATGATTGTTATGATCACATGATTCTTGGGACAAATGTAAAATGAGCAACCACAAGATATAGATTGTGTTGGGACAACATGATTGTTATGATAATATGATTCTTGGGCAAAGTTGGGAAATGACTTGACTTCCTAAGATCTGAAATCTGCAAACATTTCATTGCTGTTTTTGAATCTGCGAGGCGATGTAATGTATAACACATGATACATTCATTGGAAAATATTCAACTGACAAAGTGATAATTGCGAGAAAAACTGTCAACCCTTTACCCAATGAATCGGCCACATCCGAACGCGTAATATGCAAATTCAGCAGCTGCAAAAATATTATTTTTCAAAACATTTCAACAAAACCATATCATGTGACCCCTCTTTGGAACGAGCTCGTTCTAATCAGGGGTCACATGATATGGTTTGGTTGAAATTTTTTTTAAAATTAAAAAAATTGATATTTAAAATAATACATTTTAGTTTAATCAATATTTATTCAAAATATTTCAAAATAGTATAAATTTTACATAATAGATGGTGGATCCGACAGAAAGCTAAAAAGCTTATACAACCCTAAGCTAAAAAGCTTATGTTAACCCTTTACCCAATGCAAACAATTTTGATATCATTTGTGTTGGGTAAAGGGTTAACATAGAAAGCCAAAACTTGCATCTGGATTCTTTTAGATACAGATTTGTATTTAACCAGGGCCATATCTAGAGATAATTTGTTGACATATTTTTCATTTTTTTTATTTTTATTGGTGTTTAAGGTCACATACTTATGCACAATGGCTAATGCTAATCGTGACCGTGACAGTTTTACTGGTGAAGGAAGCTGGAGTACCCAGAGAAAACCACCAAGCAACGACTGTCAGCTCTCCAACATCGTAACTCTGAACTCTGCACCATGGCACAGGCAGGGTTAGATTGGTTGAAGACATGTGCACCATCGACGTGCGGTACGCCTTAGTACACAGCATCATCATGCCCCCATGTAGGGGTTAAGTGCCCAAGGACACAACATGGGAGTGCGAATTAGTCACTGAAATGGTCTCCTATGCAACTACTAATCGCGCTTGAAATTGCGTAACTTCGGTGATCTTGAGAACCGTTTACCGCAACACCACCATGCCCGATTTGTTGGCATAAGTAAGGCTGTAGGTGGAAGAGACAGAAAGTGAAAGTAGGATACTATACTGAAAGCAACATTTTAAAAGAAACAAAAGTTGAAATTACCATAATGCCTCCACATGGTTCCCACATACCGTTTTTTTATCAGAGTGCAATTGCCTCAGGCGTATTTTAGTCAGCTACAGTACCCTCGTTCGGGATTCACCGGATTAGCTTCATGTTGGATTTAGCCATGTATAATTTTTGATGAATTTCAACCATTTTAGCGAACTATGGCATGGAGATTATACATGAAATAAGCTATTAATTGAAAATAGAATATGTTTTCATTTTTGGAATTCACTTCAAAACAATTTCCACAATCTGGTATAATTATTTAAAATAGTTCCTTGAATCCTGCACCTGCACCCCATGTAACAACATGTAACCAACTGACCATGTGCATTTTAACAGCCTTAGTCAGTGTATATTTTCATGTAGTGTGTGATATGACAGTTACCTTTTTTAACCAAAAAGTTTAACTAACCCTGTGCATTGCACAGGGTTAGTTACACTTTCTGGTTATAAAAAGTTTTCATTATTAACTAAGTAACCTTGTGCACTGCACAGCCTAAGTGTAAATCTCATCTTTAACAAAGCACTGTACAGCCTAAGTGTAAATCTCATCTTTAACAACTTTTTACACAAAGTAATGGCCAAAACCAGCCAGTACAATTCAAACTCAGCATAAGACCTCTCACTGTTTTTTTTAGTGAATTCCAAAAATAATGAAAACATTCTATTTTTAATTAATAGCTTGTTATGAATACAATGAGTTTGGACACCTGAAGTTTGGGCACCCAAAGCGATATACTGGTACCAAAAGGGTCCTGGATATGGCCCTGTTAACCTTCAGCACAATGACATCAAATACCAGTTTCTCAAGTAGCAACTTTCTCCCATAATCTAACCAGGAATTGAACCAATTCAATCACAAGAATTCTTCTGCTCTCTTTGGGAAAGGGTCTAGGGACAATGCCATTGGGAAAATTTGCATCATGGAGGGTCCAATTGCGAATTTGTCTTGGAGGGGAAGAAGCATTCAAAGACTTAGAATTTTACATTCCAAATGAACAGAGAACACAAATACCGATACCAAAACAACTGCATTTATCCTTCAACTAAAAGTCACATGGAATCGTGTTCACCAGTCTCTGTTGTCTCTATTATACTGTTCTTATACTATCAAAGAAGAACGTGTCATTTGCCTTTGAATTCAGACACTTTATAAGCTTCATTAGGGTAAACAATTTAAATTTAATGCACAATTGGTGTCCTGAACTGGGTGATCATAAGGCCTCAGAAAACCCAGTTCAGAACACTAATAGTATAGTAGATTTTTGTTCAAGTGGGCTTTGAGACTGGGAAATTTGGGGTTGAGAATTGAGAGAAATTAGGCTTAACCCTTTACCTCACATGAAAAGAAGACGACACTTGCAAAATAATTTCTTGAATAACTAATTTTTTTCATTTTTTGTCTCAAAAACATAGGTTATGACCCCTGGTCGGAACGAGCTCGGCGAGCTCGTTCCAACGAGGGGTCATAACCTATGTTTTTGAGACAAAAAATGAAAAAATAATGAAAATTAACTGGCGATTTTTGAGAATAGCACTGGCCGGTTTTGGCTGTTACGTTGGGTAAAGGGTTAAATGCCATTGGGAAAGGTTGCAATATTCAACCCTCTGGACACCCCCCAAAATCCCTAAATCGTGTTTGACAGAGCTCAATGGGCTCTGCTATGTTTTCAATAAAAATAATGTGAGGTGTAGACTGTACTAAAGAACTGAGGGGTGGGTTAATGTGGCCCTCACAGTTAATGCATGTCAACCAAAGTTACCAAGTTACAGTGAAATTATTCCAAAACGAGTCATCCAATCAAGTTACAATGAAATCCCTTCATAAATATGGCCTGTAGACTGTGCTAAAGGTTTTCGGGTTTCAGGCCTGTGTAACCATCACGGTTGACTGATCGCAACCAAAACGGGACGTCCTCATCTATTTATTTTTTTATTGGTGTTTAAGGTCACATACTTATGCACAATGGCTAATCGTGACTGTGACAGTTTTACGTGTGAAGGAAGCCAGAGTACCTGGAGAGAACCACCAAGCATCGATGAGCACATCCTCATCTAGACATTATACTAAGTCATCCTACCAAGTTACAATGAAATCCCTTCATAAATGTGATCTGTAGTCTGTGCTAAAGATTTTGGAGTTTTGGGCTCGTGCAGCCATCATGGTTGAAAGATCACAATCAAAAGGGGATGATCTCATCTAGACATTATCTGGAGTCATCCTACCAAGTTACAATGAAATCCCTTCGTAAATACGACCTGTAGACTGTGCTAAAGGTTTTCAGGCTTCGGAAGTTCTCATCTAGACATCATACGGAGTCATCCTAGCAAGTTACAATGAAATCCCTCCATATTAAATACAACCTCTATAGAATGTGCTAAAAGTTTTTGGGTTTCGAGCTTGGGCAGCCATCACGGTTGACAGATCATGCCCAACAGGGGACATTCTCATATTGACATTATACAGAGTCATCCTACCAAGTTACAATGAAATCCCTTCATAAGTACGACCTGTAGAATGTCCTAAAGGTTTTGGGCTTGGGCAGCAATCACAGTTGACCGATCGCAACCAAAAAGGGGACGTTCACATCCAGACATAACCCCAAATCAAACCTGCATCTGAAATTTCGAAGACGATGGGACAAGAACTACAGGGTGTAGCCTGTACTTAAGGAAAATGTGAACAGACTGACAGACTAACAGACTTCTGCATGTGTGATGGCAATAGCTTATCTTGACTTAAGCTAATAATGACAAAAATTGCAACTTGATATTTTGATGGTTTAATTATAAAGCTGACAATACAAAACAAAAGATAAAAGAACTGATCCTACTTACCTGGATATATTTTATTTAAAAGATCACAAATTATGGATCCACTAATATTGATGTTTTCAACATGTATTTCAGATGTCACTATTCAAGATGATGGTTTCAACATGGTTTACACACACCATTTTCTTACAAAGGGGCAGTAATATGCCAAATATCACAGAAATGAATATGAAATAAAATGAAACCTGAGCTCGCTATTTACATCAGATTATAACAAGGACGCCAACGCCCTATAGCTCACCAACATTCCTCTTTGAAAGTAACTTTGGCAAACACAAGAACTGTATCAAACAGGCTCATAACATGCGACAAAGCTGACCTAAACACAACCTCTTAAAAGGAAAACACAGAAACTGACAAAAACACTAAGTTAAACATGAAATTCTGAGCTGAACAGAAAACTAAACGTAAGTAAAAAATAAATAAAAGAGTTAAGAGAACAGTTTAAAACACATAGGGTGAGGATTAAATAATGGTAGAATGATAATAAGCACCATATAGAAGCAATATAAAGGCAATGGGGTGAAAAGGGTGTCGGCAGCTGACCTAAACAAAAACTTTAACACACAGAAAATGTCTAAGTGTGAGGTAAACAGGAAACTTAACATTAACAAGAGGGATGTTACATCCCAACGCTCACCTACATTCGTGCTTGATAATGTCGTTCCAATGTAACATGCCTAATATTTAGTTAATATAAATCATTAACTAGGCATCAAATGATTAATGTGGTTTATGTGATGGCTTTGGAAAGTCTATATTTCTGCATTTATTATATATCAATTCAACATAGAATCATTGGATATAAAAGCATTTTTTTCTTTTAGAAATGTTTATGATTAAGAATATGAATCATGAGACCAGATATTAAATCATTAATAAGAATTAGGAAAGGCTTTCATAAATTTATTTTTTACAAAATAAAAATACATCAGATCAAAAAAAAATAAAGTAGGAGGTGCAAAATGGCATTATATAATGAAGAATCACTGAAACTGTAATTGAAGTACAATCTTTGGTTAAAGAGGAGTTGCGGAAAAACATTCGTTCAAGAAAGTGACTATAAGTCCCAACAAAAATACATCACATCAACAACTAAAATAAGCCTTAATGTTACTAGTAACAAGTATGCTAAAGTGTTAAATAAAAAAAAAAGTTAAAAAAATTTTTTTTTAAAGAAAGTGAATATAAGTCCCAAAAATTCCTCTCAAATTCCTCAAATATGCATGTAATGAGGGCGCAACGTTACCGCAATGTAGTTCAGTAACCCATGTGTACAATATCAATTGCCTGGAAAGACACACAGAAACAGAACTCACCTTAACACAAACTTTTAGAACTTAAAATTGAGTAAGTCAGAGAAAAACGTGAATATTGTGACTGAAAAAAGAGAAGAAATCAGTTAAATTTCTGCATACAGTAGGGTTAATACCTACAGTTGTTATTGAAATGAGAAAATAAACAGTAATGAGAGGTGAAGGCACCACAATCTGCACAAAAGCTGACTTTAACGCAAATTCTTACAACACCTAAACGCTAATTCTTACAACAAGTTTTGGCAGAAAATCAGCCTCAAATTCCTCAAATATGCATGTAATGAGGGTTAAATATTACTGCAATGGAGTTCAGTAACCCAAGTGTATAATATTAATCGCCTGGAAAGACACATAGAAACACAACTCACCTAAACACAAAGTTTACAAAGTTTTACAACTTAAAATTTACTAAATCCGAGAAAAACATGAAAATTTTGACTGAAAAAAAAGAAAATTTCCGTTAAATTTCTGCATACAGTAGGGTTAATACCTACAGTTGTTATTGAAATATGAAAATCAACAGTAATGAGAAGTTAAAGCAGCACAATCTGCACAAAAGCTGACTAACGCAAATTCTTACAATACCTAAATGCAAATTCTTACAAGTTTTGGCAGAAAATTTTAGGTGAAATTTGGAAAAAAGTCATAGTATCAGGGTTAAATACTGTTCTTATAGTCCCCTACAACCTACATATGCAATATCAAAGGCCTGAGCCCACTGATCTTTGAGAAATTAACCTTAACATTAAATCTTACAATATTGGACACGCCGGGACGCCGACGCTGACGCCCGAGGTTATGACAATAGCTCACCACTTCAATAGAAGTAGGTGAGCTAAAAATGGGATGAAAGATTTGAAGAAATTCACTGGACAAGGGTTAAATGATGCTAGAATGAAAATAAGGAAAATGTATGATGGTATATAAGCACCATGCGAAGAGAAGGAAAACAGCAGCTGACCTAAACACAAAACTTAAACAGGAAATTCTGAAGTAAACAGAAAAGTAAACGTAACTAAAAATGGTAAGAAAGAGGTTTAAAACACACTGGACGAGGGTTAAATAAAGGTAGAATGATAATAAGCACAATACAGAAGAAATATAAAGGCCATGGGATGAAAAGGGTGTCCACAGCTGACCTAAACAGAAACTGTAACACACTGAAAATGTGTAAGTGTGAGGTAAAAAGAAGAGTTAACGTTCAAAATTTGATGAAAAATTTAAAGAAATTCACTGGAGAAGGGTTAAATCATGGAACAATGATACTGAGGAACATGTATGATGAATATAAGTGCCATGGGAAGAGAAGGAGCACAGCAGCTGACCTAAACACTATGTTAAACATGAAATTCTGAGCTAAACAGAAAAGTAAACATAACTAAATAATGTTAAGAGAAATTTTTAAAACACACTGGGTGAGGGTTAAATAGTGGTAGAATGATAATAAGTACCATATGTAAGCATTATAAAGGTCATGGGATGAAAAAAGTGTTAGCAGTAGATGTAAACAAAAAATTTAACCCACTGAAAATGTCAAAGTGTGAGCTAAACAAAAAACTAAATGTTCAAAATTGGAAGCAAAATTTTAAGAAATTCACTGGACAAGGGTTAAACCATGGCAGAATGATAATGAAGAAAATGTATGATGAATATAATCACCATGGGAAGAGAAGGAACACAACAGGTGAGCTAAACACTAAGTTAAACATGAAATTCTGAGCTAAACAGAAAACTAAATGCAACTTAAAATGTCAAGAAAAATGTTTAAAATGCAGAGTATGAGGGGTTAAACCATGGTAGAATGATAATGAAGAAGATGTATGATGAATATAAGCACCATGGGAAGAGAAGGAACACAGCAGGTGATCTAAACACTAAGTTAAACATGAAATTCTGAGCTAAACAGAAAACTAAATGAAACTAAAAATGTCAAGAAAAATGTTTAAAATGCAGAGTATGAGGGGTTAAATCATGGTAGAATGATAATAATCATCATATAGCAGCATTATAAAGGCCAGGATATGGAAATAGGGCGAGTAAGTGACCTAAACAGAAACTTTAACATTATTGGACACGTATGCTGACGTCCATAAAAATCCAATCATATTTGAAAATTTGTTGCACTGATGAGGTACCGTAATCTGATTGGATGGACAGGACAGAATAAAAAGGTTCTAAATCTGTTTCTTTATTTGTCTATTGGTATATTAGCTCACATTCAGCATTTAAGGTTATATCATGACCGCAACGTAAGTATAATATCAAATTTAGCTAATTGTTCATGCCAATGTTGCCCATATACTGGTATAAACACTAGTATAATATCAAATTTAGCTGATTGTTTATACTAACGCTGCCCATGTATTGGTATAAACACAAGTGTAATATCAAATCTAGCTGAATTTTTATACCAATGCTGCCCAGGTATTGGTATAAACACTATAATATCAAACTTAGCTAGTTGTTTATACCAATTCTGCCAAGGTATTGGTATAAACACAAGTATAATATCACATTTAGCTAATTGTTTACACTAATGCTGCCAAGGTATTGGTATAAATACAAGTATAATATCAAATTTAGCTAATTGTTTTATACCAATGCTGCCCATGTATTGGTATAAACACTAGAATAATATCAAATTTAGCTAATTGTTTATACCAATGCTGCCCATGTATTGGTATAAACACTAGTAAAATATCAAATTTAGCTAATTGTTTATACTAATGAGGCCAAGGTATTGGTATAAACACAAGTATAATATCACATTTAGCTAATTGTTTATACCAATGCTGCCAAGGTATTGGTATAAACACTAGTATAATATCAAACTTAGCTAATTGTTATACCAATGCTGCCCAGGTATTGATATAAAAACAAGTATAATATCAAATTTACCTAACTGTTTACACCAATGCTCCCCAGATATTGGTATAAACACAAGTATAATATAAAATTTTGCTAATTGTTTATACCAATGTTGCCCAGGTATTGGTATAAACACAGGTTTTATATCAAATTTAGCTAACTGTTTATACCAATGCTGCCCAGGTCTCCAGATGTGCATAAAGGTTTCAGATTTTTGTTTTGGTCCCATGTGGTGCCCCATAGCATCACATTTGTCGTTAGAGAATTGGTTTCCGGCAAGAGGCTCCTAGGGGTTTTAATTCGAAACACTGACAGTGAGTTCATATGTTCGGTAGGATCTCCAGATGTGCATAAAGGTTTCAGATTTTTGATCTGGCCCCATGTGGCTCCCGTAGCACCACATTTGTCATTACAGAATCGGTTTCCAGCAAAAGGCTCCTGGGGGTTTTAATTCGAAATGTTGAAAGTGTGTTCATATGTTCAGGTAGCTCTCTAGATCTGCATAAAGGTTTGAGATTTGTGATTTGGCCCCATGTGGCGCCCGCAGAGCCACTTTTGTCGTTCGAGAATCAGTTTCTGGCAAAAGGAGCCAAGGGATTTTAATTCGAAATATTGAAAGTGTGTTCATATATTCAGGTAAGGTTTCTAGATGTGCATAAAGGTTTTGAATTTTTGCTTCAGCCCCATGTGGTGCCCGTAGCGACATATTTGTCGTTAGAGAATCGATTTCCAGCAAAAGGTTCCTGGGGGCTTTTAATTCGAAACGCTGAAAGTCTGTTCATATGTTCTGGATTGTCCCCAGATGTGCATAAAGGTTTTGAATTTTTGACTTGGCCCCATGTGGCACCTGTAGTGCAACTTTTGTCATTAGAGAATCGGTTTCCAGTGGAAGGCTCTGAAGGTTTTTAATTCGAAACAAAAGTATGTTCATATGTTCAGGTAGGGCCTCTGGATGTGCATAAAGTTTTCAGATTATTGAATCGGTCCCATCTGGTGCCCGTATCACCACTTTTCTTGTTAGAGAATCAGTTTCTGGCAAAAGACTCCCAGGGGTTTTAATTCAAAAGGTTTAAAGTGTGTTCATATGTTCAGGTAGGGCGTCGAGATGTGCATAACGGTTTAGGATCCTGACCCAAGTGGCTCCCGTGGTGCCATTTTGTCATTAGAAAATCAGTTTCTGGTGAAAGACTCCTGGGAGTTTTAATTTGAAATGATGAAAGTGTGTTCATATGTTCAGGGAAGGTCTCTAGATGTGCATAAAGGTTTGGGATTTTTTATTCAGGCCCCCATGTGGCACCTGTAGTGCCACTTTTGTTGTTAGACAATCAATGAAGGTTAGTTACATCATGGAGTGTTAATTCCCTCCCCAATGATAACAAATGTATACACTTATCCACAGAACATGGACTTAGATGTTGTGTATTTAAACACAATCACATTAATTGTGGTCTAAAAAGTAGCAAAATTTCTAGTTTTAGACAAAATTACATAGATAATTAAATGGGTTGAACAATTGTGTGCATGGATAAGCTAAGATAAACTGTCACTGCTTTCAGCAGAAGCACCAAGTATATATATTATCTGTAGAGCTGTAGGTTTTTAAATTTCTTGTTCGGTTTTGGTTTTTCAGGTGGAGTAAAACCTCGGTTCGGTTCGTTTTTCGGTTTGTTCATGAGCCAAGTAAAATTCAATAAAACTCATTCTTTATAATGTCCGGAGTCAAAACTGAATGGCAGTGAAATTGAGTGAAACTCAATGAATGCCCAAAATAAGCTATAATACATGAAGAATCAGGAAGGCCAATATCATAATTACCTAAATATACAGAACTTTTATTGTGCTTGGCCATTTTTCAAGGTCTGGCACCTACACGCAACTTGAGGAAAGCTGCAAACACAACTAAACTGAAATGTCGGAAATTCACAGAATGTAGCCTTCCCAGTTACCGAAACCGTCGACATCCCGTAATCTAAGGTTTTTCGTTTTTTTATTAAATACTCTCTCTTACTGCAGAAATTTACAGAATGTAGCCATCCCAGAGTAGTGAGAGTACCCAGACACTGCCACTGGCCACTGGCAGTGTCTGGGTACTCTCACTACTCTGGGATGGCTACATTCTGTAAATTTCTGCAGCAAGAGAGTATTTAATAAAAAAACGAAAAACCTTAGATTACGGGATGTCGACGGTTTCGGTTCTTTAAAAAAAGTAAAAACCTCGGTTCGGTTTCGGTTAACCTACAGCTCTAATTATCTGACAATAAAACAAATAGCAGAATTGTTCTTATCATCAGAATGTACAGAAATATTATGTGTTGAGTGCTAGAAGCCACTATCATGACTCTAATGAAAGGTGCTGAAAGCCACTATAGTGGCTTTACACTGCACACATTAGCTTATTGTTTGCTTAGCAGTAAAAAAAAAAATGTTTATATAAAATTGTTTTGTTACCATTTATTTATGAAGAGCATCATGCTAAGCTAAGCCGTCTCTTGCTGGTGGCGTGGCCTCTAATTACTTGACATTAACCCTTTACCTAACACAAAAAGCAGATGACACTTGCAAGTAAAATTCTTGGAGCACTAATTGTTTTGATCTTTTGCATCAAAAACATAGCTTATGACCCCTCAATGGAACGAGCTCATTGAGCTCATTCCAATGAGGGGTCATAATCTATGTTTTTGTGACAAAAAATGAAAAGGTAAAAAAAACTGAATGGAGAATCTTGTGAATAGCGTTAGCCGGTTTTGGCAATTACGTTGGGTAAAGGGTTAAGCAAAATAAAAAAAAGAATAACACACATTGCATTGAAAAGTAGATCCACCCACATGCCCCCAAAGCGTCATGGCATTCGCAAATGTATAATGAACAATTAAAATTTATTGAGTTCTGATAATTACTG
The DNA here is from genome assembly GCA_031216915.1 of Pictodentalium vernedei. Lineage (NCBI taxonomy): Eukaryota > Metazoa > Mollusca > Scaphopoda > Dentaliida > Dentaliidae > Pictodentalium > Pictodentalium vernedei. The sequence goes on along the minus strand of CM062291.1, from coordinate 305,355,756 downwards.
TGCAAAGTTATTACTTAAACATTAATATTCCCATTGAAATAGAATACATCAAGGGCAATAAAAACTGGTAATTACTTTATAAGTTATCACATTATTTATTTATTTATTTATTGGTGTTTAAAGGGGGGCAAGTGGCTCAGTAGGTAGAGGTGCAGGCTGCAAGCTGAGACGTTCTCGGTTTGAATCCCACCTGCGGCAACCGCATTATTTATTATTTATTTATTGGTGTTTAAGGTCACATATTTATGCACGATGGCTAATCATGACCACGACAGTTTTACGGGTGGAGGAAGCCGGAGTACCCGGAGAGAACCACCGAGCAACTGTCAGCTCCCCAACATACGAACTCCACACAAGCAGGGTTAGCATTGGTTGAAGACAAGTGCACCATTGACGTTCAGGACGCCTTAGTACACAGCGCCACCGTGCCCCCACGTGGGCAATGGAGATGAAGTGTCTTGCCCAAGGACCCAACGCGGTTGCCGCAGGTGGGATTCGAACCGAGGACCTCTCGGCTTGCAGCCTGCACCTCTACCTACTGAGCCACCGCGCTCCCGGCAACCACATTGTGTCCTTGGGCAAGACATTTCACCCACATTGTTCATCTGGGGGCACGGTGACGTTGTATACTAAGGCGTACTGCACGTCGATGGTGCACTTGTCTTCAACCAATGCTAACCCTGCTCGTGTTGAGTTAGTAGGTTGGGGAGCTGACAGTTGCTAGCCGTTGCTCGGTGGTTCTCTCTGGATACTCCAGCTTCCTCCACCCGTAAAACGGTTATGGTCATGTTTAGCCATTGTGCAGAAATATGTGACCTCAAACCCCAATAAATAAATAAATATTGGTGTTTAAGGTGATTTTCACCATCTTTGGCTACATCATGTCCACAGCACTGGTATGAAGTCAAGTTTAGCCGATAGTTGAGGACTGTGCAGACCATTTTAGAGAACTTCCACCCCAGGCGTTGGTTCCAGGTCTTATTTACCAGTAAAGCAGAACTTGTTTGCAGTAGTAAACAAGGATGGCTCCATTTCCAAGGGTTCCTATGGGGAATGTTATCACATCATCATTAAAAGTTCAAGATAAAGGAAATCATCAAATGGCAGTAACTCCTTCAATTTCTGAGAAATCAAGGTGGTTTGAAAACTTGTCTAAGACAAGATATAAAAAATAATACAACTGAATATACTGAAATTTAAATTTTATAGTAAATTTCCTTTCTTATTATACCTACTGCAGTTGTTTGCTACAGGCTTGCACTACAGTGGAAGACCCTAACTCGGAAAATATACTCTCTATTTTGATCTTTCCCAAGAGATTTGGGAAAGAAAAGCGGTGCAAAAGCGTCCACGAAAAATTAGGCAAAACTGGGTCGAGTGCCATCGGCGCACACCCAGTAGGGGACGCTCTTCTCTTAGTACAATTCTGCAACTTCTAGAAACCAGTGCGCAAGGCAGTCACCAATGAATCATTCTTTTGAGTCCGCCAATATAGGAGTTATCTGATCAGCGGGGAGGAAGGATTCTTATCCGAATAAGAAGACGGGAGGGCCTCCATGTAAACAATTGCAAGGTATAATATGAAAAGAAATTTACTATAAAATTTAAATTTATCAACCTACCTTACAATTGTTTACTACAGGCTGAATAGACAATAGGATGGAGGGAATCACAATGATCCAACGGAACTCCCTGCATAATCCACTGAACATCTGTCAGGGGAGGCGGTGACGAGGAAGAGATTCCGGTAACTGAAGCACCAGATCCAGAGGATCGATATTCAGCCTCCAACGACTGAGTAGAAAGTGTTGGAGAGGTCTGACATGCAGCCGGCCTAGAGGAATGAGATCCATCACTGAACCGCAGAGACCGAGCAGCCGGGGAAGACTCCGAGCTGTTGCGGACATGGACTGGGTCAGAGTCAGAGCAAAGGCTGAGAAAATCACAGCCCTTGCCCAGGAAACCGCTACTGTATCCAGCTGAGTACAGAAGCCCATCCCTAGATGACAAAACGACGGAGAAGGGATCAGGTCCGACTTCTCCTCGTTGACTCTGAACCCTAGTGACATGAGCAGGCTGAACAGTGTGTCGACATCCGACTCCAGAAAGGCAGCATTGGAATGCCTCGAAAGGATATTGATTAGATATGTTGAAGAAGACACCCTGGACTGTGTGCGATGTAAGACTAACACATACGACATCAGATGGGTGAAGGCCCAAGGATCCAAGTCAAGGCTGAAGGGCCTGGCCTTGAACTGGAAAGCTCCCTGGTGAATGGAGCGGCGAACCGACCTGAAAGCCTCCATGCAATGATAGACTGGGTCAGGATACTCAGATCGATAACCTGTCGGAGTCGGCCATCCTTCTTTGGCACCAAGAACAGGCGGGAATAAAATAACACTGAAAGAATGTTCTCGATGTTCTTGATGACCTCGATCGCCCCCTTTGACAGGAGATTGCCTATCTCAGTGAGCAAAAGTTCCCAACGTGTAACGTTGAAAGGAACTTGTGTTGGAAGAGATACTCTCAACTGAGTTGAATGCTCAACATGGGACGAATTGAGATGACTACTGCTGACGCCTACCCTTACCCTGTGAGTAAGTAGAAGTGGCGGCAGGAGGATCAGCCCTTGGCATCGCAGAGGAAGCAGAAGGGTACTAGTTAGGCTTTGGATGGCCCCTGCCTCCAACAGGAGGCTGATCAAGCTGATGAAGCAGCAGCTGATCTATGGAATGACATAGGGAGTCATCCCGGACCGTCACCCTGGAACCATGGAATAGTTGCGAACCCGCCAATAGAGGCAGATCGAAGAGCATCGCACTGCCCCTCAAGAAGGGTAAGGCTTGTGTCCAGAACAGCATCCCTGCGAACTAATTCCAAGTTAGCCATGTTACAGGCATGCATGTGAGAAGATGCATGAGTGCATTAGACAGCACAAACAAAAAAAACCCGTACAACGTCAAACTTAACTGGAAGCAGATAAGCAGCAAAGCAGAGACGACGTGATTGGAGAGAGAAAGCATTCCAGCATCTCTCTCGATAAACCCAACACGGACTCCAGAGTCTCCATATGAAAAAAGGCTGGCTTGGGAGCTGGAGTCTTGATCCAATACCGTCAAAGTCTGGCAAACTGACGGATTGGCGGAATCATAGGAACGATAATGCACCGGAAGCAAAAAAAGTGTCAACCCTGAAGAAGAACGACATCTTCATAGCCTTGGAAATCAGCTTAGAGTCCAAAGCTGTAAATGCTTCAACAACCTGTACCGACAGGCACGGTCGAAGGTGCCCAGAAGCAGGTTACTCCACAGGCTGTAGGCACGCAACCGATGATCGCGGCCGGGCTGACACTGTCAGCTGGTTTGAGTCAGAAGACTGTTGGCTCTCGACGTCAGGTATGTCGGACTCATCCCCTGAGTGGGAAGACACATAGCCCATCATGGGCAAACCAGCCGACACCTCCCATGGTGTAGGCACACCAGGGGGATCAGTTAGTGGCCTGTTTCCAATCCCGGGAGGCGGCGCCACAGGGGGCACCCGGAAACCACTCATAGCCTTGTTGGAAGCAACAGAAAAGGCTCTTGGTCAGAACGTAAGTGAGCAAGGAGAGAGCCTCCCTAAGCTCACTGACTGTGTCGGCAGGTTTGACATGGGAATGAACCGACAAAGTGGCTTCACTCCTGACCCATTTAACCAGCAAAGGGTCACGATCCTCAAATACACCCGACGCGGGATGACGGGCTGCAGCCGAAACATCTGAAGGCAGATGTGTATTGGGGTATGACATACCCCGAGGATCTACAAAACGGAAACTCAGGAGAGTTGCCGTGGACCTCTGCGGGACAGAAGGCCCAGGCTGCACAAAAAGCGTTGGTCTCGCAAAACTGGCCATGGGACCAGAGTGCGTGGACGGAAATGCCACGGAGCTCATGGTGACCCCACCATAAACATCCGAATCCAATGAGAAAAACTGTGGTACTTGACGGCTGAGAGACCACAGTCGAGGGTTCGGCTGGCAGTCTCTTCCGACTTAGCCAAGTTGAAGTCCGGGAAGGCTGAGGCCGATACCCTACGTCTACACTACCAGACACCTCTGCAGACCCCTGCAGGGATAAAACTGCTGTGCTCAACGGCTGAGAAGACACAGCAGGGGGTTCGGTTGGCAGCCACGTCCAACTTCACCAAGTTGAAGTCAGGGAAGGCTGAGGCCGATACTGCACGTCTACACTGCCAGGCATCTCTGCAGACCCCTGCAGGGATAAAACTGCTGTGTTCAACGGAGGAGAGGTGACAGCAGAGGGTTGGTCGGCAGCCACTTCTGACTTTGCCAAGTTGAAGTCAGGGAAGGCTGAGGCCGATGCTCCACATCCATACTACAGACATCGCTGCAGACCCCTGCAGGGATAAGCCAAGGCCGGCTGAGACGGTGACCGATGACATTGTAGACGGAACATATACGACGGGAGCTGCTGAAACTGACGGAAAAGGAGAGAGAGCAACGGAGCTCGGCCTCCAAAGAAGGTTTCACAACCCTAGTGACAGCCTCAGATGTCGACTGGAGAGGGACCATAGTCCCGGAACCAGGCATCTCTTCACCAGACAACTCAACAGCTCCCACAGTATCCACCACAGTTAAAAAACTGCACATCACCCCCCTCCTCCCCACCCCACCCCAGAGGGGGTATAACTCTCATCAGACATGGTCGTGTCAGGAGGCCCCGAAACGATAGCGTTTCTCCCCTCCCCCCTGTGCGAGAGTGGGAGGGGCAGCCACGAGAATGCACCAAAACGAGGGCAAAAGGCATTGCTCTAAACAAACTGTAATGGACATAACAGAGGTGAGAGCAGTAGAAGAAAAAGGTGAACTCGACAGATAGACAGTAGAAGAACACCCCCAACTACGAGAGAAAGGTGGCAGAAAAAGTACCGGCAGGAACACAACTGAACCCAGACAGCAGACAGGGACCTAAACAAGAGGCCCTAAGGGGCCTTAATCGCTCACTGGCCAAAGTGGTTCAAAGAAGTGTTTGGGGTCACATTTAGTTAGACATGATTCATCAACAGTGCAAAGGAATGAAGCCATGCAAAGGCAAATTTTATGGAAATGGATCTGAACAAACCTGAACCTAACATGCTGCCAATGCCCCCCCCCCCCCCCCCAACCCTGTCCACAGAGAGCCCAAATAATAAGCCAGGGACTCAAATTGAACAAACTTGAATCTGATCCCTCTTGAGATGTTACAAATGTAAAAACTAAATATGCAAGAATTCTGACTGGTGGATCTGAACAAGGAGGTTTTTAAAGAAATGTCCTCACATTGCATTAAGTTAAACTTTGGGCTCAAATAGGGAGCCAAAATATTAACCCAGCGACCCGATTTGAACATACTTGAATCTGACCCACCTAGAGATGTTGTATACCAAGTATGAAAGGATTCTGATCGGTGGATCTGAAGAAGAAGAATTTTAAAAGAAATTTCCTCATATTGCACTAAGTTAAAATTCGGGCTCCCATAGGAAGCCAAATATCAACCCATAGACCAGATTTGAACAAACTTGAATCGGACCCTCCTAGAGATGTTGTATACCAAATATGAAAACATTCTGACTACAGGGTCTAAAGAAGAGGATTTTAATTCCCTATATTGTACTAAGTTGATATTTGGGCTCCCATGGGGAGCCCAAAAATTTACCCAGGTAAGCAATTTGAACAAACCTGAAACTGACCCACCTCAAGATGTTGTATACCAAATATAATGCATTCTGATTGGTGGATCTTAAGAAGAAGATTTTTAAAGAAATTTCCTCATATTTCACCAAGTTAAAATTCAGGCTCTCATAGGGAGTCCAAATATAAACCCAGGGACTCGATTTGAACAAACATGATTCTGACCCCCCAAAAGATGTTGTATACCAAATATGAAAGGATTCTGACCAGTGGAGCTGAAGAAAAAGATTTTTAAAGAAATTTCCTCAAATTGCACAAAGTTAAACTTTGGGCTCCAATAAAGAGCCCAAATACTCACTCAGGGACCCGATTTGTACAAACTTGAACCTGACCCACCTATAGATGTTGTATACCAAATATGAAAGGATTCTGACTGGTGGAGCTAAAGAAAAAGATTTTTAAACAAATTTCCTCAAATTGCACAAAGTTAAACTTTGGGCTCCAATAGAGAGCTCAAATATTAACCCAGGGACTCGATTTGAACAAACTTGAATCTGACCCCAATAGAGAAGTTATATACCAAATATCAAAAGACTCTAAATGCTGGTTCTGGAGAAGAAGATTTTTTTAATTTTAAAAAAAAAATTATGGGTGCTATCAGAGTAATGCCCCTGTGTGCCCCCCTGTGGACACAGAAAGTTTATTTGTACAAACTTGAATTGACATATGATAAGGAACATGCACACTAAATTTGATTCAATTTGGTTCAGTAGTTTGGGAGGAGAAGTTGATAATGTAAAGTTCACGATGGATACCGGATGACGACGGACAGCAAGTGGTAAGTTAAGCTCCCTTCGGTGAGCTAAAAACAGAAATTCTGCCCTCAACAGAGTAAAGAAATCCTGTCCATACAGTCCCCCATTGACACCTAACTCCAATAATAAAATTTATCAACCGAAAAATTTTATGTATGAACCGCACGGTACGCAAAAGTCGCGCACGCCATGTAAAATATATGAAAGTGTCAATGACACTGTAGCTCAACTTGTTAAGACATGTACATGTATAGTATGTGACAAAGCAATGACAAACATCTAGGTAATGACCTGATAACAAAGGTACATATAAAGTATTGTAACAGTCTGTACATAAATTCTGACCGTAGCCTGTAACAAATGTATAGGTAAAGTATTGTAAAGGTGGGTGACAGTCAGCTGCTAAAGTAGAAAAGAAATCTTTGAGTCCCAGAGTGGGTCTGACTGAACCCCAAAAAATTTGTTCTCATAGCACAGTGATAACAAAGGCACCCCAAAACACACTCGTTCCTGTCCCAAGGTGAAAACAAAGGGACCCAAGAAGTTTTGTGAAGATCAGTTCATAAATACGAGCTGAAAAGAAGTTGTGACAAAAACTGATTGGACCTAACTTCGGTACAGAATGGCCACTGGCAGCCATCTTGAATTTTGGACCGCACCCAGAAACACTCATTCTCGTCCCAAGGTGATAACAAAGGTACCCAAGAAGTTTTGTGAAGATCGCTTCATAAATACAGCCTCTAGCCCGAGCCGTATTGACATGTGCACTTACAGTGTATAAGTAGCACTGCATAAATCAAAGTTCATATAATTTGCATAATTTCTGCACGAGAAATAAACCCGTACTATATGTGATGTATTCCATGTTACTAAACATTCACACAAAAATTTATTCAAATCAGAACTTTCATGCAGAAGTTCTGTACAAAAGACTGATTGCACTAATTTTGGTACAAAATGGCTGCTGGTAGCCATCTTGAATTTCGGACCACACCCCAAAACACTCGTTCTCATCCCACGGTGATAACAAAGCTACCCAAGAAGTTTCGTAAAGATCGATTCATAAATACAGCCTCTAGCCTGAGCCGTATAGAAGTTGTGTACAAAAAACTGATTAGACTTAATTTCGATACAAAATGGCCACTGGCAGCCATCTTGAATTTTATACCACACCCAGAAACACTCGTTCTCATCCCAAGGTGATAACAAAGGTACCAAGAAGTTTCATGAAGATCGGTTCATAAATACAGACTCTAGCCCGAGCCGTATTGACATGTGTACTTACTGTGAGAGTAAGTAGCACTGAAAAAATCAAAGTTCATCTAATTTGCATAATTTCTGCACGAGAAAAAACCCCGTATTATATGTGATGTATTCCATGTTACTAAACATTCATACAAAAAATTATTCAAATCAGAGCTTTCATGTGGAAGTTCTGCGCAAAAATCTGATTGCCCCTAATTTTGAACAAAATGGCTGCCAGCGACCATCTTGAATTTCGGACCGGACCCCAAAATACTCATTCTCATCCCACGGTGATAACAAAGGTACCCAAAAAGTTTCGTAAAGATCGGTTCATAAATACGGCCTCTAGCCCAAGCCATATTGGCATTTGCACTTACAGTGCTGAAAGTAACACAAAATAAATCAAAGTTAGTCTAATTTGCATAATTTAAGCACGAGAAAAAAACCTGTATGATATGTGATGTATCTCATGGTACTAAACTTTCATACAAAAAATTATTCAAATACGAGCTTTCATATGGAAGTTCTGTACAAAAAAAAAAAGATTTCTGCATCGTCGGTACAAAATGGTGCCTGGCAGCCATCTTGAATTTCGGAACGCACCCAAAAACACTCGTTCTCATCCCACGGTCATAACAAAGGTACCCAAGAAGTTTCGTAAAGATCAGTTCATAAATACGGCCTCTAGCCCGAGCCGTATCCAATTGTTGACAGACGGACAGATGGACAACGGATGACGGGCCATGGCAAAAGCTCAAATTTGGCTTCGCCAAAGTTGAGCTAATAAAAATACAATGAAAATGTGGTTAAAAATAATAACGAGAATATATAAAACACAGTCCTGTTATTATTCGATCCTCAGATCCATAATTCCAGTCACAGGAAACCATTACTGATGAGCTGAATTATCACTGTTTCAAAACACAAATGGCCGACCGTCAACCTTGGACAGTGGACGAAAAAAGAATGATTCATTGGTGACTGCCTTGTGCACTGGTTTCCGGAAGTCGTGGTATTGTACTAAGACAAGAGCATCCCCTACTTGGTGTGCGGCGATGGCACTCGACCCAGTTTTGGCTTATTTTTTCGTGGTGCTTTTGCACCACTTTTCTTTCCCAAATCTCTTGGGAAAGATCAAAATAGAGAGTATATTTTCCGAGTTAGGGTCTTCCACTGTAGTGAAAGCCTGTAGTAAACAATTGTACGGTAGGTTGATAAGAAATTGAAATTTGAGGACTACTGATCAAGTTATTGCCTAAATAATAAAATTCAAAGCAAAATTCAACAAAGGGTAATAACTCTTTTAATTTTCATTGAATAGTGGTAGTTATCAAACCTGTCCAAGACACTGTTAATATGAAGTAGAACACAAAATTTCATAGAAATCTGATAACTACTGTTCAAATTATCATCTCCTCAACAAGTGTTCTGGGTGGGTGAATGGATGGACTGCAGGGCGCCTGAGATACAAATTAATTCTCAACATATTTTTTTGAGTTTCAGCCTAGTGATTTTTGTGCAATATCTTTTTTTGATACACATCTGTTTCCACAATAAGGTTTTTGCCTTTTGAAAAAAATTCAGGTGACGAAAGAATTGAATTTTAACTTTTTCAAGGGTTCGTACAGTCTTTGGAGAAAAAAATGAAAGTGTCAATGACACTATAGCTTAACTTGATTGTGTGTTGTGTTTGATGAAAAGGATAATGTTCAATGTTTATGAAAGGGTTATGAAATACAAGAATTGTGATAATTGAGAATATGTTAATTTCTGTATGCTATGTTTTCAATAAAGAAAAGGATCAGAATGAATTTAAAACTTGATGTGGAGGTACCCATCAGGAAGCTACATATGAAAAACAAGGAGAGGGAGTCCATCCCCATCAGCTCACCAACAGTATCCCATACAATATCTTCAGGCTTATTATAAATGAAACACATGGGGTTCACCCTCACCAAACCTTTGTTAACCAGTGGTTACCTGCATTCATGTACAGCAAAACAGGTCAGAATTTTTCAAAAGTCTAAACTAAGAAAAAAAAGTTGAACAGTGTATTAAAAATCTTCACAATCTGTAAAAACTATCTGGTCAAGGGTTAATGTTAACTTATATTGAAGCAATTAACATACATCTGAAATTTGAAAGTCCGCACTACTCCTTCAACATTGATGACCTAAAAATTGCTATTTTTGCCAATTCAAGCCCAATAATTCTGGAATGCCAAATCTGAAAATTGTCAAAAAATGAAAGGGAGCTATGTTTTATCAATCTCAATAGTGTGTATATAAATTATGAGAATTGGTCATTTATGATTAAGTCCCACAACTCCAGAATGACACACCTGAAAATCATAAAAATTTAAAGGGCATTGCCTTTACTGATTGCAACATTGCTACAAAATTTCAAGAGATTCGGTGAAAGTATTATTGAGTTATCATACATGTAAAAAATTGCCAATTTTTTGAAGATTCAAGTCCCAAAACTCTGGAAAGAAAAACCAGACAAGAGGTGGACTGTCGTCTGGTGCATACCCCCACCTGTTGTACCGCCTAGTGTGGGCATAACTATGACCAACAAAGGTATGGTAAATTGTTTGGTGTTTGGAAGTTTTATGCAATGAGGCAGAAGCCTTTGTCATAGGCAAACTGCATGCAATATTTCACTTAAATCCCAGAACCCATACCTGAGATACAGGCTGAACAGACAAATAATGTCTATTTCCTACAATTTCTAAGTCAAAAAAGGGGGATAACTATAAAAAGGAGAATGTGAGAAATATCGTTGAATCCTTTTTTTAAAGCCTATACCATAAGCAGTGTTCACAGCAAATTTCATTGCAACAGAACATTTGATACCTGAGATACAGGCTGAACAGACAAAATTTGGCTCGGACGGACACAATTTCTAAGTGAACAAGTAATAAAAAAAAAAAATAATTAGTGTGAACATACCTATGACCAACAAATATTATATAAAATAATAATTTACTTAAGTTATGAAAGTTATGAATATTCTCGGACGGACTCACACACGGATGGACGGACGCTATGACGGACGTTCTAACAAATGGCTACTTATGTGACTATTTTATGGACATATTAGGTGGCTAACTTAAAACCCCAACATGATAAAACAAGTTTTTTGGGGGAAAATTTTTGGGGGTTAGCTAACCCTAACCCTACCCTTTATTGACCCTAACCCTACCCACCCTTAACCCTAAACTAACCCTAACCCTAGCCACATAACTCTAACACCCCTTCACTGACCCCCACCCCACCACACTCCTAAACCCCACCCTGGAATGCCCTGGAATGCCCTAACCCTACTCTACATTTATCCTCCCCCCTCCCCCCTCCAACCACCCCCACAATAAGAGATTCTGTTACAGACTTTAACCACATAAGTATCCTGTTTTACTAATTCGTAGCCACATAAGTAGTCATTTGTTATTGCGCATAGACGGACCCACGGACGCATGTAATCCAGTATACCTCCATTTTCTTCGAAAGTGGAGGTATAAAAACCATCAAAAACAAAAGGGAGCTTCATTTGATCAGTTTCAATATTGTGTATAAATATTATGAGAATTGGTCAAAGGAAACTTGAGTTATCGTACGACACATAGGAATATGCTAATGGACAGAGAGACAGATGGACAGAGTGATTACTATAGGGCTTCCGCCAAAAGTCGGTAGGCCCTAATTAACAGGTCAGATTGTCTAGAAGGTATGAAATTATATTCAACTAATGGGTATTACCCGGCATTGCACGGGAGAAGATGGTTATATCAGCTGTTTTCGAAATAGGTCAAGGTCACCAATTTCAAGGTCAAGGTCACCCCGCACGGGCACCCTGATAAAGTCAAAATGATCGATGGGTCAATATACCCGCACATATGAAATTTTAGCCTGATCAGCCCAGCAATTTTCGAAATAAAAGGTCAAGGTCACCCCGCAGGGGCACTCCGATAAAGTCAAAATGATTGATGGGTCAATATACCCACACATATGAAATTTTAGCCCAATCGCATTTATATATTAGATTAACTCTTTACCCAACGCAGACGATATCAACATTTATTATTTTAAATATTATTTTTTTAAATTTTTCAAAAGATTTCAACAAAAGCTCGGCGAGCTCGTTCCAACGAGGGGTCACATGATATGGTTTTCTTGAAATGTTTTGAAAAATAATATTTTTTCAACTGCTGAATTTGAATATTACGCGGGCGGATGCGGGCGATTCGTTGGGTAAAAGGTTAACAGAGTCAAACAAGTAACTGGTTGAGTGCTAAAGTATTTTTCAAAGGTGATTTGTAACCTGAGTATTTTCTTCAGAATACTACCAGCAAGGGGATACTTAGTTTAGCAAGAATTTGTCCAACAATAATTGTCTTGTACTATTTATTGGAAAGTGCCAACAAGCACTCTCCAATAAATTGTAACAAAACAATTTCATACAAACATTTCTATATCTACTCCTGCACAAATGATAAGTTAATGCACACAGTGTAAAGCCACTAAAGTGGCTTTCAGTACTTTTCAGTAGAGCCGTGCTGGTGGCTTCTAGCACTCTACCAGTTAAGAGGTACCCAATTCAGCGAGCTTTACTGTATTACCTCCCAAGCAGTGGTTGCCATATTGAGCTGTCAGGCCACAACATGAGACATACAAGGCAGACAATAATCTCTTTTGAAACATTGCATCAACTTGATTTGACAAACTATGGGTTTTCATCTGACCGAAAACCACAACAGAAAACAGGTTATGCAAATTTCTGAAATTTTTGTGCCTGTCGATAAGTTCACACCATAAAAACATTGAATACTTTTCATTACATCCCAAATCCTGAATTTCAAAAGGAAAGCAGTTAGATTCAACAATGAACTTCAAATTCAGATGAAGAGTTCATTAAGTTATTTATAAAGAAATCCTTTTCACCACAAACGGCAGGTAAGACACTACCTAGTGATCGACTGAAGTTCGGCATTCACATTCAGTATCAGCCGAAAATGACCCATCAGTGAACCATCAGCACTCGATTTTCAACATCGGTGAAATATTTCATTGATAAATTACATATATTATTCCAACTATAGTGTTGCAACTGGTTGTTGTATTGGAGTTTGACTAATCAAGGTGTAAGGTGCAGTCTCATGTCAAAAAGAACGTGACCCACAATTCCCTATATAATATTAGGGTATCCGATTGGACATTGATATGATTGTTTGGTCACATGGAACCAACACAGAATATAATTATTTGTCAACGTAATTCCATCAATAATGCAAAAAAATGTCATGTTGATAACTGCCCAAGTGAAAATGGATTATCAATTATATACCAACAATAAGTTGAACCAATATGGGTCTGAGCTATGACAATATCTATCCAACAAAATATGCAGGGTTACAAGTTTCATATTACTCCTCTTCCCTCCCCATTCCAACCCATGAATAGAGGGCTAAGGTTCATTGTTCACTAAAAGAATTGGTAATTCGACATCGAAAGCCTGTATCAGAAATAAGCAGACTGTCATCTGCAGAATGAGGTCCCCAGAGAGAGAATCTGATGATGCCACCCTGCACAGCAGGGTAGCATCACTAAATTTACCCTCTGTGACCTCCATCTGAATCAAGGTCTCAAGCCTAAACAGAAAAAGAGGTAACCAGAGGATAAATTGGCCCATTGTATGGGATAGCATCAGCATATTCACCCTCTGGAGACCTCATCCTGCAAATGACAGATTGCTTATTTCCAGGCTTCAATGGGCCATTTTTCTTATTGGTCGGTCACTAATACTACCCTCAATCCTGTTCACAACAAACATCAGAATACATAGGATCATCTGTTGACAACTTGAAAGCAAAAGGGCAATGGGTTATTTTTCATTTACAAAATAACAGTATAAGAAACAAAGACAAAGGTCATTTAAGTAATAACAAGAGATTGTCACTCGGAAGTGACTTTGCCCCCGACGTGGCAATGACCTTGATCCTTGATCTGTGACCTTGACCCCCATCAAACAAAAAAAAATTTTGTGTGCACACATCATCTCCCCATAAGCAACATGTATGACAAGTTTCAACAAAATCCAATGAAGCATCTCAGAATTATGGAGCAGACACAAAAATCTTCCTGACAGACAGACAGACAGATGGACAGACAGACAGTTGCATGGATGGATGGACAGATGGACAGAAATGAAAATCTTCATGACAAGACAGACAGATGGATGGCAGAAATGACAAACATTATATGCCCCCAAAATATTTTTCGGAGGGCCATAAAAATTGGCATAAATTAAAAACAAATCAGTGATGAAGCTGAGAAAAATATATTCATTTAATGAGCATTTATTTTTACAAGTAATGATATATATGATGAAGAAAAAATGTATGTACACAAAACATTTAAAATTTATTCAGTTTGGTCTCAAGAAGATGGTACAACATTTGACTTTTCTCGGAAAAAATGTGATAATTATCATGTGAATGATACTCTTAAAGACCTATTGGTTTGTCATGACAGTTTTCAATCAACTCTACATTAATGTTGACATTTACAACTTACCCAAATTAGAAAGAAATCTATATTAGCCAAGTATCTTGAAGCCATTTAAATATCAAGTTCCCTTGCATTTCAAATACACAATTTTTGTTTAAAGAAATCTCATGACCTTAACGCTTTGAACTCTGGTGGTCTCTTCCATGCCAGTTCAAAGGCAGCAATTAGAAGAGTCCATATTCATTATTTGAGGTGGACCAATCAATATTTTCAACATGCAGCCTGGGGCAACACGTTGAAAATATTGATTGGTCTACCCCACAAATTTACATTAGGAACAACCATCCTATTTAATGATGTTATGATGTATCATGTTCCTGGCTGGAAAAGCGGCCACTCAAGTTCAAAAGGTTAAACAAAAATCCCTATCTTTTGGCTGACTTCAAATTAGGGACCTGTGAGCCGGGGATAAAACTTCGAGCCGAATCTCGAGCCGAATCATCCCTCTGGTATCGAGTCGAGTCGAATCTCGAACCTTGAAACCGGCGCGACGGCGGCATTCGTGCTTCCATAGTCTGCAATACCAGTACTCTGCATGCTGGATGAGTTCAGAATCAATTGGTCTGGAATCGAGTATTCTCGCACTGCGAGAATACTCGATTCCAGACCAATTGATTCTGAACTCATAGACTCGCAGTTTTATTCTACCCACTTGGTGGTCGTGGCTCGTGCTCAGCCTCATCAGCACCAAATACCATTATTATAAAAGCAAACAAGGCATGTCGGAAAATATGATAAAAAATCTCAAAGTCTCGCGAAACACAGAATCACGCACTAATAGTGAAGATAGACAACTCTATAATCTATTCTAATGAATAGTTTTGAACCTCTAATTTAAACTTTTGATCAAAACATTTTTAGAATATCTTTCTAAAAACACAAAAAAAAAAAACTCAGAAAAAAAAACTGAAAAATAAACAAACAACAGATAGTCATGTGGCAACGGAATTGTCATTATCAGTTCATGGAAGAATCAGGTCTCCATTTTTGCGGGCCCATATCAATGTTTCCGCGTTGGCATTACTTAAGTTGTGGCGGAGATCTGTAATTATGTTTCCACCAACAGAGTTCACTCTTTCTGATCTGGGGGTTTAATAATCAACAAAATTGGAGAGCTAATACGTTCAGAGAGCGATTTATTACACTATCGTTAGCGTATGACGGCGTGTTCTTGATGCGAGAAAGTGCACATATAATTCGCCGTTTGAACAGAGGTCGGTTCGAAAAATACGAATCGGACGGTGAGGAATCGAGTCGAATCGAATCTCGGCGATGGTTTCGAGTCGAGCCGAATCTCAAACAGTTCGCAGGTCCCTACTTCAAATCTAAACTTTCTCTCTCACCTGTCTACAAGATCTATGCAAATCGCACTTTAGTTCAAAGTATAAAAAATCATAAACAGAAAAAATGACTAAAAGTTGAGACTCAGTGAAAAGTATAATCAACGAAACTCAGTTTTCAAAACATACTTACAAAATTTGATTCAGAAATAATTTTTTAGGGTGAGCTGCAGAATAGAAGACTCCCTGATATGTTCTCAAAAAACAATAACTCTTTCAGGTCCAACAATATCATATTTATTAATTATTTTAACCCCTGATGTCCTGTAAATCTGTTAAACTGAGAAACAAAATCTCCATACAGTAGAATCCTCTTAATTGAATATCCATTTTGCCAGTGAAAACTAGAGGATGGGCACCAAAGGGTGGCTGATTCCCCTGAAAAAAGCCTTGACAGCCATTCCAACCTTATTCACAACACACCCTCTGGTTGTGGGCAATAATAATACCAAGTATCATCAATATCCTTGAAGGCTGTAAGAAGTTATGGAGCGGACACGAATTCCGTCTACGCCCGTACGGACAGACAGACAGACGGACGACGTCACGGCTAGATTCCCCCGAATTTTTTTCGGGGGAATAATAATAATTATTCAATTAACAGGCGTATACAATTAACAGGGATTTGGTCAGTTTCCTTTGTTCTGGAGGTAAACTGAGCATTTATTCTATTATATCTTGTTTGACAGAGCTCATAGAGCTCTGTCAAACAAGATATAATAGAATAAATGCCTGCATTGGATGCAGTGAGGTCAAAAACGTTGATAAATAAGGGGAATTTGGAGCGTGTCACTGTAATTTTTTCGACAATTACAAAAATTTATATACAATTAACAGGAGTTTACTCTACAACCAATATGCAATTAACAGATCAAATTTGTACTGAAGGTATGGTAAATGGTTTTGTGTTTGAAAATGATATTCATTTAACAGGGATATACAATTAAAAGATATCCAATTAAGTGGGCTCCACTGTACTGAAGTGGACTAAAATGGGAGACATCCATTATGGTTTAAGGTCAGTATGGTAAGGGTTAGGCTTAGCGGTGGTCTGCTAACCCTTATCTTTACTGTACTGACCCTAATGATTTCTCCCAAGTTTAAACAGGTTTTTTGGGGCAGCAGGTTGCACTTTATTATGCAAGCAGAAGACAGACAGGAAAAAGTGTGTACTACAGTCATATAGCCTCCAAAATGGGCAGGTAAAAGTGACACCAAAAGGTAAAGTTCAACTTTTCTTCACTAAATGTATTGAAAATATGAAGGAGAGTAGTGAAAAAAGAAAAAAAAAAGGTTGAGTACACTATGTATTTTTAAAACAAGAGACCCCACGTGGCCTTAATCGCTCACCTGACAAAGTGACTCTAAGAAGTATTTTAGGTCACCTTCACCATGTCATGCCTCATCAACATTAACTGGTTGAGTGATAGATTTTGTTTGAAGTTCAACATTTGTTACCTAAAATTAGTTTTATTTAAAATCATTGGTGTGTGGCCAATCTCCAATGATTTTTAATAAAGCAAATTTATCTCTGCAGACAAACTGGTTTAGCATGAAGCACAAACAAGGAATGTGAAGAGATAGCCTTGGACATCTCTCCCCAACTGTGGATATCTTCCATGTGCTACATGTATATATTTGCATGCAAGAAAACAAAAATTTTCACAAATTTTATTTTTTTTTATCATCATTGGAACAAGCTCAAACAGCTTATTCCAATAGGGGTATGGGAAGATCAGGTATATTTTTGAGACAGAAATGTGAATATATAAATAATGGTGTTTTTTTGTGAATGATGCTGGAGAATTTTGCGTAAAGATATGGTAAATGGTTTGTTCTAGATACAGAATGATGCAAAAGTATTTAAATTTGATTAGGCAAGTTTTTCCTATAATGCATTTAAAAATTGAAGTAACTGTTTTTTTGCCGACGAACTTTTAGATGTGTGTGTCTGTGTTTGTGTGTGTGTGTGTTTGTGTGTGTGTGTGTGTGTGGGGGGGGGGGGGGGGGTAAGAGTGATCTTGCAAACAAAATTCCTGAATAAATGGAAAATTTTATTTTTTGTGTGAAAGACATAGTGCGTGAATGTTGATTGGAACAAGCTTAGAGAGCTCATTTTAATGTGAAGTCATAAAGCTGTGTTTTACGTACGAAATTCTGGAATAACTAAAAAAATTGCTTTTTTGACTCAAAAAGCATGGTGTGCGACCTCTCATTGGAATGAGCTCAAAAAGCTCATTCCAATGGGGTATTTACAAGCGATAAGTACATGTATGTTTAAGAGACAAAAATTAAAATTTGAATAGCGATTTTTGCGAAGAATGCTGACAAGTTTTGGCAGTTATGCTGGTAAAAAGGTAAGATATGCAAAGTGGTTGTTTTTTAGAGGCGACATTTAATTAAGGGGAATTAACCCTTGATTACTGAGGTAACTTCTAAAAGTACTGAAATTTCATGAAGCAATGTGAATAACAGACAACAGTTGCCTAAAAATTTCATGAATAACTGAAATTTTTATTCCTTTGTCTCGAAAACATGGCATACGACCTTTGTTGGAATGAGCTGAATGCGTGTGTTCCAATGAGGGGTCATAAAATTTGAACGAAGATTTGTGTGAATAATGCATTAGTACTGCTAGATTTGGGTAAACGGTTCACCCTGGATACCAGCCCTTCTATAGTAGATCTTTTCTGCAAATTTTGTCTAAGATTCTATCAACTTTACAAATAAATACGTTCATGAATCACAATCAGATCCACCCTACAATGTTGCATACCAAATATCAAAAGATTCTGCCTGCTGGATCTGGAGAAGAAGATTTTTTAAGAAATATGCCTGAAATGCACTAAGTTAAAATTTGGGCTCCTATACGGAGCCCAAATATAAACCCAGGGTGCCGATTTGAACAAACTTGAATCAGATCCACCCCACAATGTTGCTTACCAAATATGAAAAGATTCTGAAGCTGGATCTGGAGAAGAAGATTTTTTAAGAAATTTGCCTGAAATGCACTAAGTTCGAATTCGAGCTTCTATAGTGAGCCCAAATATGAAACTAGGAAGCCGATTTGAACAAACTTGAATCAGATCCACCCCACAATGTTGCATACCAAATATCAAAAGATTCTGCCTGCTGGATCTGGAGAAGAAGATTTTTTAATAAATTTGCCCGAAATGCACTAAGTGCGAATTCGGGCTTCTATATTAAGCCCAAATATGAATCCAGGGGGCCGATTTGAACAAACTTGAATCAGATCCACCCCGCAATGTTGCATACCAAATATCAAAAGATTCTGCCTGCTGGATCTGGAGAAGAAGATTTTTGAAGAAATTTGCCTGAAATGCACTAAGTGCAAATTCGGGCTTCTATATTAAGCCCAAATATGAATCCAGGGGGCCGATTTGAACAAACTTGAATCAGATCCACCCCGCAATGTTGCATACCAAATATCAAAAGATTCTGCCTGCTGGATCTGGAGAAGAAGATTTTTGAAGAAATTTGCCCGAAATGCACTAAGTTTGAATTCGAGCTTCTATAGTGAGCCCAAATATGAATCCAGGGGGCCGATTTGAACAAACTTGAATCAGATCCACCCCGCAATGTTGCATACCAAATATCAAAAGATTCTGCCTGCTGGATCTGGAGAAGATGATTTTTTAAGAAATTTGCCTGAAATGCACTAAGTTCGAATTCGAGCTTCTATAGTGAGCCCAAATATGAATCTAGGAAGCCGATTTGAACAAACTTGAATCAGATCCACCCCACAATGTTGCATACCAAATATCAAAAGATTCTGCCTGCTGGATCTGGAGAAGAAGATTTTTTAATAAATTTGCCCGAAATGCACTAAGTCTGAATTCAGGCTTCTATATTAAGCCCGAATATGAATCCAGGGGGCCGATTTGAACAAACTTGAATCAGATCCACCCCGCAATGTTGCATACCAAATATCAAAAGATTCTGGCTGCTGGATCTGGAGAAGAAGATTTTTGAAGAAATTTGCCCGAAATGCACTAAGTTTGAATTCGAGCTTCTATAGTGAGCCCAAATATGAATCCAGGGGGTCGATTTGAACAAACTTGAATCAGATCCACCCCGCAATGTTGCATACCAAATATCAAAAGATTCTGCCTGCTGGATCTGGAGAAGATGATTTTTTAAGAAATTTGCCTGAAATGCACTAAGTTCGAATTCGAGCTTCTATAGTAAGCTCAAATATGAATCTAGGGAGCCGATTTAAACAAATTTGCATCAGATCCATCCCACAATGTTGCATACCAAATATGAAAAGATTCTGCCTGCTGGATCTGGAGAAGAAAATTTTTTAAGAAATTTGCCTGAAATGCACTAAGTTCGAATTTGAGCTTCTATAGTGAGCCCAAATATGAAACTAGGAAGCCGATTTGAACAAACTTGAATCAGATCCACCCCACAATGTTGCATACCAAATATCAAAAGATTCTGCCTGCTGGATCTGGAGAAGAAGATTTTTTAATAAATTTGCTTGAAATGCACTAAGTTCAAATTTGGGCTCCTATACTGAGCCCAAATATAAACCCAGGGGGCCGATTTGAACAAACTTGAATCAGATCCACCCCACAATGTTGCTTACCAAATATGAAAAGATTCTGCCTGCTGGATCTGGAGAAGAAGATTTTTTAAGAAATTTGCCTGAAATGCACTAAGTTCAAATTCGAGCTTCTATAGTGAGCCCAAATATGAATCTAGGAAGCCGATTTGAACAAACTTGAATCAGATCCACCCCACAATGTTGCATACCAAATATCAAAAGATTCTGCCTTCTGGATCTGGAGAAGAAGATTTTTGAAGAAATTTGCCTAAATGCACTAAGTTCGAAATCGGGCTCCTATACTGAGCCCAAATATGAACCCAGGGGGCCGATTTGAACAAACTTGAATCAGATCCACCCTACAATGTTGCATACCAAATATCAAAAGATTCTGCCTGCTGGATCTGGAGAAGAAGATTTTTTAAGAAATTTGCCTGAAATGCACTAAGTTCGAAATCGGGCTCCTATACTGAGCCCAAATATTAACCCAGGGGGCCGATTTGAACAATCTTGAATCAGATCCACCCCACAATGTTGCTTACCAAATATGAAAAGATTCTGAAGCTGGATCTGGAGAAGAAGATTTTTAAGAAATTTGCCTGAAATGCACTAAGTTCGAATGCGGGCTTCTATAGTAAGCCCAAATATGTCTCCAGGGGGCCGATTTGAACAAACTTGAATCAGATCTACCCCGCAACATTGCATACCAAATATCAAAAGATTCTGCCTGCTGGATCTGGAGAAGAAGATTTTTGAAGAAATTTGCCTGAAATGCACTAAATTCGAATTCGAGCTCCTATAGTGAGCCCAAATATGAATCTAGGGAGCCGATTTGAACAAACTTGAATCAGATCCACCCCACAATGTTGCATACCAAATATCAAAAGATTCTGCCTGCTGGATCTGGAGAAGAAGATTTTCAAAGAAATTTGCCTGAAATGCAGTAAGTTCAAATTTGGGCTCCTATACTGAGCCCAAATATAAACCCAGGGGACCGATTTGAACAAACTTGAATCAGATCCACCCCACAATGTTGCATACCAAATATCAAAAGATTCTGCCTGCTGGATCTGGAGAAGAAGATTTTTTAAGAAATTTGCCTGAAATGCACTAAGTTCGAAATCGGGCTCCTATACTGAGCCCAAATATGAACCCAGGGGGCCGATTTGAACAAACTTGAATCAGATCCACCCTACAATGTTGCATACCAAATATCAAAAGATTCTGCCTGCTGGATCTGGAGAAGAAGATTTTTTAATGTTTTTCCCATTGCCTACAGTGTTAAAAAGTGCTGACTCAGCACTTTTTCAAAGTCCCGAAACTGTACCCTATGATAAAACTGATGGCAATTTTTTTTTACCAATCCTTTCTGTTGGTCCTAAGGAAGCTGCACACCAAATAAAAATTCTCAGTGCCGTGCAGTTTTGGAGATATGGGCGTTTTAAATTTTTTCTATTTTTAGCTCCTGCGGTTCCCACGGGGCTGCGGTAAAAATTTTTTTTGCATAAATCAAGTACTCATGACCCAATAAGCCCTCACATAAAATTTGGTTCAAATCAGCCTCTCGGTTTGGAAAATAGAAATTTTGGGCGGGGCAAAAAATTTTGCCCCTCTCATAACAACGCCAAGTATAGCCCCACAAACTTCTCTTGAACAAATCTGAGTCTACACCTCAAAAGGAAGCTGCACACCAAATATCAAGTCTCTGCTACTGCTGGTTCATGAGAAGAAGATTTACAAAGATTTTGGTGCCCCTTGGGGGCGTGGCACCACCCAGGAGGAGGGGCAACTTCATTTGAACAAATCTGAATTGGCATTAGGTAATAAACATTTAGCCAACATTTGAATAATGGTAATAAAATTGGGCTAGTGGTTTAGGAGGAGAAGTCGATAATGTAAAGTTAACGCCGGACGGACGACGCCGGACGCCGGACGACGGACGCCGGACAGAAAGTGATTAGTAAAGCTCCCCTTGAGCTTCACTCAGGTGAGCTAATAAATTTGAAAAAAGTCCCCTATTCTTCAGCTCTACCATCTTTGGTGCAAAATTAGTTTGTAACAGCAATGGTACAGTGAATACAATGGAACCCAGCTAATTGAATAGCCATTTTGCCAGAGAAAATTACTTAATTAACAGGAGTATTCAATTACCAGGAATCTAGGATCAATTTTTCTGCTGTCCATGTGATAAACTGAGCATTTATTCTATTATATCTTAATTGATTCCCCGTGGGAACCCTTGAAAGTGAAACAGTGCCTGTTCAATGCGGTAAACAGGCTCTGTTTTACTGGTAAAATAGGACCCAGTCACCAATGCTTGGGAGGTGCAAACCCTCTCTAAAATGGGCAACATGGCTTATTAACGCTCACCCCTGGCCTTGAGTTGATAATCATGTTGTGGTCATGATTAGCCATTGTGCAAAAATAAGTGACCTTAAACACCAATAAATAAATACAAGAGGCCCCAGGGGGCCTGAGGGCGCTCACCTGACATGGTAGCCTAAATATCAACCCAGAGAATTGATTTCCACAAGTTGCATCTGCTCCTCCTAAGAAAAGCTGAAACCAAATATCCAAATATTCTGACCAGTGGATCTAAAAAAAGATTTTTAAAGAATATTCCTCATACTGAACTAAGTCATAATTCGGGCTCCTACAGGAAGCCCATATATGAACCCAGGGACTTGGCTTTAACAAACCTGAATCTCACACCCCTAAGGATTCTGCACACCAAATATCAAAACATTCCGACTGCTGGATCTGAAGAAGAAGATTTTTAAAGAAAATTCCTCATTTTGAACCAAGTTACAATTCGAGCTCCCACAATCAGCCCAAATATGGACCTAGGGACATGGCTTGAACAAACTTGAATCTTACCCCCCTAAGGATGCTGCATAAAAAATATCAAAAGCATTCATCTGCTGGATCTGAAGATTTTTAAATAAAATTCCTCATTTTGAACTAAGTTGTCATTCAGGCTCCCATAGTGAGCCCAAATATGAACCAAGGGACTTGGCTCGAACAAACTTGAATCTCAGCCCCCTAAGGTTGCTCCATGCCAAATATCAAAACATTCCAACTGCTGAATCTGAAGAAGATTTTTAAAGAAAAATTCCTCATATTGACTAAGGTATAATTTGGGCTCCCACAGGGAGCCCAAATATGGACCCATGGACTTGGCTTTAACACACTTGAATCCCCCCTCCCCCCCCCCCCCCCCCCCCAAGGATGCTACTCACCACATATCAAACCATTCCGACTGCTGGATCTGAAGAAGAAGATTTTTTAAGAAAATTCCTCATTTCGAACAAAGTTACAATTCAAGCTCCCACATTGAGCCCAAATATGGACCTAGGGACATGGCTTGAACAAACTTGAATCTCACCCCCCTAAGGATGCTGCATACCAAATATCACAAGATTCTGCCTGCTGGATCTTGAGAAGAAGATTTTCAAAGAAATTTGCCTGAAATGCACTAAGTTCGAATTTGGGCTTCTATAGTGAGCCCAAATATGAATCCAGGTGGCCGATTTGAACAAACTGGAATCAGATCCACCCCACAATGTTGCATACCAAATATCAAAAGATTCTGCCTGCAGGATCTGGAGAAGAAGATTTTTGAAGAAATTTGCCTGAAATGCACTAAGTTCAAATTCGAGCTTCTATAGAGAGCCCAAATATGAATCTAGGGAGCCGATTTGAACAAAATAGAATCAGATCCACCCCACAATGTTGCATACCAAATATCAAAAGATTCTGTCTGCTGGATCTGGAGAAGAAGATTTTTTAAGAAATTTGCCTGAAATGCACTAAGTTCAAATTTTGGCTCCTATACTGAGCCCAAATATAAACCCAAGGGGCCGATTTGAACAAACTTGAATCAGATCCACCCCACAATGTTGCATACCCAATATCAAAAGATTCTGCCTGCTGGATCTTGAGAAGAAGATTTTCTAAGAAATTTGCCTGAAATGCACTAAGTTCAAATTTGGGCTCCTATACAGAGCCCAAATATAAACCCAAGGGGCCGATTTGAACAAACTTGAATCAGATCCACCCCACAATGTTGCATACCAAATATCAAAAGATTCTGCCTGCTGGATCTGGAGAAGAAGATTTTCAAAGAAATTTGCCTGAAATGCAGTAAGTTCAAATTTGGGCTCCTATACTGAGCCCAAATATAAACCCAGGGGGCCGATTTGAACAAACTTGAATCAGATCCACCCCACAATGTTGCATACCAAATATCAAAAGATTCTGCCTGCTGGATCTGGAGAAGAAGATTTTTTAAGAAATTTGCCTGAAATGCACTAAGTTCGAAATCGGGCTCCTATACTGAGCCCAAATATGAACCCAGGGGGCCAATTTGAACAAACCTGAATCAGATCCACCCTCCAATGTTGCATACCAAATATCAAAAGATTCTGCCTGCTGGATCTGGAGAAGAAGATTTTTTAATGTTTTTCCCATTGCCTACAGTGTTAAAAAGTGCTGACTCAGCACTTTTTCAATGTCCCGAAACTGTACCCTATGATAAAACCGATGGCAATTTTTTTTTACCAATTCTTTCTGTTGGTCCTAAGGAAGCTTCACACCAAATAAAAATTCTCGGTGCCGTGCAGTTTTGGAGATATGGGCGTTTTAATTTTTTTCTATTTTTAGCTCCTGCGGTTCCCATGGGGCTACGGGAAAAAAAAAATCAGCATAAATTAGTTACTTATGACCCAATAAGCCCTCACATAAAATTTGGTTCAAATCAGCCTCTCGGTTTGGAAAATAGAAATTTTGGGCGGGGCCAAAAATTTTGCCCCTCCCATAACGAAGCCAAGTATAGCCCCACAAACTTCTCTTGAACAAATCTGAGTCTACACCTCAAAAGGAAGCTGCACACTAAATATCAAGTCTCTGCTACTGCTGGTTCATGAGAAGAAGATTTTTTAAGATTTCAGCACACTTTTTGGGTGTGGCCCTACCCACGGGCAGGGCAACTTGATTTGAACAAAATCGAATTGCGATGTCATAACAAACTATTATCTCAAATATCAATTAAATTGGTTCAGCGGTTTGGGAGGAGAAGACGCAAACACCATGTTCACGGACGACGGACGACGGACGACGGACGGTGAGTGATCACTATAGCTCTCCTGACTGAAAGTCAGGTGAGCTAATAAATAAATATCTTATTTGACAGAGCTCAACAAACAGAGTTCAGTAGTTGACAGAGTAATTCTTCGATATATGACAAGAATTTTTATTCAGTTAACAGGAGTTTACTCTTTATCATGCATGCAATTAACAGGTCAGATTTGTGCTGAAGGTATGGTAAACAGTTTGGAACTTTTAAGCAATTAACAGGGTTATGCAATTAAAAGATATCCAATTAAGTGGGCTCCACTGTATCAGCAATATTCAAAAACATAAATATGAATCAATTTGAAGGTAATTAAATAAAACTGCTTCAGGCGTGCTAATGTCTATCCAATACTATGCCTTGAAAAAAAAAAATATTACACACTGATAATCAGACAAAGTACACCTGATTTTTTTAATAATGGTTTCATATTTTCCCCAAGATGAGTTCTTTGGAAAACTGATGACAATAATTCTGGAGAAAAGCACAAATTGATAAATTTTGGATTGCAGAAGCTGCTTTCACAATTTATGTACAGTAGGTACACAGTCTTTACCATTTTCACTCTATACCTAACATGACTAGCAGGCTACACAAATATCTAACAAGACTAGCAGGCTACCCAATTGGAAAACAATTTCTTGGAGAAATTGTTTTCTTTAATTTTTGCTTCAAAAACATAGTGGAACATGTTTGATCATCTAATACATATAAGGGACCATAACCTGTGTTCTTGAGGCATAAATTGAAACAAATTTTATAAAAAGTATAATGGAAATTTTTTAGTGATTATCACAACTGGATATGATAGTTATGTTAGGTTGGGGGATAACCCCCAGGCTTGTCTGTGTTTAGGATAGAAATTGTGCTTGAGCCTTGCTACCCACCTTATTTTTGTATAAGGAGGGTGTTTTATCAATCAAGGTAGCCAATGATCAAATGCTTGATAAAATCATACAAATCAAAACAGCAGTGTTGTTAAACTCTTTAACCCCTCATTTCCTGGAATGGTATCGCCTTTGTGTACACATAGTGACATGGGCCAATCCAATATCAATATACAGTGACAATAAAATACTAACTGCAAACTACAGGTGTCTGTAGTGCAGTTATCATTTTATCATCAATTCCCTGTGTACAGACCTCTTATATTAAGACAAAAATTGGACGAAATTATGCCTTGGACAGAAAAACCATATCGTGTGACCCCTTATTGGAATAAGCTTGTAAAGCTCGTCCCAATGAGGGAGTCACAGGATATGGGAGTGTAGAACTTTTTTGAAAAATATTGAAAAACAATAATTAAAATAATAAATTTTGATACCCTCTGTGTTCGGTAAAGGGTTAATGCCTCTCCTTGGACTAGTGGTGCAGGAATGTGTTATAAAGTCTGCAGTGGGATCTTGGAACTATTCACTCCTATAACAGTTCAACTGCATCAAGTCTATTAATATGTAGGTTGAAGGCAGATTGTAAGTTATTCTCTCTTTTAGAGTTCAATGAGGATGCCACCCTGATTCTTGCAATGCTCTCTGAGAACTCTCCAAGAATCGATCTCATGGAACGGTATCACCAAAGGAGAAAAAAAAACAAGGGAATTCATGATTTGTAGAACTTTTCAAAAGAGCTTTGAATGTCAGTGGCTGGGGTTAAAATCCACCAAATATTTTTTTTCTTGCCTCTAAAACACAGTTTATGATCCTATAGTGGAACAAGCTTTCAAGCTTGTTCCAATTAGGGGTCCTAAGCTATGGTTTAGAAACAAAAAAATGAGAATTTGTCATCTGCTTTCTCCATTTGATGAAGAGTTAAAATAAATTATAAACCTGCTATCCCTATTAGAGAACCTGTAACACCCTTGTCCTTCCACCTGCAGCCCTACTTACACACAAAAAGTTAGAACTGCCACAGGCCAAAATAAGTTGCAGATGTTTTCTTTGTGGACCCAGGGGTGGGAGATCTCCAATGTATTAACCAAGAGCACCGCTGGGCATTGCCTACAATTTTTTATATTTTTGTTGTGTTTTCAGAGAAAGAGAAACACCTTTGCTTAAATTCTATGAAATTAATAAACAGCAATAACTCCACATTTCGGTATGTATTTTGTATTCATAAGGCCAATACCAACAAGAGGTAATAGTCTTTGGAAATAAAACTAAGAATTTTGAAATCGGAAAGTAGAACAACCAAACATCAACAGTATCTGAAATTCAATCTATTGGATGGACAGATGGATGCATGGACAGATGGACAATGTCATAACATATGTTCCATTTTTCAATTTTTCATAGCTGCACTGAATATAAAGACAATTAATCATCCAGAAACTTGAAATATATTAAATTTTATCTTGGTAAATAAAGGCCAATAACTCCATAAATAGTATTTCGAATAAACATCAAAGTTAAACCTGACCCATATTTTCTGTTATAAGCCTATATACCAAATTCAAATTAGGTCAGTTGAATATAAAGGAAGTTATCATCCAGGAACTTGAAATATATGATATTCTAATTCAATAAAGGGTATTAACTCCACAATGCAATACTGAATAAACATACAAATTAAATTTGACCTGTATTTTCTTTTCATAAGGCCATGTAGAAAAATCAGATTAGGTATGCTAAATATAAAGGAATTTATCACCTGGAAACTTCAAATATAAGAAATTCTAAGTCAATAAAGGGCAATAACTCTGCAACAGAATGTGAAATAAAAGTAAAAATTAAACTCGACATGTATATTCTGTTCATAAGGCTAAATACCAAACCAAACTCCTATTAGCTATGTGAACATTACGGAAGTTATCATCTGGTGCAATAACTCCACATAAGAATATAGAACAATGTCATAAGCAAACCTGATCTGTATTTTCTTTTGATAAGAACATGTACCAGAAATGAATTGGATATCACATTAATAACCAAAGTTATCATTTGGAAACTAAGAGTGAACAAACAGAAATACCTGAAATTCAATGTCATTAAAGTTCAATAATTCTACAAAAGAATATAGAAAAAATATCAAAATCAAACTTGATCTGTATTTTTCGTTTATAAGACCATAAATCAAAAATGAATTGGATGTCACATATATAGCCAAAGTTATTGTCTGGAAACCAAAAGTGAATGGATGGACAGATGGATGGACAGACAAGACAGATGGACAACACTATACTATAATACGTCCCAAATTTCAAACGTCTGCAGGGAACAGCCAGAAGAGTGAAGTGAGTAAGCAACCCTTATATTTACTGTGAGGTGACAAAACAAAGGACATAAAAACTATCTGATATTCTAAATTATGTTTGTTTTTAAAAGAACAGATTATAAACACAGAAATGAAACAGAAAAAAATAATTCTGTAAAAAACGAACCTCTACAGTCGAAGTAGGGGAGATATTGGTGAAAACACTAAGTGATTCGTATATCACAACTTACTTCAATAAAAGTTATCAAAATCACAAGAAATATAATTTGTGTTGTGTTTCTTTTATTTTACTGGCATTTGAAGCAGTTTTTGATGTAGGCCTATCTTGAAGTCATGTCTAATTACTAAAATAAGCACAACAATTGCATATTCTCCTTCAAAACCATCGTAAGAGCTTTGTGACTCCTCATAAAATTTGGGGATGAAAGGAGCAAGTGGGATTTGGAGGGGGTAGGGGGATGGGCTCACCTTTACTTCTTGTTTTGCAGTATTTAACCCTTTACCCAATGCACAGAATATCAAAATTTATTATTTTAATGATTACTGAAGATCTTGTTCCAATGATAGGGTCGAATAATATGGTTTCATTAAAATGTTTTGGAAAATATATTTTTTTCAACTACTTAACCCTTTACCCAACGAATCGCCCGCATCCGCCCGCGTAATATGCAAATTCAGCAGTGAAAAAAATATTGTTTTTCAAAAAATTTCAATATAACCATATCATGTGACCCCTCGTTGGAACGCGCCTGACAAGCTCGTTCCAACGAGGGGTCACATGATATGGTTTTGTTGAAATTTTTTGAAAAATTTGAAAAAATGTTATTTAAAATAATAAATTTTGATATCGTCTGCATTGGTTAAAGGGTTAATTTGAAAAAATGTGATAAGTTGGAGTGTATCAAAAGAAACATATGAATTCTAGTTCCACCAGACCATTTTCGATCTTGATGACTTGATTTTATGAGAAATTCAAGAAAGTACTCCACAAGTTAAAGAATTAATATTAACCATTCAGGTCAACCACAGCCCCAATGTCTTGGTTGCTGAGTTTTATTTTACAGAGGCGGAACTGATCTACAACAACAGACCAGAGGAACATTATTTTTCAATGCAGTTATAACTTATCACCTTTTTATGGTCAAACAGAAATCACATGACAACAATGCATCAGATGAACATTTTCTACCAGCATATTTATTTCAACCCTTCATCTAACAACATAGCTATGTCCAACCAGTGATATATATATATACATAATCACCATCCAAAACTTCTTTTTTTTTAAATTTTGTATCCAAAACATGCTTATGATGTCAATCGATGAGCTGATTTCAATGGGGGGAGGTGGGGGGGGGGGGAATCAAAAATTATGTTTAGAATAATTAAATAATTTTTCCTTTTCCTGGAAAAACATTGGTTGAATAATCTCCAAGTCATGTTAGGTATAGGGGTTTTTTTTTCTACTATTACAAAAAAAAATTATATATGTACTTTCTATGGAAATAAAGCTGATATAGCTCAGCTGTATCCTTGTTATTAATATAATAAAATAATTATCTGTTTCCAAGAAACCACACACAAGACATTGTATACAAATGTCACCATTCATATATTTTACAATATTTGTTTATTCTGTTCATATCTTTGATCATTCTAGTTCTTTCAGGGCTGATACAAAAATTTGTATTTAGGGGTCTGATACAGTGGAACCCACTTAATTGGATATCTCTTAACTGAATAACCCTGTTAATTGAATATAATTTCCCAATACAAAACCATTTAACATACCTCCAGTACAAATTTGACCTGTCCACTGAATATAGGTTGTACTGTAAACTCTTGTTAATTGAATAAAAAATCTTGTAACCTGTCAAGAAATTACCCTGACTCTCCCCAGTCTTCCTTTGTTTTTAGACCTATTTGGCATCAGTACATCCAATACAGACATTTAATCAACTATATAATGCTTAAAAGAGCTCATGGCGCCTGTCAAATAACATATAATTGAATAAATGCTAAGTTTATCTCTAGAATACAGGAAAGTGGCATAATCCCTGTTAATTTCTCTTGTTAATTGAATAATTTTCATTGGCAAAGTGGCTATTCAATTTACAGGGTTACACTGTACCAGCACATACAATTTGTTTTTGACAACTAGAAATACTAACTCTTCAGCAATTATAAGTGGTTTTCAATGAATAGAAGAGTTAGCACCTAAAAGCCTAATTTTGAGTCCAGTCACCTCGGCATTGTGCAGCAGATGCTCCTGACACTAATAGCTTGGATAACTAAGAGCAGTAAAAGACATATCACCTGAGCAGCTGCTTCTAGTCAAGAGGTAATGGCACCAGTGCCTAACGTTGTGGAAAGGGCAAAAAATTAAGTCAGTGCCTTCAGGGGGTCCCCATGAATTCAGGGTGATTTTTTTTTTTACATAAATATAGTGCATGTGAAAGAAAGTGAGAAAAGAGAGAGAAAGGAAGAGAGAAAGAGCAAACCTGTATAAAGACATACATGGTGGTGCAATCTGGGCCACCTAAATTTCCTGCACACCATGAGTGTTTGTTTCTATGGTATAGTCATACCCAGTCCTGGTGGCAGCAGGACTCTCCCAAAGGGAACACACATCTCAGGTAAGCATACCATGATTCACGAAAGATATATCACATAGAACACACTTTTTAATTTTTCTGGTACACTTATATCGAACAGACCTGCTGTGAAACTTTAGAATTGACATGTTTTCTCCCACTGAGCTAAACCATGGTCTGCTCACTGGGTGCAAACCACACTCATTTTATTTCTAGGAACCCTTAAGACACCTGAACAGCCTCTCGGGTTCAATCTCACTATTTCAGATGGAGACTCATGATTTTCCAAAACAAATTTTCTTTAAATCAGCTTGAAAATTGGGGATTTTCACAGAATCTCACTACTAAAATTAATTTTCCTTTTTGAGCAATATAAAAATCAGAATCTCCCTATTTTTACTCTGAAATCTCACTATTTCAAACTTTATCAATTTAACACATCTACTGAAAAGTGTTGGTCCGGCAATTATAAGACTTCAGATCCTATGGATGCGCTTCATATTCAGTTAACAGCAAAAATATACTCTTCACATGAATTTGTTTTCTTACTACTGATTGGAGAGTGCCTATAGCCACCCTCCAATAAATTAGAACAAAACAATTCTTTATGAATAAATAAAGCCCCATGGAAATAATTTTGCACTTTACCAATTACATATGCAATAAGTAAAATCATGTATGAATAAACACATCACAATAAACTTGGTGGGCAAAGTCTCAAGAAAAAAAAAATGGCACACTCTGGAAGTGTGGCTTTCACAGCACAGTTGCATCAATGGAAGAGTGGTGTGAGAAGTAAGTAAGGCGAATTAGTTTACTTTATTCTCAAATAGGATATCCCATAAATATAAATTAAATACACATATACACAAATTATGCATCAAAATGAAGATTATATGCAACTCACAGATTTGACAGCAGGCATCAATGGTTTCTGGTAGTCTGCTACCCTATTTGCACCAGAATAGATAATCCAGTAATATTTCAAGAGAACAACTTGTGGCCCTATATGCTTCAGATATCCAAGAACAAAGCTTCGAAATCAAAATTCTTCAAACTGCAGACAGAGCTGCATGGGTGTAAATTCCAAATCTCTCTCGGTTTTTGTTTTGTTTTCTATTTACATTTCGGTCAAGGTCAACAGGGCTGAAAAAGAATTGTTCTCCAATGCCTAATATCAAATAATGAGACTGATCGCCTTCACAATACACACTATTATTAAGTGGAGGCTGCACTATGTGGAGACTACACAATTGCCATATTACTTCCATGGTATTATGGCTTCCTAGAATTAGGCCTTTTTCATGATTAAAATTCATGGTATCAGGTGACATACACAATAAAAATGTAGACAGTGTTGGCCTTTCCCAAATGTAGGCCAGTCGCTGTAACGTAAAGTGATTTGAAGTTGTTCTCCTGAAATATTATTTTATTATCAGTTCTGGTGTGAATATGGTAGCAGACATCCAGAAACCATTGGTGACTGCTATCAACTCTGTGAGTTGGATTGCATATATTTTTCATGTTCTAAACATTACAACCTTCATTTTGATATATAATTTGTGTATATTTAATTTGAATTTATCAGAGATAGGAATTTTCAAAGTAAACAAATTTCCCTTACTTATATAGGACCTTAAATTTGTAACAGAATGATTTTTTGCACAATTACAATGCAGTCTGTAAAATTAAGGAATACAATTTGAACTCATATTGATTATTTTCTTTTAAAGATCTGTTTCTCAGGCCCTCCTGCATGGTCCTTTTGGCTGCCACATGCTCCCTTTTTATAACCAATGCATACTTAAAAAATTAAGTGGTTTATGTCTGGTATTTTACCCAAGTTAATAAAATTGATAAATTAGTCTCTTGAGTGCAACAAGGCTTTGCAATGCTTCAGCACTGCAAAGCCTTGTAGCCCTCAAGGGACAAAATACACCAACACCCATGCTATTCTGTAGATTATGAGACCTAACACATAAAACAAACCAAGAACATGAACTTTTGATGGCAAAGAAATAATTACAAAAATAAAATAAAAAAAACGCCCGCTCACATGCAATTTTACAAAAAAAATGTTTTCAATAAAAATAATTTGAGGTATAGACTTTACTAAAGAAATGAGGGGTGGGTTAATGTGGCCCTCACAGTTAATGTATGTCAATCAAAGTTACAAAGTTTCAGTGAAATTATTCCAAAATGAGTCATCCTATCAAGTTATAATGAAATCCCTTCATAAATACGGCCTGTAAACTGTACTAAAGGTTTTCAGGCTTCTGGCCTGTGTAGCCATCACAGTTGACCCATCGCAACCAAAAGGGGACGTCGTCATCTAGACATTATACCGAGTCATCCTACAAAGTTACAATGAAATCCCTTCATAAATACGACCTGTATTCTGTGCTAAAGGTTTTCGGGTTTTGGGCTTGGGCAGCTGTCACGGTTGAATGATCGCAACCAAAAGAGGACATTCTCATCTAGACATCATCTGGAGTCATCCTGCCCAGTTACAATGAAATCCCTTCATAAATATGACCTGTAGACTGTTCTAAAAGTTTTCGTGCTCCAGGCCCCTGTAGCCGTCACAGTTGACCGATAGCAATCAAAAGGGGACATTCTCATTTAGACATTATATGGAGTCATCCTACCAAGTTACAATGAAATCCCTCCATAAATATGACTTGTAGCCTGTGCTATAGGTTTTTGGTCTCTGGCAGCCGTCAGAGACCAAAATGGCCACTGGCAGCCATCTTGAATTTTGGATCGCACCCAGAAACACTCGTTCTCGTCCCAAGGTGATAACAGAGGTACCCAAGAAGTTTTGTGAAGATCGGTTCATAAATACAGCCTCTAGCCCGAGCCGCGACGAGAAAAAAACCCGTACTATATGTGATGTATTCCATGTTACTAAACATTCATACAAAATTTTTTTCAAATCAGAACTTTCATGCAGAAGTTCTATACAAAAGACTGATTGCACTAATTTTGGTACAAAATGGCTGCTGGTGGCCATCCTGAATTTTGGACCACACCCAAAAACACTCGTTCTCATCCCACGGTGATAACAAAGGTACCCAAGAAGTTTCGTAAAGATCGGTTCATAAATACGGCCTCTAGCCTGAGCCATATAGAAGTTGTGTACAAAAAACTGATTAGACCTAATTTCGGTACAAAATGGCCACTGGCAGCCATCTTGAATTTTGGACCGCACCCAGAAACACTCGTTCTCGTCCCAAGGTGATAACAAAGGTACCCAAGACGTTTCGTGAAGATCGATTCATAAATACAGACTCTAGCCCGAGCCATATTGACATGTGTACTTACTGTGTGTAAGTAGCACTGAAAAAATCAAAGTTCATCTAATTTGCATAATTTCTGCACGAGAAAAAAACCCGTATTAAAAAAAAATTATTCAAATCAGCGCTTTCATATGGAAGTTCTGTGCAAAAATCTGATTGCACCAAATTTTGAACAAAATGGCTGCCATCGGCCATCTTGAATTTTGGACCGCACCCAAAAACACTCGTTCTCGTCCCACGGTGATCACAAAGATACCCAAGGAGTTTTGTAAAGATCGGTTCATAAATATGGCCTCTAGCCCGAGACGTATTGGCATTTGCACTTACAGTGCTGAAAGTAACACCAAAAAACATCAAAGTTAGCCTAATTTGCATAATTTACGAACAAGAAAAAAACCCGTATTATATGTGATGTATCCCACGGTACTAAACATTCATACAAAAAATTATTCAAATCCGAGCTTTCATATGGAAGTTCTGTACAAAAAACAGATTTCTGCATCGTCGGTACAAAATGATGGCTGGCAGCCATCTTGAATTTCGGACCGCATCCAAAAACACTCGTTCTCGTCCCACGGTCATAACAAAGGTACCCAAGAAGTTTCGTAAAGATCAGTTCATAAATACGGCCTCCAACCCGAGCCGTATCCAATTGTTGACGGCCAGACAGACGACGGGCCATGGCATAAGCTCAAATTTGGCTTCGCCAAAGTTGAGCTAAAAATCACCCAAAAATGTGTAAAGTGTTCAAAACTGAAATAATCTAGTGTAGAAATAAATTAGTCTCAAAAAGTGATTTCAGTATTTTAAAAATGCACACCATAATCCCTTGGTGTATGTGACCAATATTTTTGATTCACATAAAATTTTGATTTGTCATTCATTCCAACTTGATAGGTCATTCGACGCCCCAGATATATGCATGAACCAGTTTCAACAATTTTTGAGTTGTCCACATTTCCTACATTCACATACATTCATAAATAAGGTCCACAACTGCATTAGATTGTCTAAAAATATGAATTTTGCGAGTTTGTCAAAAAGGCACTCAATGACTCCTGGCTGATGTGACCTTGATTTTTTTTTACAAATCTCCATCTACATGGTAAAAGTCTAAATGAGGTTCTGGAATACATTAAAGGGTCTAAGAATGTAATTTCCATAGTTTTTTAAAACAAGGATTAGGCCTTGGCAATGCAGGATCGAGTTTTTCACACCTGTGAGGCTTATCATTATAAGAAAATCAAATCCATAGATATTTGTTCAAGTTATCACACTAACAAGCTGAAAACAGGCAAAAATGAGTAAGAGCCATAACTCTGCTCAGTATGGCCAAAACGGTACCAGTGTTTGAACTCATTCAAGACATTGTTAAGAAAGTCTACAATACCAAATATTGACCAAATCCATTGATACTTGTTCAAGTTATCGTGCTAATGAGCTGAAAACAGGCAAAAAATCAACTAATTAAGGGCCATAACTCTGCTTAGTATAGCCAAACTATACCAGTATTCAAACTCTTTCAAGACATTGTTAAGAAAGTCTCACTAAATATTGACCAAATCCATTGATATTTGTTCAAGTTATTGCGCTAACAAGCTGAAAACAGGCAAAAATTATGTGAATTAATTAGGGGCCATAACTTCACTCACTATGGCCAAACCGCCCTGGTTTTCAAACTCGTTCAAGACATTGTTCAGAAACTCTTGCATATCAAATGTTGACCAAATCCATTGATATATGTTGAATTTATCATGCTAATGAGAAAGGTGATGAGTGCCCACCCACCCGGACTCCTGGCCGCCCGCTCACCGACTTCAACAAACTATAGGTTGAGTTTTTTTTTTAAAAACTCGACCAAAATGCACTCAATGAGCACTGGGCAACCACAAGGATCTTAATCCCTATTCCTCTATGAAATGTCAGTGTATTTGGTGTTGAATCCAAGTTGATATGTCATAACATACTTGAGATGAAAACATGACTAACTTAAAAAATGTTTCGTTGTGCCAACGTTATTAAACATTAAACACATTAGGGTAAGGATTGCTTTAAAGAGTCTCAAAATGTGATTTCCAGAGTTTTTAAAAATATACTCTCAGTGAACCCTGGGTGACCCCAGTGACCTTGACCCCAATCTTAAACCTCCATGGAGCTTGATGTATTTGGTGATGGTTAAAATCCAATATATCATATCATATCTAAAATATAAGTGTTACCCATTTAAAAATGATAAATTTAAAGTAATTTGTATATTTTTTATACTTACCAATGGCCCAGACTAGCTGGTGCAAACTCGATATTATCAAGGGCCAAACACAAATTTTGAACCCCCAATCCCCAAAATTAGCATACAATCCTGATAATTAAAAGTCCTATCTGGCCCTCCATACTTTTACCATCTGTGCATGCGCAGTAGTCAGGAAGAGACCGGAATTGGTGCCAACATCATTCATTGTAGATGAGCGTACTAATAACAACTCAGTGGGGAGGTATGAGTACTCATGGGAGGGAAATCCCCATCTGGGCCTTTAGTAAGTATAAAAAATATATAAATTACTTTTAATTTATCATATTTTTATACTAATAACCAATGGCCCAGACTAGCTGAATCGTAAAAAGGCGGAGGGCCTAGGACTTAAGAATTAGCAGACCAAATAAAGCTCCTATGCCTGCATTCCAAGGTGAAAGAAAATTAAATTTAAAAGGAATTACATGTATGTCTCTCTATACAATAATAGAGAAGACATATCATAAAAAAGGAGCCATATCCAAGTAATTCCATAATCTTAGCATGAAGAATATGCTAATTGGGTGTAATGAGCCCCCAATTTTTAAGGCTAGTCCAGACTAAGCCCCTTAAATTAGGATGGTGTATTTGAGAGTGAGAGACTAACCCCCCACAAACATACGCCATATATAAATAATAAACAAGCTGTGTCTAGAATCAGCAATAATCTACAGACAAAAACAGCTTCACTCACAGTTATACACTCATCAAGCTGGAGGAGATGAAGAAAAATCAAACCCCCCACCCCTTTTTTTGAAGGAATATTCTTCAAAACAAAGAGGGGAGCGCTCTGGAATCAGTGAAAAGCGGAACCAAATAATCAATTTATATTCGCCCAACAGGCACCCAGTTATTAATTATTATTAATTATTGGTGCTTAATGCCACTTCAGAAGCTAAGGCTATCGTGGTGATCCTGATAATCAACAGCCCACGCTTCTAACGTATACCAGAGTCGGAATATGTAGAGAGGTCGAAAACCTGAGATATAATGTGTACAACCATACACTTGTCCAACTGAATCCCCATAAGAAGTATCTGAAGAGCAAACACGCTTCTAAGGCAACCAACAGGCGACCCTGTTCGGGTGTACAATTAATTCCAATAATAACACTCCATTTGAACCGTGCAAATATATGAGAATGTGTACTCCATCTCAAAGAAAACCTGGATAAGAACATGGAACGAGCTATGATTAACAGACTCGTCACGGACCATCCCCAAAATAATTCATTGTTTCCTAGGTCCGTAACAACCAATGACTGTTCGGAGAAAGAATATACTACTCCGAATAATGATGCAAAAAATTGAGAACGTATGCATAGACGGCCTATTGGCAGTTCCATAACTGATCCAAATAGCCCCCAAATTCTCATGAGCTCTATAAGCAGAGCAAGAATTTATATAATCTGTACAATAATGCATCTGCCTAATAAATACACATATTATGCACGCGAGCAATGAAATCCCACATGTACTCATCTGAATACAGCCTGTATCCACGGTATAACCGAGTGATACAAGGGTAACCAGGAAACTGAATGAATAATACGTTAATATGCAGTTAACTGAGTAATAAACTCATACGTCGTAAGAAAAGGCCAGACCACTCTGAGCGAAACTTTTCAGAGTGGACTTATTGCCACACTGGAGAATGTCGCCCAGATAACCGACATGTCAGCCACACATGTACACGAAGGCTAGCAATTTTATTGATAAGGAATCATATGCTTGTATATGACTTATAAACGCACAACCACAGAAACTAAAAGGTGGATGTGCCCATGAGGTCGCCGTTAGAACACGACTCAGCTGCCAATCGAGGAGCCATGAAAGGCATGCATATACTTTAATGCATACAAGGCTTACGGGAAGAAAACTACGTCCTGCCCTGTAATCACCTCTTAAGCTGCAGGGCTCCCTCACATCTGACCTACTCCATAATGCCACTAAGGACGGAGAGTGACGTGATGAACAAATAATACACCATATTGACATAAACACACTAGGTAAATACGGCATCATCAACAGAGCTTATCACCTCATATAACTAACACCAAACCATACTGGTAGGAAGAGAATAACCTCCTCTAACATACGGTATCATGTCCGATAGGACAACGAACTCAGCCTAGCTGAAGCAGCTAAAGGTCTTTCTATATGTGAAGACAATAAAAGGCTGATAACTGCAGCCTTAGAATTTCATTAAGGAGACTTACAATGCTAGCCGTAGCTTATAAGTCTTCATCTCCGTGAAGAGAGATATATCGGTGTAAGTTATGACCTTGAAGGCTCACTGAACGGAGACTTACAACTATTGTCGAGCAAGGTAGGGAATGAAGAGCTGCTATTTTAACAGCCCTAAATTCCAACAGACAGTAGTCCCAAGAGATAATAAATTCAGTTATGTCACTGCATAATTACTGAAAAACATTGCTCATGATTCTAGCTAGGCTACTATGGTGTAAACAATAAGACTCATGTCTATGACACCTAGGAAATCAAACCGAAAAGCACTCTACCTTTATTGGTTTTATTTCCAAAAGACAGCAGTCAGAGCCTAGCTAACTTCGCTTAGAAGTCTTCCACTGCGTGAAGACAGATATCTTGGTGTAACTTGCGACCTTGAAAGCTCACTAAACAGAGACTTACAACCATCGTCACGCAAGGTAGGGAATGACGAGCCGCTATTCTAACAGCCGTAATTCCCAAAGAGATCTCAAGGTAGCTACACAGTTATGAGTCTTCGTCTACGTGAAGACTTATCTGTATCACATGCGGCCTTTGAAAGCTCACTAAATGGAGACTTACAACACTAGCTGCTCATTATAAGAAAAGACCACTGTAATAGTACATAAGGTTACTATGGCATCCACAATGGCATTAAATGTTCTGACGCCAAGGAATACACCACCGAGAGGGTAAAGACCTACTTATTCCCTCCAATGGCTCTATTCCAAACAAGACAGCCATCTCAGCCTATCTATGCACTATCCAGCCAGCTTCGGGACGAGAAACAGGTGACTTGAAAAACCTGGAGAATATTTTGACAACCTCTATTGCTTTTCTTCAATAGGAGAGAATGTACCTCAGCAAGAATAGACTCTCTTGGAAGAATTCGCCGGAAGATTTGTCCAATATGTACTTCTTGTAAGTGGAGGTTTGCTTGGAGTGATAGCCACTGGCTACCCAAGACTACATTCTCATCCACTGATCTTCCACAATTTTCAACCACTTTTTTGCGAGGTTGATAACCTTTTGCTAAGTGGAAAGAAACAGAAGTCTATTCTCGATGACCTCTATTGCTTCCTTCAATAAGAGAACCTGTACCTCCACTAGGAGGGACTCTCTTTTGAAAGGATCTGTAAGTGGGGGTTTTTGTTTGGAATGATAGCCGTAGGCCTTCCAAGACTATACTTCTCACCCACTGATCTTCCGCGACTTCAATCCAGTTTCTCACGAAATTTGATAACCTTCTAAGCAATAGAGGCCTTGTCCATCACCTGTACGACTTACGGGAGGAGAAACTACGTCCTCCCCGTGAAGAACCTCGTCCTGTCGGCTTAGGGGTGTCTGACCTACCGTCTGGATCAGACCTGTGCCCCTTTCCCGAGTCGCTATACTGACGACCTCCAGAGTAAGTATAAGAGGGTTTTGTACCCTCCCGAGGAGTTCCCTTTAGTTGATTTTGAAGAGGAACGGCCTCGCTTACCCCAGTTTGCTGAAGTGTGTTGTTGAGATGCAGACTTCAGTAGTAGTGCACTGGAAGCTTTTTTTGTAGCCTGTTCATAGACTAATGAAAGCTTGTCGTCAAATAGAGTATATCTGGAGACCGGAGTGACTCGGAGAGAGCTTTTCACCTTGTCATCTATAAGTGATGACGACACAAGGGCAGCATCACGTCTGATCAACTCCAAATTTGCCACTGTCAGGGCAGAGTTGTACGTGGCATACATGACTGCCCTGGAAAGAACTCTAAGCAAGGAACAAACATCCTCAAATTCCTTCCCATTAAGACGTTGTGCCATAGCTCTGGTGAGGTGATCTGCATAGGACATCCCGTCCAGATTCGCTCTATTGGATGAAATAGCACATTCCATCACTTCCGAGCGTATACTGAATGATGCAGGTAGGGACATAACTAAATCCCCGGCCTGCTCATCTAAATGCAGAGGAGCTCTCTGAACATCTTCTCCAACCATATTAAATGAATGTGGTCCAAGGAATGGTATATTTATTGAAGATGTCGATAAGAAACCGCCTTTCCTCTTAGCACTAGAGAGGATGAATATGGCATCGTTAACATGGCTGAAGGCCTCCAACACCTGCTGAGACTGTTTCGGGAAGGAAAGAACATCCTCTTTCCTTCGCACGAAATCTGCATCCAGAGACGACAGCGGTTTCTCTATAGTAGTCACAGCTGGTCAGGTGGAACAAAGTCAGGATAGTATTAATGAATAAAAATTCATCGCTACCATATGCTATTCCAAAAGGGAAGGGTAATCCTCTTCCTTGTCCCTTTCACCATCAAGGTGCATAACTCCTAACCTACGATAGAAACAAATGAAAAAACTAAACTTGACATGCATTCCTTCAAAGTAAAGATGTTCCCAGAGTCTAAAAACAAATTACTTGAAGCAATTTTATCTGATGAAAACAAAAAAACAAAAAAAAAAACGACACCATTTTTTTTTCGAATTCAAGGAGAATAACTCCTAAACTACACTTTTGCCATTTGTGTCTAATTTAAGGGGCATAACTCCTAAACTATAATAGAAACAAATGCAAAGTCATCAAACAGCTGTTTCAAACAGATTTTAAGTGATGGAAATTATTAATCGTAACTTCTGTAAATTAATGTTACCTGAATGCTCATCAAGGGTAATAAATCTGAAACCATAGGGGGGAGGCAAGGGGCACAAGAAAATGCCAGAGCCCTAGGTCTGGGTGGGTGGTTTCTGTGCAGTAAAGCAAGTTTTTTTTCAACAATCATGTAAATTTTCCCACAGAGTACCAAGGTTAATTTTAAGTATCAGAATCATGAACTAAGACATATTAGAACAGTATTTCAGAGAGGAAGGGGGGGGGGGGGGGGTGAGGGTGGGGGGATGGGGGGT
Source organism: Pictodentalium vernedei (assembly GCA_031216915.1). Classification (NCBI taxonomy): domain Eukaryota; kingdom Metazoa; phylum Mollusca; class Scaphopoda; order Dentaliida; family Dentaliidae; genus Pictodentalium; species Pictodentalium vernedei. Next base: position 305,313,912 of record CM062291.1, on the reverse strand, counting down.
ACTTTTCCAATGGTACCCCAAAATTCCAGTTTACATAAGCTATAATTAAGTGTGTGTGTGTGTGTGTGTTGGGGGGGGGGGGGGGGGGGGAGTTGGGGGTAATATCATGCAAGAAAAATCTTTTCTCATATTTGCCACATTTGTTTTTTTTTTGTTTATTACACTGTCTTTAGTCATTAAAGGGTTATTTCATATTTAAGACAGCCCTTAAATGAATCAAATCAAGCATCAGAGCATGAAGAGATTGAGAAGGAAATACTATGACCTGAACCGATTACACACACTTTGGTAATATGTGGAACTCACAGTTAGAAAATGAACAAAATTTATGAAAACTTGCCTGTAATTTTCGGGAACTTTAAAACAAGGGCTACGCAAAGTGTGAGCCACTGCCCCCAACCCGTAGACATGTTCGAAGCAGCCTTAAAGATATTGTGGGGCAGAAAAATTTTCCAAGTCGAAAGAGTGGAAAAGGGCCATAACTCTGGGAAAAATTAATGGATAGAACCCATTCCTTGTGAATATCTGTTCCCCATGCAGGTCTATCAGCACACCGAAGGAGATCCAAATCCAACCAATGGCTTTGAAGTTACAAAGCAAAACGTTTGTACGGACAGACAGATGGCTGGATGGATGGATGGGCATATGGATGGCTTCACTAGAAAGCCCCAAATCCTCTTTCGGAGGTCAGGGGCATAATAATAAAATGACCGAAATGTCAAAATATATGATATAAAATTACAGAATAAAAAACATGAAGATGGGTATATCATCCCTGAGGCGCACACTTTGCAAAAGGACAAATATAGGCTTTCAATTCCCTTTTTGTGAAAGGGCATTTTTAAGGACTTAATTTGTAATAAATAAGGGAATTTTTAGGAATAAATAAAGGAACTTTCAAAAAGAATAAGGGCAAAATATTGCACATATTTTTGCACATATTTCATAAAAATAATTTAATTACTTACCTGTAACCACATCAGATACTGAAATTAAGATCATTACCACAGATGTTGGCTTCCATAGTCATCAACATACCAATTCAGCACTCATTCACTGTGCTACAACTTGTATTTACAAGGAGCACAATGATCTCTCAGTACATAATGTATTTCTTCATTGGGAAAATACTGTAGCAATTAATTTACCTTGGATGAGGGCCATTTTCATTAAATTCATCAGATAAATGCTGAGTGCATGTTTCTGACTATAGCCAACCTCTGGTTATTCTTTCTCAGTATCTGAAAGACTAAAACTTAGATCAGATTAGCAATACAGATACCTTATAGTTATTTCTAACTTAAAATATGTCTCATCAACTAACAAAAGCATAACATTTTAAAAAAGTATGAGTTTTCATAAAATAAAAAATTGGGAAATTTTAGGATTGTTACATAAAAATTAAGGAGATAAGGGTTGGCACCAAAAAAAGGATAAAAATTAGGGTCAGTTGAAAGCTTGCAAATAACTGATTAGAATACCGTCTTGAATGTCAGAAACTTAATCTCCCTAGAATTCAGAGATTGAAAAGGAGCTTCTTGGATTTTCAAGAGGAACCAAGCAAGATTCCACTTAGGAAAGAGCCTTAAGCACTTAGGTCTTTTAATGAAAATATTCAAAAGCAATTTTCACAAGGATTGATTCAGACCTATATTAATACAGCCTTCATGAGCATAAGTGTCTGACAGCATAGAGCGGTATCGTTTGATGGTAATAGGTTATATTTTTTCAACATAAAAATATCTGTGATGTTAGAAATTGTCTGATGCAGATAATTGATGCAGTTGTCTCAGCACCAGACAAAGAAAACTCTCCACTTCACCACATAATTTTGAGAAGAGGGGGTGCTCCCAGAAGCAGAAATGCAGTCCACTGCTCTTCTGAAAAATGTTTACATCTGAGGAAGAACCTGACAACAAAAAGACATGAAGGTTAAGAACCGCCGGCTTGCTGTTTGTAGATTTTACCTTGAAACAGAAGGTTCTTCAACAGAGGTAAATGCTGATGAGTGCCGAGTAACAGAGGTCTGACTAGGTTGACCCTTGATCTCTAAGGAGACAGAGGGGCTACCAGAATAATTCTGCAGGTTCTTTTATTTTCTGAAGTACCTGAAGTACTAACGGAGTCAGAGGGAAGACATAACCAATGACTTCGTTCCACGAAATGGAAAGAGCCACTACTGCAAAGGCTAATGGATCCAGGCAGAGAGAGATGAACGTCTGGAGCTGTTAGTTTCATCTTGTGGCAAAAAGATCGATCATAGGATGTTCCCACAGGTTGCTCATAGCTAGAAAGACTTTCCTGTTGAGAGTCCATTCTGTTGGCAGAATTCGTCTGTGCTTGCACAGAGAATCAGCAAACACATTACACAGATCAGGAATGTGGCAAATCGAAAAACAATGTTCTGATCCTGAAGAAACAGAAGAATCTTTTCTGTTAGACTGAACATTGGAAAGGAGTGGGTCATGTCTTGGTTCCAAGGATAAGTTACAATTGTTGAGTAGTCTGAAAGAATCTGAACCTGAGAATTCGTAAGGTAACTTTTCAAGTGAGAAAAACTTAGGAGAATAGCCCCCATCTCCTTCTGATTGATATGGAGAAGGGGCTGTTGATGATTCCATTGACCACGCCAATTTAGATTCTCTGGAACCAAGATGGCACCCCCATCAGACATGTTAACCTCCAGAATAATTTTTCAGGGAACCTGAGGGTGATTTTCAGGGAAATGGGATGGTTTTCAGGGAAAAGTTCGTGCAGGGACAAAACGAAAGAAAAAACTTGCGAATTTTCAGCTCATGGACCACCATTAACACCAGTTTATATCAAGATCTAGTTGTCAATTATGCTGAAGCATTTATGCTATGTTAAAAAATCATAAAATAATTGTTGATTTGCCCCCCACCACATCATGACATCCCACCCACAGAGCACCGCCACCTGTGGTTTGCTTGTATCAAAGTCTACTAAGCTAATAATTTCCCCAAGCTGGAAATGTTAACATGAAAAGATGTCCTAATGTTCAGTTACTGCAAGAAGATGAGTACTTGGAAAGTATTTTTATCAATATCCTTTGTGCATGTGTGGACGCTTGTGCCCTGCACAAAACTATTCTTTCCATCATTGGAGCATTTTTTTTTTTTTAGTTCCATTAGAAATTTTCTGCGTACAGAAGACCAACAGTTAACAGTTCTATAGTCAGTACAACGGAATAAATGTAGTGTTAGAAAATAAGTCCATTGTGTATAAATATGCAGTCATAATTTTTCGGCATCCTAATCAACTTTAACCTATTTTTAAACTGTGTTAAATAGTTGAGGTCAAGGTGTTGTTTACATTTTGATTTGGAAACGGGATGAGGATTAAAGCTATTCTATGAATAAATAAATCTATATTATTTAATTCCTTTTCATATATTTTATTTACCAAAAAACAACATTGAAGGTGGAGTTTTCAATTTTTTGAAAGTAAGTCACCTATTTTCACTTTGACACTCGCACATTGATAACAAATCTCCGATTACGAAGAAAAAAACCCAAAAATAAACATGAACACAGTTGAAATATATGTCATAAAATACCCTTTTCCTAAATAAATTTAACTTAAATCCATATTTTACTGCTTCGTGAGTTTTTACCAGAGTTTGAAATGCATGTGATTTGACTCCGAACGTTTTACATAAGTTACAACGGGAAAGAAATATTCAACTGTTGTTTTCTGGGATTTTGGGTCCAAAACTGATTCCCGTATGGGAGGCCACAAACTACACTCAAGTTTTGGGATTTACCCGGGCATTTCGGGAGAGTTAACATGTCTGCACCCCATCCTTGATCACTGGCAACAGACATAACGAGTGAATGACGGAAGGGGAGTAATCAAGGGTATCCCCTACATCATCCATTCCAAGTTTCTCCAAATTTGAATTGTGTTCCTTAATAGCAGAAAGACAAATTACGTGATCCAGACTGTTGACCGCAGTCTTACAAGTTTTCTAGAAAGTAAAACTGGAGAGGGCGGATGAAGAGATATTGGAGTGGAATCAAGTCTGTAGGTGTTCCACACAGATCGAGAGGTCTCAAAAATTCCCTCACAGTCACCGTTGCTGCTTGAATAAAATAGAGGGAGAATGTTCTTATGAGGTGAGCTCTGGCTGAGGGAAGACGGACTAGATTCAGATGAGTCTGAAATTCCATTCCTAGATGCTGAAAGGTGTTTGAAGAGGGTTAGATCTGACTTCTGTATATTGACTTGAAACCCCAGTGACTGTAAAAGATTTAGGAGCTTATGAATGCCCTGAAGACGAGTTTCCTTGTGAAATGACTTTTTGAAGGATATCGTCCAGGTAAGCCAAAGTCAGGACTGTCGAATGAGCTCTGAAATGAGACATGACCATGTCCATAATCCAGGTGAACACCCACGGGGCAAGATTTAGCTTAAAGCACAACGCCTGAAGCTGATAAACCTTGCTGTTTACGGCAAACCTCCAGTATTTATTGAGCAGAGGGTGAATCATTATGTGAAAGTATGCATCCTTGAGGTCAATACTTGAAACAAAGTCATTTTCATGGGTGTTGTTCCTCACTGACTGGATAGTTTCCATGTAAACCTTCAGAGCGAGAATGAGCTTGTTGATCCAGCCGAGACCTTCGCCCTGTTGGAAGGAACCGTCTGGTTTTGGCACCAGAAAAATCCTTGAATACAAACCTAGAGATGAAACATTGATGACAACATCTATTCTATTGTCTTCTTTGAGATCATTAAGTTTACTTCTTCGAGAAGACAGTTCCTTTTTGTAAGGTCGACTGGATGATTTGAGAATAAAGGAATTCCTGACAAAGGAGATTTTCGTCTGAAAGAAAAAATTACTCCTTCTTGAATAACTCTTAGAACTCATGGATCTTTCGTAATTTTCTACCAGTTTTCTGCAAAGTCAGGAAGCCATCTGATACTGAACCTCCTTGAGGTTTGCAATGGGAGAAACTCTGTTTTATGCTAGCGGACTTTCCGATGCAAAGAAAGCTGAGAAAGTCCCTCATTCGACTGTTGAGAGTGAATGCGAAGAACCACAGGATTTCTTCAGCCCACAATATCTTGGTTTCTTGAAACGAGAATAATTAGGCGCAATCTGACAAAGGATGAGACTTCTCAGGGCTTGCTTGGTAACCTCTTCATGTACAAAAGTGACATGGTCATTGAAAAGAGAAGTCTCTGTCAGAGGCGCTGCTCTGAGAGGGGCTTTTAGAGCTTTGTCTAAGTTAGACACAGACGAACAGGCATTGTCCCATCTAAAAAAGCTCAAGGTTACCCACAGTCCAAGCTGTAGTGTGGATGGAAGCCATAATGGATCGAGATAACACTCTCCGTGGAGAAAGTATGTCTTCAAATTCACCTTTGTCAAGCCGTTTATCCAAAGCTCAAGCAATATGACCCGCAAAGGTTAAACCATCCAGTAAGCCTCTAGAGGATTGAATAGTCTGAGATCCAATATAGATGTACATATAGTACTCTGATACGGCAACTGGGTATTAAGGTCAGGAAACCTCCTATCCAATGGTATTGGAGAAGACTGAATAGATGGACCAACCGTCTTGAAGAACTTTAATTCAATAAATGGTAAAGCTGAATCCTTTAGAGAAATAAAGGAAGGTGAGTCAGCTTTCTGAAAAAAATGGAGCATTAATACGCTTGAATGCTTTGAGTACTTGATTGGATTGCATTGGAAATGACAGAGAATTCTATTTCTTGCGATAATGAACCATGTCCAAATGGCAAGGCCAGTGAGTCGCAAGGAGGGTACATTCTTTCTCCTATTTGTACAAATGTATTAAGGGTTGCTGCAGCCAAACCAGAGCAGGATGGCCCATCCCCCTGTGAACTGGCAGCAGTCCTTGTCCCCTGGGGTTCCACTGATGGCTTATTGTTCATAAGCATCTTTGATGTCAGCTCGCCCTCAACTGATACAGCCTCCGAGGAACCTAAGTCGGCCGACAAAGGAATAACATCTGATGAGAATGATTTCAGCACCACTGATTCTTCTGGCAAACCTCCCGGAATGGAAGAAGTATGATGAGAAACATTCTTGGGAGAAAGTTCAGGCATATTAGGATCTGAGCCTAAAACAAATGGTTGAATTTTAGTCCATTTCTTCTCCAATTTTTCACAAATATCACAAGTATTTTGTACATTACAACCAGTGCAGGTCAAGCAAGACAAATGATTATCACTGCTTGACTTCTTGGAGAAACAATTTGAGCAAAAAGTTTTCATTTTTCCAAAAATTTGGATCCGTGAATTTTGGGAATAAGAAAAACAAAATTCTAAAGATTGAAAAAAATGAGAAATGAATTAACTAGAGGTACTGTGAGCAAGCTGAAATGTATAAGTTAGATTATCTCCCCTTGGAAATGTCAGAACAGAATTATATTGCTTCATGCACATCTTCATAAGCAGTTCTTCCATTGTGTAAAGTTTCATGAAAATTCTTCAAACGGTTTAGGAGGAGTTATGCTTATAAGGATGGACAGATGGACGGACAGAGTGATTCCTATATACCCCCCCAAAAAATGTTTTAATCAGAGCTCATTATTATGAACACTTGTTAGTTCCAGAAATAGAAAAAAACTTATTTTTGGAACCAACTAAGCTATTTGAACACCAAGTGACTATAAACCACAAAATATCGGGGTATAACCTAAGATGCTGAATGTCGTCAAAACATTACAAATTGCATAAATAACCTTGGCAAGAAATAAAAGGCATAAATTACCTTGAAATATGATTCCTAAAGAAGCAATAACCGGGTATAGACGTGATATGATACATCTAAAAGAACACTCCAACATACCGAGACCTCTCTAAACACCAAGGCAATTTTCCCATTGCTTTGGTATGTATACCTCACTAGGAAGTGAAATATTAAGGGTACCTCAGGGTAATGCCATGGTGTCACCTTGGCCACAGACACCTCAATGTGTCGGTCTACAGCCATACACCTCGACCTTTACAATCTACAGCCATATACCTCGACCTTTACAAAACAAATTTTTTTGTGTAATGTACTTAGTTTTACTTATTTAGTTAAGTATTTTGTTACGTTGAATCAGTAGTATTTATATTTCATGACTATTTTATGTCATGTTCACTCATACTGTGTATAAAACAAATGTGATAAGAAACACTCAGACTAGATTTACACAAACTTAGCTAGGCATGTTTCGGAGTACCTCATTTGGTTGGGTGCACTGGGACGGGTGTGTGGGTGTGTAGTGGGGTTCAAATTTTTATTTCAAGTGATTTCAAGTTTGTTAAAAAGCTTAATTTTCATACTTTATTCTATACCCTCAAGGTTTAACATTTTGGCTGGATAGAATTAGCATATTTGCCTGGTTGAGTCAATTTGTTTAATGTTGGAAACTCATATTTGGGATCCATTTTTGAAGAACAGCCACCATAACCTAAAAGGCTTCATATACTTTAGATGTGCTTCATATTATCTTTGTATTTTGTCAGTTTGGATTTGGCTTGTTACAATTTAGAGGAGAGTGCCCAAAAAGCATAATTGTACCAAAGGAAAGACTTTTGAACACATTTACAAGTTAATTACATATAAAAGGGGTGGATCGATTCAACTTATCAATTTCACTCTTAACGAAATAATCTGCACTTGTCAGTGACAAAGAGCATTTCCTAAATAGCTGAAATTTAATTGCAAACTTCAAAAATATAGATTAAGATTCTTAATGGGATGATCAGGGTCACAAGAAGAAAGCATGTTTATGAAAATACCCAATTTTTCCTGATGGCGAAAACAGCCTTTAAGGAGCGTGCCAATATATACCCTGAGAAGCCACTAGATAATATGACATATTGCATGAAAGTATTTTTACTGAAACCAATGCATCAAAAAACAAGAGGCACCACTGACAAAGTTGTTTAAAGAAGGATTTAATTAGCATTTATGGACAGTAAGCAATACAGAGAAATGAAGTCATGTAACTATTCATAACTCTGTTGTCCAGTAAGATTACTTTTTCTGGCGGTGAGATGCTACCACACAAATAATGGCCAGATTTCCAATGATGGAAAATAGGGAGCCCTAATATCAACCAAGGGTCTTAAATTGAACAAAATTTCAACTGATTAATCACCCTAGTCCCCAACAAATCAGGATGTTGACCATTGGATCTGAAAAAGCAGATTTTCAAAGATTATTCCTCATACTGGATTAAGTTACAGAGTTAGAAGAGTTTTAAAGATTATTCTTCATATTCAGGCACCAATTGAGAGCCGTAATAGTAACCCAGGGACTTGGTTTGAACAAACTTGAATCTGACTCTCCTAAGGATAGTGTATACCATATATCAAAAGAATCTGATTCAAAGCCCAAATATTAATCAACAGACCTGATTTGAACAAACTTGAATAAGGTGGATCTGAAAAAGATTTGTAAAGATTATTCTTCATATTTTTCTAAGTTAATAAAGGTCTGGCTACCACACAAAGCTCAAATATTAACAGGGCTTGATTTGGACAAACTTGAATTTGACCCCTGTAAGGATTCTGTATACCATATATCAAAGAATTCTGACCAGTGGTTCTGGAGAAAAAGAGTTTTAAAGATTATTCCTCATATTGGACGAAGTTGCAATTCAGGCTCCAAGAGGGAACCAAAATATTAACACAAAAAGACTTGGTTTGAACAAACCGAGTGGCTCAGTAGGTAGAGGTGCAGGCTGCAAATCGAGAGGTCCTCGGTTCGAATCCCACCTGCGGCAACCGCATTGTGTCCTTGGGCAAGACACTTCATCTCCATTGTCCGCGTGGGGGCACGATGACGCCGTGTACTAAGGCATACTGCACGTCGATGGAGCGCATGTCTCCAACCAATCTAATGCGAGTTACGATGTTGGGGAGCTGGCAGCTGCTCGTCGTTGCTTGGTGGTTCTCTCCGGGTACTCCGGCTTCCTCCACCCGTAAAACTGTCACGGTCATGATTAGCCATTGTGCATAAATATGTGACCTTAACCATCAATAAATAAATAAATAAATAAATAAATAAATAAATAAATTGAACAAACCGAGCTCTGACCTCCATGAGGATGTTGTACATCAAACATCAAAAGATTCTGACTGGTGGATACTAGTGGCGATTGACAATACATTTTCTTTCATCAGTTTAATAGCTAGAGTGCTGGAAGCCCATGTTTGGGGTTTATTCTGAAGTTCAGGTGCCACAATTTAATGGCTTCATATTCTGTGGATGTGCTTCATATTATTTTTAAACTGAAATTATTTAGCCTGTGAGGATTTGCCTGTTACAATTTATGGGAGAGTGCCACTAGGCACTCTATCAACTGTAACTAGGCAAAGAGATGTAGACAAATCTGGATGACAAAAAATAATTTAGCACTATACCAGTTAAATGATAGACAAGTCAGATCCAAGCATGAACATTCCACATGCAAACCACAAACAATTTTGTAAATTAATCTTACTGGATGGTTTTAGTAATAGTTGGGAACATGCTGGCTCAGTGGTTACCGCACTGGACTTCAAACTGAAAGGTCCACTGTTCGATCCCACACTGAATTTTGTCCTTGGGCAAGGCACTTAATCCTGATTGCCTACATGGGGGCATGGTAATGCTGTGTACTAAGGCATGCTGCATGTCAATGGTGCACTTGTCTTCAACCAATGCTAACCCTGATTGTGCAAATTTGGGGTGTGTGAGTTGCTCGGTGGTTCTCTCCATGGACTCCAGCTTCCTCCACCCATAAAACTGTCCCACACAAGGTGACCCTGATTGTCAAAAGTGTTGTTAAACCTAAATAAATAAAAAAATAAATAAATTTAGTAATAGTTGCAAAAAAGAGCTTTGGAGATTTATTTGATGACATTCTGACCATGATACTGTTCATTGGGGTTCAAGGTCATTTTCAGCACCTGTAGCTATATCATGACTGCAACAGAAATATAATATAAAGTCATGTTTAGTGAATCAATTATATTTTTGCTGCCAAATTTAGAGGACTTGCACCCCGGCATAAATTACCAGGGCCTCTTATACAAGAAAAAGAGAACTTGTTTACAACAGTAACTAGATGCAAATGATGGGGGCCATCACTGTGGGTCCTGCATTTGAAAACGGTTTTCACTTCGAACAGTATACAGTACAGTAAAACTCTCCTTGAAAGACCATCTGTCTTGAGAGGCCAGTGAAGTCACATAATTCTGGATCGACAAATCTGAAAATTGTCAAAAATGAAAGGGTGCTTCATTTGATCAATCTCAATAGTGTGTATATAAATTATGATAATCGGTCAATACAAACTTGAGTAATGATACATGTGAAAAATTGTCATTTTTTATGATTAAAGTCCCATAACTGCAGAAAGAAAAACTTGAAAATCGTAAAAATTGAAAGGGGTGTTGCCTTTACTGATTGAAACATTGCTATAAAATTTCAAGAGATTCGGTGAAAGCATTATTGAGCTATCATACGACATGTAATAAATTGCAAATTTTTTGAAGATTCAAGTCCCATACTCAGGAAAGAAAAAAACAGAAAACTGTCAAAAACTTTGTTTGATAAATTTCAATATTGTGTATAAATATTATAAAAATTGGTCAAAGGAAACATGAGTTATCATGCGATATAGAAATATGCTGACGGACAGAGTGATTACTATATGGCTTCTGGCAAACGTCGGTGAGGCCCTAACAAGCATGATTTCAGTTCCATTTGTTCCCACTGGCAAGCATTTTAATGTCCACATGCTGAATACGTACATGCAGTCATTATTAAAAACGGAAAATTCTATCGTCATAAAACAGTGGTATAAATTTTATCTTCAGTCAGCATGTTTTGTTAACCCTTTACCAAACTTAACAGCCATTTATTTATTTATTGGTGTTTAAGGGCACATATTTTTGCATTTTGCACAATGGCTAATCGTGACCACAACAAGACGATAAAGTCAAGTTTAGTCAATCATTTATACCCATGTTGCCCATTTTAGAGGATGTCCACCCCAAGCATTGGTGAGTGCGTCTTATTTTACCAGTAATATAGAGATTGTTTACCACAGTAAACAAGCACTGATACACATCCCGTGGTTCCCACAGAGGGCCTAACAGCAATATCAGGCCTTGAAATAATCCATTAATGATTGTTTGGGTTACATGGGGGTTACTTCCATTATTTATTTATTTATTTATTGGTGTTTAAGGTCACATATTTCTGTACAATGGCTAATCATGACCATGACAGTTTTATGGGTGGAGGAAGCCGGAGAACCCAGAGAGAACCACCAAGCAACGGCGAGCAACTGTCAGCTCCCCAACATACCAACTCCACACAAGCAGGGTTAGCATTGGTTGAAGACAGGTGCACCATCGACATGCAGTACGCCTTAGTACACAACGTCACCGTGCCCCTACGTGGGCAATGAGGGTGAAGTGTCTTGCCCAAGGACTCAATGCGGTTGCCGCAGGTGGGATTCGAACCGAGGTTACTTCCATTATGAAGTATAAAACTGACTTCCTATTCCTGCAGGATTTGAAAGTCAGACCTGACATTCTTTCACGACTAACTCGACTTCAAGGTGGCATATTGCATTCACATATGAATAGAAAGGTATGCTGTTTACATCTTAACCCTTTACCCAACATAACGGCCAAAACCGTCCAGCGCAATTCTCAAAGATGGCCAATTAATTTTCATTATTTTTTCATTTTTTGTCTAAAAAACATAGGTTATGACCCCTCATTGGAATGGGCTCGTTGAGCTCGTTCCAATGAGGGATCATAACCTATGTTTTTGAGACAAAAAATGAAAAAAATTAGTTATTCAAGAATTGTTTTTGCAAGTGTCGTCTGATTTTCATTTTAGGTAAAGGGTTGATAGAAATCCACCAACATAAATAGTGACAACTAGCGTCATTCTATTTATTTGACGGGGGGGGGGGGGGGAGGGGGGGGGGGGAATTCTGTTAAGACATAAATAGCATGGCTGGTGTAAAATAGAAACAGAGAAAATGGAAAAATTGCACAACACTTTTTTTTTCCCCTATAGGGTTACCACCATGTCATATAGCATAACCTGATTGCAGGTTATGATGTAAGCTCTTTATTCACAGGTCTGCATAAAGCAAAATACACACCATGGGACGGGTGTTTTTCCAATTTGTCAAGTTAAAGATAAAGGAAATCTTATAAAAAGATGAGAAAACTTCAATTAATTGTTTTAGGGCTGTGATCTCGTGTAGGATGAGATAAGCATTTTCCTTTTTGGTGATGAAATGCTGTAAAAAGACTGACCATTCGAAAGGGCTCCCAAGGCTTAAAATTCATACAAGAAGCTGAATTGGAAAGGTAATCAATGAAGATCAACTTTCATTGTTGAAAAATTTTCATGTGATTATTGTCATGCTGATGGATTATGAAAGTGTCATTAACCCTTTACACAACAAATCGGCCGCATCCGCCCGCGTAATATGCAAATTCAGCAGTTGAAAAAATATTATTTTTCAAAAAAATTTCAACAAAACCACATCATGTGACCCCTCGTTGGAACGAGCTCGTCGAGCTCGTTCCAACGAGAGGTCCCGTGATATGGTTTTGTTGAATTTTTTTTAAAAATTTGAAAAAATGATATTTAAAATGTTAAAAAATTTTGATATCATCTGCATTGGGTAAAGGGTTAAAGACCTCGAGAATTTTACTTACTTTTTGCTCCCTCATTATAAGTAACACTTTGATTTGACAATGGTGTCTAGTGATGTCTTGGCTGCCAAGACTTCGCTGGAAACCACTGCCAAGGTACTGTAACTCACACCAACAAGACATCCTGAACATGTAAGACAAGTATAACATGTGACATGTTCTACATGTACATGTAAGACAACAAACTTTCCAAACTTGGAACTAGGCCCATGAGAGTTAAACTCTAGTAAATACATAAATATGATGTTCAGTTATTACTATGGATTTTGAACTGGTTGCACTCGCAATGGAAAAACAATACAGTGGCACCCTGTTAACTGAATAGCCCACTTTGCCAGTGAAAATTATTCAATTAACAGGAGTAATCAATTAACAGGGATTGTGTCACTTTTCTGTATTCAAGAGATAAACTTTGCATTTATTCTATTATATCTTGTTTGACAGAGCTCAATGAGCTCTGTCTGGTGGCTTAGTGGTAGACTGTTGGACTTCTATGCTAGAGGTCCCAAGTTCGATCTCTGTCAGGATGACCTGTGTTGTGTCCTTGGGCAAGGCACCTTATCCCGGTTGCCTACATGGAGGACGATGACACCATGTACTAAGGCATACTGCACATTGATGGTGCAGAGGTCTTCAAACACTGTAACCCTGCTTGAGTGGAGCTTGAACAGAGTTAGAATGTTGAGGAGCTGACAATTTTGTTGATGCTTGGTTGTTTTCTCTGGATACTCCGGCTTCCTCCACCTGTAAAACTGTCACAGTTACGATTAGCCATTGTGCATAAGTATGTGACCTTAAACACCAATAAATAAATAAATGAGCTCTGTCAAACAAGATATAATAGATTAAATGCCTGAATTCAATTTGTAGGCCAAATAGGTCTATAAACAAACAAAAACTAGGGAGAGTCAGGGTAATTTCTTGACAGGTTACAAGATTTTTTAGTCAATTAACATTAGTTTACTCTATAACCAATACACAAGTAACAGGTCAAATTTACATCGATGGCATTGTAAATTGTTTTGTGTTTGGAAATTATATTCAATTAACAGGGTTATTCAATTAGGATGTATCCAATTAAGTGGACTCCACTGCACTCTCAAATCCAAATTTAAGAAGTAAAAATTGACTCCTACAGTAGGAGTTTGCAACAGCTAAAACTTATTCTTGTGAATCCCTATTCAACAGTGTGTTACATAACAGTATATTCTTAACCAAATGGAAGAAGGCCTAGAAATTATCTTAGATATTGCAGGCCCATAAGAGCAGCCATGGCAAGTGCGAGGTGGTATCACCAAGAATAAAATATTTATTTACATTTATTATTGGTTCCAAAAATAAAAAGTGGCGGTCATGAAGATATGAGATAGCAGTTCATGATTTAATAGTTGTTTGATTTAATAAATCCATTTTTATAAATTGCGACCCTGAAAGTATGAGATTAAAGTTCATGATTTTATCGTTTGAATTAATAAGTCCATTTTCTTGTGAAAAGATCTGTTCCAAGACATGATCCCACCCACACCTACCTGAGCTCTGAGGAACCCAGGTAGGCTTGGATGGTGCAGAATCTTAAAGGAACTATACTGTTACCTTCCTTGTTGCTTCCGATATTGCATTACTATGATATGTACCACAGCATATTTCAATGCCCTACAATAGCCGAATTCAAGGATTTTGTGAATATTCAAGACTTTTTCAAGGCTTCCTGGCCAGGCCTGAAAATAAGCAGTCTGACATTTACAGAATGAGGTCCCCCAGAGGGTGAATTTGATGATGCTATTCCATACAGTGGGCCAATTTATCCTCTGGGTACCTGTTTCTGTTCAGTGTCGAGACCCTGATTGAGGTTCGCAGAGGGTAAATTTAGTGATGCTACCCTGCTATGCAGGGTAGCATCACTAAATTCACCCTCTGGGGACCTCATTTTGCAGATGACAGGCTGCTTATTTTCTAGCTTGTTCCTGGCCCATTTTCTGAGATTTCAAGAACTTAAATGGCTCAGTCAAATTCAAGGCCATTCCTTGAATCCAAGGTCAACAGGTACCCTGTACAGTGCCATTAAAACAGTTTTTCAAAATCCAACAGTACTGGTTCTATAGCCAGTTAATCATAACACCACCAAACACTGGCCTTGGCACTAAACATTTTAGGCCATCTTCCTGAATATGGATTATTATCAAACATTCTGATATATCTTAGTTCTCCATTTGGCTTGAAAGAATATATTCCAACCTATCTCCACCTCAGTATGTCCATCTTGCAGCTAAAAAGTTTTCTTGGTGAAAATCTGATTTGGAATTAAGGTGACAATGTTAACAATCAATCCATGAAAACCGTTAATCTTCCCAATCTTCCATCATTTCATGCTGTGACTTCAGACACTATTTTAGAAAAATAGAAAAAGTCATATAACAGGACTTTTTTTGTTTTTACAATCACAAACCATGTAGCAAGTCAATGTTTGTCTTCTGGTTAGGTTGTGTACACTGAGCAACAATCTGCAAAAGATATGACACCTGTGAGTGTACAGAACAAATGAACTTACCAGTTACAGTCAGTAACAAAATTGGAAAATAACAAATAACACAGAACTTTAGTGTTCATAACATTTCAGTAACAGATATCATTCCAAGTTAAGGTTCGTACACTCCTTCAAGCTTTTGACAAAAAAATCTGCATCTCGCAATGAAATTTTTAACTGGTTGAGCGCTAAATTATTTTTCAAAGGTGATTTGAAATATCAAAAAAAAATTTAAAATATACCCTGCTACTAGCACAAGTCGCCTCAGTTTAGCAAAATTTTGTTCATAATTGTTTTGTTACAATTTATTAGAGAGTGCCAAAACGACTAAAGCAGGTCCGTCATTCTGAGGAGGGCGATGGCTCCAGATCCTTATAGCCCGTCTGAAATTTTGCTGAGTAGAGAAAGTAACTGCCCTACTCAAAAGCCTGATTCTGGTGATTTTGATATGTTCCAGCCCGCCTGGGTGGGCTTGTGCTCGCCTCAGTATAGATCAAGGAGAGCCAGCAACTGCCCTCCTGTGATTTTCAAAAGGACGGGCCTGCTAAGGTGGCTTCCAGCACTTTTCAATAGAGCTGTGATAATGGCTTCTAACACACAACCTGTTAAGGAATTTATAAGCACTTTCCAAGAGCTCTAAAATTATTTTAATCCTCTGAACTGTGATGTCAAAATATCTAAATTTCAAGTTACAAATTTCTCCCACAAAGCAAATAGGAACTTAACCAACTTAATCTTGTTTGATAGATCTCTATTAGCTCTGTAGAACAAGATTGAAGTGGTTAAATTCCTAGTTGTATTATGAGTAAAAATTGCTGCTTGAACTTTCGGTATTTTATGATAGTGTGCAGGAGGTTAACCCTTCACTTAACACAGTATTTTAAAAAAAAAAAATTAAATTTAACATTTTTCGAAAACAAATTTCACAATTTTGCAATAAAACCATGCAAATATGGATGTCATTAGAACCAGATCGACAAGCTCGTCCTACTGATACCCATATTTGTGTGGTTTTATTGAGAAACTTCCGAAATATTCTAGGTTCTGGTAGTCTTATTCTGATTAATTTTCTAGCCATTTTTGGCTGCTCTGTTAGGTAAAGGATTAACCATCAAAAAATGTATACATGCATAATTTATTTATTTAGACTTAACGACACTTTTGACAGACAGGGTCAACTTGTGTCAGACAGTTTTTGGGGTGGAGGAAACAAGAGTACCCAGAGAGAACCACCGAGCAGGGGAAAGCAACTGTCAGACTTCCCAACAAACTATTTTCAAACAAGCAGGTTTAACAATCGTTGAAGGCAAGTGCAGCATCAACATGCAGTAAGCCTTAGTACACAATGCCACAGTGTGACTAGGGCAATCAGGATTAACCCTTTACCTAACACAGACGATATCAAAATTTATTATTTTAAATATATCTTTTTTTAATTTTTCCAAAAATTCCAACCAAACCATATCGATGAGCTCGTTCCAAAGAGGGGTCACAGGATATGGTTTGGTTGACTTTTTTTGAAAAGTTAAAAATTTATAGTAATTTATATATTTTTTATACTTACCAATGACCCAGACTTAGCTGGTGCTAACTCCTTAAATTATAGGGCCAAACACAAATTTTGCCCCCCAATCCCCAAAATTTGCATCAAAAACCAAAATTTCAATGTCCTATGTGGTCCTCAATACCTTATATCCACTGCGCATGCGCAGTGTCAAGGAGGTCTCGAAATTGGCTCCAAAAGTCATTCTTACAACCAGTGCCTGGTAAGTGTTATGTAATCAGCGGGGAGGTATGAGTTCCCAACTCATGGCAGGGCCATCCCTGTCTGGGTCATTGGTAAGTATAAAAAATATATAAATTACTATAAATTTTTTAACATTATTATACTGTACAAATGACCCAGACTTAGCTGAATAGAAAAAAGGCTGGGGGGCCTAGGACATAAAGGAAAATCCAATTGGCTCAATAATGTATAAGAATTATCCCTTCAAGGAGAAAAGGAGAGAAAGGATTTTCAAAGGTCTTTCTTGCTTATTAAAAATAAGAAAGACACATCACCAAACAATAATTGAGCACAATAACATCTATGATCTCTATTAACATCCGGTATAACCCATTATACTAATTCCTTAAAGGAAAGCCAACTAGAACTATCACTGAAGGTGATTAATACCCCCGCTTTGGGTTTTTAGAGGAATGCACTTCTGATCATGTAGGCGAAGGCCATAAGGAAATTAATTGATAAATGTAGGAGGAGTTGCGCACACAAGAATTTCATGTAGAAAACCATATTAAATCAAAGTTCAAGAGAGATAACCTGGTTAAAATTGTCGCAGATCGAAAATTTTGGAATATGCGCATGTTCACTTAGTAGTGATAATGTTTGAAAGGTTTCTTCAAAATCGTTTTTTTAATGTAGGAGGAGCTGCGTACACAAGAATCTGTTCGGATGGAAGGGGGGGGGGGGGGGGGGAGGGGGGCTAGGACATAAAGGAAATTCCAATAGACTCAATTACATGAAAACAGAATTATCCCCTCAAGGAGAAGAGGAGAACAGGTTTTACATGTATCTTTCTTGTTTGTATCAAAAAAGAAAGACACAATACCATTCTGTAATTGAGCACAATAATCATCAATGATCTCTATTAACATCCAGTATAATCCCTTATACTAATCTTATTAAAGGAAAGCCAATAATTAAAGATAGTCCAGATAATGAGACTCTTTATACTCATTAAAAAGTGTCCGAGGATTGTATATTAACGCTCGTATGACAAGTGACATATACAAATGTTTCACACCGAGCTACACTTTAAAAATATTACATAAATGAGATAGACATTAGCTTTACACTTTAAAACCATCCCGCCACCGACTTGGAATTACTGACTCCAGAGGAGGTATTCCCTTGCTTTTCACTATAAAGCAGGTGATATAAGAGAACACATTCCCCCCCCCCCCCCTCCTTTCCTTGCTCTGGGTCAAATACCCCAGAGCGAAGAGGGCAGAAAGACAGATACGCTGCCGGAACAGATACTTCATGTGCCGAAATCTTAAGCACAGACTGCTGAGTTGAAGATAATTTTTCATAAGCAGTACGGATAGTTAATTGAATCCACCTTGCAATAGAATGGACCGTAATGTCCCTACTATTAGGCAGCAGAGACAGAAAGAGACGCTTACGTCCCTTTCTGATAAACTCAGATCTACGTTTGTAAAAACGTATAGCTCTAACAGGACAGAGTAAAGGCCTATGTCCGTCTGAAGATGGAAGAGCCTTAATAACAATAGGTTCTGGATACTTATAGGAGCCGGATTTTAGCCAAAAATACAACCTTGGTAGTCAAGGTAATAGAATTACCTACACTACGATAGTGAGAATCATCAACAGATAGTGCCTGAAGCTCACTAACTCTTCTAACTGAGGAGAAGGCTAAGAGAAAGCTGTCTTATAACATAAGAATTTGAAGTCCACTGTATCAAGAGGCTCAAATGGCACTTCTTTAAGCTTAAGAAGAAACCAAGCTAAATTCCACTTAGGAATTAATCTAAGGGTTCTAAGTCTATTTATCGAAAAGTTTTTCAGTAACTTAGATAAAGAGACATTAAATCCAATCTGTAAACTATCATGATGTGCATAGGTATCAACAGAATGATCCCTACCTCACCGTGAGAAAACCTTCCACTTAGCAGCATAATTTGGTGAAGAGTAGGTCCTCCTACAGTTAGAAATTGCGTCCACTGCTCGTCCTGTAAATTGCTTGCCGTGTAAGAAGGTGCGCACAACAGAAATACGTGAAGGTTGAGACCTTGCGAGTTGTGATGCAGTGTGCACGATTTCCCCTGCGAAAGACGATCTTCTCGTGGAGGAAGCTTCCACGGAATGTCCCACAACAGACACCTGAGTAGATTTATCCATGGTCTCTGGGGTGACAGAGATGCTACCAACAGAATTTGCAGTGAGATTGCTTTATCTTGAGCAATATCTGCTGAATCAATGGTGCTGGAGGATACACGTATCCTATCATTCTGTCCCAAGAGATCGAGAGAGCGTCTACTGCAAACGCTCGAGGATCTGGACACGGCGACACATACGTCTGCAAGTGATAGTTGAGATGCGTCGCAAATAAGTCTACCATTGGACGATCCCATTGGTAGCAAATCTGATTGAAAACTCGTTGTTGAGAGTCCATTCTGATGACAACATATGACCTATCCGAGAAGGGGAGTCCGCTAGAATGTTCAGACGATCCGGAATATGACGGACCGATAGAAGAACTTGATGCTCTGGGACAAACAGAAGGATCCTTTCCGTTAAATTGAATAACGGAATGGAATGAGTGCCTCCCTGGTTCCGAATATACGCTACTACTGTCAAATTGTCGGACAGAATTTGAACATGCGAATTCTGAAGAATGTTCATTCATTGACGTAGCGCAAGCCATATTGACATCATTTCTTGATGTTTATGAACTTGTTAGGAACTGCGGATCCTAAAGACCCTGGCACCCTGAATCTGTTGGGCTCAGAGTTGCGCCCCAACCTGTTTGACTTGCATCCGTCATTATCGTTAAACTCAGATCTGGCAGTTGCAGTGGTACTCCTTGAGTTAACCACTGAATATCTACCCAAGTCTGAATCTCTTGTTTCACTTGATTCGACAAGACGATGTACGATTCGAGCAAATGAGTCTTCACACTCCAATTCTGAGATAAAATATCTGTGGAGTGGACGAGTGCATATCCGCTCCATCGGAATAATATTCGCAGTGGTCCACACAAACCTGTCAGTCTCATGAATTCTCTTGCTGTTACTACATCTGAGTGAAGGCAAAAGCGAGCATAACAACTGACTAATTTCGCTCTGGTTAACGACAGACGAATGAGATTGTTGTGCGTCTCTAAGCTCATTCCCACGTGGGTGAATGATTAGGACGGCACTAGATCCGACTTCTTTTCGTTTACTACAAAACCGAGACGTCGGAGCAATTGAAGCAGACTCTGAACATCGTTCTGAAGCATTAACTTGCTGCCGTAACCCTGAAGAATGTCGTCCAAGTTCTTCTTTTGGTAAGGTGATCTGCGTGAGATAATGCGTCTAAATTCTATTAGACGATATTGTAGTCTCCAGTATACTGGAGTAAATAGACATGGATGCCGGCAATGACAATTCCAGGTCTTCAGCCTAGTCGTCCAAACGCAGAGGAACTCTCGGAACGCCTAGTCCTGCCGTTTCAAAATTATGTCTAGCATTGATGAAAGGCAGCTGAATAGCGCTAGGCGATAAGAAACCTAATTTGCCAGTCTTAGAGGCTAACTTGAATATAGCGTCATTCAAAAGTTCAAATGTCCATGACATTTCTGGACTGGGTCGGAAACTCAGGGACGGTGTCCCTAATCCGGCCGAAAAAGTCTGTGTCCAGTGACGCTTTCAGTTTCTTGTCAGGTAACGCAGCATTTTTGTCCAGAGAAACAACTTCTAAAAGTTTATGCAGGATGAAATCTACGGGCACCTTAAGTTGTTCGGAAAGGGAAAATTTCAGCTGTGCTGATTCCCTTTTACCATCCGCCTGGACCACATAATAATTTTGGTCGTCCCTTACTGACTCTGCAGGGGAACGAACCGACCCAGCTTGCTCAGATAGTTCTTTACTGAACATACAACAACATCGCGGCCCAGATGTTGTTGTAAGAAAGAGGGGGCCTCTCTCGCTTGCGGTCCGGATAGACCTGGACGAGCTAGCTACCGGACTGACAGGCTTCCTACATATCCATCGTCACTGGGTGTGCATGTTCCATGTTTATAGTGCTCGCATCACCCAAACTGCTTCCCTGGACCGCAACGGACGAACCCGGCTGCCGAGCCATTCGATGAATGGTCGCTACACCGGGCGAGCTAGCGGACAACAACGCCGTCGATCCTACTAGGGACCTCTTAGGCAATTGTTGTATTTCATGAGCACTTTTGCCGCTAGCTCTTCGTTAGACTGCAACAACAGAGACACACTTGTTGAAGACATCACTGAAACATCACCCTGTTCTTCTGAAAAAGAGACTGATAAACAAGAGTGACCTTGCGGAGAGAGGGCCGGTATGGACCCCTCACCGCTAACAATATACTGTGACACATGTCTCCAACGTTGTCATTCCAATTGGCGCACACTGAGCAAGAATTAATGCGAGTACATTGGCTACAAGAAACACAATGAACATGAGAATCAGAGAAAGATTTCCTCGCATTACAATTTGAACAATATTCTTTCATCATGAAAAAATATAAACAGTCATAGTACTCGCACTAACCCTTGAAACAAAGATACATAATATAATATAATCCATTATAACATTTCGAAAAAATAATTTCAAAAAAAATAATTTTTTTTTGAAAAATTTTCAGAAGAGCCCAAGTCCCAATGGGAACAATGAGCCTAAATGGATCCCAAATAAGCCTAAGTGTGGACAAAATATTTTAAAACATTTTTAAAAATTAATGCAACACTTACGGACAATATTAATGTATCTGGCTCTGAGCAGAACTAATAGAAGACAAGTAATCACTATCAGAAGTAACCGTTGTCAACATAAACAAAAGTGTACAAAAACCGGAAACATGACTCCAGGCACTGTATCCCTGGCCCAAAATCATTCACCAATTTAAACACTATCCGATGTAAAACAGAGGCTTCCAGAGAAGAAACTGCAGTACATCGGATGGTAGATGCAGATCACAACGCCTAATCACCCAAGGATGAGGACGTAAACATCGGAAAAAAACAGAATACCGTATTTCATCTAAATTTTCGGACACTTTTTGTTTTCGGACACCATTATTTCATCAAAAAATAATTTTTTTTAAGCCTCGAAATTTTCGGACACCCACTCAAAGATCGTCCCGGACTGATGTGGTGGGAAAATCCCAGTGAAACATAAATCCAAAATGACAATGATTTTCTTTTCAGTTGAATATTTCATCTTTGTTTCATGTTAAAAACATGTATTGTATGCACAATATATTGTACAATGGAAATAGAATTATTAAAACAACATTATTTGCAAACTTGTTCTTTATTTATTGACAGGTAAGTATTGTTTTCCTTCTCAAACTGACATGTCTGATGAACTGACCAATCAATTTTTGTTTTCAATACGTGTGCTTTCATTAGACTCCTTCGAGATTTGGAAAGAGAAAAACCTACAAATGTTATGTTGAACTGACCTTAAATGACGACAGTAATGAAAGGGTCTGATAAATAAATCCATATAATGCAGTATAAACCATGCACCAGCAACAGAACTGTAATTACTGCTTCAAATAAACATATTCAGTGCACTGAACATTAACAAAATTTTCCAATATTAAAAATAGAACAAACGACAATGAGGTCAACACGTGCTGCTGCAGGGTTTCACTAAAATTAACACATGGACCCAAACACTGTCAGAGCATACCGGTTTTCGATATTATTTTTCGATAAACATCAGCAGTGTATGTGGGGAGGGCATGCTTCCAAAAACAAAAATAGAAAATACGAGAGAAACTGTGGAGCCAATACCAGTCATTATTTTTTCGTATTCGCTTTTATCAAATGTAGCATTTTGCATTGCACATCTGGTGGGGGAGCCCGAGAGGGACATTTCTAAATCAATAATTTAAACTTGTATGTCAATAATTCGTATTCTTTCTTCTAAATAATAGCTACTGGTTTGGGGGTGGGCCGTACAGGCTTGGAGACAATATACAAACCACTCAAAAATTGTTTGCATTTCATCGCCTTTGAATGGCTACATTGGTCCGTTTTGAAAACATTGAAGCCAGCTCAGGTTTTTTTATCTAACAGTAACAACACAAGCACATGGCTTGATTACTGTTCAACATAATTTGTGGAAACATCAAAACTTTTCAAGTACCGGTAGATGAAAAGTGATTTCTTTTCAGGGATTTATTGGGAAAGTAAATAAAAACAGAACAAACAATCGGAAACTTTTCATTTCATTCATTCGGTATGTTCATTTTATTCATTTATGCTGATGATTAAAGTCACCATATTGAACAGCTATTTCATCTTTCCTATTTCCGAGGTACCCCCACCGTTCGTGTACAATAAATTTATTAACCGGTGCAGTGTGTTTTTCAAAATTTCCACCCACATTTGCTGTCCATGTGTATTTTGGCCATTTTCGAAGTTTTCGGACACTGGAAAATTTAATTATTTTTTGGCGTCCGAAAATTTAGATGAAATACGGTAATCATTCTGTTACCAAGCCAAAACTCCCAAGAAATTTTAGTAAAAAAAAAAATTCCAAAATTATGCCAAAAGCATGGGTGAATAGCAAGGGGGGTATTAAGGAAAGGGAGAGAGGAAACACTGAACAAACAATGGTAAGTTCATAGCCAGAATGACAACATAAGGCTCATGCCCCAAAATTACGGAACATGAAATAATTTCGGAAAAAAATTATAAGTTACAGCCCTGAACACATTCTGCCACTGTTTCTTCCTCTCATCCTTTATTCCATCCTTAGATCCACCATTTCTTTCATAATTATGTGTCTGGAATCATTTAAACTGAGATTTACAAGCACAAATATCAGTGACATGTTACTGATTTTTGGGCGAAACAAAGAATGACTTTTTGAGCCAATTTCAAGACCTCCTTGACTCTGTGCATGCGCAATGGATATAAGGTATGGAGGACCACATAAGACATTGAAATTTCGGTATTTGATGCAAATTTTTGGGATTTGGGGGCAAAATTTGTGTCTGGCCCTATAATTTAAGGAGTTAGCACCAACTAAGTCTGGGTCATTGGTACAGTATAAAAATAAAACATTTTTTCATCTGTTGAATTTGCATATTACGCGTGCGGATTTGGCCGATTCATTGGGTAAAGGAATAAGTGCCTTGTACAAGGACACAATGCAGTTACTGCAAGTCACAATCGAACTGTGAGCTTTTTGGTTTGAAGTTCAATGCTCTAACCACTGATTTCCCTGTGCATGTTTAATACAATTAATAATTCTTAGCAGGTATTCCAAACCAATACCTGCAGGTAATATAGATCCTTGGGAAGCTCTCAGAGAGAGCTTCCAAAGGATCAGTATTTGGTGCAGGTATAATATTGGTGGACCAACAAAATGCAATTCAAACAATGGATAAAGACAAATTCCACAGTTTGGAAGTAGAAATTTTGCCAAAAAGGAGTAAAGCAGTAGCTTAAATAATATTTTTTCAACGACTTTCCCATACTTGCTCCACGAAAATCTGATTTGAAGACTCTCACAAGGCAGGAATTTTAGTTTTAAAATTCATGCACTGTTAAGCACTATAGAGGATGTGTACGAACCCTGTACATAAGAGATGTTCAAACATAACATAAACTCTTCAACTAACATCAATTTCCTTCATTTTTGAAAAAAGTATTCTTAAAAGTCAATATGCCAAAAACAATATCTATCTGCATCAAAAATATTTTAGAAGAGATGTTTTTGGTTTAAAAAAATGGCTCATGGCAGCATTAAAATTTGCCAAACATGTTTATTCTATCTATTTATTTATTTATTTATTGATGTTTAAGGTCACATATTTATGCACAATGGCTAATCATGACCGTGACAGTTTTATGGGTGGAGGAAGCCGGAGTACCCGTAGAGAACCACCGAGCAACGACGAGCAGCTGCCAGCTCCCCAACATCGTAACTCCGCACTGCAGCACAGGCAGGGTTAGATTGGTTGAAGACATGCGTACCATCGACGTGCAGTATGCCTTAGCACACGGCGTCATCGTGCCCCCACTCGGGCAATGGAGATGAAGTGTCTTGCCCAAGGACACAACGCGGTTGCCGCAGGTGGGATTCGAACCGAGGACCTCTCGGCTTGCAGCCTGCACCTCTACCTACTGAGCCACCGCGCTCCCAAAAAAGTTTATTCTATCGAAGGCTGAAGCATTATATTGGAAGTAAGAACGTGCCAGACTCTCCTCCCCATAATGATGATCAAACCAATTTTTTTTCTATTATTGGTCCATTGCATATTTGCAAAGGACAGGGAGCTTATTTCAGAGAATTTCCACAGAAATCAAGAACATGTTACTATGAATGCAGAAATGTGAATTTCCATCAAATCAGTAAAAAAAATTGAACTTGGCAGTACATAAAATATTATGGCCCTGAGAAAGCTATAGAAATTATGAAAACTGGGCAGGTACATAAAATACTGTGGCCCTGGGGAAGGCACATAAATTGTGCCTGCTTATATAAAAATTAAATGCCATTCAAGTCAAAACAGCTGCTTTCCAAATTTAAATCTCTTCAGTCAAATGTTTGTTTTAAGAATTTTGACCATACTTTCAATTCATAAGCAGGAGTAACTTGATTTGAACAGCTGAATGATGTTCTCAGAAGAATTTCATACCAAACTGGGTTTGATATTGCCTTGCGGTTTTTCTTAAGACTAACATTTAATTCATTACAGGATGGCTACAATAGATCAGTCACTTTCCAGGAAGGGCAATATTTCCACGAATGCAATAATATTAAATTCCAAATACTAATTGTAGGAATTATCATCAGAAATTTAATTAATGAAACACTGGATCCATCCCAGTGCTTCATTAATTAAAACTGCCCACAGGTGGATTACGACTAGTCCACAATGACTGTACTGCACCTAACACAGACACAAGGTTACACCTGCTAAATTTCTTGATAAACTAAAAAGTTCACTGTTCTCCACCAAAACATAGCTTATGATCCTTCAGTGGAACAAGCTCAATGAATGCATTCGAATGTTTTGGAAATAAAAATTTTAAAAATAATTTAATATGAATGGCGTGGCGAGGTTTGTGAACTGCACTGGCCATTGCATTGGGTAAAGAGTTGATAGGATATGCATAGTAAAGGGAGATTGATGATGAAGGTGCAAACCTAAAATGGAAGACCTGTTTAGAACAGGTGAAGATGGTGGAGGGTTACATAAAGTATAAACTTATGTCTAAATTACCTCAGATGACCTTGACCTTAAATGAGGAGATAGAGGTATTTGAAGAAAAATTAAGCTCAAACTTTACAAAATCTCACAAATAACCTTGAATTCAACTTTCAGAAAATATGGTGTATGTATATGAAAGTGGTAACATTATGAAAGGGCATACCAAATATGGCAGAAATCCCCAAATACATATTTAGAGGGAGCTGAAGAAAACTTAAAATTTAGTGCACCATGCATTCATAAATTAAAACTTATAACCGGACAATGACTTTGGGGATTTGGAATGTGAACCTGAAAAGGGGATGGTTACTAGTTGAATGCCCAAAAAATATAGGAACAATCTTTTGAACACATGATGAAATATAAAGTTAAATAAATTAATTTATACCAACGCTGTCATCATGGCCACTGACTTTACGATTGACAGTATTATTAACAATTATGTCTTGCCTCTGTCGAGCAAGTGATAGAAAAACCTGCCAAGGGATTTAAATAGCTGATCATGCTGCAATGAATTTTGAATATTTCACTTAAAAAGTACAGGAATTCAATCTTTTTTTACAATAATAATATACAATGTTCAGAAAACTGGAAACTTCTGTTAGGTGAAGAGTTATTAGTGGCTACCTGACCCAACATTCTCAAGCTAAAGCTTCTTCATTATTCTTCACAATATTTATACTACAGTATGTGGAAGGCAATTTAGTACTCAGACAAAGAAATCCTACCTTACAAGGATGAGCAGCATAAGACCAATGGAAAACATGTACGATATAATATATATCCGATAATGTAGTTAAAAGTAATTATAAAGTTATAAAGCAAATATTGACAAGAAATTAAAAGCCTCTTGATATTGTTTTCAGTAAATATGCACAAAAGAGTTTGTGCCACTGACAACAACTAGAGATGGTCTGTCACCCCGCTATACCCCCACAGTGGCATGCCGCCTTGTGTGGGTGACTGAAAAGGGGCATTCAATTTTTCTAAGGAAAAAAAAATGAAAGTGTCAATGACACTGTAGCTCAACTTGTTAAGACATGTACATGTATAGTATGTGACACAGCAATGACAAACATCTAGGTAATGACCTGATAACAAAGATACAAAATATTTGTTCTCATAGCACAGTGATAACAAAGGCACCCCAAAACACACTCGTTCCTGTCCCAAGGTGATAACAAACGTACCCAAGAAGTTTTGTGAAGATGAGTTCATAAATACGAGCCGTATAGAAGTTGTGACAAAAAACTGATTGGACCTAATTTCGGTACAAAATGACCACTGGCAGCCATCTTGAATTTTGGACTGCACCCAGAAACACTCGTTCTCGTCCCAAGGTGATAACAAAGGTACCCAAGAAGTTTCGTGAAGATTGGTTCATAAATACAGCCTCTAGCCCGAGCCGTATTGACATGTGCACTTACTGTGTACAAGTAGCACTGAATAAATCAAGTTTCATCTAATTTGCATAATTTCTGCACGAGAAAAAAACCCGTACTATATGTGACGTATTCCATGTTACTAAACATTCATACAAAAATTTATTCAAATCAGAACTTTCATACAGAAGTTCTGTACAAAAAATTGATTGCACCAATTTTGGTACAAGATGGCTGCTAGTGGCCATCTTGAATTTTGGACCACACCCAAAAACACTTGTTCTCATCCCACGGTGATAACAAAGGTACCCAAGAAGTTTCGTAAAGATCAGTTCATTAATACGGCCTCTAGCCTGAGCCATATAGAAGTTGTGTACAAAAAACTGATTAGACTTAATTTCGGTACAAAATGACCACTGGTAGCCATCTTGAATTTTGGACTGCACACAGAAACACTCGTTCTCGTCCCAAGGTGATAAGAAAGGTACCCAAGACGTTTCGTGAAGATCGTTTCATAAATACAGACTCTAGCCCGAGCCGTATTGACATGTGTACTTACTGTGTGTTAGTAGCACTGAAAAAATCAAAGTTCATCTAATTTGCATAATTTTTGCACGAGAAAAAAACCCATATTATATGTGATGTATCCCATGGTACTAAACATTCACACCAAAAAATATTCAAATCAGCGCTTTCATATGGAAGTTCTGCGCAAAAATCTGATTGCACCTAATTTTGTACAAAATGGCTGCCATCGGCCATCTTGAATTCTGGACCGGACCCCAAAACACTCGTTCTCATCCCACGGTGATACCAAAGGTACCCAAGAAGTTTGGTAAAGATTGGTTCATAAATACGGCCTCTAGCCCGAGCCGTATTGGCATTTGCACTTGCAGTGCTGAAAGTAACATTAAATACATAGAAGTTAGTCTAATTTGCATAATTAACACACAAGAAAAAAACCCGTATTATATGTGATGTATCCCATGGTACTAAACATTCATACAAAAAATTATTCAAATCATAGCTTTCATATAGAAGTTCTGCACAAAAATCTGATTGCACCTAATTTTGTACAAAATGGCTGCCAGCGGCCAACTTGAATTTTGGATCAGACCCCAAAACACATGTTCTCGTCCCACGGTCATAACAAAGGTACCCATTAAGTTTCGTAAAGATTGGTCCATAAATACGGCCTCTAGCCCGAGCCGTACTGAATTGTTGACGGACAGACGGATGACGGACGACTGGCCATGGCATAAGCTCAAATTTGACTTATTTCAAAGTTGAGCTAAAAATCCAATATGGCCACCAGTCGGTCATCTTGAAACCGATCGGAGAAAAAATTATGTCACGCACTTCCCCTCATCGTGTTGGTCATTTTTGTGAAGTTTCATGAAAATGCGGCTAAAACAGTAGAAGTAGTTAGCTCCACAAGTTTACATAAAAAAAATCCAATATCGCCACCAGTCGGCCATCTTGATACCGAGCGGGAAAAGATTATGTCATGCACTTCCGATCATCATGTTGATCATTTTTGTGAAGTTCCATGGAAATGCGGCTAAAACTGTGGAAGTAGTTTGCTCCACAAGTTTACATAAAAAAAAAATCCAATATGGCCACCAGTCGGCCATCTTGAATCTGATCAAGGAAAAAATTATGTCACACACTGCTCATCATGTTCATCATTTTTGTGAAGTTTCATGAAAATGCAACTAAAACTGTGGAAGTAGTTTGCTCCACAAATTTACATGTGGAACGAACTGCCGCTGCTGACGATGACAGAACGACCGACAAGTTGACTCCTATATAAATCCTTCCCCCCCACCCCCCAACTTTGTTTTGTGGGGGTATAAAAAGTAAAGGTAAGTATTGTTAAATCCTACTTTAAATCACTTTTCATTAAATTATCGGTTCATTTGTGAGGATTCAAAAAAAAAATGGTGACTTTAACACCAGTCAATAAATAAACTTTCTGCTGGGTGATATTATGATATGAGCTATAGCCATATCAAAATCAATACAGTTAGTGATAGAGCATGATGAATGGTGATTTTTGTTTTGCTTGAATCAAATCCGACAAATACTTGCACATTGAATCAAACCTTGAATCAAATCATATTTCAAATGATTGCATCTATGGTACTGGTTGTCAGGGATCATTCCCCTAACAGGGATCATTCCCCTATATACTAGGCAGTATTCAGTATAGGCAATGTACTTTTGGCTATTGCCTATCATATCACTTCCATAAGAAGCAAACTAGGACAGTACATACAACTGGAACAGTACGCAACAGCCGAGGACACATATCTTGTATTGAATACAGCCCGACATACACAGTAGATACATCATCTTTTAGACTGTGCTCAGGAATTTTGCAGATTTGTATTCTTGAATATCTAAACAGATTTCAAATCAATTCTGTGAAGCGATTTTGAACCAAACGAATCGAATCTCAAAGCTTTAACAGCCCCAGTTAGCGATATCACTGGATTTTAAAAAAGATAGTATTCTGACAATGCAGTATATTTGTTGCGAAATGATACCATAAGCTAAAAGGTAGATAATAACAAAGCCTCTGTCCCATCCTGACTTAACTGGAATAAGAGGAGCTCAGATAAGCCCAGCTCAGGTTACAATATTACTGAAGTTCCACATATTATTATTCTAAAATTTGTTCTAAATGATAGTACACATAAACAGAATGATGTTAAAGTCATTAGAATATTTCAAACTGAATGAAATCATGCAAATGATTAACTGGTTGAGTGCTAGAAGCTACTATCAGGGCTTTAAAAAAAATGAGGGTACCAGAGCAAAAGCCAACATTTTCCTTACTCATGTTTCATATTCACTCAAATGCAAATAATATTTTGCTTATTTAAATGTTTTATTACAAATTATTGGAGAGTGTGGGCATGCTTCGATAATTTGTGATAAAACAACTTTTGAATAAAAAATTTAGAGCACCCAAAATAATCTTGCCCTCAACCAGTTAATAAATCATGACCATGAAGTAAGAGTCTCTAAATGAACAGTGAGACTCTATTATTTGTCAGGCCCACAATAGCTGGCACCCTGCTTAACACCAAGAACATTTTGATGAAGTCATTATTTTCATCATATGTAACCTCTTTATTAACAAAAGAAATGAAAGGAAAAAAATTAAAAAGACACCCCAAAACACCCAACTGGGATTAGACTGTAAACCACAATTTTATTCTTGTTATATCATGATTTTTATATTAGATGATAGTGTCCCACATTAAATTGAACTTTAATTAAATCATGTATTTCAGCTGGGTAAGATAGCCATTCTAATCTATGCAATGACTGCAAACAGTGTAATGATGATTCAGTTCAAAACTGAAAACTAATCAAACATCCTTGTTAATTGCAAATAATTATACAGTGTAACCCTAATTGCTTCATTATAAGGAAACTTAGTCAGTGAACAGCACTTTTTGAGAAAGTAATTCTTTCATTATTACTCATCTTTACTCAAATAATTCAAATACAGGGATATGCATCGCCTCTGAGGCCTGTCATTATAAGAAAATCAAATCCATTGATATTTGTTTAAGTTATCCGACTAACGAGCTGAAAACAGGCAAAAACTAGAGGTACTGTGAGCAAGTTCACAAAGTGATACCCCCCGCACCTCAGTTGTAGCCTTTTTGGTACATTAAAATGTATAAGTTAGATTATCTCCCCTTGGAAATGTCAGAACGGAATTATATTGCTTCATGCACATCTTCATATGGAGTTCTTCCATTGTGTAAAGTTTCATGAAAATTCTTTAAGCGGTTTAGGAGGAGTTGCGTTTATAAGGATGGACAGATAGACGGACGGGCGGATGGACAGACAGACAGATGGATGGACCGGGTGATTCCTATATACCCCCCCCCCCCCCAAACTTTGCTTGCAGGGGGTATAATTAACTAATTAAAAGTCATAAGTCTGCTCAGTATGTACGAAAGACACTGGTTTTCGAACTAGTTCAAGACATTGTTAAGAAAGTCTCACATACCATATATTGACGAAACTGTTTTGATATTTGTTGAAGTGATCACAGCAACAAGATGAAAACAGGCAAATATTAACAAATTAAGAGCCAAAACTCTGCTCAGTATGACCAAATTGTAACAGTTTTCATACTCATTCAAGATATTGTTAAGAAAGTCTCGTATACCAATATTGACCGAATCCATTGATATTTGTTCCAAGTTACTGTGCTAACGAGCTGATACACCTGCCCGCCTGCCTATCCACCCACTCGCCTGCCCACGCACTGACTTCATCAACCTGTAGGTAGTTTTTTTTTTTTAAACAAGAGGCCCCAAGTGGCCTTAATCGCAAGTGGTTCAAAGAAGTATTTGGAGTCACATTCAGTTGGACGTGGTTCATCAATACTCCAAAGGAATGAAGTCATGAAAGGCAAATTTTATGGAAAAACACTAAGGAATGGATTTGAACAAACCTAAACCTAACATGCACATCCCCCCCTCCTCACCCCGCCCACAAAAAGCCCCAATATTAAGCCGGGGACTCAAATTGAACAAACTTGAATCTCACCCCCTTAGGGATTTGATTTCAACAAACATTTGAATGAATCTTCCAAAGATGTTATATGTGAAATATAAAAGCCTTTGGAGCAGTGGTATGGGAGAAGAAGATTCTTGAATGTTTTTCCCATTAATCTCAGTGGTAAAAAATGATGACTCAGCATTTTTTCAATCCTGGAAAACTACCCTATAAAAAAATGATGGCAATTTTTTTCTTGACCATTCCTTTCTGCTTTTCTAAGGAACCTTCACACAAAATATAAATTCTCAGTGCAGTGCAGTTTTGGAGATATGGGCATTTTAAATTTTTTCTATTTTTAGCTCCTGCGGTTCCCATGGGGCGACGGGAAAATTGTTTTGGGCATAAATTTACTACTTATGTCCCAATAAAACCTCATATCAAATTTGGTTCAAATCAGCCTCTCGGTTTGGAAAATAGAAATTTTGGGCAGGGCAAAAAGTCTTACCCCTCCCATAACGATGGCAAATATAGCCCCTAAGACTTCTCTTGAACAAATCTGAGTCTACACCTCAAAAGGAAGCTGCACACCTAATATCAAGTCTCTGCTACTGCTGGTTCATAAGAAGAAGATTTTTTAAGATTTAGGCTCACTTTTTGGGCATGGCCCTACCAGGGGCGGGTCAACTTGATTTAAACAAACTTGAACTGACATAAGATAGGGAACATGCACACCAGATTTGGTTCAATTTGGTTAAGTAGTTTGTGAGAAGAAGTCGATAATGTAAAGTTAATGCCGGACGGACAAACAAAAAGTACCTGACATGGTAGCCTAAATATCAACCCAGAGAATTGATTTCAACAAGTTGCATCTGCTCCTCCTAAGAAAAGCTTATACCAAATATCCAAAGATTCTGACCAGTGGATCTAAAAAAAAAAGATTTTTAAAGAATATTCCTCATTTTGAACTAAGTTATAATTTGGGCTCCCACAGGGAGCCCATATATGAACCCAGGGACATGGCTTTAACAAACTTGAATCTCACTCCCCTAATGATGCTGTACAACATATATCAAAACATTCTGACTGCTGGATCTGAAGAAGATTTTTAAAGAAAATTCCTCATTTTGAACTAAGTTACAATTCGAGCTCCCACAGTGAGCCCAAATATGGACCTAGGGACATGGCTTGAACAAACTTGAATCTTACCCCCCTAAGGATGCGACACACCACATATCAAAACATTCCGACTGCTGGATCTGAAGAAGATTTTTTAAGAAAATTCCTCATTTCGAACTAAGTTACAATTCAAGCTCCCACAGTGAGCCCAAATATGGATATAGGAACAAACTTGAATCTCACCCCCCCCCCCCCCCCCCACCCCCAGGATGCTGCATACCACATATCAAAACATTCCGACTGCTGGATCTGAAGAAGATTTTTTAAGAAAATTCCTCATTTCGAACAAAGTTATAATTCGGGCTACCACAGTGAGCCCAAATATGAACCCAGGGACTTGGCTTGAACAAACTTGAATCTCACCCCCTAAGCATGCTGCATAGTCAATATCAAAAGATTCTGCTTGCTGGATCTTGAGGAGAAGATTATCAAAGACATTTGCCTGAAATGCACTAAGTTCAAATTTGGGCTCCTATACCGGGCCCAAATACAAACCCAGGGGGACCGATTTGAACAAATTTGAATCACATCCATCCCACAATGTTGCATACCAAATATCAAAAGATTCAGCCTGCTGGATCTGGAGAAGAAGATTTTTTAGGTAATTTGCCTGAAATGCACTAAGTTCGAATTCGAGCTTCTATAGTGAGCCCAAATATGAATCCAGGGGGCCGATTTGAACAAACCTGAATCAGATCCACCCCACAATGTTGCATACCAAATATCAAAAGATTCTGCCTGCTGGATCTGGAGAAGAAGATTTTTAAATAAATTTGCCTGAAATGCATTAAGTTCGAATTCGA
Source organism: Pictodentalium vernedei (assembly GCA_031216915.1). Lineage (NCBI taxonomy): Eukaryota > Metazoa > Mollusca > Scaphopoda > Dentaliida > Dentaliidae > Pictodentalium > Pictodentalium vernedei. The sequence continues at coordinate 305,279,788 of CM062291.1, read as the reverse complement.
GCTTCTATAGTGAGCCCAAATATGAATCCAGGGGGCCGATTTGAACAAACTTGAATCAGATCCACCCCACAATGTTGCATACCAAATATCAAAAGATTCTGCCTGCTGGATCTGGAGAAGAAGATTTTTTAAGAAATTTGCCTGAAATGCACCAAGTTCGATTCGGGCTCCTATACTGATCCCAAATATAAACCCAGGGGCAGATTTGAACAAACATGAATTAGATCCACCCTACAATGTTGCATACCAAATATCGAAAGATTCTGCCTGCTGGATCTGGAGAAGAAGATTTTTCAATGTTTTTCCGATTGCCTACAGTGTTAAAAAGTGCTGACTCAGCACTTTTTTTCAAAAGTCCCGAAACTGTACCCTATGATAAATCCGATGGCAATTTTTTTTGACCTATCCTTTCTGTTGGTCTCAAGGAAGCTTCACACCAAATAAAAATTCTCAGTGCCGTGCAGTTTTGGAGATATGGGCATTTAACGTTTTTCTATTTTTAGCTCCTGCGGTTCCCACGGGGCTACAGGGGGAAAAAAATGGGCACTTAGGTACTTTTGACCCAATTAGCCCTTACATACAATTTGGTTCAAATCAGCCTCTCAGTTAGGAAAATAGAAATTTTGGGCGGGGCCAAAAATTTTGCCCCTCCCATAACGATGCCAAATATAGCCCATCACACTTCTCTTGAACAAATCTGAGTCTACACCTTAAAAGGAAGCTGCATACCATATATCAAGTCTCTGCTACTGCTGGTTCATGAGAAGAAGATTTTCAAAGATTTTGGTGCCCCTTGGGGGCATGGCACCACCCAGGAGGAGGGGCAACTTCAATTGAACAAATCTGAATTGGCATTAGGTAATAAACATTTACCCAACATTTGAATAAAATTGGGCTAGTGGTTTTGAAGGAGAAGTCGATAATGTAAAGTTAACGCCAGACGACGACAGACGGTGGAAGACGGACAGAATGCGATCAGTAAAGCTCCCAATGAGCTTCGCACAGGTGAGCTAAAAACTCTACCAAAAATTTGATGAATTTATGCTTCCTGTACTGAATGTTCTTTCCAAAAACAGATTATATCTCCACTCCTTACTCTAATGTGAGAATCATGTGCAATGTTCTAGGGACAAAATGTAATTTAAAACACTTGCTTCAATAGAATCAATACCTTCTCTGGCATATCGAAACCTTTTTTTTTTACATTTTAAAAGAAAATAGCTCATGATAACCTGCTGGTAAATCTATACGAGTTACTTCCAAGAGGAGGTAATCAATGTTTTGAAAGGACCATCTATGATCATTTTTATGCTACTAAGGATTTACAATGTAGTTTAAAAAAAGAACTTTGACTTCCACAGTGCAGGAAGCAGAAACACACTCTGTTCAACAAACAGTTTTGAAACTTCTGATATTATTTAACCCTTAAAGGCCTATTTAAGACTTTTATGACCTCAGAACAGGTGCCCTTAACATGCCATAATGAGAAGGTCTTGCTGACAATAAACAAATTACATAGGCAGTGGTTTCTAGTTAAGTCTTGGTTGCCTGTTAAAGCAGCCAAGACTTGACTAGAAGTCACTGTTAAGCCACTGGACTGTTTGCAGCTGTAAACTGACTTTTCATTTAAAAGAATTACACTGTACAAAATCAACAAATAAATAAACCAGAATAATCATGCTTTCATTTTATCCTTATAAAAATCTTTTGCATAAACTTTACAGATTCATTTAAAATTATGCCACTGTGTTCACAGGTTCTCAACTGCATGCAGCTGCCGAGTATTCTAGAAAGCGAAGAAAACGACTAGTGGATCTTAACCTTTTACTGAACTGATTAACAGAAACCAAACATTTTCACCTCACAGATTTTCATCTAAAAGCTCAACCTATGTGACATATTTTCATAACTGTTGACAATGATTTGATTAACACAAATCTTTCTATGTTGTGGTAATTTTAAACAGTAAGATTGATATACAGAAAAGGCTTTAACAAGATCTTCTATGCATAAGTTAACTCTTTGTCTGCTGTAAAAAGATTTTCTTGCCCACTAAAGTATAATAGAGTCACCGTGGACTAGTCATAATCCACGCATGGGCAGTGATGTCCACAAATGTGTCTGCCAGGTAATAAAAATCATTGTACCCAGTGCTTCATTCATTAAATTTTTGATGATTATTACGATAATTAGTGTTTGCAATCTAATATTATTGCATCTGTAGATATACTGCCCACCCTGTGGAAAGTGACCAGTCCACAGTGGACGTACTGTATGTAACATGTATTTTTTGTTAACTTGTTGAGAGCTAGAAGCAATTATCATGGCTCCGCAGAAAAGTGCTGACAGCCACTTTAGTGGCTTTGCACTGTACACTTTAGCTTGTGATTTGCTCAGCAGTAGAAAAAAATGTTTATAAAAAATTGCACTTGCCAATAAATGGTAATAAAACAATTATTTATGAACAACATCTTGCTGAACTAAGGCTCCCATTGCTGGTAGCATGGTATCATTGAAAAATAATACCCATTTCACAAATCACCTTCGAAAATAATATAGCACTTTACCAGTTAACAAAATTTGACATTATAAAAATGAGAAGTCCTCTGAACAGTATTTTCTTGATGCAAGTATTTATGACTAGACCAGGACTGCAACACAAGTATGAAGTTAAATTTAGCCAATCATTTGTACCTGTGCTTCCCACTTAGGAGGATTTCCACTCCTGACACTGATCACGTCCTATTTTACTAGTTAAACGGAAGTTGTTAACCATTCGAGTAGTGCTCTACTTCCCGTGGTTCCCACTAAGATTCTGATAAAATAAACTCGATGAACAAAATGCAATTCATTATAAACACAGCTCTTTCTACAGTATGTTAAACTAGAGTTCTCACACCTTCGAAAAAATAAAATTCAAGTTTTCAAAAAGTCTCATTAAAGAAATACAAGTGATATACCACCTCAAGTATTATCTCATACCAATAAATCCTTTTATCTACTTTATACGTAAAAACAGTAACGTTTTATCTTTTATCGTTATCGAAAACTCGCCGTCAATAAAAAATCTTTTATCGTTACTGCAGTAAGAATAAAAGTCACGTGATATCACAAGAATACAACGTTCACGCCCATCTCATTTGCATGACGTACTATTTCATTCAACACTTTGAATAACTAATTATCGCTGCCGCGGATCGAAACAAATAAAACGGGGCGTATTTATCGAAATGTATTGAATAAAAAAGAAGGCCATTAATTAAACTTACTGAATTGTAAAAATAAAATTTGACAGAAAAGAGTAAAAATTAGTAACTTACACTTTTTTCAAATGAGATTATTTCACCCTTCGAGACTTTAATTATCCTGACGTTCAAACGTCACTGGGAATTCAGTTTCTTCAACATTTTTCAAAATGTGACGTCAAACGTCGGAAAGTACAAATAACCAGATATTTTTCACATTAGTGATTATCTGGTTGAAGGCTAGATTATTTTTAGTGGTCTGCATTTGTTAATCAAAACTTGTTTTATTACGGGAGTGGGGGAGGTGGGGGTGTAGATAAAAGGGTTATATACACATGGTGTTTGTAAAAAATCTTTTATCGCGACTCGAGCGATTTCGGGGGCTACATAGCTACTCGTCGCTGCGCGACTCGTAGCTATATATGCCCCCGAAAACGCTCTCGTCGCGATAAAAGATTTTTTACAAACACCATGTGTATATAACCCATATTTATTACAATCCCACCATCTATTATATAAATGGGGCTGTGTGTCCCTGTCTGTTCCGTCCATTCAGGCCAGCAAGAAAGTTTTCTGTCATGTGGGTAGAGCTACCCTGTCCTCGGGTCAGCCGGCCAGTTAACTGCATAAGTGTATAAATCACAGAAGTTTATTAATATACTGGATTTATTTATTTATTGGTGTTTAAGGTCACATATTTATGCACAATGACTAACCATGACTGTGACAGTTTTATGGGTGGAGGAAGCCGGAGTACCCAGAGAGAACCACCGAACAATGGCGAGCAACTGTCAGCTCCCCAACATACCAACTCCACACAAGCAGGGTTAACACTGGTTGAAGACAGGTGCACCATCGATGTGCAGTACGCCTTAGTACACAACGTCACCGTGCCCCCTCGTGGGCAATGGGGGTGAAGGGTCTTGCCCAAGGACACAACGTGGGTGCTGCAGGTGGGATTCGAACCGAGGACCTCTCAATATACTGGATTAGAAGCAATAAAAATATCAGCAAAACGTTGCTTTAATGAATTGTACACCCATTTGCTATTTCTTTGCGAACGACATTGATATTTCACTGGTTAAAAACTGCTGTATTCTCAGTTTTTAATCTGTGCAGTACTATTAACCATCTGCATGTCGAAATGACAAAGTTTTCAGCAGGAAATATTTCCCATAATGCAGTTTGATTTTTAACCAAATATATCTTATTTGATAGGGCTGTGGGCTCTGCCAAACAAGATATAATTGGTTAAATTCATAGTTACACAAGAGAAAAACAGAGTTACTGGAGAAAATTCTGTTGCATTACTAAAGTGCTAAGGATTAAAGGCACTTTCATCATCAACAGCAAATTAATTACGAAGTCTTTGAAGTAACTTCTGCTGATACATGCATTTCATTGCTTGCAACACAACTCAATACTCCATATTGTCTAAATCTAACAAATAATGATATAATACAAGATTTACATTCTAGGAGTTTCAAGAGCCCTGGAATTTATTTTTTCAAATTCAAAGGAGTTTCCAAGAATTCTAGGAGGTGTGAGAACACTGGTGCTATTAAAATACAGTTCAAAATAGAGAGTTATTTCTACAAAGATTTGAAACCTGAAAAAATAAACAAATTTAATGATCATTACAAATCAATTCCACACTAAAACAACTAACTGGCACTGTCTGATGGGAGTTAAGGCATTTTCCATTCTTTGTGATGTTATCAGCATCTCAAAACAAAGGGTTTTAACCCTTTACCTTATGTAACAGCCAAACCTGTCAGCACTATTCACAAAAAAAATCACCATTCAAATTAAACTATTTTTCAAATGTTTGGCTCCAAAACATACCAAATGACACTTTTTTGGAATGAGCTCATTCCAATGAGGGTTCATAAGCTATGTTTTCTGGGTAAAAAAAAAAATTAAAATTCCTCGTCATCCAAGAATTATTATTGACAAGTTGTATGTGATTCATGCTATATAAAGGCTTAACATATCACCTGTAAATTCTGAATTAGTTGTGATCAAAATAAGCCATCAAAGCAACATTTCCACAATACTATATTCCCTGCCAGAAATACTGTTATGACAAATGTCTGTTATTCAAGTGAAGGTCAACCTCTGTTTTCTCAATCACAGTGCATTCTTGAGTCCCTCCCATCAAATTGGTGAAATACAGAGATACACAAAGATTCTATTATTATTAATTGATTTAAAACAGCAGCACTGAAACAATTTTAGTTGCATTATCAATTATTTTTTTTTCTTCATTATAACCTACTTATGTCTTTAACTTATGTCTTTAACTCTTTCGCTGTCATACAGCACAACAACAGTACATCCCACTGCTATGCACCCAGTGAAACAGCACTATACTACACAGTAATAATACATATAGTTTGGATATAGGGTAGTAACTTTTTTGTTTAGAAGACTATCATGCTGAAACTTGGGATGCTGGTAGGTTTTGGTCCAGATGCTGAATTGCCAATGACACTCTTGTCATATAAGGTCACATGACTATGGCAATCAAGATAGACGTCACACTAAAGTAAGGAAATATTGCCATATTCTGGTGATTGGTGTGATGGAGTCAAACAGTTTGTAGCCACATAATGGATTTTTATACTAAATGTTGTACTACTATTGTAGTTATAGTAGAAATCGATCAGCAGATTTGAAAAAAGAATATTACAGATAGTCCTTATATTGATTTGGGAGGGGTGTATTGAAAACCAAGATGCCTTGTCGTGGTTGGTATGGCTGAATCCAGCATGGATCAACAGCCCTGGGAATTAGGAAAATTGTCTACGGCAGATAAATGCCGTCGTCAAATCAAACTCAACAGCAATTTTAACATTTTTAAGATTGTCTACGGCAATTGTTTCCACAGGTGGTTGGAAACGTAAAATAAGGAAGTGAAGGTTTTTTTTCTCATTGAAAATAACGAAGCCAGTTACTGTTAGTAATAGCAGGGCCATATTCAGGAATAATTTGGGGACACCGGTGAGAATCCGGCAGGTCGATCGTGGGGGTAGGGAGGGGAGTTCAAATACGATGCGAAGCATCGTCCGAGCCGCGAAGCGGCGAGGGGGGAGAGCACGACTCGAGAGGGGGTGTCCCCCCCCCCTCGTTGGTGGGGGTCTGGAAAAAATTTTATTTCTGGAGGCTCTCAGGTGGTCTCTGACGGCACACCGAGCTCCAAAATTGTGGAACATTTCAACAGAGAAATCAGTATTTTTGTTGGTAAAATTTGAGAAATTAAAAAAATGGAGCTACTAACCTCACTTCTAGTGTTAACATGACACAATTCCCTGTCAAATATGGGGGCCCTGGGCGTCCGCCCAGTCTGCCCATTCGTAACTACGAAGCAAACAATATTATAATTCACTTGACAATGTGGTGCATCGTGGTTTGAGAGTGTCCTCTGAACCGTCGGTGCTTGATGACCAATCATCATTCAGTTTTAATGTTGCACATCAAGGGAGCTAATTAACAGAGCCATTCTGATTCAACTTGCGTTTCGCTTTTAAGTTTGCGTTGCGCAATCGTTATTGAAAGAAATTCGAATCCTGACAAATTGTCAATGAATAAATTCAAACAAATCGTCATGTGAGATCCAGAGGGTCATCCTATGTCCCCAATGGGACAAAGGACGTTCTGGTTCTCAAACGACGAAATGGCACACGTCTGATCAGTTACTGAGTAAATGATCAGAGGTGTGCCATTTCGTCGTGTGATAACCAGAACGTCCTATGTCAACTGATCAGTGGCGGCACCAGGATTTCGAAATAAGGGGGGCGTGTAAATATTAGAGGGGGGGGGGTTGACTAACGAAATGGAGTCGCATATGACATATGACGTTGAATTACCTTTCGAAGTGGACAGATGTGTTTTTTTATCAAACTGATACCACGGCAAAAAAATTGCCGTCGTCATTGGCGTTTTCATCGGCATTTACGACGGCACTGCCGAATGCCGCGGTAAATTCCCAGGGCTGATCAAACAGATGTTCTAAACCATATATTTGCCAGTCAATACTGATTAGGTCATTTGCTGACTCTGACAGCACCAACATTTCGAACCAAGGCTTGGCCTTGATGGGTTAACATGTCCATATCTTGGCCTTGAGGGGTTAATCTGTCCATATCACTGGCCATATCGTTGAGAGATTCCCATCTTCAGTTTCAGAACCACATTCGCCGAGTCTTAAAAAATACACTCTTTAACCTTACTTATCTTGAAACATTTCCGAGTAGAATTCCTCACAAGCATTTTGTCTGAAACAGGTGCCAAAACAAACCAACATACATTTTGATCCAAACTGTATTCTCATCCATGGGTGGTTGTGGTGTAAAATGTTACTTGACTTTTAACATCGAACATAAATAGAACACCATAATATCGTAAAACACAAAAATTAATAGAGTTTACTTCACTCTTACTGCTATCTGGTTTCAAATTTTGATTTCAGTCATGATCAGCAGCGATTGGGTAATTTGGCTTTAGTCACATTCAACAGCGAAAGAGTTAAATGAAAACAGATGCCATTACTTTGACTCAACTTCAGGTGTTGATTTTATGTACAATTTACCTAACCTTACAAATAAGAAATAGCGGAAACAATTTTATCTTGTTTGATACAGGAACAGCAGTATCAAAGAAATTTTATAGCTTATTATATTTCTGAGGCTAAACAGAAAGGTTTCCTTCTTGGAGAAAAAATTTGACTGTTCCTTTGCTGATTGAAATTATTTCAGCTTCAAACGAAATTAAGAGTTTTGCTGCAGCTATCATAAACAATACCCATGGATTCCTCTTCTATAAGATTAAACTTGTCGCCAAGAAATTTATTTATATTTATTGGAGCCAAAGGTCACACATTTATGCACAATGGCTAATCATGACCGCAATAACTGGAAATAAAGTCAAGTTTAGTAAATTGTTTATACCAATTTTAGAGGACTTCCACCCCAAGTATTGGTGACTGGGTCCTATTTTCGTTGTAAAACAGAGCTCGTTTACCACAGTAAACAAGAACTGCTTCACTTCCCTGGGTTCCCACAAGGGGCACTAAGAAGTAGTATGATAAATAATGCAAATAATTATATAGTTTTCTTATTGGTCCTTGCCATAGTTTAATTTTTGTTGGTGTTTGAGTCACTTTTCTCAGTTTACATGAAAATGAACGCATGGCTAATCAGATCTCCTCTGACAGAGGAAACCTGAGTCATATAAAATATAATGAGTTGATTCTCAATGTAAGTGGAGCTAAAGACAATATCTCTTGTATAACAATATTATTACCAACTGGCAGGGAATTATTTGTTTTCTTGCCATCTGAAATGAAAAACGGACTGAAAAGCTAAAACAAACATAACTCATCATCATGTATATGGGAAATTTTTTAACATCAATAATTTTGTTGCAAAATAAATATTCTGGACAAATTATATTGAAGTGGAAATTTCAATTCTTTGAATTTCCATAAAAATGGCCTTGTAAACTATTTTCCGAGTGCTCAAAAATAAAATATTTCTGACTTCTTGACAAATAAACTAACATAAAAAATATAGTGTCCCATAACACCAGAATTATGTTTGCATCAAAATGCTGTTTCAGTGAAATAAAATCTTTTAAAGCAATAGGTAAACCTGTAACAAAGATACAAAACTTGTCAAACTGTTTAAAAAATACATTCATTTCTAAAAGGAAGCACAAGAATATTTACAAAACAGCAAGGAATGTTTCACAAAAGTTTACACTTTTTAATATGAGCACCAAGGTTAAATCAAAAGTTTGAAAAATATCTCTGGTTTGCAAAATAAAAAAATCAGCTCTTTTTGTACAGTGGTTCTGAAGATATTTTTAGTTTTTTTTTTAGTTATCCCCCCTTGGGGCTACTAAACGAGTGGGACGGAGCAATTTAGGCCAAATTCATCTGTTAGGCTACAGGGAATATATGTTCCAATTTTGATTAAATTTGCTCTAGAAGTAATGTATTTTGCATGTGACGTGACTGACATAATGTGAAGTGATGCAATGTCTCGTGCATGATGAGGGTGAATCCTATATACTCTACTATCGGAGGGTATAATAATATCAAGGTCATCAGGAATGCTGCAACATTGTCATAGATTAAAATCTTCAGCCTTCAAGATGTCAGCATCATTGATTTCATCTGGAAGACACCCTTAAAATGTTAACAGATATAAACATGTTTGTTACCAATTGTTTGCCTCAAAGGAAAATTATTTATTTACTGTTGTTTAAGGTCACTTTCAACGTATATAAAATTTATACCTATGTAACTCACTTTGGAGGTCTTCAACCATGGGTGCTATTTATCAAGTCCTATTTTATCAGTAAAAGAGAATTGTTTACCACAGTAAACAAACACTGCTTCACTTCCCAGAGTTCACACTGAGGTGCTTTGGACAAACGGATGGACATGTATACTGATATTCACTACAATGTCATTATGAGAGTTGATCATCATTACAGTGTAATACATCCACTTTGGTAATAGCGTGTATACTGTGGAAAAGCATAAAAAGTACATGCAGGTTTCGGTTCATTTTACATGCTGGGGTTTCCACAGGAAGACAGAAGGGGGAAAGATTTTTTATTGTCAACATGACTAAACTCAGAAAGTTTTACTCACTCATCTTTATACAACTGGATCAGGGTTCATACAGCAAGGCAGGGTGTTATTTATTTATTGGTGTTTAAGGTGACATACTTATGCACAATGGCTAATCATGACCGTGACCATTTTACGGGTGGAGGAAGAAGGAGTACCCGGAGAGAACCATCGGGCATCAACGAGCAACTGTCCGCTCCACAACATTCTAACTCTGATCAAGCTCCGTTCAAGAAGGGTTACAGTGGTTGAAGACATGTGCACCATCGATGTGCAGTACACCTTAGAACATGGCGTCATTGTGCCCCCATGTAGGCAACCAGGAAAAAGTGCCTTGCCCAAGTACACAATGCGGGTCGTCCTGGACAGGGATCGAACTCAGGACCTCCACCATAGAAGTCCAACAGTCAACCACTGAGCCACCGTGCTCAAAGGCAGGGTGTAAATTCAATGCTTTTTCAAGGCCTAGTCCAAGGACTCAATGACAATATTGAAATAAAAAAAAAAATATAAAAACAGTTTGCTTAATGAAATTGGACAATGTCCAATTTCATTTGGCAAACTGTTTTTATTTTGGGCTGCATCAGTACATATGAGACTGATTATCAATATCTTTTTCACAAACAGAACACATACCTTTGTATCTATCATTTTTGCGCTTCTTGACCCAGTACTAGACATGCCACTTACACCAACTCTTGAGAGGTTTTATCAAAATTCAAGGACTTTTCAAGGTTGATATTCATTTTCCCAGTACTTTTCAAAGCAAACTCACATTTCAAGGACTTTTTAAGGTGAAGTGCTGAATTCAAGGGTATTTCAAGATTGTATAAAGCCTATGGATTGATGGAATATCAACAAAAAAATGTTGCCACTAAAACTGCTCCTCCAAAGATGGTATCAAGTCATCAATGAAGTGACTGATCCCAACCCAATGATGTTTTTTGACATAAAAACTATTACACTGCAGCATAACAGTTCTCACTTCATCAACAGTCATGGCATTTAGCTTGCACAAAAACTAATAACTCTGTATCGACTTTCCAATCTTAGAACTTATTTTTAGTCACTAATAACTAAAATATTCAATTTACATTGTCATGTAAAATATTCACATCATCAACATATTCATTTCTCGCATACAACAAAGTATAGTATATTCTTTAACTGGTTGAGTGCTAGAAGCCACTATCAGGACTTTAAAAAAAAATAAGGGTACCAGAGAAAAAGACAATGTTTTCCTTGCTTATGTTTCTTATTCTGTCAATCGCAAACAATATTTTGTTTAGATAAATTTGTTCCATTACAAATTATTGGTGAGTGCCTGTGGGCACTCTCCAATAATTTGTGATAAAACAAATTTTTAATAACAAACTCAGACCACCAAAAATAATCTAGCCCTCAACCAGTTAAAAAGCAAACAGAGATTGCAAGGCATGGGAAAATGAATTTTTTTTTTCTTGAGCATTGTTTATTTATTGCAACCCCCACAACTCCCCCAAGATGACCGACACACTTTTCTATATGTGACAAACAAGTGTTCTGGCAATACAGTTGTACAAAAATCTGTGATGTTCCCACACTGCCTTTGGTATTCATTTTTCAATCCTTTCAGAACTATGATCTGCTTTATGAAGATTAGAAAACTTATCTTAGTAAATGTCAAAATGTAACACATTGTTGGAAATGGCTCTCAATGTTTTTCACCACAGCATAACAATCGCGAAATATGAAAAAAGACTGAAGTATTCTAACATGCCACTGAACTAACATGGTTAAGTGTTAATATTACGAAGTCCTGCTCAAAGAAATCTGAAATGGGTTTCGTTTGTACCTATGCTACTCACTTAAGGGACAAAACACATCAATACAAGGTCCTATCTCATCAGAAAAACAGAACTTGTTTACCACAGTAAACAAACACTGCTCCACATCACAGGGTTCCCATGGAGGTGCTTTGTATAGCTGGATCGACATTATACTGATATACCCTTCAGTATCATGAGAGTGGGTTATCATTAACCTTAAAGGCCTAATTCCAACTTTGATGACCTTTTACTACAACAGAACAGGTGCCCCATCATGTAGTTTCTGGGTAAATGAGCAAGTTACATTCCAAATATTTTGCCAGTTATACTCTGCCTTCCTCCACCCATGAAACTGTCTGACACGAGGTGACTCTGGCTGTCGAAAGTGTTGTTAAGCCACTATAAAAAAATAAATAAAGCGCTAACCTCATTGCTAAATGTTGTTTAAGGTCACTTTCAGCATCTATGGTTGTATCAAGACTGCAAGAAAAACAAATATCAGGTCAATTTTAGCTAACTGTTTAATCCAATGCTGCCAACATTAGATAAGGAAAGTTCAAGACTGTCAGAAGTGCAAAGGAAACTTTTAAAGAGGCTCTATTCACAGTATTCACTTCATAAATTAAAAGTGTCTAATGAAAAAAGGGTTGTCGTTGGGCTTTAAAAAGTTAAAAATCTGTTTCTCAGGCCCTCACGCATGGTCCTTTTGGATGCTGCATGTTCTCTTTTTATAACCAATGTAAACTTAATATTAAACGGTTTATGTCTGATATTTTACCCAAGTTAATAAAACTGATAAATTTGTCCCTTGAGCGCAACAAGGCTTTGCAATGCTTTAGCACTGCAAAGCCTTCTTGCACTCAAGGGATGAAATACACCACCACCCATGCTATTCTATAGGCCTAAAACATAAAACAAACCAAGAACTTGAACTTTTGATGACAAAGAAATAAGGGAGCGCTGTGGCTTAGTGGTAGACTGTTGGACTTCTATGCTAGAGGTCCCGAGTTCGATCCCCGTCTGGGATGACCCGCGTTGTGTCCTTGGGCAAGGCACTTTATCCTGATTGCCTATATGGGGGCACGATGATGCCATGTACTAAGGTGTACTGAACGTCGATGGTGCACATGTCTTCAACCACTGTAACCCTGCTTGAGCGGAGCTTGAACAGAGAATGTTGAGGAGCTGACAGTTGCTCATCAAAACTCGGTGGTTCTCTCCAGGTACTCTGGCTTCCTCCACCCGTAAAAGTGTCACGGTCACGATTTGCCATTGTGCATAGGTATGTGACCTTAAACACCAATAAATAAATATGACAAAGAAATAATTACAAAAATAAAATAAAAAACTGCCCGCCCACCCGCCCGCATGGAAGTTTACAAAAATGGCCTGAGAAACAGAAGATCTACTTTTGGGGCCTTATAATTGATTAAATTGAAGTTGATGAAAAAATAACATTGTTAGTAAAGATCAAAGAGAACCAAGTATGAAGCATTAACCCAATACATGAAACCAAAATAAAGGTGACAGTACCAGTACTTTTCTTTGCTGGAATAAATCAATAATTCTTTCTTCCAAACCGCAAGATATAATTTATCACACTGGAATAAGAATCATAAGAGATAGCTAGGAAAATAAAAAAAGAGAAATATTTCATTCTTTTTGTGTGTAAAGGACTCTGAAGTTGTGTCAAAACATTTGGTATAAGGTTAACCCCATAAGTACACAACCCCAAAAAACTCAAAATAACTTGGTAGTATACTCCGTGTCAAAGATGTGAAACAAACTGTTTTCAATTATTTATAGGATATCCTGGCTCATTGGCAACAAAATTCAGACTAATATTACATTATAAAAATCAACATAACTTACTCGTTTATTGGTAAGATCTAATGTCAGGTCCTTGTTCAATTCAACTGAGAAAGTGTGCTTTAAAAGGGGTCATGAGACATATGACTATTGTAAGTAACAACAATCTATTTTCCTTTCACACTGCCTACCAATATGTTCCTTTCATTGATTTCTTTTGCTGAATAACAAGGGAAAGATATGATACTTGTTTGGCTTTGGGGGATTTGCAACACTGGACCACTTTGGAAGTCACAAGAGAGTCAACACATGTCAAATACATTCTGTCCACCTGCGTTCATAGCAACGAAAAGTACAATGGCTGTTCAAACAATAAAGACCACATACCAGGTAACTCCAAAAGGACACAGACTAAAGCAGGGATGAAATTCTGTCAATTAGAAAAATACATTTTCAAACTGAAAGTCACATATCTCAAGTTTAATTAGAAAAGGCTAATAACAACATTGATAATTTTATTATAACGCCACTATCTGATGTAATCGGTTTTGTCTTTTAGCCCTTTACTAAACGGCCCAAACCGGCCAGCACTATTCTCTCAAAAATTGCCAATTAATTTTCATTATATTTTCATCTTTTGTCTCAAAAACATAGATTATGACTCCTCTTTGGAACGAGCTCATTGCGCTCGTTCCACTGAGGGGTCATAACCTATGTTTTTGAGACAAAAAATGAAAAACATTAGTTATTCCAGAATTTTGTTTGTATGTGTCGTCTGCTTTTCATGTTAGGTAAGGGTTAACACATTGATTGATTTTTGCGAGAATAAATACAGAATCTGGGATTAATCACATTAACTCTTAACCCACTAAGTATTTTTAAGATATTTTTTATCAAATCTAGTCATCTGACTAAGATTTGATAAAAAAATTCATCTAAATTTAACTTAAGAAATCATTGATGAAAAAATCCATTCAATTAGCAGGGTGAAACTTGGATTAAATATGCCCAAATTATACACATTTCAATGGCAAAAAATAATACTGTCCTGGGCAGGAGTATCTGCCAGCAGCATGCAAGACGTTAAACAAAGATAAACTTTGATACTTTTTAATTACCAAAAAAAGTGTACAAGAATGAAAATTTACAGAAATGCACACAATGGTTGAATACAAAAATCACCTGTATTTATCTTTTCCAAGTCGATCTACTTTGATTGGAATTCACTGATGTTCAAACCAACTATTAGATGGAACATTCCACAAAACAAACACATAGCTTTCATGATGCCAATGTGGAATGTATATTTATACTGCCAATTAATTAGAAGCTATCCAGTCAAATTCTGGTATTGAAACATCTGCAGCATAATAACAAGTCCTTTCGAAAGCAGATGTGGGAAAAAGTGTAACTGAAATTCATCCTGATTCTCAGTAGCTGTTAGTAAGACTGACCACTAACAGGAACTTAATGTGTTTGAGTCCATAAGAAACATATCGATGATGCATCCTGTTTAGTGTTGTTTCACCAGCCACATATAAGATGAATGTTTGTATTATCTGGCTGAGAGCTGGAAGCCCATAACTGAGTCCCTTCTGAAGTGCAGAAACTGTAACTTAAAGACTTTGTATTCTGTGTATGTGCTTCATGTTATCTTTGAAATGAAATTATTTCATCTGTAAAGACTGCCTTGCTACAACTTATGGGAGAGTACCTTTTGGCAATCTCCCTTAATTTGCTACAAGGCAAAGACATGGGAATATCTTTTGACAAACAAGAATAATTTACCACCCTAACACTTTGACAGACATGAATAATTTAGCACTGTACTTGCTTTAGAATGCTTCAAGAATTTAACATTTTTTCTCTATCTGCTTTGACAATGAAAACTCAATCAAGTTCTCAACTACAGATGGAAGTATTATTTATTAGCTCATTATGATATAAGTTTGGAAAAAAAGTCAAAATTAATAATTTTATTTGGGGAATTCTATTATATATATTGTCATCTCAGTGAACTAAGCTTAACAAACAAGAGCACTGCTAATGCGTGTGCTGATTCCCCCGAATGTAGCAAAGTCGGACTTGCATGTAAATAAATAACTTCTGAATGTTTGAAGAGAATTGGTTCATCCAAACAATGTTCTCCCAAGCTGCCCTATCACCATACCAAAGAACATTAAATTCGACAACTGATGCTCGAGTTATAATACAAAATGTTCGTATGGATGGACAGAGACCTCGACTAGATACCCCCACAAAAATTGTGGGGGGGGGGGGGGGGGGGGGGGGGGGGGGGGACATAATAAAACAAGAGGCCCTAAGGGGCCTGAGGGTGCTCACCTGACATGGTAGCCAAAATATCAACCCAGAGAATTGATTTCAACAAGTTGCATCTGCTCCTCCTAAGAAAAGCTTATACCAAATATCCAAAGATTCTGACCAGTGGATCTAAAAAAAAAAGAAGATTTTTAAAAAATATTCCTCATATTGAACTAAGTTATAATCCGGGCTCCCACAGGAAGCCTGTTTATGAACCCAGGGACTTGGCTTTAACAAACTTGAATCTCACCCCCCTAAGGATGATGCACACCAAATATTTAAACATTCCGACTGCTGGATCTGAAGAAGATCTTTAAAGAAAATTCCTCATTTTGAACTAAGTTACAATTCAAGCTCAAATATGGACCTAGGGACATGGCTTGAACAAACTTGAATCTCACCCCCCTAAGGATGCTGCATATCAAATATCAAAACATTCCAACTGCTGGATCTGAAGAAGATTTTTAAAGAAAATTCCTCATTTTGAACTAAGTTATAATTCGGGCTACCACAGTGAGCCCAAATATGAACCCAGGGACTTGGCTTGAACAAACTTGAATCTCTCCCCCCCCCCCCTCTAAGCATGGTGCATACCCAATATCAAAAGATTCTGCCAGCTGGATCTTGAGAAGAAGATTTTCAAAGAAATTTGCCTGAAATGCACTAAGTTTGAATTCGAGCTTCTATAGTGAGCCCAAATATGAATCTAGGGAGCCGATTTGAACAAACTTGAATCAGATCCACCCCACAATGCTGCATACCAAATATCACAAGATTCTGCCTGCTGAATCTGGAGAAGAAGATTTTTTAAGAAATTTGCCTGAAATGCACTAAGTTCGAATTCAGGCTTCTATAGTGAGCCCAAATATGAATCCAGGGGGGCCGATTTGAACAAACTTGAATCAGATCCACCCCACAATGTTGCATACCAAATATCAAAAGATTCTGCCTGCTAGATCTGGAGAAGAAGATTCTTGAAGAAATTTGCATGAAATGCACTAAGTTCGAATTCGAGCTTCTATACTGAGCCCAAACATAAACCCAGGGGGCTGATTTGAACAAACTTGAATCAGGTCCACCCCACAATGTTGCATGCCAAATATCAAAAGATTCTGCCTGCTGGATCTTGAGAAGAAGATTTTCAAAGAAATTTGCCTGAAATGCACTAAGTTCGAAATCGGGCTCCTATACTGAGCCCAAATATGAATCTAAGGAGCCGATTTGAACAAACATGAATCAGATCCACCCTACAATGTTGCATACCAAATATCAAAAGATTCTGCCTGCTGGATCTGGAGAAGAAGATTTTTAAGAAATTTGCCTGAAATGCACTAAGTTCGAAATCGGGCTTCTATACTGAGCCCAAATTTGAACCCAGGGGGCCGATTTGAACAAACTTGAATCAGATCCACCCTACAATGTTGCATACCAAATATCAAAAGATTCTGCCTGCTGGATCTGAAGAAGAAGATTTTTTAATCTTTTCCCCATTGCCTACAGTGTTAAAAAGTGCTGACTCAGCACTTTTTCAAAGTCCGGAAAAAAGTTCCTTGTGATCAAACCGATAGGGATTTTTTTTTAACCATTCTATTCTACTGGATAAAAGTAAACTTTATACAAAATAAGAATTCTCTGTGCCGTGTAGTTTTGGAGATATGGCAGTTTTAAGGTTTTTCCTATTTTTAGCTCCCGAGGTTCCCACGGGGCAATGAGAAAATTTTTTTTTGCATCAATCAACTACTTATGACCCATTATCATCTCATATCAAATTTGGTTCAAATCGACCTCACGGTTCTGAAAATAGAAATTTTAGGCGTGGCCAAAATTTTTGCCCCTCCCATAACGAAGGCAAATAATGCCTGACAAACTTCTCTTGAACAAACTTGATTCTAAACCTCAAAAGGAATCTGTATACCACATATCAAGTCTCTGCTACTGGTGGTTCATTAGAAGAAGATTTTCAAAAAATTTGGCCATTTTTTCCCCACACCTCTGCTCAATATGAGCCGAAACCTATTTTGGATAAAAATCAAAATGCCCCTATATAACCACTACTTACATGAAATTTAATTAAAATGTGGCCAGTGGTTTAGGAAAAAGAGGCTCAAACACCACCTTCACGCAGGACAACGGACGACAGACGATGGACGAACAACAGACGACGGACGAAGAGTGATAAGAAAAGCTCACCCTGACTTTCACTCAGGTGAGCTAAAAATTGATTCTGAAAACTTAAAAAGGCATACATTTTATTCTGACTGAAGAAAGTAAATTAAGTCAAATTTCCAATGCTGTCCATACAACTAACTACCCTCTTTATTTGGAGACTTCCATTATATATGTTCATACAACAAACATTAACCCTTAAGGGCCTAATTCCAACTTTGATCACTTTTTACTGCAACAGAGCTCTAACATGCAGGATCTGAGCTAACTCACAAGCTATACTACATTGTTTTAGACAAGTCTTTGCTGCCAAAACTTGCTTAAAAACAACAGCAAAGCCAAATGGTGAAGATTGTCAAAGTGAAGCAAAAAATGTATAAAAATCTCCAGGCCCCTCAGGTAAATACTTTTTTAATGAATTTAACCTTCTAAAACAAATTTTGCGGAACAGTATATTTCACATCAGTTCAACTATATGGATTGGAAGAGAGCATATTTAGAGTACTGTGATCATCAAGGTGGTCTCTCTCTTGATCAGCAGATCGCGATCCAATCACAATCGACTTACCATGCCTGGCATTCTTAAAAATGCAGGAGGGCTAAAAATCGCTCCCCTTGCATGGCTTAGGGGATCGATTAGCTCTCCTCAAGCTTACAAAAGGTAAAAGTAGCAAAATAAAGTTTTACTATTAATGAAATCTGCCTAGTGGGCTTTGTACATTTTATTTAGTGCTACTAACAAGGTAGTCTCTGGGAAGGCCGGGAGGTGTGGGAGAGCCATCTTACAGAGACCACTAACATAGCAGAGATCTAAAAAGATGTGGGTTTTAGGAATAGGCTGTTATAGTAATCATCATTTTCTAAGGCCAGGAAGGCTAGTTTCCATCCTCCTTCATTTTTTAAAGATGAGCAGTAGGCGAGCGAATAAATCACCCTCCTGAAAATGCCAGGCCTGACTTTTACTGGTGGGTCGAGATTTATTGCAGATAAAATGAGAGAAAAAACATCTATCTGAGATTCAAAGTTTGAGCATTTCTTTTTCCGACAACTTAGATTCTATATCATTGTAGGGAAACAAGCAGACAAAGAATTTCAACCAGACCACAACTCAGTCTGCTTTTCTAATCACACTCACGGTGGTCAGGTTCCCACCTCGAATCTGTAAAAGATATCTACGACTCTTCCAAGATCACTCTCGTACATTTTTTTTTAGAAAACTGGGGATATACAATGTACTTAACAGTAACTGTAATAAGGAAGTTATATGTTTAAGAAGAAATATGGCCTCCTCCTCCTAGCAGCAATCCAGTCTTACCACAAGAAGCTAAGAAAGCCTGAAAATTAATTTCACAAAAGTGATAGATTTGGATAAAATTCCAAGTCTTTCACAAGTTTTAGAAAAATATTATTTTCCATAACATTCACATTTTGAAGTTTTTCCTTGCTTTTCCATGATTACAGGAACTGTGATACTGAATGTACAAATGTGAATAAATATTTCCATCCTGTTGTCAGTTTGCAGCAAGTTAAAAATATAACTTTTTTCCCTACAAATTCACGAGGTTACAACAGATATGATAAAAAATAAGACTCATGTTGGTAGATATCGAAAATAAAGTGTCAGGTTAAAAAGGTTTAACCTAGAGTTTGCAACAAAAAAGATTTATCTCAACCCTTTACCTAATGTAACAGCCGTAACTGGTCAGTGCTAAGAAAAATTGTTTCAATTTAAGTCCATAAAACATAGCTTATCATCCCATGTTGGAATGACCTCATACCAATGAGAGGGTCATAAGCTATGTTTTTGAGGCAAAGAATTGAAAACATTTTTAGTACTTCAAGAAATTTGTTACAAGTTTCGTCCATTAATAATATTAGGTAAAGGGTTATCTTTCATTGAACAAAAAGTACTATCTGAGATATGTACTCACAGAACCATCCATTACTGGCTGTTGATACAATGTAGATGCATGTGGTGTATATGGCATCTGGGATGGAATGGGTTGCTGTAGACCATGGCAATGCAGGGCATCTGAAGGACAATGATACATTCTGCTTGATCTAAAACAATGTTCACAGTGTCCTATCTGCACCGATTGTGGGTTATACAACACATAGCTAGCTCCATGGTTATGGTGATGGCCCTGGTGTAATGGATGCCCTTCACCTGGAAATCTCTGCATCATTGGATTCTGCATCATGCCAGGCCAATTATGAGAAAACTGGTTACATGGCCCTGGAATCAAAATTAAAAATTAAAATTCCAGCTATTTTTGCTATTCTTGTAAATTTTAACCCTTTAACCAACGTAATGGCCAAAACTGGCCAGTGCTATTCACAAAAATCGCCAATTAATTTTCATTATTTTTTTTCATTTTTAGTCTCAAAAACCACCCAAATAAACTTAGTGTGAACAGGAGGCAAATCCTTAATCAAATGAAACTTATAGGAAGAAAAAGCTTCAATAAGGTTTAATATATTTACTTATTGGTATTCAAGGTCACTTTCAACATCCAAGGCTACATCATGTAAAAAGTCAAGTTTAGTCTATCATTTGTGGCTCAGTAGGTAGATATGCAGGCTGCAAGCCGAGAGGTCATCGGTTCGAATCCCACCTGCAGCAAGTGAGCTGTGTCCTTGGACAAGACACTTAATCCCAATTGCGCAGGGTGGCACTGTGTGCTACAGTGTAATGCACATCAATGGTGCACTTGTCTTTAACCAATGCTAACCCTGCTTGTGTGGGGTTAGTATGTTGGGGAGTCTGACAGTTGCTCACCATTGCTCAGTGGTTCTCTCCGGTTACTCTGGCTTTCTCTCGAACTGTCCGACATGAGGTGACCCTGGCTGTCGAAAGTGTCATTAAACCCTAATAAATAAAGAAATAAATAAATAAAAAGTCAATCATTTATACCAATTCTGCCCACTTTAGAAGACTCACACCCAAAGTATTAGTTACAGGGTTCTTTCATGCCAGTGAAGAAGCACTTTACATCAGTAAGCAAGTAATGATCCACTTCCCAGGGTTTTTAAGCAACCGTGTTTAGTTAAAAAAAAAAATTCTGATGATCCATTGGGCACACACTACACGAGAGTAGCAAAATGAATCCACATAAACAAAATATTATAAATTCATAGTAATTTGTATATTTTTATACTTACCAATGGCCCAGACTAGCAGCAGCTGCTGCTTAACTCAAAGTTATTAAGGGCCAAACACAAATTTTGAACCCCTCCAATCCCCAAAATTTGCTTGCAAAAACCGAAAATTACAAGTCCTATCTGGCCCTCCATACATTTACTCTCCGTGCATGCGCAGACGTCGGGAAGTGACCAGAAATGGCGCCAACATCATTCTTTGTAGAAAAAAAAAAATTCAGCGGGGAGGAATGAGTGCACACTCATGGGAGGGCCATCTCTGTATGGGCCATTGGTAAGTATAAAAATATACAAATTACTATGAATTTATAATATTTTTACACTGTAAACCAATGGCCCAGACTAGCTGAATCGTAAAAAGGTGGAGGGACTAGGACTTCAGAATTAGAAGATCAACGTAGTTCCAATCCTGTAATCCAAAGTGAAAGGTAATTAAAATTATTAGGAATTACATGTATGTCTCTCTATACAATAATAGAGAAGACATATCATACAAAAGGAGCCCAGTTGAAGTAATTCCGTATATTTAGCATGAAGACTATGCTAATTGAATGTAACGAGTTCCCAATTTTTAAGGTTAGCCCAGACTAAGCCCCAAAAATTTGGATGGCGTATTTGAGAATGAGCGAATATCCCCCACAAACATACGCCATACACAATAAAACTCCAGCTGTATGCAGGATATAATTACGGACAAAATAGCTTCCCTCATAGTTACATACCTATCAAGCCGGAGGAGAGGTAAAAAAAATCCCCCCACCCCTTTTCTTTTGAAGGAATCTTCAAAAAGAAAGAGGAGAGCGCTCTGGAATTAGTAAAAGCGGTACCAAAAAACATGATAAATATTCGTCAAACAGGCACTCCGGTATTAATTTATTATTAATAAATGGTGCTTAATGCCACTTCAGAAGTTAAGTCTATAGTGACGATCCCGGTAATTAATATTGCCCGCTATATAACGTACACCGAAGACAGCATACGCAGATAGGTCAAAAACTGGTGATATAATATATAACATACACATGTCCATTCGAACCACAATGAATGATCTCTGGAGAGTAAACACACTTCCGAGGTAACCCACAGGCGACCCCATTCAGGTATACAATAAATTCCAGTAACAACACTCCCCGACGTGTACTATCCAATATCTATGACACTATAAATGTGGGAATATACGAGTTGAGTACCGACATTAATAGAAACCTGGACCTAGAAATGGATGTAGGTATGATTAACAGGCTCCGATATGGACCGCCCCCGAAAAAATTCATAATTTCAAAGGTCCATAATATACAATAAAGCGTCAGCCTAATAATTATTATGCGCGTGAGCATTAAAATTCCGCATGTAATCATCTGAATACCAGTTAACTGGTTATGCAGCCTCCGAGTTACCCAAAGACTAGCAATTTAATTAGGATAAAATATGCGCTCGTATCTGACATATAGACGAATAATCACAGGAAACCAATCCAACTAAAAGTGGATGTGCCCATGAGGTCGCCACAGAACACGACCCAGCCGCCAATCGAGAAGTGAAGAAATGCATGCATGTATTTAAACTTATACGAGGCTTGCGGCAAGAAAACTATATCTTGCCCGGTAATCGCCTCTAAACACATTGGAGGTGTGGGGGGATTCAAAGTCATATCGAACCCTCCTCACCCGCATTACTTAATCGTTCTTGTGTTAGTCATAAAAGAACAAAAACTTCCCCTGATAAAGAAGGTCCTCTCGTGGAGGAAGCTTCCGGGGAACGTCCCATAACAGACACTTGAGAAGACTGATCCAAGGTTTCTGTGATGACAGAGGTGCTACTAGTAGGATTCACAACGAGACTGTTTGATCCTAAACATAATCTACTGAATCAAATGAATTGGAAAATATGCGTATCCTATCATCCATCCCCATGATATCGGCAGAGCGTCTACAGCATGCACTCAATGGTCTGGGCATGGTGACACAAACGACAGTAACTGATTGTTCCAGTGTGTCACAAATGGATCTATCACGGGGCGATCCCTCTGGTAGCAAAACTGTCCAAATACTCGCTTGTTGAGCGTCCATTCCAATTGCAACAGGCGACCTTTCCGAGGGAGCGAGTCTGCTAGTACATTCAGACGACCCGGTATAAGACGGATGAAAAGATGAACATGATGATTCATGATGTATTAGGAAAATCTTCTCTGTTAGTTGGCATAACGGAAATGAATGGGTGCTGCCCTGGTTCCCGATGTACGCTACTACTGTTGAGTTGTCCGACCAAATGGATGTTCGTTATTATGTGAATCCAATGTTGTAGCGCTAGCTAATTAACATCATCTCGTTGATGTTTATGTTTCTCCTGGAACCGAGGGTCCCAAAGACCCTGACACCTCAAGACTGCGGGACTTAGGGTCGAACCCCAACCCGTCTGACTCACATCCGTCATAATCGTGAAAGCCGGATCCGGCAGTTGCAGCCTAACTCTCGGAGTTAACCACTGAATATCTGCCCAATTTGAACCCTTGTTTTACTAGGTCCGTTAAAACAATACTGGTTCAAGCGAAAGCATCTTCACACTCCAGTTCTGAGTGAAAAATATCTGGAGGGGACGTACGCGCAGGTGGCCCATCGGAATGAGATCCACAGCCACTCCACACAGCTCCAACAGTCGCATGAATTCCCTCACTATTAATGCGTTTCAGTGTAGACAAAAGCGAGCACAACAACTGATTAATTTTGATCTGGGTAACGGCAGGCGAACCAGATTGTTGTGAGTCTCAAAGCTCAATCCCCAGTAAACAGACAACTTGTACGGAACTAGATCCGACTTTTTCTAGTTTACGATGAAACTGAGACGTCGGAGTAATAGAAGCAGACTCTGAACATCGTTCTGAAGACTAATTCTATTGCCATATCCCTGTTACAAGGTCGTCCAAGTAAGCCAACGTTACCGCAGACAAATGAGCTCGTAAGTAAGGCATTACCGAGTTCATTATTCGAGTGAAACGCCCAGGGGGCCAGATTCAGACCATAGCATATTGTTCTGAACTGATACACCTTCCCTTGTAAGGCGGACCGCAAGTACTTTTAGAATGCCAGATGTACCAGGACATGAAAGTACGGATCCTTAGATCTATGCTTGCTGCATAGTTGATCACTCGAACGTCGCTTTTACCGCCTGAATGATTTCCATAAATAAACTTTTAGAGCCATAATAAAGTTGTTATGCAGCTCAAGTCTATTACCGGTCGAAACGAGCCGTCTGGCTTGGTACGAGGAACAGGTGACTGTAAAAATCTTGAGGATGCTGATTCTCGATTACCTGCATTGCTTCCTTTGATAAGAGAGCTTATACCTCCGGTAGGAGAGACTCTCTTATTCAAGAATTTAATGGAAGATTTGTCAAACGCGGACAACTTGCTCGTGGGGTTTTACTTGGAATGGTAGCAGTAAGCCGTCCGAGAAAACACTTCTCATCCATTGATCTTCCGTGATTGTTATCCAGTTTTTTGCAGAGCTTGATAACCTCTGCCAACTGGCCAGCAATAGAGGTCTAAACCATCACATGTATGACATGCGAGGCTTATGGGAGGAGGAATCACGTCCTCCCCGCGAAAAACCTTGTCTTGTCGGCCTAGGGGCGTCTGACCTATAGTCCCGATCAGACCTACGCCCCTTTTCCGAGTCGCTATACTGACAACCTCCAGAGTAATTATAAGAGGGTTTCTTGTACCCTCGTGAGGAGTTTCCTTTTGACAATTTTTTTTCTGGAGCACCCTCCTTTACTCGTCTGCTGAAGCGGGTCGTTGATACGCCGACTTCAAAAGCAGAGCACTAGACACTTTCTTAGTAGCCTGTTCATAGACTAACGAAAGCTAGTCAAAAATAAAATGTTTGGAAACCAGAGCGACTGAAACAGTGCTTTTCACCTTGTCATCTTATCAGTGATGACGACACAAGGGCAGCATCACGTCTGATTAACTCCAGATTAGCCACTGTTAGGGCAGAGTTATACGAGGTATATATAATTGCCCTGGAAAGAACTCTAAGAGAGGCACGAATGTCCTCAAAATTCCTTTTCCTTGAGACGTTGCACCATAGCTCTTGTAAGGTGATCTGCGCAAGACATAATGTCCAAATTTGCTCTATTTGAAGAAATTGCTGTCTCAATTGCGTCTGAGCGAATAGTGAATGATACAGGTAAGGATACCTCTAGATCCCCGGCCTGCTCATCCAAATGCAGAAGAACTCTCTGAACATCTTCCCTGACTGTTTTTAAATGAACGTGGTCCAAAACAACGGTATGTATTCAGAAGATGAAGATAAGAAACCGCCTTCTTCCCTGCACTCAAGAGGATAAATACGGCATCATCTATATGGCCGAAGGCCTGCAACACCAGAAAAACTGAACCGGAAAAGAAAGGACTTCCTCCTTTGTCCAGATAAAGTCTGCGCCTAATGATGCCAGTGATCTCTCTCTTGTCATCGCAGTATTCTGATTTGGCGGAACAAAAGCAGGGTAGCATTGATGGATGAAAGCAAACGCAACCATGTACTGTTCCGAAAGGGAAGGGTAATCCTCTTCCTTATCCTTTTCACCATCCGAGAGAATCAGCTGCGAATCTCGGTCTATAGCATTTGAGCAAACAGACGACTGAACCGACCCAGCACCGTCCGACAGCTCAGATTCTGAGTCTGAGGGAGGCTGCATCTGCACTTGCTGAGATGCTGTGATTAGCTGCGCAATCTGCGACAGCAAGTCCGTCATTGAGGCCTGAGGAGCAGCTGATTCCTGTTTCTAAGCCGCATGCTGCTCCTGGGACGGTATGTCGGAAACAGATCCTTTCTCCGAGCGCCCCGATGATCAAGGCTTCATCTCCCTAGCTACCGGATGGTCCGACTTCACGGACGAAGAGTGGTTTCTTCTTCGTGCAGCAGGCTGGATATCCGAAGTCAGGTAGCTAGGATACAGTCGTGTGTGCTTAAATAACGTAGAGGAGGAAGCTGTGACTGAAGCCGACCCCGGCTGCAAACTAGACGGAGCGTCCCAAGCGGCGGGCGGACATATGATCCGGCTTGTGCAAGTTTCTCATAACATCATCTGATCCCAGACGCTGCTATATTAGAGATGGGGGGGGGGCCTCTCCAGCTTACGGTCTATCAGACCTCGCCAAGTACAAGAACTTGCAGACTTCCTCCCTATTTCCGTCGTCGCTGGGTGAGCTATTTATATTATAGTGCTCGCTCTACCCAATCCACCTCTTAGACCGCAACGGACTTACCCGGCGTCACGGTACCCACGGATGGAATACTGCTTCACCTGTCGGGCTAGCTGCTTGCAAGAGATTAAAACCTTCACCCAAAGGCCCTAACTCTTGCAATAATGAGCACTGCAGCTAGCTCTATATGCTCCACGGAGCGCGATGACGGTAGCACACTTGGATGGGTGTCAGAAAATCATCACCATGTTCATGTTCCTCTGAATTGGAAACTGACAAGAATGAATTAAAATGCGGTAAGAGGCTCTGATCCTCAGAACCTCACTGCCAACAACGTACCGTGACACCCGACTCCAACATCAATCATCCCAGTGCAACACAAGAATGACGAGAGTCCGCAGGAGTGTATCAACTAAAGTCGATATCAGTCCTCCAAACTCCACAACAATATATATATAACTGAGATACATGAATAATAGCAATCATAATTGAATTCAAAATATTTTTTGTAAAAAAAAATTTTTTTTGAAAAATGCCCAAGTTCCCAAAGGGAACATGAAGAGCCCAAGGGCATTCCAATAGAGCCTAAGTGTGGACAAAATCCGAAAATTTTTGAGCTACACTACCGGAATAATAATCCATGTATTCTACAGTATATTACAGTATTAGAATACAAGAAACTACCTATATATGAGGATGTTGATAAGGTAAATAACGTCAATGTAAACAAGACATCAGGCACACAAAAAGGCCCAAAATCAGAACCAATTGAAATGCTATCAAATGCAAAGCTAGATCTTCATACGAAGAAAAAACGATACATGGGATAGAAGATGCAAGACTAAACGACCTAACACTCCTAGGGTGAGGACGTAACCCTGGGGAAGAAACAGAATAATATTCTGTAATAAATGTTAAACTCCCAAGAAATTTAATAAAAAATTT
Source organism: Pictodentalium vernedei (assembly GCA_031216915.1). Taxonomy (NCBI): domain Eukaryota; kingdom Metazoa; phylum Mollusca; class Scaphopoda; order Dentaliida; family Dentaliidae; genus Pictodentalium; species Pictodentalium vernedei. The sequence goes on along the minus strand of CM062291.1, from coordinate 305,252,488 downwards.
CAATAAAAAATAGCCAAAAAGCTTAAGAGTTTAACAGGAAGGGTTCATAGAAGGATAGGGGAGGAATACTTAACACACAGTGGAATAATCATTTTTAAAAATGATGACGTCAGGCATATGTTCCGAAATTAGGAAACATAAAATAATTGTATAAATATTATAAACTTACATCCCTGAACGTCCAAAACCACCGTTGAACACTTCCTTCATCCAATAACAGCCTTGTATCCACCAATTCTTGAATTGATTTGTGTCTGGCATCTTTAAAAAAGGAGATTTTAAAGCACAGATGTAATTTCATTGTTGATGACTTTTAGGGCCAAACAAAGAATGATGTTGGTGCCAATTCCGGTCACTTCCTGATGTCTGCGTATGCGCGGAGAGTAAATGTAGGGAAGGCCAGTAGGACTTCTAATTTTCGGTTTTGCAAGCAAATTTGGGGGATTGGGGTGGTTCAAAATTTGTGTTTGGCCTTTAATAACTTTGAGTTAAGCACCAGCTAGTCTGGGCCATTGGTTTACAGTGTAAAAATATGTTTAGCTTCTGTCTGTTTATAAAGTAAATCTACATAATGTGAAGCCTATATATAGAAATCAATGCTCTTTAACTCTCTGCACTCTGTTGTCAAAATAAGAAAATTTCAAACATCAAAATTTTCCCATCGCACAACTAGGAATTTAACCAATTCAATCTTGTTTGACAGAGACAAACAAAATTGAACTGGTTAACTTCCAACTTACATTATGGGAAAACTCTTCATGTTGAAATTTTGATATTTGGACATCAGTGAGCTAGGGCTGAAATGGCTCATTTTCCTAATCGACTAACCGAGAGCTATAACCGGATAATATCCGTGGCCATTACTTCACCGAATATGGGATCAAAACTATAGGAACTGAAAAGCAGTATTGTCAAACTATTCCGTAGTGAGTATACAAACGAACATTGTTGAGTACTCGACAACGTTCGTTTGTATACACACTGCGGAATAGTTTCTGCGATGACTCATTACTCACGGAAACTGCCCATCATTAATGGAGTCTTGAATGCCAAAGTTGATTATTTCTCAATATTTGCAACGTGGCTTCGAGGTGTAATCTATCATAAAGGAGAAGCAGCAGATTTACTACGTTTTAAACGTGGAATGACAATCACTATCGATATTTCGGATAACTGGTTGACGGTTTTTCTAATCGGTTAGGTAGCTAACTGGTTTCAAACCGATTATCCGGTTAACTATTTCTGTACTACAGTGAGCAGGGGGTTATGGGAGTCTGTATATTGACTTCAAGCACTGGGACACTTAACATAATGAAACAGCAATATCTGGTCAGTGCCATTCACAAAAGTCATCAGGATTTTTTTTCAATTTAAGCTCAAAAACATCCTTATGAACCCTCATTCGAAGGGCATCTTCCAATAAGTTGTCATAAGCTATATTTTGACAGGAAAAAAATGAAAATATTTATTTAGTTATTCAATCAAATTTTTCAAATGTCATTCGCTAGTCATGTAAGGTTGTTCATTTGATTGTTTAATGGTAACAACACTTTCAACAGCCAGGGTTATATTGTGTCAGGCAGGTTTACAGTTGGAGGAAGCCGGTGTACCTAGAGGGAACTACCGAGCAGTGGAAAGCAAATTTCCGAGTCTGCAACTTATTAACTCAGCACAAGCAAAGTTAGCAGAGGTCGAAGGCAAAAGTACAATTAAAATACAGTATGCCTCAGTACACAGCACCACCATGCTCACACATGGGTCACTGGGATTAGGTGGCTTGCACAAGGATACAATGCAGGATCTAACAGTAACCTTTTGGTTTAAAATTCAATGCTCTAACCACTGATACACCACACTCCACAGTCATGTTTGGTAAAGAATTAAAATATCTGGTAACTGAGTACAAAACTTTATCTTGGGCCTCAATAAAAAAAATCGTAGATTTTCATCCCCGGCTGCACTTTTTTTTTCAACCCGTCCCAATTTTTTTTTTATTAGCATTTTAAAAAATTTTATCATCTCCTTTTAGGATAACCACTAGAAAATTACTCTTATAATAATTTTTTCTTTGTTGATAATTCCAACCTTTGACGACATCATTTTTTGGGAAGCTCTCTGGGAGAGCTTCCCAAAAAATGATGACAAGTTTTGCAATTATCAAATGAGTGAAATGTGATAAAACAATTTTTGTGGTTATCCTACAACCTATTTCTGCTAGTACTGTATATATGACCCAAGTACTTTTTGGAGCCATTTATGGAGTCTTACTCCTCAAATTTTATTCCCATTTAGCTGACTAATCTCTTGTTATAGGTTTAGACCCATATCCCCTACCCCCATGCCACCAACCCACCAGTTCTTAGGACTGTTCTAGAATATCCAGTGTCCGGGTGAAATAAAAAATAAAATTCACCTGCCTTCCACAGTTTGAAAAAATGCCGATAGGATCACCGATCCAATGTCAAGTTGTGACAGCACAAAAGTGGGTTTAATCATTATCAACTTATCGTCCAGACACCAATTGTTTACAATTTACTATGTGAAGGGTCAATGTGACCTTGACCTTAAACCTGGTGATTCCAAAATAAATATGTCGCTTTCTTGCACCAATGCCAACCTACCTATGAAGTTTCATGAACGTGGGTGGAACCATTGACATATTTTCATCTGGAAACCAATTGTTTATGATTTATTATGTTTAAGGTAACTGTGACCTTGATCTTTGATCTAGCGAGTCCCCAAAAAATAGGGGTCTTTCACTCACCTAGGCCAACCTACCTATGAAGTTTCATGAATGTGGGTCAAACCATTATCAAGTTATCATCTGGAAACCAATTGTTTACGATTTACTATGTTGAAGGTCACTGTGACCTTGACCTTTCATCTAGCGAGTCCAAAATAAATAGGGTTCTTCCTCTCACTGATGCCAACCTACCTATGAAGCTTCATGAACGTGGGTCAAACCATTATCAAGCTATCATCCGGAAACCCAATTGTTTTGATTGACTATGTTCAAGGTCACTGTGAGCTTGACCTTTGACCTAGTGAGTCCAAAATAAAGATGGTTCTTCCTCTCATGAAGGCCAACCTACATATGAAGTTTCATGAATGTGGGTCAAACCATTATCAAGTTATCAACCGGAAACAAATTGTTTACAATTTACTATGTTCAAGGTCACTGTGACCTTGACATTTGAATAAGCAAGTCCAAAATAAATAGGGTTCTTCCTCTCACTGATGCCAACCTACCTATGAAGTTTCATGAATGTGGGTCGAACCATTATCAGGTTATCATCCGGAAAACAATTGTTTACGAACAAACCGTCCTCCATTCACCAAACTACAGTTAAAACTAGAAGTCCTGTCACAAACTGTGTGCTTATCAAGGCTTAATTGTGCGAAGCAATTGTGCGCAATTGCCATATCGAATGGCATCCAAAGCACGGCAGGTTCTCCTGGTTACTCATAGCAAACACAGGCAATGCTTCTGCCAGTGGACCTACGGGTTACTCGGAGGTCCATTGGCTGAAACATTGCTTGTGCACAGGCCATATGTACAGAATTTGATAGTCTTACTATGGTCATAACGCATAGATTAACGCGCCAATCGACGTGCTATTTGTGTGCATTTCATGACAGGACTTCTAGTTTTGACTGTATAAGAGGAGTTTGACTTCGTCACAACTCGACTAAAAAGGTTGGATGAAAATCTAGGATTTTTTAAAATTTTTTACTGTGACCTTACAAGAACATATTTCCCCAGTACAACTAAAAATGTCAATACAAAGTACCAATCTGTATTGAGGGTAACAACAGCATGTGCGATCATTCGATTCAGAAAGAGAACATTTTCTACTTGCACTTATCGAAGACTGATTTCATATGTTGAGGTCACTGTTTTGATAAAAGTAATTAAATGATAAATAAATCACCAACTCAGCAAAATAAACTGGACAAGATCATTTTTTGCCATGATATTTTTTTTTAGACCTACTATGCATTCAACCTGAAAAATAAAGTAAAGAAGCAGACAGCTTAAACATGACTATAAACTTTGGCAGTTATACTACAAGTGGAACAATACATTATGCACAGTTCAAGAATACATACCATGACGTCATTCAAAAAAGTCAATTCATAGATGATGAATGATTGTCAAAAGATATGTGAACAAATCAAGAAAGGGTGGAATATTGCAAGATAAATTAGTTACTGCCACCAGGTGAGTTTCTGAGATTATGTTTTGAAGTCGAGACCTCGTTTCTGGGTGTATTGAAGGTTTCGACTTCAATACACCATCTCGGAAAACCACATAGTGGTAATAACCTATATAGAACTCTCTACAATAAGAAACACTTACCATTATAATGCATCATTTGGGGTAGTGATTGTCCTGCATGTTGAGGAATGTTTGGAACAGGTGGATGCTGTGTAACTGGTTGAGAAAACTGGTGTTGATGCACACAGTGAGGTGGAGATTGTGACTGTGCATTCTGTGTTGGAGTGTTGGTTAGCACACTTGGCTCTGAAGATGGCAGATGTGCATGTGGTGACACTGCTGCAACCTTGCACTGTCCTTGAGGCAAGTTTTGTGTCTCCACCATTGGAATAAAGGAGGCTGCTGTAGCTGACAAATGTGACAAAGAGTCAGGTGATATTTCACGATCATGAGATGATGGTGTACATAAACTGGAAAATAAACTCATATTTAGCAACTTCATTCTGAAATCTCCAAGAATACGGTTACTTCTGTTTCATTATTTATATGGAAAACACCTAAATGTTGCAGTTTAACATTAACTTAACTGTAAATTATGATTAAAATGGTAAAGTTGTAAAATTGGATATCTACAGTATGGAGATTTGGAATCTCAATAGCACAATAGTCAACATCAAGATGTCATATCAAGTTATCCAGATTGTCATCTCTGATAATTCAATAAAACTACTGGAACTTTAATCAAAATTTCTGTTCTAGGGTGATTCTTTTCTTAGTGTATTCATATTCCAAAATCATATTTACCCATTTGTGACTGTTGTGAAGAAAATATTAATTGTGTTTTGAATGATTCACCAAGGGTAAAGGCCACAAGAAGAAATACAAAATGTCTTGTACCCACAAATGAGAAAACCATCAGTATCCACACCACAGCATTAGATATCCTCTTTTCAAGTTGATGATATGGTATTATGTGCCACAGTAGACCTGCTCAGCAATGTCGAAGATTTGTATTTCAATGGGAAAACAAAGAACAGAGATGCTAGTAATAATTAATACATCAAGTCAAAATCTGGAACTCTTTCCAATATATGGCTAAAAAGAACATATGCAATGAATCACAGTTTTTCAACTTGATATTCAGAATCATTCTAATGCCTATCACTCAACCCCCAAAATATCACCTCAATCATGTTTATTACGAATATTAATATGTACATTTATTTATATGGCTCAAATGTATGAAATAAAGCTTTATAATTGTTACAGCAGATAGGCAATCTTAACGTTTTTGCAAAATTCAAAACCTGAGATTATCCTGGGTATACTAGTAATGGGATCAGGACTGGTATACTAGTAAGATCTGGGATAGTAGAAGATCGAACTGTCAGCCCATTGTTTGCCCTGTTACAAAAATCATTTGATTTGCAGGCCCCAGAAACCCCAATTCCTGGAATGGAGCAGATAAATCAATGTTTGCAGTAATGAAAAGCTTTCTTCTTGCACCTTAAGAACACTGAATTCCGATTTTTAGTATGTTACCAGGAGTTTTACGAAATTCTGAATCTTTACCCTTTAACAAACACAAAGCCCAAAAAAACGATATTCAAAACTGCCTCATTGAGCTCAGTCCAATGAGTGGTCATAAAGTATGCTTCTGAGGCAAAAAAAAAATGAAAAATTTGGTGTTATTTAACCCTTTACCTAACATGAAAAGCAGACACACTTGCAAAAAAAATTTCTTGAATAACTAATTTTTTTCATTTTTTGTCTCAAAAACATAGGTTATGACCCCTCGTTGGAACGAGCTTGATGACTCATTCCAATGAGGGGTCATAACCTATGTTTTTGAGACAAAGTAATGAAAATTAATTGGCGATTTTTGAGAATAGCACTGTCCGGTTTTGGCCATTACATTGGGTAAAGGGTTAAGATTGTTTGCATGTCTGCTATTTGTGTTGTGTGAAGAGTTTAATTCCTTCCATGCTAATGGCAGATATTCCTGCCCAGAACAGGAAATCTCTTGCCTTTAAAATAGGTAAAATTTGATGATATTTAACCAAAATTTCCCCTGTAATTTGTATAGACTTGTTGACCAATGATTTGTAATATTTTAAAATTGCTCAGCGGGTTAAGTGTTAAGACACCTGAATCTAACATCGGACATAGCCCTTTCATCGTACTCAGTAATCTTCCTATGTTATTATTTCCACTTCGATACCAATTCCACTTCGATACCAATGAATTTGAAAATTATCTCTCTTGAATGATAAATGTGAAAACAGATTTTTTATCACTAACATCATCATCTAATCCATTTTAGAAAGAAAGGTGATCAGTTGATCAAAATAGCATTGTCACATATTGCCATTCAGAAAGATAAAACTTGAATAACCCTTTAGCTAACCCAAGCTCGGTCCAATGAGGGAAGCAAACATTTTTAAAAATTAAAAAAATTTAGATGGTGATTTTTGTGAACAGCGCTCATCGGTTATGGCCATTATGTTGTAAAGGGTTAAAAAATGAATACATTGAAAACTAACGTCTATAAAAAGCCCATTGACAATAATACTAAACATATATTTGGACTCCAAACTGGAACAAGCTCATTCCAAAATGGCATAAGCTAATAATCTGAGGACATTATTTTGGAAGAAAAAGTTAGCAGATCTCTTGTAGGTCTCCATCAGAAGTAACTGCATGACAGTCAAACACATTCTATTGAACAAGCTACATATCAAGTCTGGACTGTCATACCTCTTATCTGTGGAATCTTGAACTGAAAACTGACAAGACAGAAGTTGACAATGACAACTGAGACAATGGACAAAATATCATGGCAACTTCTACATGCTTTCCTTGCTTGAAAGAGGGTCAGTGAGAAATAAAATTAGTTAACCCTTTACCCAACGTTAACGGCCAAAACTGGACAGCGTTATTCACAAAAATCACTATTCAATTTTAATTATATTTTTCATTTTTTGTCTCAAAACCATAGCTATGGTTTCGACGCAAACAGTAAAAAAAATTAGTTATTCAAGAATTTTATTTGCAAGTGTCGTCTGCTTTTTGTGTTAGGTAAAGGGTTAAGAGATATTTATGAGTACCAACAGGGCTGATTTGTCCTACTTGTTAGGTAAAAGGTTAATCCTTTAGGGTCTATTATGACTTTAATCACTTTTTTCTACTACAAAACAAGTACCTCAACATTTATGTTACCTTCAAACTACCTTGACAGTTGTTTCTAGTCACGACTTGTCTAGAAACAACTACAAAGTGACAGAATGTTGACTGTCAAAATATAGCACAAATGTTTAAAAATCTCCAGCCCTTAAAATATCCACAGAGAAGGATTGTTTACCTGTCACCATCAGCAAGTGATTTATTAACTGTAGAGATATATGTATTCACAGAAGTTATGGAGGTGATGCATGGTGTGTCCACAGATGGACAGCTCAAATTAAGTTTTTGTGATGTTATATTTGACAACTGATCAAGTTCAGATTCCTCAATGGCTGTAACAGACGATGAAGAGGACACTGGCAATAGATCACCGCCTTTCATACTAATCTTTTTATTCTTTGTTCTGTACCTGAAAAAAATAAATAGTTGCATTCAGCATTACTCTCAATTAGTGCCAGATATATATAACACAATTCTCTCTCAACTTGCAAATTTGAATCTTTACAAAACTTTTAGTTTAATATTTCATCAAAAATGAAACAAAAATTCCAAGTACAGGTATATTTTCAAAAATTATTTTTTTTAAAAACGTACCAAATCTGCGTAATAGATCTGACCAAGTCAGAGCGGAATTTAAAATTTGCAAAACACAATAAGGTAATAAGCCATTTGTAAGAAGACTAGGGGCAGGGCCCAATTTGAGGGGTGACCCAAAGACTGTTGTATTTGAGTAACCCTTTCCAACATAAATAAATTGAAGAATTTTCAGAAAAATTTATTTTTTTAAAAAAGCCAAACTACATAGAAATGGCTGGGGAAAACGAAAAGGGAAGGATAACACTGAGCAGACATATAGTACAAATAAATATCAATGGTGATCAGTTCAGGAAATGACCCAAAAATGGATATAACAAGTGATTGTAATTTATGAAGATAATTTAGAAAGTGTAGTGCTAAAACCTAATCGAATCCAAATTCATCTGCCATCCTTCCTAATCATGTCGATGTTGTTATTGCAGGTCTTTTTCTCCTTGATCTGGTGTTTGAAGTCATCAAAACAGTGAAATATTGGACTGTTTGCGAAAGGGTCAATCAAAAGAATGACTACTGGTGGAAATGGAGGACACTTCCTTGGCTCTGCACATGTGCACATGCTATTTATGGAGTTCCAGACAGGACTCTAGTTATCTGTTACTTTGGCTTAATTTTTTTTAGGAGTGTGTGTGTGTGTGCGTGGGAGAGTCTAAATTAACCCTTTACCCAACAAATTGGCCACATCCACCCACAAAATATGCAAATTCAGCAGCTGAAAAAATATTAATTTTCAAAAAATTTCAACAAAACAATAACATGTGACCCCTCTTTGGAACGAGCTCATCGAGCTCGTTCCAACGAGGGGTCACATGATATGGTTTTGTTAAAAAAAAAAAAAAAAATGATATTTAAAATAATAGATTTTGATGTCGTCTGCATTGGGTAAAGGGTTAAGCATTTGGCCTGAATTCTAGTGAATCAAGACTCAGCATGTCTGGCTGAGCCAGTGGTAATGGTGGATAAAAAATTGAAAATATTGATCAAATTTTAAATATTCATAAATATACCACACTATACCAGGGTGGGGTACAGAGACTAATATTCCACATTAAATCAAAATTTTTGTATTCTTGCAGACAATGGCTTTGAATTCCTAAAGCACTTCCACCTCTTGTTTTGTGCAAGTTTTAAAGTCATACCTTGAAGTAAGCTTTACTGCATACACAAGGGACAAAAGCATAATAGTCGAACAATCTCTTTTTTCCCCCAACAATTTTGCAGGTAAATAAACAATGTTTCTTTAGTTTTTTAATGTGAAAGCTTTATGTATGATACAGTACTGAAATGTACACTCATTTGACCAAAGTTTGATGCAACTATGGTGAAATATTCATACACTCCACAACTATTCACTATTCAATCATACAGTGATATTTAAAAAGTACCAAAACTCAGCATCAACATTTCAATACCCTGAAGGCCTATAAATTACATTAAACCATTTCAAAGATTAATGAAAGTGTAAATGACACAGTAGCTCAACTTGTTAAGACAGGTACATGTATAGTATGTGACACAGCAATGACAAACATCTAGGTAATGACCTGATAACAAAGGTACATATAAAGTATTGTAACGGTCAGTACATAAATACTGACCGTAGCCTGTAACAAATGTACAGGTAAAGTATTGTAAAGGTGGGTGACAGTCAGATGCTAAACTAGAAAAGAAATCTTTGAGTCCCAGAGTGGGTCTCACTGAACCCCAAAATATTTGTTCTCATAGCACAGTGATAACAAAGGCACCCCAAAACACACTCGTTCCTGTCCCAAGGTGAAAACAAAGGTACCCAAGAAGTTTCGTGAAGATCAGTTCATAAATACGAGCTGTATAGAAGTTGTGACAAAAAACTGATTAGACCTAATTTCGGTACAAAATGGCCACTGGCAGCCATCTTGAATTTTGGACCACACCCAGAATCTCTTGTTCCTGTCCCAAGGTGATAACAAAGGTACCCAAGAAGTTTCGTGAAGATCGGTTGATAAATACAGCCTCTAGCCCGAGCCGTATTGACATGTGCACTTACAGTGTATAAGTTGCACTGAATAAATCAAAGTTCATCTAATTTGCATAATTTCTGCAAGAGAAAAAAACCCGTACTATATGTGATGTATTCCATGTTACTAAACATTCCTACAAAAATTTATTCAAATCAGAACTTTCATACAGAAGTTCTTTACAAAAGACTGATTGCACTAATTTTGGTACAAAATGGCTGCTGGTGGCCATCTTGAATTTTGGACCGCACCCAGAAACACTCGTTCTCGTCCCAAGGTGATAACAAAGGTACCCAAGACATTTCGTGAAGATCCGTTCATAAATACAGACTCGAGCCCGAGCCGTATTGACATGTGTACTTACTGTGTGTAAGTAGCACTGAAAAAATCAAAGTTCATCTAATTTGCATAATTTACGCACAAGAAAAAAACCCGTATTATATGTGATGTATCCCATGGTACTAAACATTCATACAAAAAATTATTCAAATCAGCACTTTCATATGGAAGTTCTGCGCAAAAATCTGATTGCACCTAATTTTGTACAAAATGGCTGCCAGCGGCCAACTTGAATTTCGGATCGGACCCCAAAACACTCGTTGTCATTCCACGGTCATAACAAAGGTACCCAAGAAGTTTCGTAAAGATCGGTTGATAAATATGGCCTCTACCCTGAGCCGTATTGAATTGTTGACGGACAGACGGATGACTGGCCGTGGCATAAGCTTAAATTTGGCTTTGCCAAAGTTAAGCTAAAAAAACCAATTTTGTGAACATTATGATAGTTCTGAAAAAGGTAACAAATGACTACCACGGGCAATTCAAATAAATTCCCATGCTCTTTGCCTATGATATAGCAATACTTAATTGGCAGAGTGCTACAAGCCCATATTTAGGAAGCACTCTCAGCCCTCGAAATTCACTACGGCAAATAGCAGTGCCATAGAAAAATACCACACTAGTTTGAATTTGTAATGGTAAATGATTGCTGTAGTAAAATGGTCTATCAATGTGGTTGTGAGCACAGAGCCATGGTAGATAATGGGTGTCAATGAAAGCAAAAGCTGGCCTTGTATTCATTCCAATGCGATGCTTCAACAAGCCATGTCCACTGATATAAATATCAATGATGGCACAGCATAAAATATGCATGGAATTCAAAAATGTGTGTCGCTCTCCAGGCTGTAAGAATAGCATTGTCAGAATTTGCTTTTGAAGGCACGTGCCAGTGTTTGCACCTTGAAGTTTGTTTTCAATACTACAGTCAATTGCAACACTAAAGTGTGAGTAATTTTTGCAGCCCTACATTCCCGCATAAACTTCTGAAATTATATTGGCTGTGTAAGCTAATTATGCATGCGTGCCTGGAAACGAGACTGCTGAGGATGCTCGGAAAGCACTGAACACTTCCTACTTTCATTTTAACACAACATGCACTCACTTCATAATAAGGATATATAATAATATGTGGCAAATAATTGTCGTTATATGAGCTCAGTTATTCTAGATACATTTATGCTATTGTATCCATGGGTATTTTGACACTTAGCTTCGAAGGATAACAGGATTTATCATGCTAATTACTTCAGAGAAAATTAGGAAATTTGTATTATTTTTTAACAGGCTGTCTCCTTTCGCTCGTGATCCATGCATACACAGTTTAATGGATAATCAAATGATAGAACTCCATGTCGCAGTGTGTATCATATGTGGGGGAAAGCTAGGATTATCTTCATGTAGATGGGGCTTTTTGTAGGGAGACTTAGAGTTGGTGAAACTAGTAGCAAAACTCACTGCACTGCTTTGAATAGGATTTTTAAGTAAATCAAAAAACAAACAACACAAATAATACCTTCATTTTAATTCCTTAAAACAAGTGCCGTAGTAACTGCCCTAGTAACCGTTTTTTTTTACGACAGCAGTATATTGCCGTAGTAGAATACTACCAATTTCAAGGACTGCACTCTAAAGTGCAGCTACCACAATGTAAAGGCTTCACATTCTATCGACATACTTCATATTATATTGAAGTGAATTTATTTCATCTGTATGAATTTGCATTGCTACAATTTATGGGAGAGTGACTGTGGGCACTCTCGCATAAATTGTAACACAGCAAAGATATGTGAATGAATTTTGACGACCAAACAAAAAAATTTAGCACTCTATCAGTTAATGAGCAGATTGAACAAAAAAAATGGACACCCTATTTCTATCGAGACAAATAATCAATGGAAAACAATCATACAACAAACGTGAACAGGCCTGTATTAGGAGTTCAGAACAGACTACTCACTTCTCCATTTCATCCTGTGAATGAGCAAATGTGCATTTAATGTATCTTGGACACACACCATTCATTGTCATATCTCTGCACATACTGGTCTTGTACCGGGCACTAAAATTTGCATTTATTTCTGTTCTGTTACTCTCATTTTTCTTTATAAAATCTATTAAACATATCACAACTGTTTTCACTGATTTCATAAATGCCTCCAAGTTTTCCCATGATGGAGCAGGTGCATCTAAATAAAAACAGAAATAGTTGAGAATTCTAGCAACAATTTCCATGCCCTTATAATATATTAGTACAATCGAATCCTGTTAATTGAATAGCCACTTTATCAGAGAAAAATATTCAATTAACAGGATATAAAAATGAAAGTGTCAATGACACTGTAGCTCAACTTGTCAAGACAAAGACATGTACATGTATAGTATGTGACACAGCAATGACAAACATCTAGGTAATGACCTGATAACAAAGGTACATATAAAGTATTGTAACGGTCTGTACATAAATACTGACCGTTGCCTGTAACAAATGTATAGGTAAAGTATTGTAAAGGTGGGTGACAGTCAGATGCTGAACTAGAAAAAATCTTCGAGTCCCAGAGTGGGTCTGACTGAACCCCAAAATATTTGTTCTCATAGCACAATGATAACAAAGGCACCCCAAAACACACTCGTTCCTGTCCCAAGGTGAAAACAAAAGTACTCAAGAAGTTTTGTGAAGATCAGTTCATAAATACGAGCTGTATAGAACTTGTGACAAAAAACTGATTGGACCTAATTTCGGTACAAAATGCCCACTGGCAGCCATCTTGAATTTTGGACCGTACCCAGAAACACTCATTCTCATCCCAAGGAGATAACAAAGGTACCCAAGAAGTTTTGTGAAGATCGGTTCATAAATACAGCCTCTACCCTGAGCCGTATTGACATGTGTGCTTACATTGTGTAAGTAGCACTGAATAAATCAAAGTTCATCTAATTTGCATAATTTCTGCACGAAAAAAAACCCCTTACAATATGTGATGTATTCCATGTTACTAAACATTCATACAAAAATTTATTAAAATCAGAACTTTCATACAGAAGTTCTATACAAAAGACTGATTGCACTAATTTTGGTACAAAATGGCTGCTGGTGGCCATCTTGAATTTCGGACCACACCCAAAAACACTCGCTCTCATCCCACGGTGATAACAAAGGTACCCAAGAAGTTTCGTAAAGATTGGTTCATAAATATGGCCTCTAGTCTGAGCTGTATAGAAGTTGTGTACAAAAAACTGATTAGACCTAATTTCGGTACAAAATGGCCACTAGCAGCCATCTTGAATTTTAGACCGCAGCCAGAAACACTCGTTCTCGTCCCAAGGTGATAACAAAGGTACCCAAGACATTTCGTGAAGATCAGTTCATAAATACAGACTCTAGTCTGAGCCGTATTGACATGTGTACTTACTGTGTGTAAGTCGCACTGAAAAAATCAAAGTTCATCTAATTTGCATAATTTTTGCACGAGAAAAAAACCTGTATTATATGTGATGCATCCCATGGTACTAAACATTCACACAAAAAATTATTCAAATCAGGGCTTTCATATGGAAGTTCTGTGCAAAAATCTGATTGCACCTAATTTTGTACAAAATGGCTGCCATCGGCCATCTTGAATTTCGGACCGGACCCCAAAACACTCGTTCTCGTCCCACGGTGATACCAAAGGTACCCAAGAAGTTTCGTAAAGATCTGTTCATAAATACGTCCTCTAGCCCGAGCCGTATTGGCATTTGCACTTACAGTGCTGAAGGTAACCCCAAAAAACATCAAAATTAGTCTAATTTGCACAATTTAAGTACGAGAAAAAAACCCGTATTATATGTGATGTATCCCATGGTACTAAACATTCATACAAAAAATTATTCAAATCAGAGCTTTCATATGAAAGTTCTGTACAAAACACAGATTTCTGCATCGTCGGTACAAAATGGCAGCTGGCAGCCATCTTGAATTTCGGATCGCACCCAAAAACACTCGTTCTCGTCCCACTGTCATAACAAAGGTACCCAAGAAGTTTCGTAAAGATCGGTTCATAAATATGGCCTCTAGCCCGAGCCATAGCAGCTTGGCACTTACAGCTCTGAAAGTAACACTAAATAAATCAAAGTCAGTCTAATTTGCATAATTTACGCACGAGAAAAAAACCCGTATTATATGTGATGTATCCCATGGTACTAAACATTTATACAAAACTTTATTCAAATCAGAACTTTCATACAGAAGTTCTGTACAAAAAACTGATTTTTGCATCATCGGTACAAAATGGCCACTGGCAGCCATCTTGAATTTCGGACCACACCTAAAAACACTCGTTCCCGTCCCAGGGTCATAACAAAGGTACATAAGAAGTTTCGTAAAGATCGGTTCATAAATACGACCTCTAGCCCGAGCCATAGCCAATTGTTGACGTACGGACAGACGGACAGACGAACGGACGGACAGACGGACAGACGGACGACGGGCCATGACAATAGCTCAAATTTGACTTCGTCAAAGTTGAGCTAAAAATGGGTTTTTTGTCTCAAAATTGAACAAAACGCATAAAAAAACAAAAACTTTTTTCCAAATTTTGGTCCACAATTTCCATGTTGGAACTGAATCCAAAATTTTCAGGCCCCAATTTTTTTTTTTTCTTCTCAAAATTGAACAAAATGCTTAAAAAATCAAAAAATATTTTTTATTTCGAATTTTGGTCCTAAATTTCTAAGTTTGAACCAAACCCAAAATTTTCAACCCAGGGACCCAATTTGAACAAACTTGAATCTGACCCCCCTAGAGATGATGTATACGTTTGCAAACGTTAAAGGATTCTGATTAGTGGATCTGAAGAAAATTTTTAAAGAAATTTACTCCTATTGCACTAAGTTAAAATAGGGACCCCAAATATTAACTGACGAACTTGATTTGAACAAATTTGAATCTGGCCCCCCCTAGAGATGATGTATACCAAATATGAGAGGATTCTGACTGGTGGATCTGAAGAAGAAGATTTTTAAAGAAATTTGCTCATATTGCACTAAGTTAAAATTCGGGCTCTACCAAATATGAGAGGATTCTGCATGGTGAATCTGAAGAAGATTTTTGAAGAATATTCCACGTATTGCACAAAGTTAAAATTTGGGCTCCCATAGGGAGCCCAAATATTAACCCAGCGACTCGATTTGAACAAACTTGAATCTGACCCCTTACAGATTTTTAAAGAAATTTCCTCATATTTCACTAAGTTAAAATTTGGGCTCCTACAGGAAGCCCAATTATTAACCCAGGGACTTGATTTGAACAAACTTGAATCTGCCTCCCCTACAGATGTTGTATACCAAACATGAAAGGATTCTGACTGGTGGATCTGAAGGTTTTTAAAGAAATTTCCTCAAATTACACCAAGTTAAACTTTGGGCTCTAATAGAGAGCCTAAATACCATCTCAGGGACCCAATTTGAACAAACCTGAATCTGACTCCTCTAGAGATATTGTATACCAAATATCAACTGGTGAATCTGAAGAAGATTTTTAAAGAATATTCCACATATTGCGCTAAGTTAAAATTTGGGCTTCAACAGAGAGCCCAAAACTTAACCCAGGGACTCGATTTAAACAAATTTGAATCTGACCCCCCTAGAGATGTTGTATAACAAATACGAAAAGATTCTGACTGGTGGATCTGAAGAACAAGATTTTTTTGAATTTTTGAAAAAAGTTATGGGTGCTATCAGAGTTATGCCTCTTGTGGTGCCCCCTGTGGGCGTGGCAACTTTATTTGAACAAATTTGAATTGACATATGATAAGGAACATGCGCACCAAATTTGGTTCAATTTGGTCCAGTAGTTTGTGAGAAGTTGGTAATGTAAAGTTCAAAATGAACGATGACGGACGACGACGAAAGACAGACAGCAAGTGATAAGTTAAGCTCCCTTCGGTGAGCTAATAAAAGCCACCCTCCCTCACTGATTTGAAAAATAAATGCTCGAGAACAAAATTAATTTTTTTGTTTAGCCTGATAAAATTAGGTTGGAATATACAGAAAACACTGTGTTAAATATACTGCATTCTTCATCAGACTCCAAGTACTTTCAAAGTTGAAAAATGACTCAGTTGAGATAAAAACAATTCCGGAATTAAAAACAGCTGATCAAATAAATGACAAGTAAAGATTGTTTTAACTTAAACTTACCTGAACTTGGATCAATGTTTGCTAAAAAGTCCAGATTTCTATGATACCTTTGCAAATTATGTGGATCACCACTTCTTTGCAGTACTATTGCTAGTTCATTAATACTCTGTGTGAAAGACTGGGGTGTCTGTAACTAAAAATAAAAGTGAATCATTAGGTCCCATAAAGAAGATCTTCTGTTTCTCAGGCCATTTTTTGTAAAATTGCATATGGGCAGGCGGTTTTTTATTTTATTGTTGTAATTATTTCTTTCTTAACAAAAGTTCATGTTCTTGGTTTGCTTTATGTTTTAGGCTTCATAATCTACAGAATAGCTTGGGTGGTGGTGTATTTCGTCCCTTGAGTGCAAGAAGGCTTTGCTATGCTAAAGCATTGCAATGCCTTGTTGCATTCAAGGGACAAATGTAACAATTGTATTAACTTGGATAAAATATCAGGCAAAAACCATTTAATTTTTATTTTTTTAAGGCTGCATTGGTTATAAAAAGAGAGCATGCAGCAGCCAAAAGGACCATGTGGGAGGGCCTGAGAAACATATTTTTAACTTCTTTAGGCCTTATTATGGGATTATATGATATCTTATGACTAAAAGGATTCTGATTTGAAGCATTTCAAACAACTGTATATTCACATAATCCTTAAGGGGCTGGAGATTTTTTTCATTTTTGCTACACTTAGCCAGTCTACATCATCTGACTTTACAGTTGTTTCCAGACGTGTCTTGCCTTCCTACATAGGCATCCAAGACTTGTCTACAAATAAATGCCAGGTACTCCAAATTTAACTTGCAACTTTACTCAGATTCTGCATGTTGGGCACCTGTTCTGTTGCAGTAAAAAGTAATCAAATTCAGAATAAGGCCTTTAACTGGTAGAATGCCAGGGTTCTTTTAACCTCTTTGGGAAAGGGTCCGGGGTCCACGCAAATGGGAAAATGCCTGTCATGAAGGCTCCAATTGAGAATTTGTTTGGAAGAAGATACACACAAAGAATAAGAAATGTTACCTTCATATTGAGCTGAGAACATTAATACAGAAGCTACTACATGTACAGTACATGTAAGTTTAATAACAAACAGTCACATGAAATTATGATCAGTCTTTGTAATCTGTATTATAAATTATTGTATTTGCTACACTTGGACAGTCTACATTCTGTGGCTTTGCAGTTGTGGCTAGGCAATACTTGGCCGCCTATATAGGCAGCCAAGACTTGCCTAGAAACAACTGACAAGGTTCTTGGGATGTAACTTGCAAATGTATCTAAAACTGCCTGTTGAGGAATATGTTTTGTTGCAGTAAAAAATGATTTAAAGTAAAAATAAGGCCTTCAAGACTTGAAGAATTCAATTTTCATTTGAGTGAGGAATGAGATTAGGAAATTTTTGGTTTGAATTGGGAAAAATCATGCCAAAATGCCATTGGGAAAGGGTCCCATATTCAGACCCTGTAGACACCCAAAACAATCCCTGAATGCTAAATTATTTTTAAAAGGTGATTTGTAACTACAGCTGCATGGTATACCAGTAATTACCGTTATTGAGAATGATACCGGATGAATACCGGTATTGTGTTAAAAGTACAGGTATATCTTAAGAAACAGTACTGCATCAAATTATCGAAGTTGAAGTCGATATATATTACTGGGAGGAAAAACAGTCACTGTATTCTCTATCATTTCCCAGATGTCAATCATACCAGCAATTTGAAACTGAAACTGAAAGCTGAATAGTTTGGGAGTGCATCAAATTCAGGGAATGAATACTTTCACACATTTGAGTATGTAATCTCACGTTTTCCCATGTGGATAATAAAATTACTCACAAAATCATCATAGGGAGTGTTTGTTTTATTTATTCTATTCCTCTCAAAAACAGATAAAACCTTAAGCCAAGATGATCAACATTTACATCAACACTGTCATTGTGAACTTTGAACTTATGACTATTAATAAGCTGTTCAATGGCAATGAAAGCGTGGGTT
Source organism: Pictodentalium vernedei (assembly GCA_031216915.1). Taxonomy (NCBI): domain Eukaryota; kingdom Metazoa; phylum Mollusca; class Scaphopoda; order Dentaliida; family Dentaliidae; genus Pictodentalium; species Pictodentalium vernedei. The sequence continues at coordinate 305,233,998 of CM062291.1, read as the reverse complement.
GGATGTCCCTGTCACTTTTCGTCCCAGTTTTAAAACAATGACAACCAGCAATCTAAAACGTAACTAATTTTAGTCGAGTTTTCAAGGGTTGGTCGTCAGGTGGGCGGTCGGTCCTTTTTTCTTTTAACTTGGTTGTTTCTGGACAGATTTCAATAATATTTGGTATGTGACTCGATATGCATGTTCAACACCTGATGATGCGAAATATGACATGTCCATACTTTTCCACAAGAGTTATGGCCCTTTGTTAAAACGGAGTAATTTTTAGCTTGATAACTTCAACAAACGTCAACTGATTTGACCGATATTGGGCACATGGATTTTAATGAGCAATGTCTTGATCGAGTTCAGAAATGAGCTCAGTCGATGCATGGTTTTCACAAGAGTTTTGGCCCTTTGTTAAAATCGACAGCATGATAACTTCAACAAACGTCAACTGATCTGACTGATATTTGGCACATGGATTTTAAGGAACAATGTCTTCATTGAGTTCAGAAATGAGCTCTGTCGATGTATGATTTTCACAAGAGTTATGGCCCTTTGTTAAAATAGACTAATTTTGAGCTTGATAGGGCGATAACTTCAACAAATGTCAACCGATTAGTGATGAACCGATAATCTGAATCGGCAATCGGAACAGGGCATAAAATCCGACGCGAATCCGCGAATCCATTCGCGTAAATATTCGCGCAAACGAAATCACGCGAATCTGTGTGGATTCGCCTACCAACATTGCATAGATTCGCGCAAGAAGAGGGGTTAAAACTGAATAGCGTTGTGCCAAAAGTCGAGACAATAAATTGAATTTAACACGAACGGAAACTGCACATGTCTGTTGTCGATTTCATAATAACAGAACTGAGCCGCGGTTTTTGCTGTCACATACACTTTGATGTCTCTGAATATGTTGCTAATAGAATTATTTCGCCACTACCAACCCCACTCCACAAACTGCCAGTCATCTGAAATAAATAGTTTGGAAGTTCTAATAACCCGAAGTCACGCCTCTCCCCGTCAAACAAAACTGTAAAATGATTAATGACTCCACCTCCCGCTTCAGAATGATGTCTGTCAATTATCTACAAACCGTCTCGTGTGTCTCTCGCTTGAAAACGGTACAAATTTATGGCTTTAAAGTTTTGTTTTATTTGTAATCGCCAATTAGTTCCTATCGTATCATGGCGTCTAAAAAAATCTCCAAGAAAGCTGTAGAAAAGTGGCCTGAAGCTGTGTGCCAAAATTTTGACTTTTACGATGATCCAACTGACAATACAAAAATCTATAAGGCAGTATGCCGAATTTGTGCAAAAAACGGAGAATCAATTTCTGAAAAATTTAAAGGGCAGATAGGTAAAGATATCGCCGTTTATTCCCACGGAACGAAATGTTTGTTACTTCCAAACTTACAGCGCCACATAAAAAGCTCAGCTCATGAAATGTGTTTTGAGAAAGAATACCAAAAACCACTACCACAGACGTCAAAAGACTCGAAAAATGATCAGCCGGCCAAACCTTCCCAATCACAACCATTGATTGTTTCATCATTCGGTTCAGCCGAGAGAGAAAGTGTGACACGGCTCTCAAAACTTTTGAGAATATGTTGGTTTTTGGCAGAAAATGAGCAGCCGTTTGCAGACTTTCCAAAACTATGTAATCTCGCAGCAGAGCTGGACGTTGTTGTTCCAAATGCATATGTATCAGCGACAGCTTGCCATGTTTTCATCCATTTACTCGCACAAAAAATCAACGAGCACATTCGAGAAATAATCGAAAATGCCAAATTTTTCAGCTTCCTCGTTGATGGCAGTTCAGTTTTCAAGAGAAAATTGACACACGAAGCAGAAATGATATATATCCGCACAGCGAATAATCTCAAAGTTCGTGTGGATTTTTTCAACATGCAATCCATGATATCTTACAACAGCGTGAATGCAGAAAATTTGTTTCACGCCGTCATGCTGAATTTGCTCATGGTAGTAGAAGGGAAGCCTAAATGGGCGCATTTGGATGTTCCAAAAGCAAATCTCATAGAGTCCTTTGACACATATAAGGAGAAGATGGTGGGAGGCGGCGCAGATGGAACAAACGTTAATTTCGGAAATAGGAATGGTTTAATGACTAAATTCAAAATGCTGTACCCCTGGTTCATAGCAGTTCACTGCTTCAGTCATCGCTTCGAACTTTGTATTGCAGATTCTGTCAAAGATGTCAAGGAGTTTAGTGACATTGACACCTTTCTCGACGAACTTTATAGACATTTTAAATATTCGCCCCTGGAGTGGTCGTTGGTGCAAAATATTGCAACTGAAACTATGAACTGCAGTGTAACTAAGCCCCCCAAATCGTCTGGAACGCGGTTCATTGAATTTCGCATGCGAGCCCTGACAGCATTGTTTGATAATTGGGGGCCACTGTTTTTTCATTTTTCAAACTCCTCCCAAACAAGAAAAGACACGGTTGCCGATGGATTCTTGAAAACCCTGATGGACGGACGTTTCCTTGTCTTAGCTGCCGCCTATTTTGACGTGTTAGGTGTCTGCAGTAAGATTTGTGTAGCTCTACAGGCAGCTACTGATAGCATAGCAAGTGCGTGCCAGAACATTCACACTTTAAGAATGGAATTACAACTTCTAGCTGAGAATGATGACAATCTTTTTTCAACCAAAGAAAATAGTATTTGCAAGCTATTAACTGATTCTCCCATTTCTGTGAACCCACCCCTGGGAATAAAGGCAACCCGTAGGGCGGAACAAAACTTCGTCTTTAAGGACGTGAAATTTCGGGTTAGATCAAAAGACCGTGTGAGAAAACGGAAAGTAGATGAAAAAAGTGAAGTAGAATCCAGGAGATACACTGAATACGATGAGCCAGTAAAAGTCAAAGTTATTGAGTCTGTTCACACGGCTGTAATAAAGCAGCGGAAATTATTGTGCTCAAAAATTATTGAAAACAGTCTAGTTCGTTTTGAGGAAGTTGAAAATAAGGCTGAAGTTTTGGCACACTTGGAATGGCTTGATGCACAGTCTTGGCCTGTTTGTGATGATGACAGCACATTATTGAGTCAAGAAGACAGAACACGAATTACAAATTTTCTGAACGACGATGTTGAGAAAGTGGCAAACCATTTTGAAATACCTCTTGCTAAGTACCAGGTAGATGTTAAGGCGGCATTGAAGGAATTTGCACACTTGAAAATTGCTAGAGCAACATCGAAAGCGCAACAAAAGCTCACTTTTGAAGAATACTGGCCTTATGTGAATTCCAAATACGGCAAATACTGTAAGAACTTTCTAACAGTAGTGGAGCTGGTACTGTGTTTGCCATTTACCCAGTCAATTGTTGAGAACGGGTTCTCTAGTAAGATGAGAATAGCTACAGATTGGAGGCAAGGTTTATCAGATGATACCATTAATGACTGTTTGACATTTTCGATAAACTCCAAGAGTGTAACTAGGAGGAAGACTGAGATAATATCATCTACTGCTCAAGAGTTTGTTAGTGGTGCTGGTTCCACACATAAAGGTCTCAAGAAAAGACGGATTAGAAACCTTGCTAAGACTTTACATATACAACATGATGGTTCTGACTATCCCAGCAGCAGCAAAAGTGACACTGAGAGTGAATGAACGCATGTGTCTAACTTTCCCAGTAGCGGTCAGACATAGACTACCCTGAGTTTCCTGACATTTTCTAGTTTGTTTCATTTGTTCTGAAGTTTAGAATAAACTTTTAAGTGATCATAGTCAAAACGTGAAGAAAAAACGGTTCAGTGCTGCAAGTAATTTAATTTTTTTGTGTTCTGGAATTACGAGTCGAAGCTTAGACAGAAAATTAAAAATCATTCATTCAGCATCGATCATTTATTCTGACAACAAATTCCACAGGTTATCACTCAGTTGACTATCTAATCCTAGTTGCCAGTCGCCCGTATTCCCATGGATTGTATCTCTGAAGATAGTGACCATGACAGTTTAAAATTGATTCTTGTTGCCAGAAGCATACAAATATTGCAATCAATAGCACCAGCTAGATGCAGCGCTGCTGATATCCATATTTGTATGCTTTTGCACAGAAATGCTCTATCTATTTTGAGCTGTATTTGACTCATGCTTCTTGATTTCCTTCCGCATTACTTCAGGCTTTGGTGGCTACTCAGTGATATGTAGAAACCCCGGGGTCATCACGTCAACTTAAAACATGGCTCAAACCGACGGACCAGAAGAATAATAGCACAAGTAGACTGCAATACTACAAATATCTGGGAACATTTTCAACGAAACCTCACCAATATGGATGTCAGTATAATACACTCGATGAGCGGTTTACAGCGATATCCATATTGGTGAGATTTTATTGATAAAATGTGACATTTTGATTTATTTTTGAAAAAATCTGTCGTGTCTGAAGAAACCCCGTTGTCATGACTTTCTTACCGTGTTCCAGTATTAGTAAGTTGAGCTTGGTTGAACTCAGAAGATTAATTGAAATAAACTCTGCTGCAAGTCCACACAGTTAGAGTTTTATGGCATGCCCTGGCTTCAGCCCTTGTGTATTCATGTTAATTCTCCACACAGACAAATAATTTGTTTGTGTGGAAAGTAAACATAAATGCTTTTAAATAAAAATGAACCGTGGCTGATAACCGAGTACTTGCAAACTCGGACATGCGTATATGCTGGTTGATTTCGCCGGTCTAAAGTCGTCAGCTGAGGTCAGGTGAGAAGGTTCTCTTTATGAGAGAGAGAGAGAGAGACAGACAGACAGACAGACAGACAGGCAGAGAGAGAGAGAGAGAGTTTTTGTGTATTTGAAGATTTCAGAAATCTCCCAACACCCAACCCCCCCCCCCCCCCCCTCTCTCTCTCAAATTCATTAACTTTCAAAACTGGAAGTCGTCAGGTTGTGTATAGATCTTAATAATTAAACAATTCAAACAAATAGATACCAATTATATCTTTATTGGAAGAATATGTACAAGACTATCATAAAAGCATTAACTGGTTGTAGGACTTGACACTGGAGCAAATATATGGTGATCCCCAAAATATCGTATAAAATACGAAGATTCGTCGACAATGTGGGCCGAAAAGCCCAGAGCGTAATCCGAGTGCAATAATTAACGAAGCATGTAATTCACACTTCGGGAATGATCGTACCGAAACTTTCGGTACGATCATTCCCGAAGTGTGAATTATATGTTCAAACGGAGTTATGCCACTCAGCTATTTTTGTCCGGAAATGACAATGCGTAAGTTTGTCAAACTGAAAGGGAATTTCCAGATTATATCTTTAGCTTTTCTTGGTTGCGCCATTACACATCCGACCACGATGCATTGGAAGGATTGAAATTGGATTTGGAATGTATCACGGGTACCACACACTCACAGATAATAAGTTTCCATGGATAAAGCATTTTCAGATTTAGCAATTTTACGCAATCACCATGGCATAAGGGCTAAGGTAAGTCAATTCGTTGAGTGAAGGGATTACACAACCTGGAAATTGAAACATTCGTCCATAAAAATGGTCATTTTTGCCGTGTAAAAATCTCTGCATTTTTAGCTGAAAAGTCACCAGAGAGCACCATTTGAATGACCAATTTAAAAATTTTCCTGGGGGGGAACCCCCCCCCCCCCCCCCCCCCCTTAGAAAGCTTGTGCCTGCGGCACTCGCGGCAGATGCCTTCGGCATCTGCATGCCACTGTGGATTCGCGTGGCCAAATCTGCGTGAATCCATTGGGATTCTCGCAAAAATGCACGGATTTTATGCCCTGCGGAACCAATTATGACAACCGGCAGTTTCCGGTTATTCTATATTTAACACTGACTATTAAAAATGCCTTTGATATCTAAGCATTTCAATAAGGTTTCCCCCATTAGAAATGTGTGTTGTGCATAGCAGAAAATTTAGGGATTTGCAGAGCATAGATATTACGGAATTTACCAACTGCAATCGGTATGAGATCGCCACCATTTCCCGAAGATTGTAGAGTTCATGTAAACACTGGAGAAACACATCAAGGGAGGTAACATGGTGAAAAAAGAACAGTGAATAATACATTCTGATGTATGCGTAAACCATGCGTCATACGACTTCACAACACATATTAACATCAAAATTATTATTCATTTAAGACACAAAGTATGTGTGCTCTGTATATTCCTGGTTAATACAGCCAAGTGTATTGTTTCCTTACACAAAACCGTATTAACACTATTTACCAGATAATACACAATCTTCACAAGAACAATATCGTGTGATTGTATCGTTAATAATAATCTTTTCCCCACACCCCAACCAAAATGCAAATATTATTTTGGATAATATTGCCCAGCACTAAATATGTATACTCTGTGAAAACTTATGTGGTATTAAGCTTTCGTAATTGATGATTTATCAACAAAATTCTGTAGTATAACAGGCACCAACAGATTTTCTTCAGTGTCCTACTTCAACCATCGGAATCGGCATCGGAATTGGCATAATCGGCAGAGAAATAACCGGTAATCAGCTGATAGCAAGTTTTGATAATCAGCCCATCACTACAACCAATTTGACTGATATTTGGCGAATGGGTTTTAAAGAACAATCTTGGTCAAGTTTGAAAATGGGCTCGGACCGATGTACACTTTTCACAAGAGTTATAGCCCTTTGTTAAAATAGACTAATTTTGAGCTTGATAGCATGCTAACTTCAATAAACGTCAACCGATTTGACTGATATTTGGCACATGGGTTTCAAGGAACAATGTCTTGATCGAGTTTGAAAATGGGCTTGGTCTGATGTACGGCAGAATTATTGCCATAACAGAAAGAGAAACAGAAACAAAGGGAAAGGGCATCCCGCACAATAATAATCCATTCCGAGATTAATAATGGTAGCTTACGTGAATCTCAATTACTAACACAAACATACCACTGACCATATCTGTCAACACTTAAAATACAATAGATCATAAGAACCAAGCAATGGAGAGGAAAATGCAGGGTGCAAAGTGCACACACTCCATAAACAGTTATATTAATTAATATTCATGAACAAAGGAAAAATAAACACTACAGTTATGAATTGTGGGATATTTTTTTTCAAACAAAAAAGTCATGACACTTGATTGTTTTCCCTCATTTGTGAACTACATCTGTGATGTGATTTTAAATCAAAATAAAACAATGCTGTGATTGTTTGTAAAAAAATGCTTTATTAAAGAAATTGGTTTTCAGCTGAACATAAGGTAGAGAGAACAGTAAATTTTAATTGTTAATTGCCCCAAATTACTGTGTTGCCAACTGTTTATGAACTAAGCTGCTCAGAACAACGCCCGAGTTTTTCACCCCAAAACTGGATAGTCTAACCTATTGATGTATAAGATGCACCCTTAGTTTAGGGATCATTGTTTTAGGGAAAAAGTGTGACTTATGCACTGGCTGGATAAAATTTTACTTTATACACATATTGCAGTCATGAAACAGCATTAATGCAGAAAGTAACAAGTGTTCCACAATCAAAAACTGTATTTTTTCTTCACAAAGCTACTAAGATTCTAGTGCTTGGAAGTTGAAGATTTGGGTGAATATTTCGGAAATCGACTCATGGTTTCGTGTCGAAAGTTTGCCCCTTTATAATTTGTCAGTCACAGGAACTGATAACTTCATTGAGATTCTGAACTAGTCTACTATATGCAGTTATATCACGGTATTTTTTTTTAATACCGATACCGGTATTGAAATTTGAATACCATGCAGCCCCATTTGTAAAATGAGTTTTTTTTTTTGAAGCTGTCATGCTACCATCACAGGGAGTCTTAGTTGAGTAGGATTTTGTTCATAAATAATTGTTTTGATACAATTTATTGGATAGTGCTGCTTGGCACTCTCCAATAAATTGTAACAAAACAATATTAAAGCATATTGCGTTCCTACTTTTGAGTAAACAACAAGCTAATATATAGTGTAAAGCCTCTAAAGTGCCTCTCGGCACTTTTCAATAGATAGTGGCTTCTAGCCCTCAACCAGTTGACGATTAAACCAAACTTCTCCTAAGCTGTCCCTTTTAGTGGTACATCAGCCTATGCTTCAATAAATTAACCTACAGGGTTAATGAAAATAAACCTTTAAACATCTCACCTTATCAATGATGGATTGCATGTGAGATTTATGGGATGCATCCCCATACAGAAGAGATGACCATTGTTCAGGAGATATCCTCAGACCAGCTTCTGTAGCTAAGTGTACAATTTGAGCATCATGTTCTCTTCTCAGTGACTCATAGGACCTATACTCCTCTTTCAACTGCATTAAAGATGAGCTCTCCTCTTGTTTTGTAACCTGAAAAGATATGACACTGAAATTAGGATCACACACTTGGACTTGGTGAAGTTAAGTCTTGTGACTCCTCATTCCACAGAAAACTTGTTTAGGTATACCATCCAAAAGAGATAACTCAGTAAAACAAGAGGCTGCAAGGAGCCTCAATTGCGGAGCTGAGAAAATTGTTTAAACAAGAGGGGCAAAACAAAGCGTGTGCCAATGCCCCTAACCTGCCAAAAAAATCGAAAGAGTGAAAAAGGGCCATAACTCTGGAAAAAATGTGTGGATGAAACTCACAATATGCAAGTAACTGTGACCCATGATGCTCAATCACACCACCAAATATCATTCAAATCGGAGAAGCAGTGTCTGAGATACAAAGGAAAATGTTGGTATGGACGGATGGATGGCAGGACGAACAGACATCTCCACTAGATACCCCTTCGACTTTTCAAGTCGGAGGCATAATAAGGATTTAAAATCACATTCACATGGTACTACAACTATCAGTATCTGTACAGTACTGAGGGTAGTACTGGGTGCCAGTAACCGGTACCAACATTCAGCCAATAAGTAACCAGAGTTAATATAAAGTAAGTGGGATAATATGTCCACCAACACCTTGACAATTGATCGCATTGCCAGTACAGTTGAAACGGTTAACCGATTAATCGATTAACCAATGATCAACGTCTTGATCGATCCAAAAAGTAATTCATCGATTAACCATTACTTTTGAACTACTGTATTTTCTGGATTTACAAAGGAACAAACTTGCTCCAAACTTTGTCACACTGACTCGCACCAATTATATGAGACACAGTAAAGCATGCAAGTTATGTGATGACATACTTGTTTACCTGCATGATCATTATACTGTATCAGTAGCTGGAACTGGTTATTCTTAAGTTAACCTTTACCCAATGCAGGTAGCAGACGACATTTGCAAAATAGATTCTTGAATTACTAAAAAAAAATTAAATTTTTCTCTCAAAAACATAGCGTATGATTCCTCATTGAAACGAGCTCAAAGAGCTCGTTCCAATGAGGGACAATAAGCTATGTTTTTGAGACAAAAATTGAAAACATAATAAAATCTGGAGATTTTTGTATGTAGAGCTGGCCGATTTTGTCCTTTATGTTGGATAAAGGGTTTATGCTATAAATAATCAACAGTATGGAAATTATTCAGCTACCTATAAGGGCAAGTGATTAATCGGTTAATGAAGGTTTATCCATGTGATTAATCGATCAAGAAAACCCTTTAACAGTTTCAGCTCTAATTGCCACAGTCAAATCAAAAAGAATAACTGTGGGATAATTGTTACAAAATGTGTACAAAATTGTTTTAAATAATCATTTGCAAGTGCTTTAAATTTTATCTGCATTTTTCAAGCTTAAATTTAATACATTTTCTCTTCTCCTGAAGAAATGTTCAAATTACATAATCAGTTGTCCAAGAGATATTCTGCTTGCTTTCATAACATGCATTGATACCTTAATTGAATATTATCTATGGTGTAGAAACATATACTGAAGAATGATTCAATTTGTTTCTTAAGAATAATTCGGTTTATCTTTCTCTAATATCCAGTGCACCAACATTGGTTTAATGTGAGTGCTGAACTCCTCTTATAATACTAGAGTGATCTTGTATGGTGTAAATACCAACATGTCGTATCACAGGAATTGGGAACTATGGCTTTCAAACAATTCCATTCATCTCCCTTGATGTCCCACACAGGGGTCAGTCTGGCAACTGATTTTAGGGAGAAGTGACTTCTCCCTCCATCACTTCTCCATCCAGAGACATTAGAGAGAAGTCAGGGGGCCAGGCGGGAGAAGTCAGTTGACATGAGGGAGAAGTCAGAAAAAAACATAAAACGTATATGACTTCGTGACAAAATAAATGTACATAGAGAACACAACAATAGCTAGTGTGACGAATTGTGGAGAAAAAAATAAATAAAAGTTACACAAACATACATACACAAAACTAAGTCAGATGGTATATAACAAGATGTTAGTTAACAACAACACCCCCCCCTCCTCCCCCCCCCCCCCCCAATCACCACCACTCAGCCCTACAAATTAAATGTGTCTTTCATGGTTTCTAAATGCCCAAACTCTTTCCCTACCAGGGATGACTATGGTTACCATGCAGCTGATTTCGTATTTGCCTCAATGCAGTGGATTTGAAATTTGGCGTTACCCATTGTGAGTGTTCTTCTCTATAAGAGAAGGTGTATTCTTTAAAAAAAAAAATATTGAAAGTATTTAAAAGAAATTTCAAGTTCAATAAAAAGCTGGGTCATTCATGGTTTCTAAATACCCTAATTGAAATGAAAAGCGTAGTTAAAAAAGTTTTCGATATCCTCCGTTAATTAAGCGTTATTAGCAATTTGAGTTCATTTATTTCTAAGGTAATTGACAAAATATTTCAGTAGTCTCCCTTCCCTTCTGTGCTGGGTAATAATAGCAATGCACTGTGAAGAGAAATTACAATTTCTGCCGACCATTATACATTGACACGTGCGATTGGTGCTTTGAAGGCCTGCCATTCTTATCCATCCTGATATCTGTGATTTCTATCATAGCCTTATTACATTTTACCCCCTTCCAATACAAGTTTTCAAAGAAAAACTTTCAATACAAATTGCAGTGCAAATTTCAATGGAACCAATTTTACAATGGAAAAGAGTGTAACCTTAAGCATTTTCAACATTTTATGGATGAACTGTCTCCTACACATTTTAGTTTTGTTTTGAAACAGTGGTTAATTTTAATAAATTCCAATTGACATGATGCGTGTCTTGTGTAATTCGTTGTTTTGTGCTGGTTGCTTCCAGTTGGGGCAAATTGTTCAAACGACTATGCCAGTACAACTCTTTTCAGAAATTTAAAATTGTGCTAGTTTAGGCTATTTTTAGAGCCATATGACTGATTTTAACAACAGCCGTGTTTACTTTGTTATGAATGTGGAAGCGTTTTTTTTTTTTTTTAAATAAAACATTAAAATGTTTTAGTAAATTTTGTTTCTTAACATACCTACCACAATTGTTTACAATTGGCTGTAACATAAGTGCAAGCCCTACTTCGGAACTAACTCAAGCTTTTAGAATCTTTTCCAAACGAGTTGGAAAAGTACTAGAGTGCAAAAACACGAAAAAGATCGAAAAAAGGGTCGAGCGAGACCAGCGCTCGAAATTACAGGTACTCTCTCTGCACACCTCTTGCATTTACCGAGCGCTTGCACAACAACCGTGACGTCAATTCCGTATTTCCGCCAACGAGAAGTTTGTGATTTAACGGGGAGGCATCGATATCAAAGATATCCCCAAGGAGGGTGGGCCTCCGGTAAACAATTGTGGTAGGTATGTTAAGAAACAAAATTTACTAAAAAATTTTAATTTCTTTTCAACCTACTCACAATTGTTTACAATTGGCTGAATAAACAATAGGAGGAGGTGAATCACATAACCAATACCAACAAGAGTAGCAGAACGAAAGCAAGGATGGCAGAGAACAAAAACGAAAACCTGTAATGAAGATAGAGAGAAGGCACCTGAAAAGAACAAGGCTGAGTGAAGTGCAACCTCGACAAAAACAATTTTAACGAGGGTGCACAACAGCCTGAGCAGCAACGAGAGGGCCTAAAGAATAAAGGTCCTCAGATTGCTGCGGAAGGTGGCGGAGATAAAAGGAGGAGAAGGTAGAAGCATTCCTCCAGTAAGCCGCATTCATAACATCACGGAGCGAAACAGAATTGGAGAACGCCCAGGATGTAGAAATGGCACGAACCTCGTGAGCATTAAGCCGGTTCTAAACAAGATCCGATGCAGACAAGCGAGAATAAGCCAGCTTGATTGCAAGACAGATCCACCTGGAAATAGAATGGGAAGAGACAGACTGCCTCTTAGGAATGAGAGACAGAAAGAATCTCTTCCGACCCCTCCTATTGAACTGAGTGCGAGTAATGTAAGTCTTGACCGCACGAACAGGACAAAGAAGAGGCCTCCGTCCATCTACAGCAGGGAGAGCCCGAATGCAGATGGGAGGAGGTACCGAATCGGGGAGTTGATTCTTAGCCAGAAAGCCCCGGAGCTAGAAGGCTCAACAGGGTTACGGCACTCCACAGTGGACTACGGCCGGACGGTCACAGAAGGCTGGTCGAAGGTTGAACGTCCGGCAATAAGCCAAAGACGAAATCCAAAGCCTGCCCCAAGACTGAGGGGGGCCCATCACCTTCAAGATACTCGTCATCCTCCGTAGCAGAGGAGACGTAGCCCAACTCGGGCTGACCAGCAGAAACCTCCTGTGAATACTGTGCAGTATCCAAGGGGCCAGGCGAGACATCTCGGCGACCGACCAAAGGAGGTTGTGCCTCAGGAGGCACAGGGAGGCCAACTTGAGGGTTGCCAGAAAGCAACCGGGTGAGCGCCAAAACGGCCTGGCGCAGGTCACCCTGAGAATCCGTCGCAGCAGAATCGCCCGACGGAGTGTCCTCCCAATGGACCCTTCTGGTAGAAGAACCCAAATCCTCAGAAGAGACCGACGGCGAACGTCGATCGGCAGACAGAATACGAGCACGGTGAGAAGACACCGGAGGATAGTCCCGATTGTGACGCCCAGGGGCCATCACTGACCTCTGCGAAACAGAAGGCCCTGCCTGCAAATCCTCTAAAGAGACCGACGGCGCACGTCTATCGGTAGCTGGACCTAGGACACGGTGAGAAGACACCGGAGGATTGTCCCAAGAATGACAGGAACCTGTCATTGGCCTCTGCGCAGCAGATGGCCCCAACTGCCTATCCTCTGAGACCGACGGCAAGCATCGATCAACACCCAGACTCGGAACACAGTGAGGAATCACCGGAGGAAGGTTCCGAGAGTGACAGCTAACAGGGGCTGTCACTGACCGCTGCCGAACAGCAGGCCCTGGATGCCAATGTCCCAACACCATCCCGCTAGGCGGCACACTAGCAGGCGAAGGTGGAACAATAAACGATTCACTCGAGGGACGAGGAATCGCTGCCGAAGCGACCGGCCGGCTCAACCGACTAGGAGCAAACCTAGCCAGATGAGACGGAGCAGACAGCAAACCCGCACAGCCCCGCCGCGAGGCTGGGGGAGGCTGAGAACACACAGACACACCAGGAGATACAGCCTCGGTCCCCCGAGACTGTAGACCATCCCCAGAGGAGATGGAAGATCCACCATCAGACAGAATAGGATCTGGAGTAGCAACCTCCTCAACAACGGTCGACGGTGTAGGAGGCAGATCGGAGAGGGTTACCGAGCTGACCTCGGAAAAGCTCTCAACGAAAACAGACGCCTCAATAGTGACATCAGAAGACAAAGAGACCACGGTCTCCTCGTCAGGTATCACTGAACTAACACTGCCAACAGTTGCAGAGGAACTCGCCACAGAAGTCAGATCCAAATCCTGTGTGACAGAGTCACCACATGCACCAGCAGAAATGTCTGCTACGGCACGGCTACCCTTACCCCGAGAACGAGGAGTTCTAGCTCTGGAAAGAACCACCTTGTTCACAGAAGCCCAAAATTTAGAGGACCAAACCCCACAGATACCACATGATTGGGCCTGAGTACAATTGTTGCAAGTGACACATGTGGCATGAGAATCGTCCACATGTTTCACCTGCAAACAAGAGGTACAAGGAATAGTCTTAGGCATGATATCAAAACAATAATCAAGCTTCCCGCTGACGGAAAACAGTACTAAGGTCGTGTTCACACGTGGGGGAAAGACAAGATAAAGTGTGAAGAGAACAGCAATAAAAATACAAATTAACATTAAATAATAATAATAATTTGGTAGCTTGATAAAAGGATACAATCCAGTAGCACACTAAATATGAAGAATAAGTTGTTCACGAAGAATACATAGCATAAATAGCACAAGTCACAAAAATTTCCGACCATGTACAATGGCGGAAAATAAAGGAAGTGACGTCACGGTTGTTGCGCATGTGCTCGGTAAACGCAAGAGGTGTGCAGAGAGAGTACCTGTAATTTCGAGCGCTGGTCTCGCTCGACCCTTTTTTCGATCTTTTTCGTGCTTTTGCACTCTAGTACTTTTCCAACTCGTTTGGAAAAGATTCTAAAAACTTGAATTAGTTCCGAAGTAGGGCTTGCACTTATGTTACAGCCAATTCTAAACAATTGTGAGTAGGTTGAAAAGAAATAAAAATGCATAAAACTGCCATGTCTCCTAAGGAAGTTTTGAAGGGCGACTTGTATTTTGCCCCCAATGTAAACCAAGGCGACTTGAGGAATGACAAGGCGACTTCTTCGCCTTAGTCGCTCACCTAGCTGACCCCTGGTCCCACAGATCGAATGCACATACCAATATATTCCGAATATTCCTCATACTGCATTAAGTTGAAATTTGGACTATCGGAGCCTAAATCTGAACTCAGTGATCTGATTTGAAACTCTTTAAATCTGACCTCACTGAGGATGCTGCATACCAAATATCAAAAGACTCTGACTGGTGGATTTGAAAAAGAAGATTTTGAATGAATGTTCTCATATTACCTCCAAGTCAAATTTTAAGGAAAATATAAACCCTGGGACTTGATTTAAGCAAATTGTAATATCTCCACCTCCCTGCTGCACCAGTCCGCCCCCCCCCTCCCCCCCCCCCCCCCCCCCCCTATACAAACTATGAAACTAATGAATAAGATTTTGCAAGAATTTTCCTCATTTTGCCCAAAGTAAGGGTATGGAGTCCGAAATATAAACCCAGGGGCTTAATTTGAACAAACCTGAAGGAGAAAGTTTTGAAGAATTTTCATCAAAAGTTTCATAAAAATTGATTAAAAAACCTAGGAGGGGTTGCATACACTGAACTTGTATATAGAAATCAACAATAGCTCTCACTGGGCCTGGCATCATTATGTGGCTGCTTAATGTAACGCCAATCATTTTGCATGGTAAAATATACCTCATTACATCTTAATTTTCTATCAGATCTGGAAAAATGAGATTCATTAATCATTTGTTTTTCAAGTTAATGCCCAGACATGGCAGACATGTTGGACTTGCCAGAATGCTGGTAAGCAAGGGGTACCTTCCTACAGTCACGAGTAATGCAAAATTGGATCCATTGGTCATTCATTTTTAAAAGTTATTGCATGTTCAAGCAAACACAAGAAGCCACAAGGATCCTGAATCACTCACCTGATAAAATTGTTTAAACAAGTATTTAAAGGCACATTCACATGTTAATATAGTTAATCTAATTTAGCTGGGGAAGTGGGAGGGGAGGGGGTACTGGATAAGGGTCTGTTGGGTGAATTGATTTTGGGGGTAAAATCATTCAAACCCCTTAAAAAATCAATTTGAAGCCAAGAGAAAAACAATCAACCAATGTACCAACCTCCCACCCCCACAAGTGTGAAATGAATTATGAGCCCTGGGATTTGAATTGAACAAACTTGACTCTCACCACACTTAAGGATGAAAATACTATGTAACAAAAGAATCTGATCTGTGGATGCATAGAAGACTTTTCTTAAAGAATTGTCCTTATATTGCACAGAGTTAAAATTTAGGTTCCCGCAGGGAGTCCAAATGTGACCCAAGGGACTTGATTTGAACAAAGTTGAATCTGAACCATCCGAATCAAAAATCAAAAGTTTCTGACCGATAGATCTGAAGAAGATTCTTAAGGGAATTTCCCCACATTGCACTAAGTTAAAATTTCCGTTGCCACAGGCTGCCCAAATATGAATACAGGTTTGAAGAAACTGGAACTGTCCCCAATAAGGATGCTGCAAACCAAATATCCAAAGATTCTGACTGGTAGATCTGAAGAAGAAGGTTTTTTACTAATATACCTTATATTGCACTAAGTTGAAATTTGGTCTCCCACAGAGAGTTAAAATATCACACCAGGAATTTGTGTTGATTAAAACTAAATCTGAACATCCTAAGGATACTGCATCTCAAATATTAAAAGATTGTGCCTCATGGATCTGAAGAAGAGAATTTTTAAAGAATATTCCTCAAAAAGCACTAAGTTAAAATTCAGGCTCCCATAGGGAGCCCAAACATGACCCTAGGGACTTAATTTAAATAGACGTGAATCTGAACGTCCTATAGATGCTTTTATTTCTTATTGATTCTGTACCCATTTTCTTACTCCGACTTTCGAATTAAGACCTGCAAATGTTTAAGAAGGACTTAGAATACGAAGTGGATTGTTACAGATAAGAGTGTGAATACATTTGATGAAATAGAAGATGCGGAGTGTTTAACTGGTTGAGGGCTAGTTTATTTTTTGGTGGCCTGAATTTAATCAAAATTTGTTTTATTACAAATTACTGAAGAGTGCCCATAGGCACTCTTCAATAATTTGTGATAAAACAAGGTCATATAAATAAAATGTTATTTGCATTTAACTGTATTAATATGAAACATAAGCAACAAAAATGTTGGCGTTTGCTCTGGTACCCTCATTTTTTTGAAAGCCCTGAAAGTAGCTTCTAGCACTCAACCAGTCAAGGACACTGCAGATCAATTTGATCCAGAAGGGACTGAACACAAAATAGAAGTTCCAGTAATGCCAAGTCATTCGCTCAAGATTCTACAGAAAAGACATCACACCAAAGCTATATATGAAATCAGAAAAAGATCAGGTGAATGATGGGCCTGTAGAGTGTGTTAATGGAATTGTTGACATGTTATATGCCAAATCCATTTTTTTTCAACAAAATTTGGAAAAATTCTATAGCTCCCATCTAGACATCACACCAAAGCTACATATGAAATTTGAAAAAGATCGGATGAGAGAAATGGTCTGTAGGGTGTGCTAATGGAATTGTTGACAATTTATATGCCAAATCCAAGATGGCCACTGGCAGCCATGTTTATCGACGGAATTCGGAAAAATTTATTACCTCTGATCTAGACATCACACCATATTCACATATGATATTTGAAACTGATCAGGTAAGAGATACAGCCTGTAGGGTGTGCAAATGGAATTGTTGACAATTTATATGCCAAATCCAAGATGAGCTCTGGCAGCCAAGTTTTTCCAAGACGACTGCTGACAGGCATGTTATTCAAAGAAATTCAGAAAATTTGATAGCTCCCATCTAGACATTTCACCAAAGCTACATATAAAATTTGAAAAAGATCGGGTGAGAGATGCAACCTGTAGGGTGTGCTAATGGAATTATTGACAATTTATATGCCAAACCCAAGATGGCCACTGGCAGCCATGTTTTTCAACAAAATTCAGAAAAATGTGATAACTGCCATCTAGACATTGCCCCAAAGCCACGTATGAAATTTGGAACTGATTGGGTGAGAGATGCAGCCTGTAGGGTGTACTAAAGGAATTGTGGACAGGCAGAGGTACTTTTGGATGGACAGGCAGAGGTACTTTTGGATGGACAGACATACATAGACGGATGGACATATAGATGGACAATGGATCGCAACCCATCCCAATAGCTCATATCTGACGTTGCAAGTTGAGCTAATAAAAACTGAAACAAATTATCTGTATTTTGTGCCCAGCCATTGAACACTCAACTTAATTGCAACAGAAGAACTGGAGCAATGATGACTCAGATGAGTGTGTACAACATTACTTGCAGGTGAAAAAAGATACAAAGAAAAAAACAATCATAACTATAGGATTATGATATAAATATTTTGTTTTTTACTTTAAAGTTGAACAATATAAAAATAATTAAATAAAAACGTTTTGTGGATTCAGAATTGTCCAAGTGCGAAACATCCCATTTGGAAGATAACAATCTTGAATTAATTGGGACGAAATGTCTGTAAACCTTTATTAGGGCTGTCACAACTATCAATTTTCATAGTCGACTAATCACCACCATTAATTGACGGTTAGTCAATTACTAGTCGTTTCCCATAAATTCAAGTCTCTAATATATTTAAAATGATGTACGAATGTGTACAGTTGTCCTGTACACTTCTGTCCAGAAATAAAATGGAAACACCAAAATATCCCTGACTGATCAGTAGAATTTAAATAGGAGAACCTTTGTGCGAATGTATCATTTCCAGAAATAATTTCCAGAAATTTCAAACATGAAGCTCCATTCCTACACAAGTAAGTTGGTACTAAAAGTGAAATGATCGTTGTGACAAGTTGACAATTTTATCACTTTCGTGGGTCGGATTGTTCCGATTGTTTCAATGGGGTCATTCGAGTGTACAAGACTGAAGATTCTTCTGTTTACTCTTTTGGTTGCAATACTTCCCAAATCGTGAAGTATTCAAATAGTATGCCGTTGGAATGATACCCTTTGGTACCGATTAACAGAATGCAGCTTACAGAAGAGTGAAACTCAGTTATTCGGTACTGAACAGATAGCATTCACAGTAGCAAAGTAAGCAAACGACAGTATATTAAAACACAGTGTACATTGTTAAGTTTAAGTTCGAAAATCTGAAATTAAAATTATGTGTGAATAAACTTCAGTTTACTATTTTTGTAACATACAAAGCCATTACAGTGATGGGTGTTGGATTCTGGCCATGTCTTGGTGCAAGTGCTGGGGCTGTGTTCCAAAATTCAATAATGAATCAGCGAACCATCATCCAATGTGGGGGCATCCCAGACAAGTTCTGTTATTGGAAGATACACATGATAGAATGCGTGGATACAAGGGCCTGAACCAGGAATATGCACACAACCCACCCCCATTTCCTGTTACCCAATTTTACAAGCACTGAAACAAGCTCGAGACATGCTATTTTCCTTGATAGTACATGGACCATTGTAGTGATGAACCGATAATCGGAATCAGCAATTGGAACCGACCGCTTATGGGGCAGCGGCCGATTATGACAACCGGCAGTTAAACAAGAGGCCCCAAGGGGCCTTAATCGCTCACCGGGCAAAGTGATTCAAACAAAGTGGTTCAAAGACGTATTTGGGGTCACATTTAGTTAAACATGGTTCATCAACACTACAAAGGAATGAAGTCATGAGAGACAAATTTTATGGAACTAGGGACATGGCTTGAACAAACTTGAATCTAACCCCCCTGAGGATGCTGCATACCAAATATCAAAAGCATTCATCTGCTGGATCTGAAGAAGATTTTTAAAGAAAATTCCTTATTTTGAACTAAGTTATCATTCGGGCTCCCACAGTGAGCCCAAATATGAACCCAGGGACTTGGCTTGAACAAACTTGAATCTCACCCCCTAAGGATGCTGCATGCCAAATATCAAAACATTCTGACTGCTGAATCTGAAGAAGACTTTTAAAGAAAAATTCCTCATATTGACTAAGTTATAATTCGGGCTCCGACAGGGAGCCCAAATATGGACCTAGGGACTTGGCTTTAACAAACTTGAATCTCACCCCACTAAGGATGCTGTATACCAAATATCAAAACATTCCGACTGCTGGATCTGAAGAAGAAGATTTTTAAAGAAAATTCCTCATTTTGAACTAAGTTATCATTCAGGCTCCCACAGTGAGCCCAAATATGGACCTAGGGACATGGTTTCAACAAACTTGAAGCTCACCCCCCTAAAGATGCTGCATACCAAATATCAAAACATTCCGACTGTTGGATCTGAAGAAGATTTTTAACTAAGTTACAATTCAAGCTCCCACAGTGAGCCCAAATATGGACCTAGGGATATGGCTTGAACAAACTTGAATCTCAACCCCCTAAGGATGCTGCATACCAAATATCAAAACATTCTGACTGCTGGATCTGAAGAAGATTTTCAAAGAAAATTCCTCATTTTGAACTAAGTTATCATTCAGGCTCCCACAGTGAGCCCAAATATGGACCTAGGGACATGGTTTCAACAAACTTGAATCTCACCCCCCTAAAGATGCTGCATACCAAATATCAAAACATTCAGACTGCTGGAGCTGAAGAAGAAGATTTTTAAAGAAAATTCCTCATTTTGAACTAAGTTATAATTCGGGTTACCACAGTGAGCCCAAATATGAACCCAGGGACTTGGCTTGAACAAACTTGAATCCCCCCCCCCAAGCATGGTGCATACCCAATATCAAAAGATTCTGCCTGCTGGATCTTGCTTGAGAAGAAAATTTTTAAAGAAATTTGCCTCAAATGCACCAAGTTCAAATCTGGGCTCCTATACTAAGCCCAAATATGAACCCATTGGGCCGATTTGAACAAACTTGAATCAGATCCACCCCACAATGTTGCATACCAAATATCAAAAGATTCTGCCTGCTGGATCTGGAGACTGAAATGCACTAAGTTCGAATTTGGGCTTCTATACTGAGGCCAAATGTGAATCCAGGGGGCCGATTTGAACAAACTTGAATCAGATCCACCCCACAATGTTCCATACCAAATATCAAAAGATTCTGCCTGCTGGATCTGGAGAAGAAGATTTTTTAAGAAATTTGCCTGAAGTGCACTAAGTTCGAATTTGGGCTTCTATAGTGAGCCCAAATATGAATACAGGGGGCCGATTTGAACAAACTTGAATCAGACCCATACCAAGATGCTGCATACCATGTATCAAAAGATTCTGCCTACTGGTTCTGGAGAAGATTTTTTAATAATTTTTCTATAATTCATACGGTGCTATCAGATTTATGCCCCATACAGAGCCCCCAAGAGACATGGCCATTTCATTTGAACAAACATGAATTGCCATATAGTAATGAACATCAACATGAAGTTTCGTGAAAATCGGACCAGTGGTTTCAGAGGAGAAGTTGTTTGAAAAATGTTCACGACGACAGACGACGGAGGCCGACGGCCGGCCGGTGATAAGTTAAGCTCCCTTTGGTGAGCTAAAAACGTCAGTTTCCGGTTATTCTATATTTAACACTGACTATATAAAATCCCTTTGATATATTGCCATTTCAGTAAAGTTTCCCCATTAAAAATGTGTGTTGTGCATAGCAGAAAATTTAGGGATTTGCAGAGCAGAGATATTATGGAATTTACCAACTGCAATCGGTACGGGATCGCCACCATTTCCCACAGATTGTTCGAGTTCATGTAAACATTGGAGAAACACATCAAGGGAGGTAACCTAGTTGACAAAAGAACATTGAACAAGAGTAACGTGAAGCGTGGCATATGCCCCCTCCTGCAATACCATGGATAGCATTATGCCATCAAAAGCATGACATGTGCTTACAGCAATCTGTACTAATATAAACAAGCATGGCAAAAATTATTTCAATCCAACATATGATGACAGAGCTAGAGCAGCAAATATGTTGGACGGACACATTTTTCAATCATCCCCTAAGTTAAACAAGGGCAAATAACACTGTAAATGCTCATGCGAAGATATTAATTCTACTGTAGGATCCGTTCACCCATGCTGAGGGACAAGCATGGTAAAAATTATTTGAATTCAATTTATGATGACAGAGCCAGCGCAGCAAATATGTTGGACAAACACATTTTTCAATAATAATCCCCTAAGTTAAACAAGGGAAAATAACTCTGTAAATGTTTACACGAAGATGTTAATTCTGCTGTAGGATCAGTTCCCTTATGTTGACGGACAAGCATGGCAAACATTATTTCAATCTGACAAATAATGACCGTGCTAGAGCAGCAAATATGTTGGTCGGACACATTTGCGTTACGCACGAACATACGAGGCAAAAATTATTTAAATCCGACAAAGAATGACCGTGCTAGAACAGCAAATATGTTGGATGGACACATTTGCGTTATGCACGAACGTACGCAGCTCTCCACTAGATACCCCCTCCTACCAAATCGGGGGCATAATTATACATTCTGACATACATGTAAACCATGCGTCATACGACTTCACAACTCACATTAACATCAAAATTATTATTCATTTAAGACACAAAGTATGTGTGCTCAGTATATTCCTGGTTAATACAGCCAAGTGTATTGTTTCCTTACACAAAACCGTATTAACACTATTTACCGGAATAAAACACAATCTTCACAAGAACAATATTGTGTGATTGTATCGTTAACAACGATCTTTTCCTCACACCACAACTAAAGTGCAAATATTATTTTGGCTAGTACTGCCCAGCACTAAATATGGATACTCTGAGAACTTATGTGGTATTAAGCTTTCGTAATTGATGATTTATCAACGAAATTCTGTAGTATAACAGGCACCAACAGATTTTCTTCTGTGTCCTATTTCAACAATCGGAATCGGCATCGGAATCGGAATAATTGGCAGAGAAATAATCGGTAATTGGTTGATAGCAAGTTTTGATAATCGGTTAATCACTAGACCACTGACCATGTGCTATCGCAAAGAACAGTGTCCCCTCACACCCCTGGTTCAGTGCTTCTGAACAAAATTTGAGTTACAAAAAATGAATGTGAATATGCCCCTAACAAGGAACTGAGTCTGCACACATCGAGCCCTGCCTTCACACACAACTGCAAAGTTTGTGCGGCATATGGTGTGCTTAAAATTCCGAGATTTCAACTGTACAAAACAACTGTCCAGGGCTCGATTTAACTGGATTAGCATAGCACTTTGCTCTCCAATTTCTGAATTTTGCTATACAAGATTTATTAGTTTCAAGTGCTTTTGGATCAACTGCTAATCAATTTTCCAGGGTGAATAGTAAATTGCTATTCAAAATTTTCAGATTAAATCAAGCCCTGCAACTGTCAGCACTAATGGCACTACTCTGTGAAGATGACATTTCATGAAAGGTTTGATTTATTCTATCATTCAAAGCTTGAATACTTGTAATTGTGTTTGATGCACTGTCATGTACACCACTACTAATAGTTTCGGGTGTATTTTAAAATTTTGTTAATGTCGACAACAATCATTCAGCAATGTTAACGGAAGTGTGCTGCTCTGGCATCAGATCAGTTGAAAGAATATAACTTTCCATAACCCAGGACTCTTGATATAAAATGTGCTGTGGTAGTTATGTATGGGTCATTGGTACGACTTGTCCATATATCCAAAGTGAGTGAAATACACTCAGTTTGATTAGCAGATGCAGCATCGTTGATTAAGTGATCGCACATGAGTTCTTCCAGTCAATTGAAAACCAAGAATGATAAATTCCATAAGCTTGTTAAATCCTTCTTCCTCTACAATACTTATTGGCATTATGTCCTTGAAAATAAAATTAGCAACTTTACTGTAAATACTCTTTTTCTTCGATTCACTTTATGATGTTGAAGGTGACAAGAATGGAATTTTTGTCTATGCCTGAGAAGCCCGAGATGAAATAGATTTTGCTTTTGGTAGTATATTTGCATGGAATGAGCTCAATAGACTGTGCATCAAACTTGTTGATCCATGATAGGCCAAAGATTTACCGCAAGATTTGCAATTAACATGCATTTCACTTTTGAGGAAAAATTACCAAATGTCAAGACGCTTTTTGCGGGGATGACATTTTTAACTGTTTTGAACAAATGAATTTGAAAAGAATGAAGAGACTCACTCGACTGAATAACATGATGTAATTCAGCATGTTGATTATAGTGTGAAAACAATATGCAGTCATGAAATGAAAATGCCACCATTAGATCTCCAACTAAAACTGACAATGCTGGGAGCTTTCTTTGGCTACAGTACAGGTTAGTCAACTAATCAAATAATCATGACAGCCTTAACCTTGATTATAAATAAAGCTTTGACACACCTCTTCTCCTAGATTCTACATGGAGGGCTGCAGGGGCATAATTTCAACACAAATCTGCGAAACGATTTGCATAAAGATTCGCCCAAATCTACAAGTATGCAAATCTTAGTGGATTCGCATAAAAAATACAATTTTGATTGTGGAACACTTGTTACTTTCTGCATTATGGCTATTTCTTGACCGCAATATATGTATAAAGTAAACTTTTTCCCTAAATGAATGTGTCAATGACACTGTAGCTCAACTTCTGTAAGAGATGTACATGTATAGTATGTGAAACAGCAATGACACACATCTAGGTAATGACCTGGTAACAAAGGTACATGTAAAGTATTATAAAGGTCTGTACATAAATACGACTGTAGCCAGTAACAAATGTACAGGTAAAGTATTGTAAAGGTGGGTGACAGTTAGATGCTAAACTAGAAAAGAAATCTCCATGGGGTTAATGTTACAATGGGGATCCTTGTATGGTGCACCATAAGCCAAATGTTAGCAATTGTTTTGGCCTGTTTGATTCAAACCCTTCTAAGGTTGATTCATACTAATTAATAAATATTTGTCCAGTCCTTCTTAAAATGTAGGTATTTGAATTTTTTATCTTTAGCTCCTAGGGTTCCCACGGGTAAGGCGGTTTTATTTTTCTCATTGGAAATAGAAAATCGGTTTGTGCTAATAATGTTTACCCTCCCCAAACAACCAAATATTAACACAGGAACTTGGCTTCAACACATTTGAAATATACACATCATAAAAAAATTAATTCAAATCAGAACTTTCATATAGAAGCTCTATACAAAAAACTGATTGCACCTAATTTCAGTACAAAATGGCCACTGGTGGCCATCATGAATTTTGAACAGCACTCAAAAACACCCGTTCTCGTCCCACGGTGATAACAAAGGTGAAGTTTCATAAAGATAGGTTGATAAATACAGCCTGTAGCCAGAGCCGTGATGATGAATGGACAGGAGCCCAGATGGACGCCGGGCCATGACAAAACCTCAAATTTGACTACGTCAAAATTGAGCTAAAAATAAACTCATCAACTCCTTCCAAAGGAAAGGTCATCAATAAATATAGAAGTTCTGTACAAAAAATAGATTGCACCTAATTTCGGCACAAAATGGCCAACAGTAGCCATCCTGCATTTTGGATCGAACCCCAAAACCCTTGTTCTGGTCCCACGGTGACAACAAAGGTACCCAAGAAGTTTTGTGAAGGTCAGTTCATAAATACGGCCTCTAGCCAGAGCTCTAATGAAATAAGCACTTACTGTGTATATGTAGCACTGAATAAATCAAAGTTTGTCTAATTGGCTGCCGGCGGCCATCTTGAAATTTTAGACCGGACCCCAAAACACTCGTTCTCATCCCAAGGTGATAACAAAGGTACCCAAGAAGTTTCGTGAAGATCAGTTCATAAATACAGCCCCTTGCCCGAGCCATATTGACATGTGTACTTACTGTGTATTAGTAGCAAGGAATAAATCAAAGTTCATCTAATTTGCATAATTTCTGCTCGAGAAAAAAAACCTGTACTATATGTGATGTATTCCATGTTACTAAACATTTATACAAAAATTTATTCAAATCAGAACTTTCATCATAAGTTCTGTACAAAAAACTAATTGCACAAATTTTGGTACAAAATGGCTGCCGGTGGCCATCTTGAATTTTGGACCGCACCCCAAAACACTCGTTCTCATCCCACGGTGATAACAAAGGTACCCAAGAAGTTTCATAAAAATCAGTTCATAAATACGGCCTCTATCCCAAGCCGTATTGAATTGTTGACAGACAGACGACGGGCCATGACAAAACCTTAAATTTGATGTCAAAGTTGAGCTAAAAATGATCCCCAAATTAAGGGTGCATCTTATACATCAGTAAGATAGACTACCCAATTTTTGGGGGAAAAACTTGGGCAATGTGGGCAGCTGAGTTCGTAAACAGTTGACAACACAGTTATATTTTGGGCGATTGACAACTGAATAAAATTTACTGTACTCACTACCTTATGTTCAGTTGAAACCAATATCTTTAATAAAGCATTTTTTTAATTTTGATTTAAAATCACAATACACAGACATGAGGCAAAACAAGAGCCATGACTTTTTCTTAAAAAAAAACTATCCCACAATTTATCACTGTAGTGCTAACTTTCCTTTGTTTATGGAGTGTGGGCACTTTGCATCCTACATTTTTCTCTTCATTGTTTGGTTCTTCTTATGACCTATTGTATTTTAAGTGTTGATAGATATGGTCAGTGGTATGTTTGTGTTAGTAATTGATGTTTACACAAGCGGCTATTATTAATGTCTGAAAGCGTCTTTTATTAATGTCTGAATGGATTATTACTGTGCAGGCTTCCCTTTCCCTAAGTTTCTGTTATTTATTTTTTTATTTATTGGGGTTTAATGACACTTTCGACAGCCAAGGTCACCTCATGTTGGACAGTTTTACGGGTGGAGGAAGCCAGAGTACCTCGAGAGAACCACCGAGCAATGATGAGCAAATGTCAGACTCCCCAACGTACTAACTCAACACAAACAGGGTGAGCATTGGTTGAAGACCAGTGCACCATCGACATGCAGGACACCTTAGTACACATCACCTTGCCCCCACGTGGGCACTTGGGATTGTCTTGCCCAAGAACACATCGCGGATGGCGCAGGTGTGATTCAAACCGAGGAACTCTCAGCTTGCAGCCTGAATCTGCTTCTGTTTCTGCACCGCGTATGTACCCCCCAAAACTGCACTTGATGTGATGCATGGTTAACACAGTTCTTAGAGGGTTAAGATATAAATACTAGATTTATTTGAAATAATTATTAATTTCTGGGATAACATCTGAAAAAAATGCCGATAGGATCACCGATCCAATGTCGAGTTGTGACAGCACAAAAGTGGGTTTAATCATTATCAACTTATCGTCCGGAAACCAGTTGTTTACAATTTACAATGTGAAGGGTCACTGTGACCTTGACCTTTGACCTAGTGATTCCAAAATAAATAGGGCTCTTTCTTGAACCAATGCCAACCTACCTATGAAGTTTCATGAACGTGGGTGGAACCTTTATCAAGTTATCATCCGGAAACCAATTGTTTACGATTTATTATGTTCAAGGTCACTGTGACCTTGACCTTTGACCTGACAAGTCCAAAATATATAGGGGTCTTCCACTCATCTAGACCAACCTACCAATGAAGTTTCATGAAGGTGGGTCAAACCATTATCAAGTTATCATCCGGAAACCAATTGTTTATGATTTACTATGTTGAAGGTCACTGTGACCTTGACCTTTCACCTAGCGAGTCCAAAATAAATAGGGTTCTTCCTCTCAAGAAGGCCACTCTACATATGAAGTTTCATAAATGTGGGTTGAACCATAGTCAAGTTATCATCCGGAAACAATTGTTTATGATTTACTATGTTCAAGGTCACTGTGACCTTGACCTTTGACCTAGCGAGTCCAAAATAAATAGGGTTCTTCCTCTCACTGATGCCAACCTACATATGAAGTTTCATGGACGTGGGTCAAACCATTATCAAGTTATCGTCCGGAAACCAATTATTTACAGATTTTACTATGTTAAAGGCCACTGTGACCTTGACCTTTCACCTAGCATGTCCAAAATAAATAGGATTCTTCCTTTCAATGATGCCAACCTACCTATGAAGTTTCATGAACAAGGGTCAAACCATTATCAAGTTATCATCCGGAAACCAAGTGTTTTGATTTACTATCTTTGACCTAGCGAGACCAAAATAAATAGGGTTCTTCCTCTCACCGAGCCCAACCTACCTATGAACTTTCATGAACGTGGGTCAAACCATTATCAAGTTATCATCCGGAAACCAATTGTTTACACCCACCCGCCTGCCTAACCGCCCGACATTAATCAAACTATAAGTCAAGTTTGACTTCATCACAACTCGACTAAAATGAAAGTGTCAATGACACTGTAGCTTAACTTGTGTGTTGTGTTTGATGAAAAGGATAATGTTCAATGTTTATGAAAGGATTATGAAATAAGACAAGAATTGTGATAATTGGGAATATGTTCATCTCATTACCTGTATGCTATGTTTATGATAAAAATAATATGAGGTGTACACTGTACTAAAGAGCTGAGGGGTGGGTTAATATGACCTCACAGTTAATGTATGTGGCCCTCACAGTTAACATATATCAACAAAAGTTACCAAGTTACAGTGAAATTATTCCAAAACAAGTCATCCTATCAAGTTACATTAAAATCCCTTCATAAATATGGCCTGTAGACTGTGCTAAAGGTTTTCTGGCTTCGGGCCCCTGTAGTCATCAGTTTCCCAATTGCGTCCAAAGGGGACGTTCTCATCTAGACATTATATGAAGTCAACCTACCAAGTTACAATGAAATCCCTTAATAAATATGACCTGTAGACTGTGCTACAGGTTTTTGGGCTTTGGGCTCTGGCAGCCATCATGGTTGAATGATCGCAACCAAAAGGGGACATTCTCATCTGGGCATCATCTGGAGTGATCCTACAAAGTTACAATGAAATCCCTTCATAAATATGACCTGTAGACTGTGCTCAAGGTTTTTGGGCTTCGAGCCCCTGAAGCCGTCACAGTTGACCAATCACGGCCAAAAGGGGGTGTCATCATCTAGGCATTATATGGAGTCAAACTAACGGGTTACAATGAAGTCCTTCCATAAATATGACCAATAGACTATGCAAAAGGTTTTGGGTTCGGGCAGCCATCAAGGCTGAATGAGCGCGACCAAAAAAGGACGTTCTCATCTAGACATTATTTAGAGTCATCCTACCAAGGTACAATGAAATCTCTTCATAAATATCACCTGTAGACTGTGCTAAAGATTTTTGGGCTTTGGACCCCTATAGCCAACACAGTTGCCTAATGGTGTCCAAAAGGGGCTGTTCTCATCTAGACATTACATGAAGTCAACCTACCAAGTTACAATGAAATCCCTTCATAAATATGACCTGCAGACTGTGCTCAAGGTTTTTGGGCTTCGGGCACTTGTAGCCATCACAGCTGACCAATCACGACCAAAAGGGGATGTAATCATCTAGGCATTATATGGAGTCAACCTAAAAGGTTACAATGAAATCCTTCCATAAATATGACCTTTTGCCTATGATAAAGGTTTTTGGGTTTGGGCAGCCATCAAGGCTGAATGATCGCGACCAAAAGGGGACGTTCTCATCTAGACATTATTTAGAGTCATCCTACCAAGGTACAATGAAATTCCTTCATAAATATCACCTGTAGACTGTGCTAAAGATTTTCGGGCTTTGGGCCCCTATAGCCAACACAGTTGCCTAATGGTGTCCAAAAGGGGCTGTTCTCATCTAGACATTACATGAAGTCAACCTACCAAGTTACAATAAAATCCCTTCATAAATATGACCTGTAGACTATGCTTCGGGCTTCGGGCTCAGGCAGCCATCATGGTTGAAAATGATCGCAACCAAAGGGGACAATTTCATCTGGGCATCATCTGGAGTGATCCTACGAAGTTACAATGAAATCCCTTCATAAATATGACCTGCAGACTGTGCTCAAGGTTTTTGGGCTTCGGGCACTTGTAGCCATCACAGCTGACCAATCACGACCAAAAGGGGATGTAATCATCTAGGCATTATATGGAGTCAACCTAAAAGGTTACAATGAAATCCTTCCATAAATATGACCTTTTGCCTATGCTAAAGGTTTTTGGGCTCAGGCACCCATCAAGGCTGAATGATCGTGATAAAAATGGGACGTTCTCATCTAGACAGTATTTGGAGTCATCCTACCAAGTTACAATGAAATCCCCTCAAAAATATGACCTGTAGACTGTGCTAAAGGTTTTCGGGCTTTGGGCACCTTTAGCCATCACAGTTGCCCAATCATGTACAAAAGGGGACGTTCTCATCTAGACATTATATGAAGTTAACCTACCAAATTACAATGAAACCCCTTCATAAATATGACCTGTAGACTGGGCGAAATGTTTTCGGGCTTCGGGCTCGGGAAGCCATCATGGCTGAATGATCGCAACCATAGGGGACAATCTCATCTGGGCATCATCTGGAGTGATCCTAAGAAGTTACAATGAAATCCCTTCATAAATATGACCTGTAGACTGGGCTAAAGGTTTACGGGCTTCGGGCTCGGGCAGCCATCATGGCTGAATGATCGCAACCATAGGGGACAATCTCATCTAGACATTATATGAAGTTAACCTACCAAGTTACAATGAAATCCCTCCACATTAAACATGACCTGCAGACTGTGCTAAAAGTTTTTGGGTTTCGGGCTTGCGCAGCCATCTCGGTTGATAGATCATGCCCAAAAGGGGACGTTCTCATCTAGGCATTATACAGAGGCATCCTACCAAGTTACAATGAAATCCCTTCATAAATACGACCTGTAGACTGTGCTAATGGTTTTTGGGTTTTGGGCTCGGGCAGCCATACCAGTTGCCTGATCGCGACCAAAAGGGGACGTTCTCATCTAGACATGACCTCAAACCTGCATATGAAATTTCGTGATGATCAGACAAGAACTGCAGGGGGTGGGGGGGGGGGGGGATGTAGCCTGTGCTAAAGGAAAATAACAGACGTCACAGACTCACAGACTTCCGCACGCGTGATGGCAATAGCTAATCTTGACTATGTCAAGTTAAGCTAAAAACTAGAGGCTCCACAGAGCTTGTAATCGCTCACCTGGAACAACATATAAAAATGTGATTTCCCATAGGCTCTCTATGGTAACTATGAGCTGCAATTGTGGCCATGTTTGCAACAACACAGCAACATTACATGAGGGTCACTGGTAGGTGTGCCAGTCTTCAATGACGTGAAGTTTCAAAACATTTGAATCCACCAAACAGAATCATAGAATGTCTCTGGTGGCCATATTTTCCAACCAACAGAAACAAAAAGAGGATCATTTGTAGAGGGCCTTGTACAGACTATTCTTGTCAAGTTTTTGGTTCACGTCGGCTCAAGAGAAGAAGAAAATGTGATTTCCCATAGGGGTTTTCTATAGTAACTATAAACTGTAATTGTGGCCATGTTTGCAAAATGATCAACATTAAATGAAGATTGTTGGTAGAGGGTGTCCCAACCATCAACCATGCAAAATTTCAAAACATTTGGCCCTGTGGTTTCAGAGAAGAGTTTTCGAAATTGACCAATCAGAATCAAAGAATGCTTCTGGCGGCCACGTTTTTCACCCAACAGGAATAAAATGAGTAACAGTTGTAGAGAACCTCTCATAGACCATACCTGCCAAGTCTGGTTCACATTGGCTCAGTACTTTCAGTGAAGAAGATGAAAATGTGATTTTCCTACAGGGTTTCTATAGTAACTATAAGCCACAAATGCAGCCATAATTGCTACTCGATGAAGATTAAATGAGGATCATTTGTAGAGGGGGTTACAGTCATCAGTCACATTAAGTTTTTCAAACCATTTGGCCTTGAAGTTTCAAAGAACATTTTCTTGAAAATGCACACATTTATATGAATTCAGTAACTTGAGTGATGTCACGCATGCAGCCCGACTGTCCCAGGAATGCTTAGACGCAAAATAGTCGGAACCATTTTTTGTTAACAGTTTACCTAACGAATCTGCCATATCTGCACTCGTGATATACAAAATTTGCTATTCAAATTTTATTTTTTCATTTCTCTACTTCAAAAGATACCTCATGACCTATTAATGGAACAAACTTAATGAGCTGGTTGCAATAAGGACTAATAAGCCATGGTTAGAAGTAAATGAAAGTGTTAATGACACTGTAGCTCAACTTGTCAAGACAAAGACATGTACATGTATAGTATGTGACACAGCAATGGAAACATCTAGGTAATGACCTGATAACAAAGGTACATATAAAGTATCGTAACGGTCTGTATATAAATACTGCTGCCTGTAACAAATGTATAGGTAAAGTATTGTAAAGGTGGGTGACAGTCAGATGCTAAACTAGAAAAGAAATCTTTGAGTCCCAGAGTGGGTCTGACTGAACACCAAAATATTTGTTCTCATAGCACAGTGATAACAAAGGCGCCCAAAAACACACTCATTCCTGTCCCAAGGTGAAAACAAAGGTAGCCCAAGAAGTTTCGTGAAGATCAGTTCACAAATATGAGCTGTGTAGAAGTTGTGACAAAAAACTGATTGGACCTAATTTCGGTACAAAATGGCCACTGGCATCCATCTTGAATTTTGGACCGCACCCAGAAACACTCATTCTCGTCCCAAGGTGATAACAAAGGTACCCAAGACGTTTCGTGAAGATCGGTTCATAAATACAGACTCTAGCCCGAGCCGTATTGACATATGTACTTACTGTGTGTAAGTAGCACTGAGAAAATCATAGTTCATCTAATTTGCATAATTTCTGCACGAGAAAAAAACCTGTATTATATGTGATGTATCCCATGGTACTAAACATTCACACAAAAAATTATTCAAATCAGCGCTTTCATATGGAAGTTCTGTGCAAAAATCTGATTGCACCAAATTTTGTACAAAATGGCTGCCATCGGCCATCTTGAATTTCGGACCGGACCCAAAAACACTCGTTCTCGTCCCACAGTGATAACAAACGTACCCAAGGAGTTTCGTAAAGATCAGTTCATAAATACGGCCTCTAGCCCGGGCCGTATTGGCATTTGCACTTACAGTGCTGAAAGTAACACCAAAAAACATCAAAGTTAGTCTAATTTGCATAATTTACGCACAAGAAAAAACCTTTGCATAATTTACGCACAAGAAAAAACCCGTATTATATGTGATGTATCTCATGGTACTAAACATTCATACAAAAAATTATTCAAATCAGAGCTTTCATATGGAAGTGCTGTACAAAAAACACATTTCTGCATCATCGGTACAAAATGGTGGCTGGCAGCCATCTTGAATTTCAGACCGCACCCAAAAACACTCGTTCTTGTCCCACGGTCATAACAAAGGTACCCAAGAAGTTTCGTAAAGATCGGTTCATAAATACGGCCTCTAGCCCAAGCCGTATCCAATTGTTGACGGACAGACGGCCAGACTGACAGAAGGATGACGGGCATAGGCATAAGCTCAAATTTGGCTTCGCCAAAGTTGAGCTACAAATGAAAAAATCTGATGTTTCATTTGCTATTCAAATTTCATTTTTTCATTTCTCTAGTTCAAAACATACCTCATGACCTATTAATGGAACAAACTTGATGAGCTTGTTCCAATAAGGACTAATAAGCCACGGTTAGAAGTAAAAAATGAAAAAAATCTGATGTTTCAGAAAAATAATTTGTACTGTTGGCTTCAACTTGTGTCAGGTAAAGGATTAAAGATGCAGTACATAAAGCAATGTTGGGTTATATGAGTCAATTTTCTTTTTTGCCTGTAATAACTTCCAATCCTTCAAAATGCATTTTGGGAATAATTGCCTAAGTGACACATTTGTGTGTGTGTGTGTGTTGGGGGGGGGGGAGGGGGGGGGGGGAGTTGTGGAACCTATATTCAAACCTGGCATGTATTACTAGCTGGAAAATACACATATCAACTTTGGTTGAAATCAAATAATCCAAACTGGAGTTATCAGTCAGAAACCAATTGTTTACAGACAGATGGATGGACCGACAGATGGACAGACAAAAGTCATGACTATAGCCCTGACTATAAACAGTCAGGCTAAAAATGCATTTTGTACCAAAGAAAAAATATTGCATGAATGGCCCTGGGTGAGGAGGAGGTGGGGTGGGGGTGAGGGGTGGGGGAGAGTGGGGGTGTCAGGGGAGTCCATTGTTTTCCACGTGGTCAGTCCAAATGCTTCAGAATGCATTTTGAGCAGAGAAAAAATTAAAGAACCTCAGTGAGCACGCTCACATACCCCATGCGCCCCGATATTTCAAGCTCCAATCATTTTTTTAAAAATAAACATAGATTCTAGGAATACTGCAGAAAACAGTGTTCTGTAGTTTCAAAGGTATTGAAAGAATTCAAGCAGAGAAAAAGCCCGGAAAACTGTAATTTTGATGAACTTTTCAAAGTCTATGGGGCCGTAATTTTGATAAAAATCAGTGGAGCGGAACAAAACTCAACCTTGTTCTGTAGGCCACCATGTTAGACTAACATATCAAAAATCAGCTCAATATCTGGAAGCGTGTAGGAAAAAAGTCCGGAAAACTGTAATTTTGAAGAACTTTTCAAAGTTCAAGGGCCGTAATTTTGGTAAAAATCAGTGGAGCGGAACAAAATGCAAACTTGATCTGTAGGCCACCATGTCAGACCTTCATACCAAACATCAGCTCGATATCTGGAAGCGTGTAGAAAAAAAGTCCGGAAAACTGTAATTTTAATGCATTTTTTCAGAGTCCAAGGGTCGTAATTTCGGTAAAAATCAGTGGAGTGGAACAAAACGCAAACTGGTTCTGTAGGCCACCATGTTAGACTAACATACCAAAAATCATCTCAATATCTAGAAGCATGTAGGAAAAAAGTCTGCAAAACTGTAATTTTGATGAATTTTTCAGAGTCCAAGGGCTGTAATTTCGGTAAAAATCAGTGGAGTGGAAAAAAATGCAAACTTGATCTGTAGGCCACCATGTTAGACTCACATACCAAAAATCAGCTCAATATCTGGAAGCGTGTAAAAAAAAAGTCCGGAAAACTGTAATTTTGATGAATTTTTCCGAGTCCAAGGGCCATAATTTCGGTAAAAATCAGTGAAGCACAAAAAAATGCAAACTTGATCTGTAGGCCACCATGTTAGACTCACATACCAAAAATCAGCTCAATATCTGGAAGCGTGTAGAAAAAAAGTCCGGAAAACTGTAATTTTGATGAATTTTTCAGCGTTCAAGAGCCGTAATTTCGATAAAAAACAGTGGAGCGGAAAAAAATTCAAACTTGATCTGTAGGCCACCATGTTAGACTCACATACCAAAAATCAGCTCAATATCTGGGAAGCGTGTGGAAAAAAAGTCTGGAAAACAAGTAGGACTGACTGACGGACTGACGGACGGACCAGTCAAAAACATTATACCCCAGCAACTGCGTGTGGGGGGGTGGGGGGAGGGGTATGAGTTTGTCTGGGTTTTTAACCACAAACTTTAAAAAAGCATTTTTGAAGAAAGAAAAAAGTGCCTAATTGGGGGGGGGGGGGGGGGGGGGGGGGGAGGGGGGGTGTTACGTCAGTTTAAAAAAAGGTTCCGCATGTAGTGACTGTAAATAGTTCAAAATGCATATTCGAGGAAAGAAAACAAAAATTGGGGGGTGGGTGAGGGGGATGGGTGGGGGTGATAATTTGTGTCTGGATTTTTAACCACAAACTTAAACCAAAACTGTAAAAAGCATTTTTGACAAAAGGAAAAAAAAGGTAGTGACTGTAATTAGTTCAAAATGCATATTGGAGAAAATTAAAAAAATGCCGCTCAGGATCACCGATCCAATGTCGAGTTGTGACCTTGACCTTTGACCTGGCGAGTCCAAGGTCAATAGGGTTCTTCCTCGCACCAAGGCCAACACACCTATGAAGTTTCATGACTCTAGGTTGAACCACTATCAAGTTCTCATCCGGAAACCAATTGTTGCGATATACTATGTTCAAGGTCACTGTGACCTTGACCTTTGTCCAGGTGAGTCCAACATCAATAGGGTTCTTCCTCGCACCAAGGCCAACACGTCTGTAAAGTTTCATGACTCTAGGTTGAACCACTATCAAGTTATCATCCGGAAACCAATTGTTGTGATATACTATGTTCAAGGTCGCTGTGACCTTGACCTTTGACGTAGCATGTCCAAAATCAATAGGGTTCTTCCTCCCACCAAGACCAACCTATGTATGAAGTTTGATGAATGTGAGTTGAACCACTATCAAGTTATCATCCGGAAACCAATTGTTGCGATATACTATGTTCAAGGTCACTGTGACCTTGACCTTTGACCTGGTGAGTCCAAGATCAATAGGGTTCTTCCTCGCACCAAGGCCAACACACCTATAAAGTTTCATGACTCTAGGTTGAACCACTATCAAGTTATCATCCGGAAACCAATTGTTGCGATATACTATGTTCAAGGTCACTGTGACCTTGACCTTTGACCTGGTGAGTCCAAGATCAATAGGGTTCGTCCTCGCTCCAAGGCCAACACACCTATAAAGTTTCATGACTCTAGGTTGAACCACTATCAAGTTATCATCCGGAAACCAATTGTTGCGATATACTATGTTCAAGGTCACTGTGACCTTGACCTTTGACCTGGTGAGTCCAAGATCAATAGGGTTCTTCCTCACACCAAGGCCAACACACCTATGAAAGTTTCATGACTCTAGGTTGAACCACTATCAAGTTATCATCCGGAAACCAATTGTTGCGATATACTATGTTAAAGGTCACTGTGACCTTGACCTTTGACGTAGCGAGTCCAAAATCAATAGGGTTCTTCCCTTCACCAAGGCCAATCTACCTATGAAGTTTCATGAATGTGAGTTGAACCATTATCAAGTTATCATCCGGAAACCAATTGTTTAAGATTTACTATGTTCAAGGTCACTGTGACCTTGACCTTCGACGTAGCATGTCCAAAATCAATAGGGTTCTTCCTCCCACCAAGACCAACCTATGTATGAAGTTTAATGAATGTGAGTTGAACCACTATCAAGTTATCATCCGGAAAACAATTGTTTACGAAACCCTGCCCGCCCGCCCTCCAGCCCGCCCGCCCGCCCGCCATTCACCAAACTATAAGTCGAGTTTGACTTCGTCACAACTCGACTAAAATGCCTAATTTGGGGGAGGGTGGGGGAGGGGTATGAGTTTGTCTGGGTTTTTAACCACAAACTTTAAAAAAGCATTTTTGAAGAAAGAAAAAAGTGCCTAATTGGGGGGGGGGGGGGGGGGGTGTTACGTGAGTTTAAAAAAAGGTTCCGCATGTAGTGACTGTAAATAGTTCAAAATGCATATTCGAGGAAAGAAAACAAAAATGCCTAATTGGGGGGTGGGTGAGTGGGATGGGTGGGGGTGATAATTTGTGTCTGGATTTTTAACCACAAACTTAAACCAAAACTGTAAAAAGCATTTTTGACAAAAGGAAAAAAAAGGTAGTGACTGTAATTAGTTCAAAATGCATATTGGAGAAAATAAAAAAAATGCCTAATTTGGGGGAGGGTGGGGGTGGGGTGTGGTGGTGGTGTTTGTCTGGGTTTTTAACCAAAACTGTAAACCAGCATTTTTGACGAAAGAAAAGAAGTCATTAATTGCCCCCCACCCCTCCCCCCAGGGTAGGGGGTGGGGTGGAGGGATGGGGGGGTACGTAAGTTTTAAAAAAGGTTCCACATGTAGTGACTGTAAATAGTTCAAAATGCATATTGGAGAGAAAAAGAAAAAAAAAGCTTAATTGGGGGTGGGGGGGGGGGGGGGGGGGGGGGGGGGAGGTAGGGGGGGGGGGTGTTTATCTGGATTTTTAACCACAAACTTGGAATCATCCTACCAAGCTTGGCCTGTGGAATATTCTAAAGGTTTTCAGGCTTTGGGCCTCTGTTGCCATCACAGTTGCCCAAAAGGGGCTGTTCTCATCGACATTTTTTGAAGTCAACCTATCAAGTTACAATGAAATCCCTCAATAAATATGACCTGTAGACTGTGCTAAAGGTTTTCGGGCTTCGGGTCCCTGTTGCCATCACAGTTGCCCAAAAGGGGATGTTCTCATCTAGACATTATATGAAGTCAATCTATCAAGTTACAATGAAATCCCTTCATAAATATGACATGTAGACTGTGCTAAAGGTTTTCGGGCTTCGGGCTTGGGCAGCCATCATGGTTGAATGATCGCAACCAATAGGGGACATTCTCATCTGGGCATCATGTGGACTGATTCTACAAAGTTAAAAGGAATCCCTTCATAAATATGACCTGTCGACTGTGCTGAAGGTTTTCGGGCTTCAGGCACCTGTAGCCGTCACAGTTGCCCAATCAAGTCCAAAAGGGGACTTTCTCATGTAGACATTATATGAAGTCAACCTATCACGTTACAATGAAATCCCTCCATAAATGTGACCTGTGGACTGTGCTAAAGGTTTTCGGGTTTTGGGCTCGGGCAGTCGTGACGGTTGATAGATCATGCCCAAATGAGGAAATTCTCATGTAGACATCATACGGAGTCATCGTATCAAGTTACAATGAAATCCGTCCATATTAAACATGACCTGCAGACTGCCTTAAAAGTTTTGGGCTTCGGGCTTGGGCAGCCATCACTGTTGACAGATCATGCCCAAACGGGGACGTTCTCATCTAGGCATTATACAGAAGCATTCTATGAAGTTGCAATGAAATCCCTTCATAAATACGACCTGTAGACTGTGCTAATGGTTTTAGGGTTTTGGGCTCGGGCAGCCATACCGGTTGACCGATCACGACCAAAAGAGGACGTTCTCAAGTAGA
Organism: Pictodentalium vernedei; assembly: GCA_031216915.1. Classification (NCBI taxonomy): domain Eukaryota; kingdom Metazoa; phylum Mollusca; class Scaphopoda; order Dentaliida; family Dentaliidae; genus Pictodentalium; species Pictodentalium vernedei. The sequence goes on along the minus strand of CM062291.1, from coordinate 305,195,601 downwards.
CATGACCTAAAACCTGCATATGAAATTTTGTGACGATCAGACAAGAATTACCAGGTATAGCCTGTACTTGAAGGTTGAATAAAAAACTTTAACCACAAACTTTAACCAAAACTCCAAATGTCAACTGAACAGGAAAAAAAACGAAAAAAAAAAAACACTTGAACCTTCAGTAAAAAACTTTAACCAAAACTCTAAAAGTTAACAGACGGACAGATGGACGGACAAAAGTCATTACTATAGCCCTCACTGTAAACAGTCGGGCTAAAAAAGGGTTAAAATATTTTGAAAATTGATTTTTTCAGACAGTATTCTCTTTCAAAATAGCTTTGGGATAGGTAAAGGGTTACAGAAAACACATTTTACTCCCATTTTTGTCAGATCATAAAAGATATATATATAATTACTGTCATCTAAGCTGACATGATGGGAACAGAATGTAAACAAACTTCCATTCTTTCCAAACATCTGTCATCAGTCACTGTGTTTCTGATAAGTACGAGAGAATAGATAATTACTTTACAGTTGAAGTTGTTTTACAGTACAAGTCAAAATAAGTTAGGTTAATCCTATAAACTGTGTATCTTTCTCTTCCTACACTGATAAGACCAGAAGCTGACACCATTTTCTGGAAAGCTCTCACAGACAGCTTTCCAGAAAATGTCAGATTCTGATCTTGTCAGTGCAGAAGCAGCAGTTTACTTAGTTTATTGCTGTTATGCTACAGCTTATTTTGACCTGTACTGTATACACAATATTTTGTTTTTTTTTCCCCAGTTCTCAGTGGAGAAAAACTGGAACCAACCCTTAGCAGATTCTCAAAAAACAAGTATTTTGCTGACAGTACCGATCTTCCTGCAGACAGGAGAGGCATTGGGTTAAGCATTAGAATATAGCCTCTGGTGGCCACATATTTCCATCCTCTCATAGACCATTCCTGCAAAATTTGGTTCACGTCGGCTCAGTAGTTCCAGAGAAGATGAAAATGTGATTTCCCCATGGGGTTTCTATAGTAACAATAAGCCGCAATTGTGGCCATGTTTACAACCCAATCAACATTAAATGAGAATTGTTGGTAGAGGGGGTCCCAGTCATCACTTATGTGAAGTATCAAAACATTTGGCCTGGCAGTTTCAGAGGAGATGATTTTTGAAAATCCACCAATCAGAATCAAAGAATGCTTCTGGTGGCCATGTTTTTCAACCCACAGGAACAAAATGAGGACCGTTTGTAGAGGGACTCCCATAGACCATACCTGCCAAGTTTGGTTCACGTCAGCTCAGTAGTTCCGGAGAAGATGAAAATGTGATTTCCCATAGGGTTTCTATAGTAACTGTAAGCCGCACTTGTGACCATGTTTGCAACCTGATCAACATTAAATAAGGATGGTTGGTAGAGGGGGTCCCAGTCATCATTTATGTGAAGTATCAAAACATTTGGCCTGGCAGTTTCAGAGGAGAAGATTTTTGAAAATCGACCAATCAGAATCAAAGAATGCCTCTGGCGGCCATGTTTTTCAATCCATGGGAACAAAATGAGGATCGTTTGTAGAGAACATCCCATAGACTATTCCTGTCAGGTTTGTTTTCATGTCGCCTCGGTTTTTCCAGAGAAGAAGAGGAAAATGTGGTTTCCCATAGGGTTTCTACTAGAGCTTTCTCGGTGTTGAAATTTGACTTCGATGTCGATTTTCGATTTTTTTGGACAAAAAACCTTGATGTCGATGTTAATAACACATGTGCCTCATTCAGTCTTTCGAGTTTGAAAATCGTGCGCGAGTGAGGTTTTAGTAACTTTTAGCACTGTTTTGAGAAAAGTGGGCCTCGTTCCAAGTCCATAAAAACACTTTTTTGTAAAATATTGAAAAAAACACCGTGCCTTTATGATCGTCAGGCATTAATCTAATAATCTATGCATGTCATGATATGTATTGAATATTCTATCAATCAAAGTAATGAAATTAAGAGCCTTTAAATCCACAATGTTAGTTTAGGTTTCATGTGTAAACATCTAATTAACATAAGAGCGCGTGCTGAATATGCACACTCGATTGACAGTTGAGTGTTCCTGCTGCAAACTCTTGAAACAAAAGTCCAGTAATTGAACAGAAAACGGCACACAGATTGGAAGATTATCGGGACTGAGGGATTTGCACAATTAGCAGCAGGGACACTCAACTATCAATCAAGTACAGGGCTTGCCTTGAGTAAAATGGTCGGGTCCTAAAAAAAAGTCTCCCAGATGTTGAGGTCGGGGCCTGCTGGGGCCTGAAAAAAGTCTCCCAGATATTGAGGTCGGGGCCTTTTGGGGTAATTTTATGTTGTTACATTCTTTCCAATGGCGACCTTAGTTGATTGCTTTTGCTTAGAAAAAAAAATCTAGGTAGATAAAAAACACATTCCAGTGGAATGTGTTTCTCATCTACCTAGATGTTTTTTTAGGCAAAAACAAATCCACAACTTAATGTGAACATGTGATGTGTATCATTAAAACTGGTTTGGCAAACCATTTCTAAGGATGTGATCATGTCTTGTTACATCATGAAAAAAATCCAACATCCCATATCATCTTAATAATTTGCTATTCAAGTGGGCGTTTCATCTCTGGGAGGGGACAAAACATCCCACTCTGTCAGTGTCTCGAGGACGAAACGTACCACTATGTTAGGGGACTAATCGTCCCGGGGACGAAACGACTTGGACCCATCATGTGGGTGCTGGATGTTTCGTACATAGACATTTTGGATTTTTTGTTGATAAAATTTTAGGACATTTCGTACATATTGTGGGGTGTGTATCTTCGATGCAAGGGTTGTCTCAAAAATAAAAAAAACATTTCAGTTTACCGTTTCAATAATTTCAATCTATGAAAATTCCCCACAGCTTTGGATATTTCAGAAATGGAATGCACCCCCACCCGCACCCCCACCTCTCCACGTAGACACAGGTACACATTTTATTTTATTTCGTACATTTATTTTGATGGCAGTTTCTGTGTCTTCTGTTGCATTTATTCAGATGTTAGTATCGGATGTACCCGCGCATAGTATTGTGGGAATGAAGGGAATTCCCCCATTAGATGAGAAGCGTGCTTTCGAAGTCTCGTAAATGTGTTTGTTTTTTTTTTTTTGTTTAATCTTGGGATTTTCTCAGTTTTCATGCGGATTTGGGTGGATGTTAATTCGAATCAGACAAAAACAGTTTGTATTATTATTTTATCTGTTATTTGCTGCTTCTATTGTAATCACACTTGCGTGAATGAGATGTGAATGGAAAAATTAATCTCGCAAAATTTCGTTGTCCAAACCTTCCAACAATGAGATTTCTGGAGCCAAGACAGAAAAAAAAGTCGGGGCCGAAAAAAAAAGCCCTGAGAAGGGGCCTCTCGACCGATCTCGGGCCCGAGGACGATCGGCTCCGACTCAAGGCAAGCCCTGCTAAGTGTGCGTATTGACTATTGACCACACGCTCTTATGTTAATTAGATGTCTATTATGAATTATGAAAATATTGAGAGAAAAAATTGTAACTTGCTGACTTTCTAAGCTTCTTTTATGCGAGTGGCACGTCGCTCCATGTTGCAAACGCACAACAGCAACAGAAAATTGCATTATGAGTATAACTTTTTTTAAAAATTGCTTCGGTTTGATTTTCGGTGTTCTTGTACAACGAAAATCGCACCGAAAAAACCGACACCGAGACAGCTCTAGTTTCTACAGTAAATATAAGCCGCAATTGTGGCCATGTTTGTGACCCAATCAACATTAAATGAGGATTGTTGGTAGAGGAGGTCCCAGTCATCATTTATGTGAAGTTTCAAAACATTTGGCCAGGCAGTTTCAGAGGAGAAGATTTTTGAAAATCCACCAAACAGAATCAAAGAATGCCTCTGGAAGCCATGTTTTTCATCCGACGGGAACAAAATGAGGATCGTTTGTTGAGGACCTCCCATAGACCATTCATGCCAAGTTTGGTTCACACCGGCTCAGCAGTTACAGAGAAGATGAAAATGTCAAAAGTTTACGGATGACGGGTCGACGACTGACGCCAAGTGATGAGTAAAGCTCACATGGCCTTTTAGGCCAGGTGAGCTAAAAATTTAAGTTACAAAAATAGTTCAGTTTTAGATCGCTGGTTGTAATTTTTTAAAACTGGGACGACAAGTGACAGGGACATCCTACCCACGTCTTCAATGCTATTTATTGAACAGCTTATTAATATTCATAAGTTCAAAGTTCACAATGACAGTTTTGATGGAAATGTTGATCAACTTGGCTTTAGGTTTTATCTAGTTCTGAGAGGGATAGAATAAAAAAGAGGCCCAAGGGGCCTTAATCGTACCCATGACAAAGTGGTTCAATGAAGTATTTAGGATTACATTCAGTTAGTCATGGTTCATCAACACTACAAAGGAATGAAGTCATGAAATTATTCATACCTCTGGTGTCCATGTCGGATGATTATCAAAGGTCCTCATGACTGCTAGCTTCCAATCATATCAGCTGTGTACAAGCACTGCCAAACTTCCAAGGTTGTTATGTCACTGTAGTTTGAACGGCAATTTTTATGAAAAAACAGTAAAAAATGGATTTGAACAAACTTCAACCTAACCTGCCCCCCCCCCCCCCACCCCCACCGAGAGCCCAAATATTAAGCCAGGGACTCAAATTGAACAAACCTGAATTCCTCCCCCACCCACCCCCGCACCTTTCCCCTCTTAGAGATGTCGCATAAAAAATATTTTCACTGGTGAATCTGATGAAGATTTTTAAAGAATATCCTTCATAATGCTCTAAGTCAACTTTTGGGCTCCAATAGAACCCAAATTTTAACCCAGGGATCCGATTCGAATAAACTTGAATCTGACCCACCTAGAGATGTTGTATACCAAATATGAAAGTATTCTGACTGGTGGATCTGAAGAAGATTTTGAAAGAAATTCCCTCATATTGCACGAAGTTAAAATTCCAACTCCCAGGGAGCACCAATATTAATCCAGGACTCAATTTGAACAAACTTGAATCTGAACCCCCTAAAGATGTTGTATACCTAATATGAAAGGATTCTGATTGTTGGATCTGAAGAAGATTTTTAAAGAAGTTTCCTCATACTGCACTAAGTTAAACTTTGAACTCCAACATAAAGCACAAATATTAACTCAGGGCTCCAATTTGAACAAACTTGAATCTGCCCCTCCCCCCCCCCCCCTCCCCCTCCAGAGATGTTACATACCAAAAAAAAACATTTTCACTGGTGGATCTGATGAAGAAGACTTTTAAAGAATATTCCTCATAATGCACTAAGTTAAACTTTGGGCTCCCACAGACTCGATTTGAACAAACTTGAATCTGATACCCCTAGAGATGTTACATACCAAATATGAAAGAATTCCGACCGGTGGATATGAAGAAGATTTTTTAAGAAATTTCCTCATATTGAACGAAGTTAATCTTTGGGCTCCAATAGAGAGCACATATATTAACAAAGGGACCAGATTTGAAAGGACTTGAAATTTCCTCATACTGCACAAAGTTAAAATTCGGGCTCCCATAGGGAGCTAGAATATTAACCCAGGGACTCGAATTGAACAAACTTGAATCTGACCCCACAAGAGATGTTGTATACTAAATATCAAAAGATTCTGACTGGCTGTATACTAAATATCAAAAGATTCTGACTGGTGGATCTGAAGAAGAAGATTTTTAAAGAGAATTCTCCATATTGCACTAAGTTAAAAGGAAGCCCAAATATTAACTGAGGGACTTGATTCGAACAAATTTGAATCTGACCCTCGTACCAATGATGTATACCAAATATTAAAAGATTCTGACTAGTGGTTCTGAAGAAGATTTTTAAAGCTTATTTTTTTCTACCATTCCATTCTACTGGTCCTAAGGATGCTTCATACCAAATAACAGTTCTCAAGAACCTATGACTCAATAATACCACATACCACATTTGGTTCAAATCGTACCATCGGTTCAGAAACTACAAATTTTGGGAGGGGGGACAAAAAATCTTGCCCCTCATATAGCGTGTTGAGTCATTCGGGTTACTCAGTGTTCACCACTCTTCTCAGCTAATGGACATATTGTGTTGGGCAACTGTAGTGGACTACAATGGTGGAGCCATGAGGTATCTAGGGAGAACCCCCTCCCCCCCCCCCCCTCCCACTCAAAATCCCACTTGCTTCTCCCATCCCCAAATTTGAAAAGATTTTTTTTGATTTCCTGCCCTCAGTACAAGTACAGTACCCTCAGTCCTGAGATTCCCCCCCCTCCCCCCCCCCCCCCAAAAAAAAAAAAAAAAACCAAAAAAACAACTCTTCACCAGCATGGTCCACAGGATTTCAAACCACTAGCTCCACCACTGGTGGGATCTGCCTTGTTCTGTCAGTGAGATTTGGGGCCTTGTCAAGATGCAGAAATTCACAAGAAAAGCTACATTTTAGCAAAAATCAACATTTCCTTATTTTTTATGGAGTCGCTAAACTCTCACCCTGGTTTTGGTGGATAATATGCAATTGTTGTGCTTATTCCGGTAATTATCACATCACTTGAAAGTAGGCGTGCCCTGTGTTTCTTGATGGTTCCTGCTTCAAATGACAGTGGAATAAGAGGAACACAAATAATATTTCTTGTGATTTTGATAACTATTAATGAAGTAAGTTGTGATATATGAATCACTTTTATTGGTAACTCACTCACTCCAATGATTTCACAGTATCTCTCCTAATTTCGACTGTAGAGGTTCGTTTTTTTTACTTTGATTTTGCCCAAACATAGAAATTGGGTGAAATGAGCGGTGCCAAGGGAAAGATATTACCAACTTTACTTTGTCCTCTTGGCTGATCCATGTGTTGATTTCATCTCAGTCAAGACAGGCGATTGATGTTTTTGAAGGGAGACGGCTGCATAATGGGATGTGAAAGAAAGTTTGCAATATTGCATCTTGGGATTTGTTGTGTTTACAAAATACACATGATCATGGGAAAACACATGTTGATTATAACATCTTCGTATTGGGAATGCAGCGTGTGTGCCTGACAGACCTGCAGTACTGTGCGATTCCTTAAAGTAAGTTCAAATAGTATACAAACAATTCCCAATAAGTTTAAAAAAAACTTTCAATAGTTACCTGCCATCCATTGAACAGGATATGTTCTATTTTAATTTAACCATTTTATTGTTGACAAAAAACACAACTGCCAATGCGCAGCATTACCATAGCATGTGACTTCAGAGTACGTGCCAGTGGTCGGTTAATTAACATAATTTACTCGTCATTTTTTCCATGTGAACTTTGAGGTTTTAAAACTCAATAAATTTTATGTTTACCTCCAATCTAATTTACAATGTGCCGTACGCAGATGATTTTGGGTCAAAGGTAATTTATAATACTTTTACACCATATATTGTCAGGTAACTTGCAATATCTCTTTGGTCGAATATGAGTGAGCATGGGGCTGTGCCCGGTTCATTAAATTTACTTAACGATTCTTGAATTGCATGTGTGGATTTTTACGTAAGACTTTTTAATTTTTCATATTCCATCTGCTGGTGGTTCTGTAGATATTGTTTAAGATACAAGAAATTTGCAATCACTATTTGTGGGGGGAGGGGGGATTTGTTGTCAGTCCTCTCTAAGTAAGCATAAATGGCACAGCATTTACCTTTGCCCGACATTTAAGCCTTTGGCGTGCAGAAAGCAAGTGAATGAGTGGTCATAAACTTAACCAATTCTGGGAAATCTGTTGAAACCGAAAGTCTCGGTTTTTTGGTAAGGCAGCGGTTCAGTTTCGGTTTAAAAAAAAAAAACGAACCGTACCGAAAAACTGCCCAGCCCTACCCCCTCCTTATGGAGCACGGCAACTTTATATGAAGAAACTCGAATTGACATATGATAAGGACAATAAACATCAAATTTGGTTCCATTCGGCCTAGTGGTTTCTGAGAAATCGATAATGTAAAGTTAATGATGGTTGACGGATGGACGGATGGATGACGGATGGAAAGTGATTAGTAAAGCTCCCCGAGCTTTGCTCAGGTGAGCTAATAAAACAAACACTCCCTATAATGATTTTGTGAGAAATTTTATCCACACAGGAAAACATGAGATTACATACACAAATGTGTCAATGTATTCATCCCCTGAATTCGACGCGATCCCGAAATTTTCAATTTTCGGTTTCAAATTGCTGGTACAGGTATACTTATTTGTTACTTACGCAACTCCAAAGTTCCTGAAGTGATAACTGGTTGAATGTCACAGCAACTTATGTAACAGTTACTCATAAAAAAAAGTGGCAATTCAGCTAAAATTTGGGGGTGCGACATATGCACTAACTGGTATGGTACTAGATAAAGATGCAAAAAAATAATAAAGTTAAAAAATTTATAGTAATTTATATATTTTTTATACTTACAATGACCCAGACTTAGCTGGTGCTAACTCTAAAAAAAACAGGGCCAAACACAAATTTTGCCCCCCAATCCCCAAAATTTGCATCCAAAACAAAAAGAAATCATGTCCTAAAGGACCTCCATACTACGCCTCAACTGCGCATGCGCAGTGACGCAGACGTCCCGAAATTGGCGCCAATTATCATTCTTACTGGCAGTGCCTGGTCAGCGCTATGTACTCAGCGGGGAGGCAAGAGTTCCCAACTCCAGGGAGGGCCATCCCCGTCTGGGTCATTGGTAAGTATAAAAAATATATAAATTACTATAAATTTTTTAACATTTTTATACTGTACCAATGACCCAGACTTAGCTGAATAGTAAACAGGCTGGAGGGCCTAGGACATAGAGGAAAATCCAATAAGCTCAACTATATAGTAAAGAGGTAACCCCTTAAGGAGAAAAGGAGTATTAGGCTTTACATTTAATATTAAATTAGAAAGATACACTACCCTAAATAATTGAGCACAATAACATTCATGTTCTCTATTAACATCCAGTATAACCCTTATACTAATTATTTTTAAAGCAAGCCAATAAATAAAGTAGTCCAGAGAATTGAGACTCTTTATAGTCATTTAAAAGTGTCTGAGTATTGTATATTAAAGCCCGTTTGACACTTGACATATACAAATGCTTCACACCGAGCTACACTTTAAAAATAAGACATGAATGAATTTTAACATTAATATTACACTTTAAAACCATCCCGGAAGCGACTCAGAAATACTGACTTGGAGGAGGCATTCCCTTGCTTTTCACTATAAAGCAGGTGACCTAAGGGAACACCCCCCCCCCCTCCTTCCCCTTGCCCTGGGTTAAATAGCCCAGAGCGAAGAGGGAAGCCGGACGGAGTCACTGCCGGAACAGAAAGCCTGCATAACTATAGTTGCAACTGTTTAGTGGACGACATTCTGAGCAACAGATAACGGACCTAAACAATGCAGGTCTCCAGAAATGGACTCAATATTTCTGAGATAAAAATTCGTAAATGTGGATGGCTGAGACCAATAAGCAGCCTTCATTAAGTCTGTAATAGCAACACTATTAGCATAAGCCCAGGAAGTAGAAAGAGCTCTTACTTCATGAGCAGAAATCTTAAGCACAGACTGCTGAGAAGAAGATAAATCTTCATAAGCAGTACGGATAGTTAACTGAATCCATCTAGCAATAGAATGGACTGAAATGTCCTTTCTATTAGGCATCAAAGACAGAAAGAAACGTTTCCGTCCCTTTCTGATAAACTGAGATCTCTGTTTATAGATACGTAATGCTCTAACAGGACAGAGTAAAGGCCTACGCCCGTCTGAAGACGGAAGAGCCTTAATAACAATAGGTTCCGGATATTTATTAGGAGCCTGATTCTTAGCTAAAAAACCCACATTAGTAGTGAAGGTGATAGTGTTCCCAACACTACGATAATGAGAATCATCCACCGAGAGTGCATGAAGCTTACTGACTCTTCTAGCAGAAGAGAAAGCTAAGAGAAAAGCTGTCTTATAAGATAAGAATTTGAAATCTACTGTCCCAAGAGGTTCAAATGGCTTTTCCTTCAATTTAAGAAGAACCCAAGCTAAATTCCACTTAGGAATTAATCTAAGAGTTCTGGGTCTATTTATCGAAAAGTTTCTAACCAACTTCGATAAAGAGACATTAGATCCAATTTGTAAACTATCATGATGTGCATAGGTATCAGATAACATAGATCTATAACCCTTTATAGTAACAGGCTGCAGTTTGATTTCGTCAAACAAGTATACTAGAAAGTTTGCAATGTCTGGTATAGAGGGATCGAATATATCTACAGAATGATCCCTACACCAACGACGAAAAACCTTCCACTTAGCCGCATAGTTTAGCGAAGAGGAGGTCCTCCTACAGTTAGAAATCGCGTCCACTGCTCGTCCTGTAAAGTGCTTGCCATGCAAGAAGGACCGCACAATGGAAAAACGTGAAGGTTGAGACCTTGCGGGTTGTGATGGAGTTGGCGCGATTTCCCCTGCGAAAGAAGATCCTCTCGTGGAGGAAGCTTCCGCGGTAGGTCCCACAACAGACACCTGAGTAGATTTATCCACGGTCTCTGTGGCGACAGAGATGCTACCAACAGAATCTTGCATTGAGATTGTTTTATCTTTAGCAATACTTGTTGAATTAACGGCGCTGGAGGATACGCATATCCTATCATTCCGTCCCAAGGGATCGACAGAGCGTCTACTGCAAATGCTCTTGGATCCGGACACGGCGACAAATACGTCTGCAACTGATTGTTGAGATGTGTCGCAAATAAGTCTATCATTGGCCGTTCCCATTGGTAGCAAATCTGATTGAATACTTGTTTGTTGAGAGTCCACTCCGACGGCAACAAGCGACCCTTTCGTGAAAGGGAGTCTGCTAGCACATTCAGACGACCCGGTATGTGACGGACCGAAAGAAAAACGTGATGTTCTAGCGCAAACAGAAGGATTCTTTCCGTTAGATTGAACAACGGAACTGAATGAGTGCCTCCCTGATTCCGTATATACGCCACTACTGTCATATTGTCGGATAGGATCTGGACATGAGCATCGTGAATAATGTCCATCCAGTGACGTAACGCAAGCCAAATTGACATCATTTCCTTGATGTTTATGTGCTTGCACAGGAATTGCGGATCCCAAAGACCCTGGCATCTCGAATCCGTTGGGATTAATGATGCACCCCAACCTGTTTGACTGGCATCCGTCATAACGGTAAAACTTGGATCTGGCAACTGCAGCGGAACTCCTTGAGTTAACCACTGAATGTTTGCCCAAATCTGAATCTCTTGTTTCACTTGATCTGACAAGAGAACGTCTACATCGAGCGAATGAATTTTCACACTCCAATTCTGAGTCAAGAAAATTTGAAGAGGACGTGTGCGTAACCGCCCCATCGGAATGAGATCCGCGGCGGCTCCGCACAGACCTATCAGTCTCATAAATTCTCTCGCCGTGACTTTGTCTGCGTGCAGACAATAGCGAGCGTAACAACTGACTAATTTCGCTCTGGTTAACGGCAGACGAACGAGATTGTTGTGCGTCTCGAAGCTCATTCCCAGATGTGTGAATGACTTGGACGGCACCAGATCCGACTTCTCCTCGTTTACTATAAAACCGAGACGTCGGAGCAATAGAAGAAGATTCTGAACATCGTTCTGAAGCGTTAACTCGTTGCCGTACCTCTGAAGAATGTCGTCCAGGTAGGCCGACATTACCGCAGACGAATGAGCTCGGAAGTAGATCATTACCGAGTTCATTACCCGAGTGAAAGCCCAGGGTGCTAGATTCAATCCGAAGCACATCGCCCGGAATTGATACACCACTCCTAGGACTGCGAAGCGTAGATACTTTCGGAATGTCGGATATACCATGACGTGAAAGTACGCATCTTTGAGATCTATGCTCGTTGCATAATCGTTCACCCGAATACTCGCTCTGACCGATCGAATCGTCTCCATATAAAACTTCGGAGCGACGATCAGCTTGTTTATCCAGCTCAAATCTATGACTGGACGGAACGAGCCGTCTGGTTTCGGAACCAGAAACAGATGGCTGTAGAATCCCGGAGATTCCTGGTTTTCTACGACCTCTACCGCGTTCTTCATTAAAAGAGACTGCACCTCTGATAACAGAGCGTCTCTTTTCTGTGGATTTGACGGAAGATGAGTCCACTTTGGACTTCGAGTTAATGGAGGCTTTCGTTTGAAGGATATCTTTAGACCTTCCGAAGTCACTCCTCTCACCCAAGGGTCGTCCGTAATCGACGCCCATTCTTGTGAAAAGCTCGACAACCTTCCGCCAACCGGAACGCGATAGAGGTTTAAGCCATCACCTCCTGGACCTGCGAGGGCTGCGGTAGGAGAAACCACGTCTTCCATGACCCGCACCTCGCCCCGTCGACCTCGGGGCGTCCGACCAATTGTCCCGGCCTGAAGGACGTCCCGAATGAGAGTCGCTATCCTGACGGTCTCTCGAATAAGACCAAGAGGACGCACCGGAACCTCTATAGGAACCTCTCTTGGGCGCATTAGACCCAGAAGTGCCTGTCTTATTCGTGTCTGCTGTATCCGACTTCTTAGGAGCAGATTTGAACAACAGAGAATCCTTAGCTTTCTTTGTAATTTTATCATAAATAGCGGAAAGCTTGCCGTCAAAGAGAAGTTCTCCTGAGACCGAAGAGACACTAAGAGAGTTCTTCACCTTAGAATCCACTAGTATGGATGTAGCTAGGGCTGCGTCACGTCTAACCAACTCCAGATTTGCCACTGAAAGGGCGGAGTTACACGTGGAATAAGCTACTGCCCTTGAAAGAAGTCTTAAAGAGGATTGTATATCCTGAAACTCTTTCCCCTGAAGGCGCAGTGATAACGCCTTAGTAAGGTGATCTGCGTAAAATAAGGCATCTAAATTGGCTCTGTTAGACGCAATAGCTGTTTCCAACACCGCGGTTGGAATAGAAGCTGACGACGGTAATGATAGCTCTAAGTCTTCCGCCTCGTCGTCCATACGCAGAGGAACTCTCGGTATACCCTGTCCTGCCGTATCGAATTTATTCCTTGTATTAATGAAAGGCAGGTTGAGAGTATTAGCGGACAAGAAACCTGCTTTCCCCGTCCTGGAAGCAAGTTTAAATATAGCGTCGTTCAATAATTCAAATGTTCTTGCAACATTATTGGACTGCGACGGAAACTCGGGAGCGATGTCCCTGAACCGCTCAAAAAATTCAGAGTCCAATGACGCTATAATTCTCTTGTCCGGAAGCGCAGCAGTCTGGCCCGACGGAACAACTTGAGGGAGAAAGTGCCGGATAAAGTCCACGGCAGCTTTATGTTGTTCCGAAAGGGATAGCTCCAAGTCATCCGTATCCCTTTCATCATCCGGTCGGACCTCATGATGTTCCCGGTCGTCCGCCCCCGATGCTTCGGCGGAGCGTACCGACCCAGCGCCGTCGGATAATTCTCGATCCGACACCGTTTCTGTCGGCTGCTGGGATGCTGCGATAAGCTGTGCTATCTGCACAAGAATGTCCGACGTCGAGACCTGCGGAGGCGCAGTCTTTCGCTGCTTCGCCGAGGGCAGCTCCGCATCAGATGGCTCCCACATACTTTTCCTATGCGAACGTCCGGAGTCCATCGGTCTCGAATCCCTGGCTGCCGGATGGTGTGACCTGGTCGCCGAAGAATCCTTGATCGGCGAAGCTGGTAATATATCGGCGGTCACGCAGCCAAGGTGCGGTCGTGTGCGCTGACGAGAAGAGGAAGCCTTAACAGTCTCTGCGGACTGCTTATACAATGGAGCGTCCCGAGCGACAGACGTATGCTCCGCTAAAGACACATTTTGTACCACAACATCTGGTCCCAGATGTTGTTGTACGAGAGAGGGGCCTCTCTCGCTCGCGGCCCGGCTGGACCTGGACGAGCTAGGAACCAGACTCAAAGGCTTCCTCCGTTCTCGGTTACTATCCGCCGTCACTGGATGTGCATCTATTATGTTTATAGTGCTCGCATCACCCAAAATTTCCTCTTGGACCGTATCGGACGAACCCGGCTGCCGAACCATTCGGTGAATGGACGCTACACCGGGCGAGCTAGCGGACGACATTTGTCTAATCTCCATGAGCACTTTTGCCGCTAGCTCTGAATTCATTTGTGACGACGGACGCACACTTGTAGAAGATAACATGGAAACATCACCCTGTTCTGGTTCCTCTGAAATAGAAACTGAGAGAGTAGAGTGACCTTGCGGAGAAAGAGCCGGCATCGCCCTTTCTCCAGAAACAACATATCGTGACACACGTTTCCAATGTTTCTCATCCCAATATTCACATATAGAACAGGGATTAATGAGAGAACACTGACTACAATTAATACAATGATCATGAAAGTCAGAGGAAGATTTCTTCCTATTACAATTTGAACAACGTCCCTTCATTGTGAAAGAACAACAATAAGTCCTAGTTACTCGCAAAAACCCCTGACACAAAGATACATAATAACATGATCCATTAATAAATGAAAAAACAATTGCAAAACAAAATAATTTTGAAAAAATATTTTTTCAGCGAAGCCCAAGTTGCTGAAAAGTAACGTTGAGCCACGATGGATCCGATGGCAAAGTGTGGTCAAAAATTTTAAATTTATATTAAATAATTAATGAGACACTTACGGATAATATAAATGTATCTTATAGTGAGATAAACTACAGCAAAGGCAAACAGCCCCCCTCAAAAAAGGCTGTTGCCAATGAAAACAAACAGTGTAAAAACACCAGAAAACATGACTCCAGGCACTGAAAAAACTGGCCCGGAATCAGTCATCAAATTACACTCTATCTGATGCAAAACAGAGACTCCCAGAGGAGAATCTGCAGAACATCAGATGGAAGATGCAGAACACAAACGTTATACACCCATGGGTGAAAACGTAACTATGGGGAAAATAACAGAAAACATTCTGTAACCAAGCAACTCTCCCAGGAAATTTTAGAAATGAAATTTCTCAAAAATATGCCAAAAGCATGGGAGAATTGCAAGGGGGGACTTTAGAAGGCTAGGGGAGAGGAAACACTGAATAAGCAGTGCAACAATTAGCAAGAATGACAAGAAGAGGCCCATGCCTCGAAAATAGGCAACTTGACATAATTTCATCAAAAAATTTTAAGTACAGCCCTGATTATTTTTTGTCACTTCTTTTTCCTCTCCTCCTTCTATCCTCCTTAGAATCACATTTTCTCCAAAAATTACGTGTCTGGCATCCTTTAAACTGAGATTTACAAGCACAAAGATCAGTGAGATGTTGACTGATGAAGGGCCAAACAGAGAATGATAATTGGCGCCAATTTCGGGACGTCTGCGTCACTGCGCATGCGCAGTTGAGGCGTAGTATGGAGGTCCTTTAGGACATGATTTCTTTTTGTTTTGGATGCAAATTTTGGGGATTGGGGGGCAAAATTTGTGTTTGGCCCTGGTTTTTTTAGAGTTAGCACCAGCTAAGTCTGGGTCATTGGTACAGTATAAAAATACTCAAATTTAACCATTGCGACAACTTTCTTTGTGTGCGTGGTTTAGACAATTATTGACAGAAGCTTGCAAATGGTCAAAAATAAGGCCATGTACCAGTATTGACAGTTTCAGAAACGAAACAAGTCAATGTTGTTGTGCAAGGCATTTTATTTTTTAATGAAGAAAGAATACTCACACATTAAAATCCCACACAGTTTATTAAATAATAACTTAGAATGATTTCCTAAAAGCAATTTCCAAACTCTCTCAATTTATACAACCATTTTGGAAATTAATTTTCATATATGCTAGCCTGAAGACGTGGTCAGGTTGCATGGTCCTCAGGATTCACGTGAGCAACATTTCATGAAAATCCATTTAGATTCGCACCAAATTTGGCGAAATTTTTACCCTGAGTTGTGAAGCTGGAAGAACATATCTTGTATTTTAGCAAAGAAATTTTCCTCTCATCATCAGTTTCAGTGATAAAATGTGATTTTGTTATTGTTCAATGACACAGTTTAGTGTGTTCAGCTCCACATAATTTTGTTCAAATTTGTTGTCAAACACGGTGAAATTGGGTGCATTCAATTTTAGTAATTAAGAATCAGAACCATTGGAAACACACATGCTCAACAATGTGAATCAACTGAGATTGTCAAAACGAGTGCACCGTTGTTACTGTTATGAACCAGGTCACTGTTTCGTCGATGATAAATAATACAATTTTAGTCTTGGCAGAAAAACTTGTAGTGTGTAGTGCCCCCATGATGAAAAGTGAAATGCTGAAAAAATGATAAATTTTAAGTAATTTGTATATTTTTTATACTTACCAATGGCCCAGACTAGCTGGTGCAAACTCGAATTAATCCAGGGCCAAAAACAAATTTTGCCCCCCAATCCTCAAAATTTGCATGCAAAACCAAAAAAATCAAGTCCTATATGGATCCTCCATACTTTTTAGATCTGCGCATGCGCAGTATACAGGAAGGTACCGAAATTGGTGCCAACCATCATTCTTTCTACAGATTGCCTGTTAAATGTTATAAACAGCGGGAGGTATGAGTGTCCACTCATGGGAGGGCCATACCCATCTGGGCAATTGGTAAGTATAAAAAATATACAAATTACTTAAAATGTATCATATTTTTATACGACAACCAATGGCCCAGACTAGCTGAATCGTAAAAAGGCTGGAGGGCCTAGGACTTAAAGGAAAATCCAATCTTTCAATTTCTTCAGTAAAGAATAGCTCCAACAGGAGAATAGAAGATAGGAATATATATGTCTTTCTCTTTTACGAAAAAAGAGAAAGACATAACACCAACAATGTAATTGAGTATTACATAATATATAATTCTCCATTTAAAGCCAGCATAACCCGTTATGCTAATTCGGTGAAGGAAAACCAATATATAAAGATAGTCCAGAGAATAAGACTCTTTATACTCATTTAAAAGTGTCCGAGGATTGTATATTGACGCCCGTTTGACACGCGACATATACGAATGCTTCACAGTGAGCTACGCTTTAAAAACAGAACATAAATAAGACATAGTTATTGCTTCACACCGATCTACACATTAAAACTATCCCAGCACCGATGCAGGACTACTGACACTGGAGGAGGTATTCCCTTACTTTTCACTATAAAGCCAGATGATTATAAGGAATATTCCCTTACTTTTCACTATAAAGCCAGATGATTATAAGGGAATCCCCCCCCCCCCCTTCCCCTTGTTCTGAGGTAAATTTCAGAACAAAGAGGGCAGCGGAACAGCGTCAGTGCTGGAAGGGACTACCTAAAGACCTTATAGATGCAACATTAATGGACAACATTCTGAGCTACGGAAAGAGGACGCAAAGATCTAAGGTCACCGGAGATGGACTCTAAATTTCTCAGGTAAAACTTGGTAAATGAAGAGGGCTGTGTCCAGTACGCAGCCTTCATGAGATCAGTAATGGCTATACTGTTAGAATAGGCCCAGGAAGTGGACAGTGCTCTAACCTCATGCACTGAGATCTTATTGACAGAACGTTGATCCGAAGATAGATTCTCATAGGCAATGCGAATTGCCAAATGAATCCATCTAGCAACAGCATGAACAGAAATATCTTTTCTGTTAGGAATCAACAAAAGAAAGAAACGTTTTCTTCCCTTTCTAACAAAATCTGATCAACGTTTATAAATGCGCATAGCCCTGACTGGACACAGCAAAGGTCTATGGTTATCCGAGGACGCTAACGCCTGAATAATAGGCGCTGGCCGCTTATCCGGAATCTGATTGTTAGCCAAAAATCCCACTTCCGTAGTGAGGGTAATGGTATTACCCACACTACGGTAGTGAGATTCATCAACAGATAATGCATGAAGTTCACTGACCTACCAGATGTAAAGGCTAAGAGAAACGCTGTTTTATAGGTCAAGAATTTGAACTCTACGATGTCCAACGGCTCAAAAGGAGCTTCTTTGAGCTTCAACAGAACCCAAGCCAAATTCCATTTAGGAATTAATCTGAGGGTTCTAGGTCTATTGATAGAGACATTTCTATCTAGCTTGGATAATGAAGTATTTGATCCAATAGCCAAGTTATCATGATGAGCGTAAGTATCTGATAACATAGACCTATAGCCCTTAATAGTGACAGGTTGCAGTTTGAGTTCGTCAAACAAGGAGACCAGGAAATCTGCAACATTTGGAATGGACGGATCGTATACGTCTATCGACTGATCCCTACATCAAAGGGAGAAAACTCTCCACTTCGCTGCATAGTTAAACGAAGAGGAGGCCCTCCTACAGTTAGAAATTGCGTCCACTGCTCATCCTGCTAAATGCTTCCTGTGCAAGAAGGACCGCACAACAGAAATACGTGAAGGTTGAGACCTTCCGGGTTGTGATGCAGTGCACGAGACTTCCCCTGATAAAGAAGATCCTTTCGTGGAGGAAGCTTCCGAGGAACGTCCGATAACAGACACCTGAGAAGACTGATTCAAGGTTTCTGTGACGACAGAGATGCTACTAGCAGGATTTTGGAATGAGACTGTTTGATCTTTAACAGAATCTGCTGAATAATCAGAGCTGGAGGATATGCATATCCTATTATCCCGTCCCATGAAATTGACAGAGCGTCTAATGCGTATGCCCGATGATCTGGGCATCCCAACACGAACATCGGTAACTGATTGTACAGGTGTGTCGCAAAAAGAACTATCATGGGACAATCCCACTGGTATCAAATTTGCCTGAAAATTCGCTTGTTGAGAATCCACTCCAATGGCAACAGGCAACCTTTCCAAGAGAGTGAGTCTGCTAATACATTCAGACGACCCGGTATATAACACACAGAGAGATGAATGTGATGATTCATGACGAATAGGAGAATCGTCTCCGTTAATTCACATAATGGAATCGAGTGAGTGCCGCCTTGGTTCCTGAGGTAAGCAACTACTGTCGAATTGTCCGACAGAATTTGTTCGCTACTGGGCGAGTCCAATGTTGTAGTGCTAGCCATATTGACATCATCTCTTTGATGTTTATGTGCTTCTCTAAGAACCGAGAGACCCAAAGACCTTAACACTTCCAAGTCTGCGGGACTTAGGGTCAAACCTCAGCCCGTCTGACTCACATCCATCACAATCGTGAAAGCCGGATCCAGTGTAGTACAATATCTTCCCCCCTGTATATCTTCCCCCCAGGGGAAGATAAACTAGTTTATCTCCCCCCCCCCCCCCACCCCCCACTGGTTTATCTTCCATGCCACCTGAATTTTTTTACCATTCCATTTAATCACAGACTTTTTTCTCGATTTCGCTTCCTTACCTGTGTGTGACATTAGAAAAGTAATTAAGAGCACATTGAAAAACTCATCGGGCAGTGTGAGAGAGAGTTTGATTCCCAAAAGGGAAAAAACAAATTTAGCTCAAATTAGCATTGTGAGTAGAATTTTATACATTTTTGCCATTTTCAAGACTCATACACACAAGCTGTTAACAGAAGAAATATTTTTGAAGAACTCGCATTTTTTCCTCAAATTACCACTGGGATATCATATAAAAAAAGAATTTTTTAAAAAACGTCGCCAATTTTTTATTTATTTTTTTCTTTTACTTTAACTACTAACTTGAAGAAAAATTCATCATTATTCTTTTAATATTTTGAAGATCTTAACAATAAGTTGGAAGAAGAAAAAAAAAATCAGGTTGGGGGAGGGGTGTGGGGGAATATTACGACACGTTTATCTTACCCCCCACCTGAACATGAAGCTTCTTCCTCAATCCACAATTTTGAAGAGAATTTCATCAATATTTTCCCTATTCAAGATTCTTTTGCAGAAATTGTTAACAGATAATTCTTCTGGTGGGGTGGGGGGGGGGGGGGGGGGAGATATCCTGACCAGTTTATCTTACCCCCAAATGAACTTGAAGTTACATAAAAATTCATTTTTTACCTCAAACCACAATTTTGAAGAGAATTTCATTGTAATGTTATGATAATAAAAGTTCTCAACCGAAAGATGTTTTTTCTTTATTCACTCAGAAATTATCTTACCCACCCCACACCTGAGTCACAAAAGGTTGGTTTTCTTCTGATTTTTTTCTATATTTTCTATTCTCAAGATTCCTGTGCTTAAGTTGTAAAATGTGACAAATATATTCATATGGGGTGGGGAGGGGGATCATGGTTAGGTTATGACTCCCTCTTCCCCCCAACTGAAATAGAAATTTGTAAATCATTTTTTGGGCTCATACAACCATACTGATGAGAATTTTATTCATATTTTCAAATAAAAAACTATATCAAAATATAGGGTTTGTTGCTGTACTCTCAAGGCCAGACTAACAAGTTTTCAAATATATATATATTCTTTAATATAACAGAGAGGGTACTAAAGCCAATTCTTTAAAATGTTCTGTGATTACATTGAAAGATAAAAAAAATTCAGGTTGGGGGGGGGGGGGGGGGGGGGATAAACCAGTGGGGGGGGGGGGGGAGATAAACTAGTTAAACTGCTACACCGGCAGTTGCAGCGGAACTCCTTGAGTTAACCACTGAAGATCTGCCCAAATCTGAACCTATTGTTTTACTGGGTCCGTTAAAACAATACTGGTTTTGAGCGAATGCGTCTTCACCCTCCAGTTCTGAGTAAAGAATATCTGGAGGGCACGTATGCGCAGACAGCCCATCAGAATAAGATCCGCAGCAGCTCCGCATAGCCCCATCAGTCACATAAACTTCCTCGCTGTTATTGCGTTTGAGTGTAGACAAAAGCGAGCATAACAATTGACTAATTTCGCTCTGGGTAACGGCAGATGAACCAGATTGTTGTGAGTCTCAAAGCTCATTCCCAAGAGAGTGAATGACTTGGACAGAGCTAGATCTGACTTTTTCTCGTTTACTATGAAATCGAGACGTCGGAGCAATAGTAGCTGACTCTGAACATCGTTCTGAAGAATAATTCTGTTGCCATATCTGTTGCCAAGTAAGCCGACGTTACAGCAGATGAATGAGCTCGGAAGTAAGACATTACCGAGTTCATTATTCGAGTGAAAGCCCAGGGAGCCAGGTTCAGACCAAAGCTGATCTCATAAACCTTCCCTTGCAAGGCAAACCGCAGGTACTTTCTGAATGCCGGATGTACCAGGACATGAAAGTAAGCGTCCTTTAGATCTATGCTTGCCACATAGTCATTCACTCAAATGCTCGCTCTTACCGACCGAATGGTTTCCAAAAGGAACTTTGGAGCGACGATTAACTTGTTTACCCAGCTCAAGTCTATGACTGGTCGGAACGAGCCGTCTGGCTTCGGTACGAAAAACAGGTGACTGTAAAAACCCTGAGAATTTTGATTCTCGACGACCTCTATTGCTTCGTTTAACGAGAGAGCCTATACCTCCACTAGGAGAGACTCTCTTTTGAAAGGATCCGCCGGAAGATTTGTCCAACGTGGACATCTTGTAAGTGGGGGTTTCGCTCGGAATGATAGACTACACTTCTCACCCACTGATCTTCCGTGACTGCTGTCCAGTTTTTCGTGAAGTTTGATAACCTTCCGCCAACTGGCGAGCAAAAGAGGTCTTGACCATCACCTGTATGACTTGTGAGGCTTACGGGAGGAGAAACTACTTCCTCCCCGTGAAGATCCTCACCCCGTCGGCTTAGGAGCATCTGACCGATAGACCTGATCAGACTTACGCCCCTTTCCCGAGTCGCTGTATTGACGATGACGACCTCCGGAGTAATTATATGAGGGGTTCTTTATACCCTCGCGAGGAGTTCCCTTTTGAAGATTTTGATCTGGGATGTCCTCGCTTACTCCGGTTTGCTGACTTCAAAAGCAGAGCGCTGGAAGCTTTATTAGTAGCCTGTTCACAGACTAACGAAAGCTTGTCGTCAAAGATAGTATGTCCGGAGACCAGAGCAACCTGGAGAGAGCTGTACACCTTGTCAACTATAAGTGATGCCGACGCAAGGGCAGCATCACGTCTAATTAACTCCAGATTTGCCACTGTCAGGGTGGAGTTATATGTGGCATACATGACTGCCCTGGAAACTCTAAGCGAGGTACACACATCCTCAAGTTCCTTCCCATTGAGACGTTTCGCTATAGCTCTGGTAAGGTGATCTGCGTAGGACACTGCGTCCAAATTCGTTCTATTCAATGAAATTGTAGTTTCCATTATATCTGAGCGTATGTTGAATGAGGCAGGTAAGGATATATCTAAATCCCCAGCCGGCTCATCTAAATGCAGTGGAGCTCTTTGAACATCTTCTCCGTTTTAAATGAACGCAGTCCAAGGAATGGTATATTTATGGAAGATGTTGATAAGAAACCGCCTTTTTTCTCCTTGCACTCGAGAGGTTAAATATGGCGTTGTCTACATGGCCGAAGGCCTGCAACACCCGTCTAGACTGAACCAGGAAAGAAAGAACTTCTTCCTTCTCCATATAAAGTCTGTATCTAAAGACGCCAGTGGTTTCTCCCTTGGTGTCGCAGCTTGCTGATTCGGTGGAACAAACTCAGGATAGTACTGATGGATAAAATCCATCGCAACCATATGTTGTTCCGGAAGGGAAGGGTTATCCTCTTCCTTATCCCTTTCACCATCCAACTGAATCAACTGAGAATCCTGGTCCATTGCATCTGCGTGAACAGACGACTGGACCAACCCAGCACCATCAGATAGCTCATTTGCGGAGTCTGAGGGAGGTTGCTCCCACACTTACTGCAGGGCTCGACTTGAGTAAAATGGTCGGGGCCTAAAAAAAGTCCCCCACATATTGAGGTCGGGGCCTTTTTGGGGCTGATTTTCCATTTTGTCCATTATTGTTAGTGCTTTTTTGTGGAAAATGTCGGGGCTTGAAAAAAAGCCCCCAGCAAGTGCTCCTCGGCGCTGATCTCGGGGCCTGGGCTGATCAGCCCCGACTCAAGGCAAGCCCTGTTACTGGGATGCTGCGATCAGCTGCGCAATCTGCGACAGCAAGTCTGTCACTGATGCTTGAGGAGCAGCAGTTTTCTGTTTTTTAGCCGCTTGCTGCTCCTGGGACGGTGTTTCGGAGATGGATCTCTTCTCTGAACACCTCGATGATAGAAGCCTTGGTTCCTTAGCTACTGGATAGTCAGACTTCACGGGCGAAGACTGGCTCCGTCTTCATGCAGCTGGCTGGATATCCGAAGTCGGGTAGCTAGGATGCGGCCGTGGTTGCAGTCCAGATGGTGCATCCCGAGCGGCAGGTGTGGACATATGCTCTGGACCGTGCAAGTTTCTCAGAACAACATCTGGCCCCAGATGTTGCTGGGTTAAAGAGGGACCTCTCCCGTTCACGGCCTTTTCAGACCTCACTGAGCCTCCCGAAAGAAACTTGCTGGCTTCCTCCCTAGTTCTGTCGTCGCTGTGTGAGCTTTTGTTTTTAAGGTGCTCACTCCACCCACTACACTTCCTTCGACCGCAATAGACATACTCAGCATTATGGCTCCCACGGACGGAGTAACCGCTTCTCCGATCGAGCTAGCTGCCTGCAAGGGTTTAAGATCACCGCCCAGTGGTCTTATCCCCTGCCTAAAATTCAAGAGCACCTTAGCAGCTAGCTCTGTTTGTCCATCTGAGCACGACGACGGTAGCACACTTTTGGTGGGTGTCACAATACCATCACCATGTTCTTGTTCCTCTGAAAAAAACTTGAATCACCTTGCAGTGAGAGCACTGGCTTAGGCATCTCACTGCCAACAACGTACCGTGACACCTGCTTCCAATGTTTGTCATCCCAATCGACACATGTAGGACAAGAATCTGCAGGAGTACATTGACTAACAAGCAAGGCAGTGTTGCCTTGCAGTGTTGCCTTGCATTTTGTAGGGATGAGCTGATCTATAGGTAAGCAATCGGCTATCGGCCGATAAAAGCCTATCGACAATCGGTATGAATAGCACAAAAAATATCGGCTCTTGCCGATTGTTGAAAAAAATTATTGGGTACCTATTCTAACTCTATTTCACAGCCATTTTAATGTTCTGCTAATAACTAACAAACGTGCCGTGCATTACACTGTGTAGACCCACGATGTAACATTTAATTTCTACCAGCGACAACCAAAAAATAGAATCGCTTGTCCCGGGTGACAAGTGCTATTTTTGGCTTGAGTTTCATATTAATCTTGAAAAGCTATGTGCTGTTAAAATCATTAAATAGTTGACTTATGTATTGAAACATCTATGAGACGGTCTATCAATAACGATACTATGACATTTTTTTACCACGGGGGAGAATCCAGGCATCGGCGTACTTGGTGTGCTCCCCCTCCCCCACTAGTTTTTCCCGGAGATGGGTTGTTCATTGTGGATATCTGCATCAGGTGCGAGGTAATCACATCTTTTCGGATTAAATTTCAAAATTTGGTTGACAGTACATGTCGATAAACTTGAGCCTAGGTGCGCCTCCCCCTGCCCCACAGTTTTTCGTAAAGTCCTTCATCCACTCAACCAACTCTGAACCGGTATTGGGATGTAACGACTGTGCGACTGAACTCACCAGAAGCATAACAAGAGGCCCCAAGGGGCCTGAGGGCGCTCACCGGACATGGTAGCCTAAATATCAACCCAGAGAATTGATTTCAACAAGTTGCATCTGCTCCTCCTAAGAAAAGCTTATACCAAATATCCAAAGATTCTGACCAGGGGATCTAAAAAAAAAAGAAGATTTTTAAAGAATATTCCTCATATTGAACTAAGCTATAATTCGGGCTTGAACAGGGAGCCCATATATGAACCCAGGGACTTGGCTTTAACAAACTTGAATCTCACCCCTCTAAGGATGCTGCACACCAAATATCAAAACATTCCAACTGCTGGATCTGAAGAAGAAGACTTTTAAAGAAAATTCCTCATTTTGAACTAAGTTACAATTCAAGCTCCCACAGTGAGTCCAAATATGGATCTAGGGACATGGCTTGAACAAACTTGAATCCCCCCCTCCACTAAGGATGCTGCATATCAAATATCAAAACATTCCAACTACTGGATCTGAAAAAGATTTTTAAAGAAAATTCCTCACTTTGAACTAAGTTATAATTCGGGCTACAACAGTGAGCCCATATATGAACCCAGGGACTTGGCTTGAACAAATTTGAATCTCCCCCCCCCCCCCAAGCATGGTGCATACCCAATATCAAAAGATTCTACCAGCTGGATCTTGAGAAGAAGATTTTCAAAAAAATTTGCCTGAAATGCACTAAGTTTGAATTCGAGCTTCTATAGTGAACCCAAATATGAATCTAGGGAGCCGATTTGAACAAACTTGAATCAGATCCACCCCAGAATGTTGCATACCAAATATCAACAGATTCTGCCTGCTGGATTTGGAGAAGAAGATTTTTTAAGACATTTGCCTGAAATGCACTAAGTTCGAATTCGAGCTTCTATACTGAGCCCAAATATGAATCCAGGGGGGCCGATTTGAACAAACTTGAATCAGATCCACCCCACAATGTTGCATACCAAATATCAAAAGATTCTGCCTGCTGGATCTGGAGAAGAAGATTTTTAAGAAATTTGCCTGAAATGCACTAAGTTCGAATTCGAGCTTCTATACTGAGCCCAAATATAAACAGAGGGCCGATTTGAACAAACTTGAATCAGATCCACCCCACAATGTTCCATACCAAATATCAAAAGATTCTGCCTGTTGGATCTGGAGAAGCAGATTTTTTAAGAAATTCGCCTGAAATGCTTTAAGTTCGAATTCAGGCTTCTATAGTGAGCCCAAATATGAATCCAGGGAGCTGATTTGAACAAACTTGAATCAGATCCACCCCACAATGTTGCATACCAAATATCAAAAGATTCTGCCTGCTGGAACTGGAGAAGAAGATTTTTTAATCTTTTTCCCATTGCCTACAGTGTTAAAAAGTGCTGACTCAGCACTTTTTCAAAGTCCTGAAAAAAGTACCTTGTGATCAAACCGATAGGAATTTTTTTTAACCATTCTATTCTACTGGATAAAAGTAAGATTTATACAAAATAAGACTTCTCTGCACTGTGTAGTTTTGGAGATATGGCAGTTTTAAGGTTTTTGCTATTTTTAGCTCCCGAGGTTCCCACGGGACAATGAGAAAATTTTTTTTGCATCAATCAACTTCCTATGACCCATTATCATCTCATATCAAATTTGGTTCAAATCGACCTCACGGTTCTGAAAATAGAAATTTTAGGCGTGGCCAAAATTTTTGCCCCTCCCATAACGAAGGCAAATAATGCCCGACAAACTTCTCTTGAACAAACTTGATTCTAAACCTGAAAAGGACTCTGTATACCACATATCAAGTCTCTGCTACTGGTGGTTCATTAGAAGAAGATTTTCAAAAAATTTGGCCATTTTTCCCCCCCCACACCTCTGCTCAATGAGCCGAAACCTATTTTGGATAAAAATCAAAATGCCCCTATATAACCACTACTTACATGAAATTTAATTAAAAAGTGGCCAGTGGTTTAGGAGAAAGAGGCTCAAACATCACCTTCACGCAGGACGACGGACGACAGACGACCGACGACGGACGAAGAGTGATAAGAAAAGCTCACCCTGACTTTCAGTCAGGTGAGCTAAAAATGTCAGTAATGTAGAAAGGTAATTCTAGTCTAAGGGAGGTAATCAAATTAGCTATCAAAGAACTCAGCTATTTTCGAAATTACTGACAGGGCTTTCGCCATACGTGATGCCCCATATCTCTCACCAAATTTAATTTGCTTCGTTCCATGGCGAATTTTTAAATAATATAAGTGATCTCAGACTTTGATATCACGAACCTTTGCAATTTTTTATTGGGTTTTGGTCATTAAAGCCTTTAAGGTCACCGCTGGTCACCACTGAAGTGTCTTTAAGCTGACAAGTCACAACAACAGAACAAACCTTTTCATCTCAAGCGAAGTTTAAGATGCCAGTATTGCAGTCTTTCTGGCGGATTGCTGGTTTGGGGTTCCAGCCTTAAAACATACCCCGCGCAGTCACTTAACTGTGGCTTAATTCTTAATTTATTCTTTTTTTCAGATAAAAGAAATATACTTGAAATTTTATCAAGTAGCCAAAGTAAGTGAATCGCCAATTTATTCTATCATTTAACAGAGAATACCCATCAAACGACTAGTCGACTACCGATTTTCTTGTCGACTACTGCATAAAAATTAACAGGAAACGACTAGTCGTCCCAACACAACTCAATACATGTTGGGATCATGGTGTGACTGGTGTGTTTACCGTTTAGCTATCGTAATTTATTTTCTTTATTTTATTACTTGCACCGAAAGTATATTCAATATTGTCACCGTACTATTTTCGACCATTTTTACGGAAATAATATGGGTGAACAAAACTATTTGGTATCGGCATCGGTATCGGCCAATAGTAAATCAAAACTACTTGGTTTCAGATGAATAGGCAAATCTCTTATCGGCTCATCACTTGCATTTTGAGCAATAAGCTTTCATAATTAATCAAAACTAAGTCGAAAGTAATCCCTCAAACTCCACAATAAATATATGATAAAGATACATAATAAACTGCAATCAAAATCGAAAAATTAAATTCAAAAAAGTTTCCGAAATTTTTTTGAAGCAAGAGGCCCCACGGGGCCTGAAGCGCTCATCTTGAAAAGAACACAATATAAACAGAGTCCAAGAATGAGTCTACATTAAGCAATCCATATCCATATGCTACACTCTCAATCCTTGAGTCCCTCAGGAGTGACAAAAATAATACGGGCATCATGCCTTTTCTTCAGTTGATCATAATGTAAAAGGTAGAGCTCCCCTTTGAAGCCTCTTGCTACAACCTATGCGGATTAATCTTAGTTACACACCTCTGGAGGGTACTGAATACAAAATTTTTAATTCTTCAGCAAAATGGCCAATTCTGGCTCGCATAGGGAGCCCAAATATTAACCCAGGCTCTCGATTTGAACACAGTTGAATCTGATTTCCCTAGAGATGCTGTGTACCAAATATGAAAGCATTCTAACTGTTGGATCTGAAGAAGAGAAATTTTAAAGAAATTTCTTCATATTGCACTAAGTTAAAATTTGGGCTACCATAGCAAACCCAAATATTAACCTATGGATCCAATTTGAACAAACTTGAATCTGACACCCCTAGAGATGTTGTATACCAAATATGAAAGCATTCTGACCAGTGGATCTGAAGAAGAAGATTTTTGAAGAAATTCCCTCATATTGTACTAAGTTAAATTTCAGGTTCCCATATAGAGCCCAAATGTTAACCCAGGCACTCGAATTGAACAAACTGGAGAATATGAGCAGCCCCCCCCCCCCCCCCCCCCCCTAGAGATGTTGTATACAAAATATGAAAGCATTCAGACTGGTGGATCTGAAGAAGAAGATTTTTAAAGAAATTTAAAAGAAGATTTTAAAAATATTTTGGTGCTTTTTCCCCCCCACTCCCTCCCTATGGGGCTGGGAATGTTGAGTTGAACAAAAATGCAATGCCCCTTTGGTGCCATCACTCACACAAACTTTCAATTGAATTGGCCCAGTGGCTTTGGAGGAGAAGACCAAAACATGGTGCTGATGGACACCGGACAACGGACGGAGAGCGATGAGATCAGCTCAGCTTGAAACCTGAAGAGCCCAAGGGCATCCCAATAGAGCCTAAGTGTGGACAAAATCCAATTTTTTTTTTGCTACACTACCGGAATATTAATTAATGTATCTAACAACAATCCTACAGTACTAATAACTAAATACTACATATATTTAAAGACGTTGCCAATGTAAACAACGTCAAGGAAAAAACTGGAAACAAGACATCAGGCACAGAAAAAAAGCCCAAAGTCAGTAACAGATTTTAAAGCTACCAGATGTAAAGCAAGATCTTCAAATGAAGAAAAAACGATACATCGGATAGAAGATGCATCACCCAAAACGACCTAACACCCCTAGGGTGAGGACGTAACCATGGGGATAAACAGAATAAATCTGTTACATAAGTTAAACTCCTAAGAAATTTAATAAAAAATTTCAATAAAAATAAGCCAAAACGCTTCGGAGTTTAACAGGAGGGCTTCAAGGAAGGATAGGGTAGGAACACTTAACAAACAGTGGATAAATCATTAGTAAGAATGATGATGTCAGGCGCATGTCTCGAAATTGGGAAACATGAAATAATTTTTAGAATTATTATAAAGTTACAGTCCTGAACGTTTCTAACCACCATTGTTCACTTCCATCATCCATTTATATCCTTGGATCCGCCAATTTTACTATTACTGGCATCCTCAAATGAAAGTATCAATGACACTGTAGCTTAACTTGTGTGTTGTGTTTGATGAAAAGGATAATGTTCAATGTTTATGAAAGGATTATGAAATAAGACAAGAATTGTGATAATTGGGAATATGTTCATTTCTGTTCCCTGTATGCTATGTTTTTGATAAAAATAATATGAGGTGTACACTGTACTAAAGAGCTGAGTGGTGGGTTAATATGACCTCACAGTTAATGTATGTGGCCCTCACAGTTAACGTATATCTATCAACGAAAGTTACCAAGTTACAGTGAAATTATTCCAAAACAAGTCAGTTACATTGAAATCCCTTCATAAATATGGCCTGTAGACTGTGCTAAAGGTTTTTGGGCTTCGGGCCCCTGTAGCCGTCAGTTTCCCAATAGCGTCCAAAGGGGACATTCTCATCTAGACATTATATGAAGTCAACCTATCAAGTTACAATGAAATCCCTTCATAAATATGACCTGTAGACTGAGCTAAAGGTTTTTGGGCTTTGGGCTCTGGCAGCCATCATGGTTGAATGATCACAACCAAAAAGGGACATTCTCATCTGGGCATCATCTGGAGTGATCCTACAAAGTTACAATGAAATCCCTTCATAAATATGACCTGTAGACTGTGCTCAAGGTTTTCGGGCTTCGGGCCCCTGAAGCCGACACAGTTGACCAATCACGACCAAAAGGGGATGTCATCATCTAGGCATTATATGGAGTCAAACTAACAGGTTACAATGAAATCCTTCCATAAATATGACCTATAGACTAAGCTAAAGGTTTTGGGCTCGGGCAGCCATCAAGGCTGAATGATCGTGACCAAAAGGGGACATTCTCATCTAGGCATTATTTGGAGTAATCCTACCAAGGTACAATGAAATCCCTTCACAAATATCACCTGTAGACTGTGCTAAAGGTTTTTGGGCTTCAGGTCCCTGTAGCCATCACAGTTGCCTAATGGTGTCCAAAAGTGGCTGTTCTCATCTAGACATTATATGAAAAGTCAACCTACCAAGTTACAATTAAATCCCTTCATAAATATAAACTGTAGACTGTGCTAAAGGTTTTCGGGCTTTGGGCTCGGGCAGCCATCATGGTTGAATGATCGCAACCAAATGGGGACATTCTCATCTGGGCATTATCTGGAGTGATCCTACGATGTTACAAAGAAATCCCTTCATAAATATGATCTGAAGACTGTGCTCAAGATTTTCGGGCTTCGGGCACCTGTAGCCATCACAGTTGACCAATCACGACCAAAAGGGGATGTCATCATCTAGGCATTATATGGAGTCAACCTAACAAGTTACAATGAAATCCTTCCATAAATACGACCTTTTGACTGTGCTAAAGGTTTTTGGGCTCGGGCAGCCATCAAGGCTGAATGATCGTGACCAAAAGGGGACGTTCTCATCTAGACATTATTTAGAGTCATCCTATCAAGCTACAATGAAATCCCTTCATAATTATGACCTGCAGACTGTTCTAAAGGTTTTCGGGCTTCAGGCCCCTGTAGCTGTCACAGTTGTCCAATCGTGTCCAAAAGGGGGCGTTCTCATCTAGACATTATATGAAGTCAAATCTACCAAGTTACAATGAACTCCCTTCATAAATATGACCTGTAGACTGTGCTAAAGGTATTCGGGCTTCAGGCTCGGGCAGCCATAATGGTTGAATGATCGCAACAAAAAGGGGACATTCTCATCTGGGCATCATCTGGAGTGATCCTACAAAGTTATAATGAAATCCCTTCATAAATATGACCTGTAGACTGTGCTCAAGAATTTTGGGCTTCGGGCACCTGTAGCCATCACAGTTACCCAATCATGACCAAAAGGGGATGTCATCATCTAGGCATTATATGGAGTCAACCTAACAGGTTACAATGAAATCCTTCCATAAATATGACCTTTTGCCTATGCTAAAGGTTTTTGGGCTCAGGCACCCATCAAGGATGAATGATCGCGATCAAAATGGGATGTTCTCATCTAGACATTATTTGGAGTCATCCTACCAAGTTACTATGAAATCCCTTCATAAATATGACCTGTAGACTGTGCTAAAGGTTTTTGGGCTTCGGGCCCCTGTAGCCGTCACAGTTGACCAATCACGTCCAAAAGGGGACTTTCTCATCTAGACATTATATGAAGTCAACCCACCAAGTTACAATGAAATTCCTCAATAAATATTACCTGTAGACTGTGCTAAAGGTTTTTGGGTTTTGGGCTTGGGCAGTCATCACGGTTGGCACATCACGCCTAAATGGGAAAATTCTCATCTAGACATCATAAGGAGACATCCTGCCAAGTTACAATGAAATCCCTCCATATTAAACATGACCTGCAGACTGTGCTAAAAGCTTTTGGGCTTCGGGCTTGTGCAGCCATCACGGTTGACAGATCATGCCCAAAAGGGGACGTTCTCATCTAGGAATTATACAGAGGCATCCTACCAAGTTACAATGAAATCCTTTCATAAATACGACCTGTAGACTGTGCTAATGGTTTGGGGGTTTTGGGCTCAGGCAGCCATACCGGTTGACCGATCGCGACCAAAAGGGGACGTTCTCATCTAGACATGACCCCAAACCTGCATATGAAATTTCGTGACGATCAGACAAGAACTGCGGGGTGTAGCCCATGCTAAAGAAAAATGTGAACAGACTCACAGACTAACAGACTTCCGCACACGTGATGGCAATAGCTTATCTTGACTTTGTCAAGTTAAGCTAAAAAGGAGATTTAAAAGCACAGATGTCAGTTCCTTGTTGCTGACTTTTAGGCCAAACAAAGAATGATGTAAAATAGGGATCCGATCGTACAGGACCTCCTGTTTTTTTGTATATAAATGTGTCCATTTGGTCGGTAAACAGCAGATCAAGATTTCTATTACTATTTATTGGTATTTAAGGCTACATGATCCATGAACAGATCAATATATGACATGTCATATATATGTATGACCCGAGGGGCTTGATTTGAAAAAACTAGAAGCAGGAGGTGCGCAATGGAGATGCAGGCGTCGAATTGTGGCTACTTTCTTCAGGCACTTTCTATTAAAAATCAGAAATGTCATTGCGCCGAGCTCAAAATTCGTAAAAATGGACTAAGGCCATAACTCTGTAAAGAGAAATCGGACCGGCCGGTTTTTGAACTCGCTTAAGATATTATTACAAAAGACTTGTACGGCAAATATTAATCAAATCGGAGGATGTTTGTTAAGTTATAGAGCTGAGCCCAAACTTCATAAAAATTGTCTAATTAAGGCCCATAACTCTGTAATGAACTAGAGGTGTGACTGTCCCAGATGGGCCTGACCATAAACCCTGCCGCCATGATTATTCTAAGACAAAATGTGGCACAACTCTGGTAAAAAAAAGTCTGATCAAAACTATAATCGCAGTTGCACAGGTTCCCATCCTTGCCAAGTATCAAAAGAATAGACCTATAAACATCAGAGAAAATCTCTGGACAAAATTCAGGCATTCTAAGAAGAAAAGAGGCATAACTCGGGCAAGAAAAGTCTGATCGAAACTATAATTCCAGGTGCACAGGTTCCCATGGTCAGGCCTGGCAGTCCAGAAAATCAAGGAGTGCAAAACAATTGCCCTCCTCAGATTGCTTGGGAGTGCAATTGCACCTGGAATTTTCAATACAAACACTTGTATGCTATTTTGGTTACAGTACATGGAGGGTGGACTGTCACCCAATCAGATATGGAGTAGAGGTATCACCCATCCAAGGTCTGACTCAATTTCTTACAGAAACACAAGCCAAGTTTCAACCAATGGACCTCCGGGTTTAAACTTTGCTTATGATAATTACACTTTGTATCAAATTAGCATTAATTGCTTGAGAGAAATCATCACTTCACAGGTGATTTACTGAGCATACACTCTCGATGAACCGTATATTCACTTCAAGTTATTACTATTGTGAATGAAAATTGTACTACATTCAGCTACATAGTGGAAAAATTGGCAAACCCATATTCTCATTATTCAAAATGTTGCATTCCATTCTTATGTGACCACCTTCTACACTCAAAATGTATTGAAATGTGACACAGAATGAATCATGAATTATTGTGAATCAATGCAATATTGACAAATGATAATAGATTTTAAAAGCAGTCCCAAACAGGTCTGGTATTCCAGAAATTCAAGGGGTGCAAAAAATTGCCCTCCTCAATTTTTTCTAGGCATGCAGTAGCACACCTCTACTCCTAAAGAATACCAGGCCTGCATGGTAGTGAACATCCATACCAAGTTTCAAAGAAATCGACCCATAAACATTTGAGAAAGACAAAATTCAGGCATTCTTAGATGAAAAGGGGCATAACCCTGGGAAAAAAGGTCCAATCAAAACTATAATCACAGGTGCACAGGTTTCCATGATAGTGCCTTACCAAGTTTCAAAAGAATCGACCCATAAACATCTGAGCAAATCTCCGAACAAAATTCAAGCATTCTAAGAAAAAAGGGGCATAACTCTGGAAAGAAAAGCACAATCAAAACCATAATCGCAGATGCACAGGTTCCCATGGTAGTGAACATTCATACCAAGTTCAAAAGTGGGAAAGTCCGATCAAAACTATAATCGCAGGTGCACAGATTCCCATGGTAGAGAACAACCTTACAAAGTTTCAAGAAAATCAACCCATAATCGTCTGAGAAAAGCTCAGGTCAAAATTCTAGGCAATTCAGGCATTCTGAGACGAAAGGGGGCATAACTCTGGCAAAAAAAAAAATCCGATCAAAACTATAATCGCAGATGCGCAGGTTCCCAGGGTAGTAAACATCCATAGCAAGTTTCAAAGGAATCGACCCATAAACATCTGAGAAAATCTCTGGACAAAATTCGAAGCCTGCTTTTTCAAGTCGAAAAAGGCATAATTCTGGCAAACATACTCCGACCAGAACTATAATCACAGGGGCACAGGTTCCCATGGTGCTGAACATTCATACCAAGTTTCGAGCAGATTGGTCCATAATGTCTGAGAAAAGCTCCAGACAAAATTATGTCTTTGATGGATGTTCTTACATGTTATTACTTGTGGGTTTTTTCCCATGTTAAACCCTAACCCCACAAGGTAAAAAAATGAACCCCACAGTGCAAAAAATAACCCCACAAGTGGACACTGTACTAACCCAACCCCACAACTACCACTGACCCTAAATTGTAAACCCCACAACGTACCTCTGGTAAGCCTGTCCTGGACAGACAGGATGATGGACGGACAGATGGACGGACGGGTGGGGTGTTTCCAGTATACCCTCCGCAACTCGTTGCCAAAGATCAAATGTGAGAAGTTTCATCACAAACCCTGGAAAAACACACACAAGAACAAATGAGAACTAGAAAGAAATTACAGTGGGTTAGAGGGAGGAATCATGAGAGAAACATGTTGACCAAAAGAGTCCAAAGCCCCCCATCACAGTATTTATTTATTTATTGGTGTTTAAGGTCACATACTTAAGCACAATGGCTAATTATGACTGTGACTGTTTTACAGGAGGAGGAAGCTGGAGTACCCGGAGAGAACAACCGAGCATCGACGAGCAACTGTCAGCTCCTCAACATTCTAACTCTGTTCAAGCTCCGCTCAAGCAGGGTTACAGCTGTTGAAGACATGTGCACCATCGACGTGCAGTATGCCTCAGTACACGGCAACCAGGATAAAGTGCCTTGCCCAAGGACACAATGTGCGTCGTCCCGGACGGGGATCGAACTCGGGACCTCTAGCATAGAAGTCCAACAGTCTACCACTGAGCCACCGCTGTTGAAGACATGTGCACCATCGACGTGCAGTATGCCTCAGTACACAGCATCATCGTGCCCCCATGTAGGCAACCAGGATAAAGTGCCCTGCCCAAGGTCACAATGCGCATCATCCCGGATGTGGGTCGAACTCGGGACCTCTAGCATAGAAGTCTACCACTGAGCCACCGCGCCCCTCCCCCCCCCCCCCTCCCATCACAGTAACTGCCATTGTCTGTGAACTGTTCCTCATGTTTGCTGTTCTGTTACATAAAACAGTAATTACAGGCAGCTCATAAAAGAAACAGTAGTGAAATACTAAATATTATGCATACAAAGCAGTTAAAAGTATTAAATATCAGCTTCTAAAATACGGGGCATGACTCCAGAACTTATATAAAAAAAAGCAAATCAAAACCCTTCAAAACTCACTTTAAAGCAAAAAAAACCCCATCCAATACACTCACCTGTGAGGGTGGGTGGAGGTGTGGGGGAGTAGGAATTCAACAATGCTCCATCCCACCCCACCCATCTTACTCAAACCTCAATGGGTGAATTTTTTCCTTTTTCTTCACGTACATTCTTCACACCTCTTTTAATACCATCAAGTGCACCACCAGGCATGGGCTAAGTTATATTTCCAGACAACAAATTTTCAAAGTTGAAAAATGGAATTTGGTGTTGATTCAATAACTCAAAATAAAGTTATCAGCCGGACATCCAATTTTCAAAGTGAAAAAATGAAAAAAGGGCCATACCTCAGCCAAAATTGGTCGGACTGAACCCAAATTCAAACTTGACCTGCGTATTCATGAGTCAAACCTATGTACAAAATTTGGTGTTGATTCAATAACTCAAACTAAAGTTATAAGCCAGACATCCAATTTTCAAAGTCAAAAAAATGGAAAAAGGGACATAACTCACCCAAAATTGGTTGGACCGCACCCAATTTCGAGCTTGACCTGTGTATTTTTGAGACAAATCTATGTATATAATTTGGTGTTGATTCAATAACTCAAACTAAAGTTATCATCCAGACAATAACTCAGCCAAAATTGGACGGACAGAACCCAAATTCGAACTTGACCTGCATACTCTTGAGACAAACATGTGGTGTTGATTCAGTAACTCAAACTGAAGTTATCACCCAGACACCAAATTTACAGCTGCAAAATTGGGCGGAAAAGCATCTCAAAAGGGGCATAACTCCAACAAAAATTATTGGATCCAGCCGATATTCGGAATTCCCCGAATCAAAGGGGTAAGGGACATGCACCAAATTTTGGTTAGATTTGATGAACAAAACTTTGGGTATCAATCCAGTCTGACGGATACACGCAGCTGATTACAATAGTCCTCTGACAAAATGTTTTGTCGGGTGACAATAAAATTAAATAAATTACACAATGTACCCCCAAGTGTTAATGTTGAATGATCAGAAGGACAGAGGGAAATAGGAAGTGTCTATGCATGGATATTGCAATTACTGTCACCAAAAATACTCTAACAAGGATATCTGTTTATCAACTCCCAGTCCCCATTCCAGCACACAAGTTAGGCTTAAAATTGTGAAGCGCTTCCTTCTGAAAGGACCCCCTTGGTTGGTTAAAACTACCCCTCAAGATACTGAATACCAAATCTGAAAATGATAAATTTAAAGTAATTTGTATATTTTTAATAAAAGCTCCAGATGCCTAAGAATACAACACCGAGAAGAAAACAACATACTCTTTCCTTTCAGCGGCCCTGATTCCAAAGAGACAGCAGTCTCCTATTAGATAGCGTAGCTAAAAAGTCTTCATCCCATGAAGACAAACAGCTGGGTGAAACTGCGACCTTGAAAGCTCACTAAACAGAGACTTACAACATTAGTCGCTCAAGGTAAGGAATAAGGACGGCTCTTATGGCCGAAATTCCAAAGAGACAGTAGTCTCGGTAGTTATTAGTCTTCATCTCCATGAATACAAATATCTGTTTCACCTGCAACCTTGCAAAGCTCATTAAACGCAGACTTACAACATGAGCCGCAATGTATAAGAAAAAGGCCACTGTAACAATATATAAGGCCACTATGACATTAGCCGCTCATGATATATAGACGCAGACCGCTCTTAATTCACATAAGCCAAACTAAGGTGACAACAATAGGACAAATTGCCTGTGATGCCTAGGAATATTACACCGAGAAGGAAAACGTAATTCTTTCCTTCTAACGGCTTATTCCAAACAGCTAGCGGTCTCAGCATAGCTAACAGAGCCTAAAAGTCATATATCGGTGAAAAACAGATATCTGTGCGTAACCCTGCGGCCTTAGACAGCTCATTAAATGGAGACTTACGACGTTAGCCACTAATGTATAAGAAAAGACCACTCTAACTGTACATAAGGCTACTATGGCATCCACAATAGCGCTAAATACCTCTGACGCCTAGGAATACAACACAGAGAAGTGAAAGACGTACTTACTTCTTCTAACGGCTCTATTCCCAATAAGACAGCTGTCTCAGCCTATCTATGAGCTATCGATCTTCTATTCGTAAGGAATAGACCACTGACTTTCATATACTATTTCTAAGTCAAGGGAGGCGTTGTTAATCGGACAAAAAGCCTTCAACACCTGAGCCAAAAGATCTGGAAAGGAAGATCTTCGTCTTTTCTTCACCCAGTACCTCAAGCTGTTTTTTGCCTAGCAAACGTAGACTTTTGTTCAGATGGAACAAGATTCGAAGAGCTTATGAATACAAATTCAAAGTCTTAATGTGCCATTCCATGAGGGCTGGAGAATCAATCTTCGTAGCTCTCTCACCATCTGAAATATGGTCAACACAATCCAAATGTACAGATGACTGGACCAACTCAGCACCGTCCAAAAGCTCACTACCGGAGACTGTTGACGCCAGAACCTGCAACTACTAGGATGCTGCGGTATGCTGCGCAATCTGCAGCAGCAGGTCCGTGAATGAGGCTTGCAGAGCAGCGATTATCAATTTCTTCACCATATGCTGCTCACAGGATGGAGATCTGTCCCCAGATCTTCAATGCTTGTCCTGTATAAAAATGCCTTGAACGACTAGCTACAGGTTAATCCGACTTCAGTGGTGAAGACCGGGAACATCTCCGTGGAACAGCATGAACAAGCGAAGTCGGATAGCTAGTCTGCGGTCTAACGTGCTTCATTGATGAAGCAGAGGAAGAAGCCATAGCTGCAACCTGCCCCGGCTGCAGTGTGGAAGGAGCGTCCTGAGTCACAAGCGTGAATGGGCGTCCCAACTCACGAAGGTTTCACAAAGCGAAAACAGTCGGCCCCAACTGCTGACGGAACGGAGAGGGAACTCCCGCTCGCGGTCTGGCTCCAGACCATGCCGAGCATTCTGATTAGAAACCTGTAGGCTTCTACCCCTTAACATGCTTTTTCATGGAAGTAGAGGAAGCCGTAACAACAGCCGACTCCAGTTGAAATGTGGAAGGAGCATTGCTTCAACTCATAAAAGTTTCTCACAACGGACAAACAGTCGACACCGACTGCTAACGGGATGGAGAACTCTCTCCAACTCGCGGTCTGGCTCCAGATTTTGCTGAGTATCCCATTGAGAAACGTATCGGCTAATCCCATTTGCATGCGCTTCCATGTAAGAAGAAGCCATAACTGCAACCGACGCCGGATGCATAGTGGAAGGAACATCCGTCGCATGTCATGTAGAGAAACTTAAAGGCTTCTTTTCCTTATTGGCATCGTTGCTGGGTGAGCTTTATATTATAAGGTGCTCGCTCCACCCACATTATACTACCCGACCACAACGGGCCTACCAGGCATCTCGACTTCCTTAAAAGGGCCAACCACTGCACCGGTCGAGCTAGCAGCATGCAGAGAATTAAGCTACTATGGCTTTAATCCTGTGCATTTATATCATGAGCACCTTGGCAGCTAGCTCTATTTTACTCATCAGAGCGGGTCTCATCAGAGTGCGACAACAGCAACATGTAACGGACAGGTGTTAAAGTACCATGACCATGTTCTTGTTCCTCTGAAAAAGAGACTGAAAGACTAGTATTAGCCAGCGGTGAAGGCTCCACTGCCCACCACACAGGTCGAAACCTGTTTCCAACATTCACATTCCATAGCACAAGTATTGAAGGAGTGCCGCGACGATCGGCAAATAGCAAGCCTATATTCGGAGGCTTCTTTGACTTACACTAAATATCAATTATTATAATGGCAACAATAATAATGAGGCCAAAAACATAAGTCCGCTGCACTCCCAACAATAAACATCACAAGGATACAGAACATAGACAAAATAAAACATTTTCAAAGAAATTTTTAAAGAAATTTTCGAACAATTCTGAATGAAGCCTAAGTGCCTCAAGGGAACCTCATGAGCCCAATTTATTTATTTATTTATTGATGTTTAAGGTCATATATTTATGCACAATGGCTAACCATGACCGTGACAGTTTTACGGGTGGAGGAAGCCGGAGCACCCGGAGAGAACCACCGAGCAACGACGAGCAGCTGCCAGCTCCCCAACATCGTAACTCCGCACTGCAGCACAGGCAGGATTAGATTGGTTGAAGACATGCGTACCATCGACGTGCAGTACGCCTTAGTACACGGCGTCATCATGCCCCCACGCGGGCAATGGGGATGAAGTGTCTTGCCCAAGGACACAACGCGGTTGCCGCAGTCGGGATTCGAATCATGAGCCCAAGGGCATCCCGATAGAGCCCAAGTGTGGACAACCACTAACTAATAAAAGCTAAACTACCGGAATAAGATATACTATGTACCCTAATAGAAAAACCGTGACTGTTTAAAACTAAACACTGAATTAATATGATTCTAAAACGTTATTGAATGGACGTCACGAGGAAAAAGCAGAAACTAACCAACAACTGGCACAACAAAGGCCCAGAGTCAGTAACTGATCAAGAACCACCTGATGCAAAGCTAGATCTTCATATGAAGAAAAAACAATGCATCTGATAGAAGAAGTACAAATATGTCCTGAACAGAAATACACAGGATGTAAACAAAGGGGATAAACAGAATACCTATTCTGTTTTCAAGATAAACTCCCAAGAATTTAATAAAAAAATCTTCAATAAAAAAAGCCAAAAGAGCTTGGGAGTATAACAGGATGGTTCAGGAGAGGAAAGGGAAGTAATAGTAACAAAACAACAATGGAGTCATATTATAATGATGACTTTCAGAATCATATCACGAAATTGGGTAACATGAATAATTTACACAAAAATTATAAAGTTACAGCCCCAAAGATCCAAAACCACCATGTTTACCACAGTAAACAAGCACTGCTTCACTTCCCTAAGTTTTGCCTCTCTTAGCATGTTGCCCAAATATTGCCTCAAGAAACTTTTTTTGAACAAACTTGAATCTTGAGCACACAAGGAATTTGCATACCAAATATGCAGGTATTGTGACTTGTGATTTATGAGATTTTTTAAGAATTTCAGGGTTTTGGGCACTGCCCCCAGCCCATTACCCTGTGCACTTTCTCTCAAACAAACTTGGAGCGGCTTCTTAAAAAGATAATGTGGGCAAAGTTTGGTTTGGTTTGGTCCAGAAGGCTGATGTGGAAAGCTGATGGACAATGGATGCTCAGTGATGGCAATAGCTCACATTGATAAATCATTTTCAGTTAGGTGAACTAGAAGACTCTTCAGTTAGTGCAAAGGGCTTTGCAAAATTGTTTGTAAGAATGGATTCACGGTATCTAACTTGACTGAGATTTACTGATAGTACCAAAGGGGAAAATACAGAATAAGTTGTTCTTGTATCTTTCTACCATGCAGAACAACAAATGCCGTCGCAATGAGCTGTACATTGGCATTCTTTTACCAACACAAATCATATCTGCAGTAATTTTTGTGTCCTGTTCCAAATACACCTAATCCTTTAAAGGCCTATATCAGGCTTTTATGATCTCCAAGCATGTGCCCATTAGGAGGTCCTGCTGACTACAGACAAAACACCTAGGCAGTGATTTCTAGTCTTGTCTTGGCTGCTTTAATAGGCAGCAAAGACTTGACTAGAAATCACAGCTAATCAACTGCACATGTGCAGGTTGTAGTCTAGTGGGAATTCAGGACAATTGCCCAGGCCTTAAGGGTTATCAAACTGAATAGAAAAGTAGGCATTTCAGGCCTGGCATTCTAGAAAAATGAGGAGAGGAAAACATTGCCCCCCCCTCAGATTGCCAGGAGTGCAATTGCACATGCAAATTTCAATGCACGTGCAGCAATGCTATTTTGGCTCAAATTATCCTGGAATTTATTACTAAGGTGAGTAGCTATTGTACTAACTTACATGTGTCCAAATAATTACTAATAATTAGTAACTAATTGGACACATACAACTTATCTCATTATATTATCCATAGCAGAATATATGTCATTTAATTAATATGTGACTGTCTTCAGCACAGTCACAGTGACATCTGGGAAAAAAGGCAGGCATGTGAAAACTTACACTCACAGTCGCAGTTTCCATTTCACGAGTGTGAAAAATTGTAGTAGTGTGATTTTTTCCAAAGCTCAGAAATAGTTGCCCACATTCTTTACTTTATTGCCCAATGCTAATCGTAATCAGAAAGAAATAGACTGTCATTTGATAATTTTTCATGTTGTTTATTCAAAGCCCAGAGGTTTGACTTAGAACACGACATGACAGTGCTCAAAATACAGATGCCGTTTCCATGAAATGCACAGCTTGAAGAGAAAAATAAATGACCTCTAAAACTGTTCTATATCAAAATAAGTTCCAGTCAGTAGGCTGCAGTGTGTATGGATTCCCAAGTGTTAACGTCCCAACTGGAACTTTTTATTCTGTGAATCAATATGAGGTTCTGAAGAGAGCACCGTTTAGCAGTGTAGTCTTTCTTGGGAGAAAAAATCACCGTTGAAATAAGTTCTGGAAAAAACACTGCAGTATTCATAGAGTGACTTCAGTTCAATGTCAAGCAGACCTTTTTTTCTGTTATATCAATGAGTGATAAAGGGGGCACCGTTTTACATGGGTGTGCTTCATTGTCTGACCTGTTTGGGAGATGAATTCAGCCAAAATGGATTTCATAATTCAAAATAAGAAGCTGACTGTTTGCAATAATAATACGCAATGTCAACTCATCAGATCATGTGATCTTGCAGGCGTGCAATAAATTGCCTGCCTCGATTTTTTTTAGGCGTGCAGCAGGTGTGCTGCACGCCTAAAGAATGCCAGGCCTGTTCATTTCTTTCATGAAAATGAACACTTAATCTGCTATTAGGCCTCACCAAAGCCTTAAGTTATAAATAGAAAACATAGGAATATTTGGAAATGCAGCTGGTTTCGGTATTCAATGATTGGTTTGGTTCAGTTTTTCGGTATCTCCATGACATCGATATTGGTTCGGTTTTTTGGTATATTGCCCATCTCTACCTCATGGGTTAATAATGTAACTGAAAAATATTTACCTTAAAGCAAGATGCCCGGTATAACAACTGTACAACATGTCCAATTGCTGTTTTGGAGGCCTGTGGGTAGCTATTCT
The DNA here is from genome assembly GCA_031216915.1 of Pictodentalium vernedei. Classification (NCBI taxonomy): domain Eukaryota; kingdom Metazoa; phylum Mollusca; class Scaphopoda; order Dentaliida; family Dentaliidae; genus Pictodentalium; species Pictodentalium vernedei. The sequence continues at coordinate 305,153,041 of CM062291.1, read as the reverse complement.
CAAGTTTCTGTACAACAAACGAAACTAAAGTTTTTCTTGACAAAGAAGAACCATCTTCCAATGATAACAATATCAGACGCAACACATCCTCTTGCATCCCTATAAAAAAGCAGTGGTTATAAAATCAATAATTTACCCAACAGAAACCCAAAATAAATTGCTGAATGCTTTATCAATCAATTCACTGTAGGCATCCGTGACATTCCTAAATATGACTCCAGGGATTCAATTTGAAATAAAACAAATTTGTTAATCAACCTATCAAAGATGTTTTATGTCAAACTGGAGGGCCAACCCATCCAATGATGGAATAGACACTTCCCAGTGGGCGTGCCCACAAGTGCAAGGATGGAAAAGTACCCCATTGCATATCATGGGAGATGACCAATTCTGGAATTTTTAGCTGGACAGAATGGATGGAATCACATACACTTCCCATTTATTTAACAGATGTGGAAGCATTTTGATTGCAGATTTGTGGGAAGATATTTTGAAATGTTTTTCACTTTACACACAAAATGAAAGTGTCAGGGACACTGTCGCTCAACTTGTGTAAGACATGTACATGTATAGTATGTGACAGAGCAATGACACACATCTAGGTAATGACCTGATAACAAAGGTACATGTAAACTATTGTAAAGGTCTGTCCATAAATACTGACTGTAGCCTGTAACAAATGTACAGGTAAAGTATTGTAAAGGTGGGTGACAGTTAGATGCTAAACTAGAAAAGAAATCTCCATGGGGTTAATGTTATAATGGGGATCCTTGTATGGTGCACCAGTCCATAATCCAAATGTTAGCAATTGTTTTGGCCTGTTCTATTCAAACCCTTCTAAGGTTGATTCATACTAATTAATAAATATTTGTCAAGTCCTTCTTAAAATATAAGTATTTGAATTTTTTATCTTTAGCTCATAGGGTTCCCACGGGTGAGGAAGTTTTATTTTTCTCATTGGAAATAGAAAATCAGGTTCTGCTAATAATGTTTACCCTCCCCAAACAACAGCAAATATTAACACAGGAACTTGGCTTCAACACATTTGAATATACACATCCTAGGGATGCTGGATTCAAGAAACATTATTTTGTCTGGTGTTTTTGGAAAAGATTTTTAATTATCTCCCTTTTTGAGTCCCCGAGGGGTCTGACTGAACCCAAAAATATTTGTTCTCATACCCCTGTGATAACAAAGGCACTCAATAAATTTATAGCAGACATCACCGACATAAAAAATCTTCTTTACAGGTTCTGTACAAAAATTGTAATACACACAATTCCCGTAAATATGAATGTTAACAGATATTTTGAATTTTGGGCCGAGCCCAAAAGCACTCATTACCATCCCAGGATGATAACAAACGTAGTCCTAGAAGTTCTGTACAAAAAACTGATTGCGCCTAATTTTGGTATAAAATGGCTGATGGCAGCCATCTTGAATTTTGGACTGCACCCAAAAACACTTGTTATCGTCTCAAGGTGATAACAAAGGTACCCAAGAAGTTTTGAGAAGATCAGTTCATAAATACAGCCTCTAGCCAGAGCCGTATTAACATGTGCTCTTACTGTGTATAAGTAGCAATGAATAAATCAAAGTTCATCTAATTTTCATAATTTCTGCATGAGAAAAAAACCTGTATTATATGTGATGTATTCCATGTTACTAAACATTCATTCAAACATTTATTGAATGCAGAACTTTCATATAGAAGTTCTGTACAAAAAACTGATTATACCTAATTTCGGTACAAAATGGCCACTGGCAGTCATCTTGAATTTTGGACCGCACCCAAAAACACTTGTTCTCGTCCCAAGGTGATACCAAGGGTACACAAGAAGTTTCGTGATGATCGGTTCATAAATACAGCCCCTAGCCCGAGCCGTATTGACATGTGTACTTACTGTGTATAAGTAGCACTGAATAAATCAAAGTTCATCTAATTTGCATAATTTCTGCAGGAGAAAAAACCCTGTATTATATGTGATGTATTCTATCTTACTAAACATTGATGGAAAATTTTATTCAAATCAGAACTTTCATACAGAAGTTCTGTACAAAAAACTGAATGCACTAATTTTGGTACAAAATGGCTGCCGGCGGCCAATGTGAATATTGGACTGCACCCCAAAACACTCGTTCTCGTCCCACGGTGATAAGAAAGGTACCCAAGAAGTTTCGTAAAGATTGGTTCATAAATACGGCCTCTATCCCAAGCCAAATTGAATTGTAGACAGACAGACGACGGGCCATCACAAAACCTCAAATTTGACGTCAAAAGTTGAGCTAATAAAATCAATCAAGATATGTTTTGATAGGTTTGTCTTTTTTTTTCCTAAGAAAGCTACAGACAAAATATCAATTACTTGTGCTGTGTACTTAAGGAAAAATACATTTGAAATTATATTGTAACCTATATTTCATTCAAATGAGACCAATGGTTTTTGGGTTACAAAAACTAAATAGTCCAGTGGGGCAAAAACCTTTGCCTTTCCAGACCAACAAATGTTGATCCTTGAACTTTGTACGAACGAACTTTATTCTACAATATAAAATGGAAGCTCAATCTGTGACTGTTTACTGGGGGTGGGGGTGGGATGTGGGGTGGGGATGGGGGGGGGGGGGGGGGGGGTAGAGAGGTGGCGGGAGTAATCTTGATCTAAACAAACTTGAAACAGGATGCTACATTCCAATCAACTAAAGATTCTGACTGGTGGATCTGAAGAAAAAGATCTTAAAAACATTCTCCCCATATTTCCTCAAGTTAAAATTCATGGCTCCCACAGGGAGCCCAAATATCACTCCAGGAACTAAATTTGAAAAAAACTTTGAGCTGACCCCCTTCAAGATGCAGTATAGTAAATATCAACACATTCTGATTGGTAGATCAGAAGAAAAAAAATTTAAAACAAATTTCCTCATATTGCACTAAGTTAAAAATTCGGGTTCCAACAGGGAGCCCAAAACTAAACTGGGGACTTGGTTTGAACAAATTTGAATCTGAACCTCAAAAGGATGCTACATATCAAATATTAGAAGATTCTGACTGGTAGAGCAGAAGAAGATTTTTAAAGAATATTCCTCATATTGCACTAAGTTAAAATTCCAAGTTTCAACGGAGAGGTCAAATATGACCCCAGGGACTTGATTTGAACAAATTTGAATCTAACCCTCCTAAAGATGCTCTATACCAATCATCAAAAGATTCTGACTGGCAGATCTGAAGAAGATTTAAAAAACTTTTTCTCATATTACAGAGTTAAAATTCGGGCTCCCACATGGAGCCCAATTATCACACCATGGATTTGCTTTGAACAAACTTCAAGTTGACTCCCCAAAAGATTGAGTATACCAAATATTAAGAGATTTTGACTAGATCAGAAGAAAAAGATTTTTAAATAAATTACCTCAAATTGCAAGAAGTTAAAACCTGGTTTCTGATAAGGAGCCCAAATATGAAATCAGGGACTTGATTTGAACAAACTTGAATCTGAACCACCTAAGGATGCAGCATATCAAATATCAAAAGATACTGGCTAGAAGATCTGAAGAAGATTTTTAAATAATATTCCTCATATTGCTCTATGTTGAAGCCAGAGTTCCCATAGGGAACCCAAATATGACCCCAAGGACTTGATTTGAACAAACTTCAAGCTGACCCCCTAAACATGCAGTATACCAAATATCAAAAAAGTTTGACTGGTAGGTCTGAAAAAGAAGATTTTTAAATACATTTCTTCATATTGCACCTGATTGTACCAAGTTAAAATTTGGGTTCCATTAGGAAGCCAAAATATGAACCAAAGGAATTTTATAAACAAACATGAATCTGACTCCTCTGAGGATGTTGTGTACCAAGAATCAAAAGATTCTGATTGTTTGTTTAGGCAAAACAAAATTTAATTTTGAAAAAAAAATTTGTGGGGTGCTAACAGAATTATGACCCTTTTGGTTTGTGAGCGTGGCAACTTTATTTGAACAAAAAACATTCACATCTGATAAGGAACATAAATCCAGTTAACAATTTTATAACAAAAATCTTTAAGGGCCAATGTTTCGACAGCCACTGCTGTCTGCTTCGGGGCTAGAAATGCAAAAATTGACATTTGACATTATGTACACACCTGACATAAACCACCAATGTATTACATTGACACACGACAGCCATAGGCTGCAGTGACACCAGATGGATATAAATACATTATAAGAGAGGCTATGGCCATATAGGCAACAATATAAGGCTGTAGGTTGTTAACCTATACTGAAATTCAGCCTAAGATATCCCACCTGACAATACCCAATGGGTTCTGTCAATAACGATATCAGTGGCAGAATTTCCACTCAGGAGAGAATTAGTGGTAAGGTAGAGGCCTATATGCATAACCTTTAGTGGTGCAGGGGAGGTGGTGGGGTACGAGATCAAAAAAAAATAAAAACATGGCAGGGTTGGATGTCTTCCTGTATACTGATCGCTGGTACATTATGTGTGGCCAAGTGATTGTGTGTGTGTGTGTATGGAGGTGGTGGGGAGGGGTGCTCAATTAGATATAGGAGGTACTGTGCATATGCGGATGCTATATGGAGATGTGGGGGCACTGGAGTGAATCGAGGGGTTGTAGGGGTACATGAAGGGGAACAATCCATGTCACGACTGTCTATGCCACATGTGTGTGAGTAATTTCATACTAATCCTTAGTATTTAACCCATTAGTGTCTAACGTATTGAGTTTGTGTATCCAAAACACCTCTCTCACTTTCCTGTACCAGACAGATTTGCTTATTTTCTCCATCCCAAATTACTTTGAAGTCAGCTATGGTTGTGGCAATTTCCTGTTAAGTGATTTGGGACATTGCAGTCTCCGGAATTTACGACGGCATTCGGCAGTACCGTCACAATTGCCACCGTATGTGCATAATGCGACGGCATATTATTGCCGTCATAGTTTTCTTGCATAGTCCTCCCTTCCCATTGAGTTATAAGTAACAGGGTATGCAAAACACTCACTATGACAGACTATCACACTAGAATTCAACAACACATGAGTCTCTGCAAGCCTGGTAAAATTGACATTGTCTAGACAGTTGATGGCATAGTCTACATTGTAGCAATTGATATTTGTGAAATCAACAAGCTGGGAGTGTGATGTGTGCAGTATTGTCAAAATGAAGTGTGATTTGAAAGAATTGGCTGAGCTTTCATTCTAGAGAGCTGACTGGAAATTGACAGTCACTGGGGTGGAGTCTGATTGGGAAGAATTGGGTGATCTTTCATTCTTGAGATCTGATTGGAGGTTTTATGAAAAGTCAATCTGTCTGTTCAAAATGACATCCATCACCTCGCTTATCACTTTGATTTGACACCAAGAAATTTCAACTGACTGTCTTGTGTCTGGTGATACTGAATCGACCTAAACCTATCTGTGAATGTACCTTGGGCTGACTGATGATTTAATTGTGTCAAAAGTAAGTTATTGGAAGCAAATTATTTTACTTTTAGCAGCATGTTGGAACTAACTTACTGAATGGTTACATAAAATGAATTGGTGTTATGTTGGTTCTCCAGTCTTTAACCCTTTACCCAACATAACGGTCAAAACTGGCCAGCGCTATTCTCAAAAAACGCCAATTAATTTTCATGATTTTTTCACTTTTTGTCTCAAAAACATAGTTTATGACCCCTCATTGGAACGAGCTCGCTGAGCTCGTTCGAATGAGGCGTTATAACCTATGTTTTTGAGACAAAAAATGAATGAAAGTGTCAATGACACTGTAGCTCAACTTGTCAAGACAAAGACATGTACATGTATAGTATGTGACACAGCAATGACAAACATCTAGGTCATGACCTGATAACAAAGGTACATATAAAGTATTGTAACGGTCTGTACATATATACTGACCGTTGACTGTAACAAATGTATAGGTAAAGTATTGTAAAGGTGGGCGACAGTCAGATGCTAAACTAGAAAAAATCTTTGAGTCCGAGAGTGGGTCTGACTGAACCCCAAAATATTTGTTCTCATGGCACAGTGATAACAAAGGCACCCAAAAACACACTCACTCCTGTCCCAAGGTGAAAACAAAGCTACCCAAGAAGTTTTGTGAAGATCAGTTCACAAATATGAGCTGTGTAGAAGTTGTGACAAAAAACTGATTGGACCTAATTTCGGTACAAAATGGCCACTGGCAGCCATCTTGAATTTTGGACCGCACTCAGAAACACTCATTCTCGTCCCAAGGTGATAACAAAGGTACCTAAGAAGTTTTGTGAAGATCGGTTCATAAATACAGCCTCTAGCCCGAGCCGTATTGACAAGTGCACTTACAGTGTATAAGTAGCACTGAATAAATCAAAGTTCATCTAATTTGCATAATTTCTGCACGAGAAAAATACCTGTACTATATGTGATGTATTCCATGTTACTAAACATTCATACAAAAATTTATTCAAATCAGAACTTTCATACAGAAGTTCTGTCCAAAAGACGGATTGCACTAATTTTGGTACAAAATGGCTGCTGGTGGCCATCTTGAATTTCGGACCACACCCAAAAACACTCGTTCTCATCCCACGGTGATAACAAAGGTACCCCAGAAGTTTCATAAAGATCGGTTCATAAATACGGCCTCTAGCCTGAGCCGTATAGAAGTTGTGTACAAAAAACTGATTAGACCTAATTTTGGTACAAAATGGCCACTGGCAGCCATCTTGAATTTTGGACAGCACCCAGAAACACTCGTTCTCGTCCCAAGGTGATAACAAAGGTACCCAAGACGTTTTGTGAAGATCGGTTCATAAATACAGACTCTAGCCCGAGCCGTATTGACATATGTACTTACTGTGTGTAAGTGGCACTGAAAAAATCAAAGTTCATCTAATTTGCATAATTTCTGCACGAGAAAAAAACCTGTATTATATGTGATGTATCCCATGGTACTAAACATTCACACAAAAAATTATTCAAATCAGCGCTTTCATATGGAAGTTCTGTGCAAAAATCTGACTGCACCAAATTTTGTACAAAATGGCTGCCATCGGCCATCCTGAATTTCGGACCGGACCCCAAAACACTCGTTCTCGTCCCACGGTGATAACAAAGGTACCCAAGGAGTTTCGTAAAGATCGGTTCATAAATAAGGCCTCTAGCCCGAGCCGTATTGGCATTTGCACTTACAGTGCTAAAAGTAACACCAAAAAACATCAAAGTTAGTCTAATTTGCATAATTTATGCACGAGAAAAAAACACGTATTATATGTGATGTATCCCTTGGTACTAAACATTCATACAAAAAATTATTCAAATCATAGCTTTCATATGGAAGTTCTGTACAAAAAACAGATTTCTGCATCGTCGGTACAAAATGGCGGCTGGCAGCCATCTTGAATTTCGGACCAAACCCCAAAACACTTGTTCTCGTCCCACGGACATAACAAAGGTACCCAAGAAGTTTGGTAAAGATTGGTTCATAAATTCGGCCTCTAGCCCGAGCCGTATCCAATTGTTGACGGACAGACGGACGACGGGCCATGGCATAAGCTCAAATTTGGCTTCGCCAAAGTTGAGCTAAAAAAATTAGTTATTCAAGATTTTTTTTTGCAAGTGTCGTTTGCTTTTCATGTTAGGTAATGGGTTAACTACTACTGATTCAAGTTAGTGGTGAAATTGAAGGAAGAAAAAATGCCGTCGTAGGGCAAAATCTGCCGACGCTTTATCAATTTCTGACGGCAAAACAATGCCGTCGTATTTATTTCTAAATTCCGAAGGCTGAGATTGTCATCAACTTTCCGTCTTATAGTGCTGAAATGATTCTGAAGCTGTCAATATAATGTGGTGTTTTTTGCACTTTTCACATAAGATCCCATAGATGACATTCACAGACTTGCAGTTTATGTCACCGTCAATCTTTAATGAACGATCATCATCATGGAGTTGAGCGATTTGATCTTTTATAGAACATTTGGTTGTGTTTTTTATGCACTGAGGTATCTTGAAAATTGGTGTTGCATCGAAAAGCAACAATGTTTTAACTGCATTTCTAGCCCCAAAGCAGACAGCAGTGGCTGCTGAAATGTTGGCTCTTCAAGATTTTTATTATAAGGAACATGCCTATCAAATTTGGCCCAGTGGTTTATTGAGAGAAGTCAATAATATAATGTTCATGGCGGATAGACGGCAGATGGATGATGGACAGAAAGTGATCACTTGAGCTCCCCCTGACTTTTCAGTCAGGTGAGCTATCAGGTGAGCTAAAAGCGGTTTGAAATTTTGTTCTACTTTTAGTTAGTAGAGAGTAATCGCTTGACTGGACTGGTTATGTGAAATAATTCATGAGAGGTGAGGGATGTTGTACAAATACGAGTGCGCGAATGCGCACGAGTGTTTTACAATATAGCCCCTCGCCTCAAATGAATTATTTCACGTAACCAGTCCAGTCAAGCAATTACTCTCTACTAACCTTTCCAATGTGTCATCACGACAAGACATCAACAGCTTTAACTCTGAAAAGTGAATGTTTCAGTTTTTTGTTCACATAAAGCTGCACCCTCACAAGTATGAGCAAGACCCAAATGCCCAAAATGTGAAAAGATCTTGCTTTGAACCAATAGCTGGAATGAACTGATACATGTTTTTCATCTTTATTGGCTTAGAATCAAAATTCGTTAAAAAAAATTGTATGAGTATTGGGGGTCAACCTAGACGGAGCAACATTTTATGTTTGATCTGATCCTGATTTTCAGTGTTTATTACTTTTCATTATTAACAATAATTATATTATTTAACCCTTTACACAACGTAACGGCCAAAACCGGCCAGTGCGATTCTAAAAAATCGCCAATTAATTAGGCTTTTCCCTCTGGAAAAGACTATTGTTTTTCTACGGATTATTATTTTTTTTTTTTTTTTTTTGGGTTTTTTTTTTTGGGTTTTTTTTTTCCACACATTTTGTCCGTACGATTCAGAAGCCATTTTCGAACCGATTTTCACGAAATTTTGCACACGCATAGAGGGGCACAAAATCTAAAAATGTACTGAAGCGGAATTTTCGATTTAACCCTTATTTCGTCAGAATTGGCAAAAAACTGTCAAAATTGGGGTTTATCGGCACTTTCTCGAAACATGTCTTGTAGATTTTTTTTATACATTCGTCATTGCTAGACCTGTCTGTGACACGCCCTTTGAAACACACGACATATCAGGCGATGCATATGGTAACCCTCCACAGGCTGCCAAACATCGAAATTTTGATGAAATAGGCCAGTTTCAGGCCCCCACTGCACCCAAACAGTACACGAGAGATAAACATAACTTCCTTTATTATGAGTAGAATTCTCCGAGGATCATTTGTGTCAGTAATAAGGGTGTTCAGAAAACCAAGCGTTAACCCATTTTGAGCTGGTTAAACAGCAATACCCCTATAATGCTCAAAAGTTCGTGTTTTCCGTGGATTTCTCTAAACGAGTCTTGTAGATTTTCAAGAAAAATTGGTCACTCTCAGGTCTTGGTGTGACATTACAAGTTACATGGATAAAATATTCCGGTCAGCATTAGTTAACCCTTCCCGAGCTGCTAAACGTAAAAATTGTGATAAAATGGGCTGTTTTTAGACGCCAACAGCACCCAAACGGTATACCAGAGAGAAAGGGGCCTTCATTTATCGGACACAAAATTGATCGGAAAATATTTTTGAAAGTGGTAAGGGTATTCAAAATTTGACGTCTTAACCCATTTTGGGACGGTTAAATAGAGATACCCATTAAAATCTTAAAATACCCGTTTTCTGTGGATTTCTCTATCAACATTTTGTAGGTTTTCAAGAAAAAATTGGCTATTTGCTGGTCTTGGTGTGACATTACAAGTTGCATGAACAAAATATTTCGGTCAGCATTAGTTAACCCTCTCCGGGCTGTTGAAGGTCAAAATTGTGATAAAATGAGCTGTTTTTGGACACCAACAGCACCCAAAGGGTACACCACAAAGAAAAGTGCCTCCTTTTATCGAGCGCACAATTTATACGGAAACATTTTTGTAAGCAGTAAGGGTATTCAAAAGTCGACGTCTTAACCCATTTTGGGCAGGCTAAAGCGAGATATCCCTTGAAAGCTTTAAATTCCCATTTTCTGTGAATTTCCCTAACGGTAACTTGTAGGGTTTCAAGACAAATTGACTATTCGTAGGTCTTTATGTGACATTACAAGTTGCATGGACAAAATACTCCGGTGAGCGTTTATTAACCATCTACAAGCTGCCAAGCATCGTAATTTTGTTAACATGGGGCTGGGCTGTTTTCAGACACGTACAGCACCCAATGTATACATGAGAGATAAACATAATCTCCTTTGTTGGAAGTGGAATTCACAGAGGACCATTTTTGTAAGTAATAAGGGTATTCAAAAAGCCAAGCGTTAACCCCTGTTGGGGAGGTTAACAGGGATACCCATCAAAAACTTAAAAAATCGTTTTCCCTGGATTTCTGCAAACATTTTGTGGGGTTTTCAAGAGAAAATGGCCGTTGATAGGTCTTGGTGTCATATGACCAGTTGCATGGATCAATTATTCTGGTAGGCATTTGTTAACCCTTCATGGGCTGCTAAATGTAAAAAAAATTGAGGAAATAGTCTGTTTTTGGACACCAACAACATCAAATGGAAATGCCACAGAGAAACGTAACTTCTTTTACCGGACGCAAAACTGATAGGGAAACATTGATATTGATATTAACCCATTCTACCATTAATGATGGGTTTTACCTAAACATTTTTTTTATCAAACCCAAACCGAGTCATTTGAGACTACTATACTCACCTTTCTCATAACATCAATGAAGGAACTTTAGTGAGACAGTTAAAAACAATTCATCAGACACTGTGGGGTCAAGAAAAATCATGGAATCTAATCAGGAAAAGCCATGATTCTCCAGAATCATAAAGTCTAGTTTTCATTATTTTTTCATTTTTTGTCTCTAAAACATAGGTTATGACCCCTCATTGGAATAGTTCGTCGAGCTCATTCCAATGAGGGGTCATAACCTATGTTTTTGAGACCAAAAAAAAGAAGAAAATAATAGTTATTCAAGAATTCTTTTTGCAAGTGTCGTCTGCTTTTCATGTTAGGTAAAGGGTTAAAAAAAAAAAAAACCAAAAACCAATAAGTCCCCATTATACCCACGGCAAAGCGTCTTCGTCTGCACGAATGGATACATGATCCAATTGTTGATTGCATTATTCACTTGTTAAGTTATCGTTGAAAATCAAACCGGGAAATCCCAGTAAATTACATGTTGGAAAGTAATAAACATCTTTAGTTCATTCAGTTTCAGAAAGATATGCTAAGAAATGCATTCTTGTATATTTTATTTCCATACTAGAAGAAAAGATGTTACCTGGCCCAAGAAACTGGCATCCTCTTCCCCGGACAGCAGCCCAAAGATTGGTTGAGAGCTGCTGGGGATTCTGGTGATGCAGGATCAACTCTGTTACTATCCTCTCCCCGATAGATCTTGCTGCTCTGGCTGCTTTCGCTCTACCTTCTTCTTCAATCAGCTGGCAGCAAAATAATGTGACAAGCTTTCGCTGCATGGGCCGACTTAGTAATGAATTTGCAGACACTTGACTGTTTCCATTTGTTGTTCCAACACCTGTAACGAGACAATAGAGATATCTTATATTACAATTTTGGTTGTATCAGGTGTTTTTAAAAATATTTGCTATGGGGTTGCTCATCTGCATATCACTTGAGGTATGCACAAGGTAACTACCTCAAGAATCCAGTTGTAATTTACAACCTTGGCCACTCTCTTCTCAAGCAATCTATAAACAAGTATTCTTCTGCACTCTTTGGGAAAAAGACCAGGGCCCATTGGGAAGATTTGTATCATGGGGGTTCCAACTGGAAATTTGTTTTTGAGGAGAACAAACATATAAAGACTAAGAAATTTTACATTTAAATTGAATAGAGAACATAAAAACCGATATCTAACTAAGTAACTGCATGCATACTGCAAGTACAGTGGAACACTGTTAGCCACTTTGAATAGCCACTTAGCAAATGAAAAGTATTCAATTAACAGCAGTATTCAATTAACAGGGATTGTGTCGCTTCCCTGTATTTACCCATTCACAATAGTCTCTATTGAACTATTCTTATACATTTGAAGAAGAATTTGTCATATGCCTTTGAATTCAAATATTTTCCAAGCTTTGTTAGGTAAGCAAGAGGGTGCTGAGATTGGAAATTTTGGATTTGGGAACTGGGAAAAATCATGCTCAAATATCATTGGGAAAGGGGCCGCTGTAGACACCCAAAAGAATCCCTGATATATCTAACCTTTTCACAATCTCAATTTTGTTTTTAAATTGCAGGCCAACATAAATAGAAATTGCATCACTCCCATGAGGACACCAGCTACAATTTGTATGCTATTTTTGATCGGTGTAAACCAGAACCATCCAAAGCACTTATTTCGTAGAAAGGGGAGGGTGAGCTTGAACAAACATACATATAAACAGCCTTTCTTCAGTGTGGAAGTTTTGAAATAATATTGCAGTTTTATTTTTTCAATCTTCAAACAGGCACCATGCCAGTTGTAAATATAATGCATTCCTTGCAGTTCATATACCGACATCTCTTCAGGTTGGCCCCTCGGGAATATATTCTAAATGAACAGAAATTCTTACCTATCAAAAAAGGCTTCAATATTTTGGCCAATTCTTCAATGCAACTGCAGCAGGAAGTATGGTATCGAAGGTTTTGATTGATGTTATCATCTTCATCTTTTTCCATATCCAACTCCACTCCTGCCAAATGGAGCAATGCATAATTTACTGGTAGTCCTTCTAAGCTGTATGTGATGGTGCTCTGATCCACAGGACATCGCTTTTGCTTCAGTTTGAGAAGACATACTTTGCAGACATTGTGACCACAGGCCAAGCTAATTGGTTTATGAAGGATACTGTTGAATGTTTTGCAGCAGACTGCACACAACAGAAAATCAGTCCATTGTGGAGTATGCGGTGGCATCTTTTGAAAGTTCAGTGATATGTAATTCTATCTATTCATGATGTATTTTCATTAAGCTCTTGGTTCATATTACTAAAATAGAAGAAAATCATTAATTGTTAACACAAGAGCTGAAATGGTTAAAAGATTAATCGATAAATCAATGATCAACATCTTGATCGATCCAAAAAGTAATTGATTGATTAACCATTACTTTCGAAGTACTGTATTATATGGCTTAACAAAAGATTAAAAGAACAAACTTGCTCCAAAACAGGCAAGCATTGTCACACTCACTCACATCAACCATATGAGACAGAGTAAAGCATGCAAGTTACTTGCTGACATACTTGTTTACTTGCATGATCATCATACTGTGTCAGTGGCTGGAAATTGTCTTTCTTAACCCTTTACCCATTGCGGGTAGCAGATGATATTTGCAAAATAAAATAATGAATTACTAAAAATTTTCAATTTTTGTCTCAAAAACATAGCTTATGACCCCTCATTGGAACGAGATCAACGAGCTCGTTCCAATGAGGGGTCATAAGCTATGTTTTTGAGACAAAAATTGAAAACATAATAAATTTGAAGACTTTTGTATATAGGCCTAGTTGGTTTTGTTTGTTACGTTGGGTAAAGGGTTCATGCTGTAAATATCAACGGTATGACAATTATTCAGATATCTATTTGGACAAGTGATTAATCGGTTAACCAAGGTTAATCCACTTGATTAATTGATCAAGAAAACCCCTTAACTGTTTCAATTCTAGTTAACACTTTACTCAATGCACACAATATCAGAATTTGTTATTTGAATTATTTTTCTTCCACAAAATTTCAACAAAACTACATATCATGCATCCTCTCATTGGAATGATTTTGACAAGCTTGTTTTAAGGATGATTCACATATGGTTTTGTGTAGTCTAACTGTCTTTAGGTATAATTTGCAACTGAGCAATTGTTTTTAGGCAAGTCTTGGTGGCCTATATAAGCAGCCAAGTCTTGTGTGGAGACAAACAAAAAGCTACAAAATGTACTCGCAGACCATCAAAGAAAATTTTTGTTGAAAAATATAAAAATGAAATTTAGAGAACATGCAAAGGACAGAAAGGATCTTTTATTTTTATTGTAACTTTACATCAAGATTTAAAGTCTAAAATCTTTATTTATATGCATAAATTTATGCAGTTGATTACATCAAAGAAAAATTTTAAATCAATACATGATGCTGCATTTTTACAAATGGTAATCTTTGTAAATGATTTTGAAAGCCTGAGAAAATAAAACTAAATTAAGGTGTGAAAATTCAAAAATCTTGAAACAAATTTATCACAATTCGGGGGAAAGGGCAGATCTAAAAAAAATTCATCGTTCAATCACAATTATTCTGCCAAATCGTTTTGGTCAACCATACACACATCGACCAATGCACAAAAATAAGTAAGCCTTCAGATTCTTCTTAGTTCCTCTTAGTTGGGTACAAGAGGAGGATCATGGACTCGCATTATTTCCTTAAAACATGGGTGAAAGTTTATCATTCCCAAACTTCTACATGTATGAGTAGGCTGAAACGTAGATCAATATTTTTCTCCAAATTTATTCCAACGGTAAAATTTTGCGATGAGATTTTCCCTGTATATTGTATGTTATAAACACTAGAGGTCTGACTGTCCCTTTTGGGTCTGCCCATAATGCTGCCATGATTATTCTAAGAAGAAAAGTGGCACAACTCTGGTAAAAAAAAGTCTCATCAAAACTATAATTGCAGGTGCACAGGTTCCCATGTTAGTGAACATCCTTACCAAGCTTCAAAGGAATCGACCCACAAACATGAGAAAATCTCCGGACAAAATTCAGCTATTCTAAGAAGAAAATGGGCATAACTCTGGCAAGATACGTCCAATCGGAACAATAATTGCAGGTGTACAGGTTCCTGTGATAGTTAACATCCATACCAAGTTTCAAATAAATTGACTCATAAACATTTGAGAAAATCTCCGAACAAAATTCAGGCATTCTAAGAAGAAAAGGGCATAACTCTGGCAAGAAATGTCCGATTAGAACTATAATCACAGGTACAAGGTTCCCATGATAGTGAACATCCTTACCATCTTTCAAAGGAACCGACCCATAAACATATGAGAAAATCTCCGGACAAAATTCAAGCATTCTAAGAAGAAAAGGGGTGTAACTCTGGCAAGAAAAGTACAATCAACACTATAATCGCAGGTGCACAGGTTCCCATGATAGTGAACAAAATTTCAAAGAAATCAACCCATAAACATTTGAGAAAATCTCCAGACAAAATTCAGGCATTCTAAGATGAAGAGGGTCATAACTCGGGGAGAAAAAAGTTCAATCAAAACTATAATCACAGGTGCACAGGTTCCATGGTAGTGAACAACCTAACCAAGTTTCAATGAAATCGACCCATAATCATCTGAAAAATGCTCCAGACAAAACTCTAGGCAATTCAGGCATTCTAAGATGAAAAGGGGCATTACTCTGGTCAAAAAAGTCCGATCAAAACTATATTCGCAGATGCACAGGAACCCATGGTAGTAAATATCCATACCAAGTTTCAAAGAAAACAACCTGTAAACATCTGAGAAAATCTCTAGACAAAATTCAGGCATTCTACGAAGAAAAGGGGCATAACTCTGGTAAAAGTACAATCAAAACTATAATCGCAGGTGCACAGGTTCCCATGGTAGTGAACATCCACACACCAAGTTTCAAAGAAATCGACCCATAAACATCTGAGAAAATCTCCAAACAAAATTCAGACATTCTAAGACAAAAAGAAAGGGGCATAACTGTGGCAAAAAAAATTCCGATCAACACTATAATCGCTGATGCACAGGTTCCCATGGCAGTGAATATCCATTCCAAGCTTCAAAGGAATCAACCCATAAACATCTGAGAAAATCTCTGGACAAAATTCTAGCATTCTAAGATGTGAAAAAGGGGCATAACTCTGGCAAAAATAGTCCGACTGCAACTTTAATCACTGTTCACAGGTTCCCAGGGTGGTAAACATTCATACCAAATTTCAATGTGACAATGGTCCAAAAAACATCTGAGAAAATCTCCGGACAAAATTATGTCTACAGACGGATGGATGGACAGACAGACAAGATGATTCCAGTATACCCACCCCCCACAACAGTATAAAATGAAAGTGTCAATGACACTGTAGCTTAACTTGTGTGTTGTGTTTGATGAAAAGGATAATGTTCAATGTTTATGAAAGGATTATGAAATAAGACAAGAATTGTGATAATTGGGAATATGTTCATTTCTGTTCCCTGTGTGCTATGTTTATGATAAAAATAATATGAGGTGTACACTGTACTAAAGAGCTGAGGGGTGGGTTAATATGACCTCACAGTTAATGTATGTGGCCCTCACAGTTAACGTATATCAACAAAAGTTACCAAGTTACAGTGAAATTATTCCAAAACGAGTCATCCTATCAAGTTGCATTAAAATCCCCTCATAAATATGGCCTGTAGACTGTGCTGAAGGTTTTCGGGCTCCGGGCCCCTGTAGCCGTCAGTTTCCCAATTGCGTCCAAAGGGGACGTTCTCATCTAGACATTATATGAAGTCAATCTACCAAGTTACAATGAAATCCCTTAATAAATATGACCTGTAGAATGTGCTAAAGGTTTTTGGGCTTTGGGCTCTGGCAGCCATCATGGTTGAATGATCGCATCCCTTTATAATTATGACCTGTAGACTGTTCTAAAGGTTTTCGGGCTTTGGGCCCCTGAAGCCGTCACAGTTGCCCAATCGTGTCCAAAAGGGGACGTTCTCATCTAGACATTATATGAAGTCAACCTACCAAGTTACAATGAAATCCCTTCATAAATATGACCTGTAGACTGTGCTAAAGGTTTTCGGGCTTCGGGCTCGGGCAGCCATCATGGTTGAATGATTGTAACCAAAGGGGAAATCTCATCTGGGCATCATCTGGAGTGATCCTACAAAGTTACAATGAAATCCCTTCATAAATATGACCTGTAGACTGTACTCAAGGTTTTCGGGCTTCGGGCACCTGTAGCTATCACAGCTGACCAATCACGACCAAAAGGGGATGTCATCATCTAGGCATTATATGGAGTCAACCTAACAGGTTACAATGAAATCCTTCTATACATATAACCTTTTGCCTATGCTAAAGGTTTTTGGGCTCAGGCACCCATCAAGGCTGAATGATCAGGGCCAAAATGGGACGTTCTCATCTAGACATTATTTGGAGTCATCCTATCAAGTTACAATGAAATCCCTTCATAAATATGACCTGTAGACTGTTCTAAAGGTTTTCAAGCTTTGGGCCCCTGAAGCCGTCACAGTTGCCCAATCGTGTCCAAAAGGGGACGTTCTCATCTAGACATTATATGAAGTCAACCTACCAAATTACAATGAAATTCCTTCATAAATATGACCTGTAGACTGTGCTAAAGGTTTGCGGGCTTCAGGCTCGGGCAGCCATCATGGCTGAATGATTGCAACCATAGGGGACAATCTCATCTGGGCATCATCTGGAGTGATCCTAAGAAGTTACAATGAAATCCCTTCATAAATATGACCTGTAGACTGTGCTCAAGGTTTTCGGGCTTCGGGCACTAGTAGCCATCACAACTGACCAATCACGACCAAAAGGGGATGTCATCATCTAAGCATTATATGGAGTCAACCTAACAGGTTACAATGAAATCCTTCCATAAATATGACCTTCTGCCTATGCTAAAGGTTTTTGGGCTCGGGCACCCATCAAGACTGCATGATCGCGATCAAAATGGGACGTTCTCATCTAGACATTATTTGGAGTCATCCTACCAAGTTACAATGAAATCCCTTCATAAATATGACCTCTAGACTGTGCTAAAGGTTTTCGGGCTTTGGGCCCCTGTAGCCATCACAGTTGCCCAATCATGCCCAAAAGGTGACTTTCTCATCTAGACATTGTACGAAGTCAACCCACCAAGTTACAATGAAATTCCTCAATAAATGTGACCTGTAGACTGTGGTAAAGGTTTTCGGGTTTTGGGCTCGGGCAGTCATCACAGTTGGCAGATCATGCCTAAATGGGGAAATTCTCATCTAGACATCATAAGGAGTCATCCTACCAAGTTACAATGAAATCCCTCCACATAAAACATGACCTGCAGACTGTGCTAAAAGTTTTTGGGTTTCGGGCTTGGGCAGCCATCACGGTTGAGAGATCATGCCCAAAAGGGGACGTTCTCATCTAGGCATTATACAGAGGCATCCTACCAAGTTACAATGAAATCCCTTCATAAATACGACCTGTAGACTGTGCTAATGGTTTTCGGGTTTTGAGCTCGGGCAGCCATAGCGGTTGCCCGATCGCAACCAAAAGGGGACATTCTCATCTAGACATGACCCCAAACCTGCATATGAAATTTCGTGATGATCAGACAAGAACTGCGGGGTGTAGCCCGTGCTAAAGAAAAATGTGAACAGACGTCACAGACTAACAGACTTCCGCACGCGTGATGGCAATAGCTTATCTTGACTATGTCAAGTTAAGCTAAAAATCACTACCAACTGACTCTAGATTTTTTTTCAGGTTATCCTGAACACAGGTATTTCATGGTGCATAGGTTCCCATGGAAATAAACATCGATACCAAGTTTCAAATGAATTGCCCCATAAACAACCGAGAAAATCTCTGGACAAAATTCTAGGACTGCTTTTTCAAGTCAAAAAGGGGTATAATTCTGGCAAAAATAATCTGACTGGAACTATAATCACAGTTGCAGAGGTTCCCATGGTAGTGAACATTCAAACCAAGTTTCAAGCAGATTGGTCTATAAACGTCTGAGAAAGTCTCTGGACAAAATTATGTCTATGGATGGATGGACAGACAGACAAGGTGATTTGAGTATACTTGAGTGCTGGAAGCCTATATTTGGGCTTTATTCTGAAGTGTGAGTACCACAACTTAAAGGCTTTATATTCTGTGAATATGCGTCACATAATCTATGAACAGGCCTGTTACCCCAATTTCATACCATATACAGTTGTGCCCAAATTAGAGAAGGTTTGAAGACATCAAGAAAAATATATAAATTCTCTCTGCCTCTTCTACATTTTGAAAATAACTTCCATCAAAATATGGCAATAGAAATTTAAATTTTATAGTAAATTTCCTTTCTTATTATACGTACCACAATTGTTTGCTACAGGCTTGCACTACAGTGGAAGTCTCAAACTTGGAAAATATACTCTCTATTTTGATCTTTCCCAAGGGATTTGGGAAAGAAAAGTGGTGCAAAAGCACCAAGAAAAAAATAAGCCAAAACTGGGTCAAGTGCTATAGGCACACACCCAGTAGGGGACACTCTCCTCCTGGTACAGATCCACGGCTTCCGGTACCAGTGCGCAGTCAGTAGCTAACTAGAGGTACTGTGAGCATGAGCAAGCTCACAAAGTGATACCCCCTGAATGTATAAGTTAGATTATCTCCCCTTGGCAATGTCAGAATGGAATTATATTGCTTCATGCACATCTTCATATGGAGTTCTTCCATTGTGTAAAGTTTCATGAAAATTCTTCAAACAGTTTAGGAGGAGTTGCGCTTATCAGGATGGACAGACGGACGGACAGGGTGATTCCTATTTACCCCCCCCCCCCCCCCCCCCCCCCCCCCCCCCAAACTTTGTTTGCAGGGGGTATAATGAATCATTCTTTTGAATCCGCCAACATAGGAGTTATGTGATCAGCGGTGAGGAAGGATTCTTACCTGAATAAGGAGACGGGAGGGCCTCCATGTAAACAATTGTGGTAGGTATAATAAGAAAGGAAATTTACTATAAAATTTAAATTTCTTATCAACCTACCTTACAATTGTTTACTACAGGCTGAATAGACAACAGGATGGAGGGAATCACATAACCAACTCCCACATAACCCAACTGCATTGGAAGCGTGGACAGAGGAAGAGGTCCCTAGGCCTATCAAACCATAGCATCACAATCATTAGTAAAAGACAATGAGAGATGAGGTGTATGGTTCTGTGCGATGCACAGACAGAAAGGACAGTAACAGCACAGAGCTGGAACTGACCTTGTAAGAAGCCTAATGGCTAGGATAGACAACAGCCTGAGCAGAAGAAAGAGGGCCCAAAGCAAAAAGGTCCTCCAACTGCTCTTGCAGCTGAAGCAGATGGGTGGAGAAAGTACAAGCATTTCTCCAGTAGGCTTCCTGTATAACATCCGACAACTTGACGGGGTTAGCATAAGCCCAAGAGGTAGACAATGCATGCACCTGACCTCGTGGGCAGAAATACGATTGGTAATACAATCGTCAGTCACTAGACGAGTGTAAGCTGCACGAATAGGAAAACAAATCCATCGAGAAATGGATTGAGGGGTGATCTTCTGTCGACCAGGAATAAGAGACAGAAAAAAAATTGTTTCCTGCCTTTCCTGATGAACTGCGTCCGATTGAGATAAAGGCGAAGCAGGCCTGGCCGTTTGAGGGGAGCTATTGCTCCGGCTCTCCTTGGTCTCCTAAAGGCAAATTGAGGAGAGCCATAATTGCTCTCCTTAAACTGTAATGGCTCTCCTCAATTTTCATATTAATAACCTTGTATAATTGATATTAGTGTAGAATAGCTCCCCTGAAACAGATTTAGGAAGGCCATAGTGGCTTCCCTGGATTTTTCAAAAGGCCAGGCCTGGCGAAGTGCACAAACCGGACAGAGCAACGGGCGATTACCCTCAGCAGAAGGAAGAGCCCCGATACAGATAGGAGGTGGAGTCATTTCTAGTCTCTGATTCTTGGCCAGAAAGGAACAATCAGTGGTAAATGTCACACTGTTGGGAGAAAAAGGCCGGATCAACCGAGAGGGCATGAAGCTCACTAACCCGTTGGCTGAGGCAAAAGCCATCAGAAAAGCCGTCTTGTATGTGAGAAAAATGCATGTCCACCTGGGATAAAGGTTCGAATGGTGCTCCTCCCCCCCCCCCCCCTCCCGAAGCAAAGCAGCACCCAAGAAAGATTCCATCTTGGGGTAAGCTGCAAAGTCCTAGGCCTTTTCAAAGAAAAGTGCCGAAAGAGCTTGGAGAGGTATGGATTAGTGCCGATACGACACTGCCCCACATACGAAAAGGTCTCCGAAAGCATGGACCTGTACCCTTTGATGGTAACAGGCTGGAGACTCCGAGAATCAAACAGATATACCAGAAACTCTGCAATCCGTTATCGAAGAATGGGCATAATCGACAGAGTGATCGACACACCGTCGACAGAAGACCTTCCACTTAGCCGCATAGGCTAAACCAGTGCAGTGCCTTCTTGAAGAAGAAATGCACTCCACTGCTCGACTCGACAAACCTCTACGGAGGAGACAGGACCAGACAAAAGATATGCGTGAAGGCACAATGAAGTTGGGTTGATGTGAATCCTCCTTGGGTGACCTTGGCAAAGAAGGTTGCGGCGTAGAGGGAGACGTGCCGGAACCGCCACCAACAGAGAGCAGAACTGATTCATTCACACCCATTGAGGCGACAGGGGAGCGATTAGAATGATCAAATCAGAATGATTCGACAACTGCAGGTTCGTATCTTGGCTAGAACCTGAGGCAGAATCGGAGCCGGCGAGAAGGCATAGCCGACAAGACCATTCCAATCGAGTGACAGAGCATCCACGGTGAAAGCCAGAGGATCTGGACACGGGGACACAAAAGTGTCCACCTGACGGTTCCAATGAGTTGCAAAGAAATCCATGTGGGGATGGCTCCAGAGATCGCAAAGCAACTGGAACACTGCCATGTGGAGCATCCACTCGGTGGAAATGTCCCGTCGGGACAGGGAGTCGGCTAGGACGTTCAGACAACCGGGAATGTGATGAACCACCACTCTGGCATTGACATCCTGAGCGAGCAGTAGAAGATCCCGAGCCAATTCGTACATGGGAACTGAGTGCGAGCCGCCCTGGTTCCGAATGTTAGCAACCACTGTCGAATTGTCGGGCAACAGAAGGACCTGGCGATTCGAAAGGTGGGTGATCCACTGCCGGAAACTCAGAAGAAAGAAGCACCCTGGACTGGAAGGCTATGACATGCGACATCAGTCGGGTGAAGACCCAAGGAGCCAAGTTGAGGCTGAAGAGCATGGCCTTGAACTGGTAAACTCGCCCCAGAAAAGCAAACCTGAGATACTTTCACGATGTCCAATGAATCGGAACGTGAAAGTGAGCGTTTCGCAGGTCGATGCTGGAAGCAAAATCTCCCTAGTGAATGGAGCAGCAAACCAACCTGAAAGTCTCCATGCTGAACTTGGGAGCAATGATAGACTGGTTCAGGATACTCAGATCGATAACTGGTCGGAGTCGGCTGTCCTTCTTCGGCACCAAGAACAGGCGGGAATAAAATCCCACTGAATGAATGTAACATCTAAAGGAACTTGTATTGAAAGAGGCACTCTCGACAGAGTGGGGTGCCTCCGGAAGGATATCGGCAGCCCAGACCGAACAACATCTAACAACCAAGGATCGGATGTGATTGTGGCCCAATGGTCTGCGAACTCTGATATCCTTCCTCCAACCTGGGACGAATCAAGGTGAGGACCGTCATTTCGAGCCCCGGTGAGGCCCATGAGAGGAGAAACCGCCTCCTCTACCATATGAAGAATCCGGAGTTCTCCCTCTAGCCTGCCGACGCTTACCCTTACCCTGTGAGTAAGAAGTAGAAGTAGCATCAGGAGGATCAGCCCTTGGCTTCGCAGAGGAAGCAGAAGGGTGCTTGTTAGGCTTTGGACGACCCCTGCCTCCAAAAGAAGGCTGATCAAGCTGACGAAGCAGCAGCTGATCTTTGGAATGATGTCATCCTGGACGTCGCCACGGAACCATGGAATAGTCGTGGACCCACCAAAGAAGCAGATCGAAGAGCAGCGCACTGCCCCTCAGGAAGGGAACAGCTTGTGTCAAGGCAGAGACGACGTGATCTGAGAGAGAAAGCACGCCCAGCATCTCTCTCGAATAACCCCAACAGGGACTCCAGAGTCGTCATAGGAATAACGGCCGACTTGCGCTTGGAAAGCCCGAGGGAGGTGGAGTCCTGATCCATGACCGTCAAAGTCTGGCAGACTGACGGATTGGCGGAATCGTAGGAACGATAACGTACCGGAGGCAAAAAAGTGTCAGCCCTGGTGAAGAATGAAGTCTTCATAGCCATGGAACACAGCTTAGAGTCCAAAGCTGTAAACGCTTCAACCAACTGTACCGACTGGCACGGTCGAAGGTGCCCGGAAGCGGGTTGCTCCACAGGCTGTAGACGCGTGACCGATGATCGCGGCCTGGCTGACACCATTGGCTGGTCTGACAGTTTGAGATCTGGAGGGAACTCAAACACAAAGTCAAGAGCTGCCTTCAGAAGACTGTTGGCTCTCGGCGTCAGGTATGTCTGACCCATCCTCAGAGTCGGAAGACACACAGCCCATCATGGGCAAACTAGCTGATGCCTCCCATGGTGTAGGCACACCTGAGGGACCAGAAAGCGGCCTGCTTCCAATCCCGGGAGGCGGCACCGCGGGGGGTGCCTGGAAATCACTAGTAGCCTCACTGGAGGCAACGGGAAGGCTCTTGGAATAAACCTGAGTGAGAAAGGAGAGAGTCTCCCTAAGCTCATGGCCCGTGTCGGCCGGTTCCACGTGGGAATGAACCGGCAAAGTGGCTTCACTCCTGACCCTTTTAACCAGCGAAGGGTCACGATCCTCAAATACACCAGACGTGGGGCGACAGGTGGCAGCTGAAACACCTGAAGGCAGATGCGTATAGGGGTACGATCTACCCCGAGGATCTACACTGCGGGAACTCCGGAGAGTCGCCACGGACCTCTGAGGGACAGAAGGTCCAGGCTTCACAAAAAGCATCGGCCCCGCAAAACTGGCCATGGGACCAGAGTGCGAGGACAGAAACTCAACAGAGTCCATGGTGACCCCCACCATGAATCCAATGAGAAAACTGCTGGGCTCAATGTCTGAGAGACCACAGCAGAGGATTCGGTAGGCCGCACCTTCCAACTTCGACGAGTTGAAGTCAGGGAAGGCTGAGACTGAGACCCCACATTAACACTACCAGACATCTCTGCAGACCCCTGCAGGGATAAGCTGAGGCCGGCTGAAACGGTGACCGATGACATAGCAGACGGAACAGCAGTAGCAGCAGATACGATGGGAGCTGTTGAAACCGGTGGAAAAGTGGAGAGAGCAACTGAGCTTGGCTCCAAAGGAGGAGTCACAACCCTGGTGACAGCCTCAGATGTTGAGTGGAGAGGGACCGCAGTCCCGGAACCAGGCATCTCTTCACCAGACAACTCAACAGCTCCCACAGTAACCACCACAGTTAAAGACTGCACATCCCCCACGGAGGGGGTATAACTCTCACCAGACATGGTCGTGTCGGAAGGTCCCAAACGACAGCGTTCCCCCTCTCCGCACGTGCGGGAGGAACGGCCACAAGAGCACACCACATGCTTGGGCAAAAGGCATTGCCCTCAACGAACAGTCCTATAACAGAGGTGAGAGCAGTAGAAGAAAAAGGTGAACTCATCAGATGTAGAAAGTAGAACACCCCCCAACTACGAGAGAAAGGTGGCAGAAGATAAAGGACCGACGGGAACACAACTGAACCCAGACGGCCGACAGGGACCCAAAAAACAGAAATTCTGCCCTCAACAGAGAGGAGAAATCCTGTCCATACAGCCCCCCAATGACACCTAACTCCAATAATAATAATAATAATATCCAAAAGGATAACATAAAATTATCAACCACAAATTTCATGTTCGAACCGCAGGGTATGCGAAAGTCACGCGCGAACACGGAGAATATATAAAATACAATGAAAATGTGGTTGAAAATAATAACAGGAATATATAAAAAGAAGTCCTGTTATTATACGATCCTCAGATCTGTAATTCCAGTCACAGGTAATTATTATCAACAAGTTGAATTAACAGTGTTGCTTAATGCAAAATGGACGTCTCGCCATGCTGGCGAATGAAAAAAGAATGATTCATTAGTTCATAACTGCGCACTGGTACTGGTAGCCATGGATCTGTACTAGGAGAGCGTCCCCTACTGTGTGTGCTGGTAGCACTCGACCCAGTTTTGGCTTATTTTTTTCTTGGTGCTTTTGGGAAAGATCAAAATAGAGAGTATATTTTCCGAGTTAGGGACTTCCACTGTGGTGCAAGCCTGTAGTAAACAAATGTAAGGTAGGCTGGTAAGAAACATAAAGAAAGGCATGGCAATAAAACATAACTGGATAAGGCTGTTATTTCTGGTTTTAATGTGCCCAAATAAGGTCAAAAGGTTGTGCCCAAAATAAATTCATTTAACGGCCTATGGAATTTAACGGCCTGCTATGAAATGAAAGTATGAAGTCTGTGTTGATTTGCCTTGTCACAATTTATGGGAGAGTGGCAGCCTATGCACTCTCCCATAAACTGTAACAAGTCAAAGACAAGGGAACAAATTTTGACCAACAAAAAATAATTCAGCACTCTACCAGTTAACAAACCCCTCTACCACAGAATGGGCCAATTGAGTGTCCACCTACAGCGCCACCGTGACAATCCTCCAGCATCATCCCTCTGTGCTCCTTTGGAAGAACAACACACATCAGTCCTGGAAATGAGATGGATGTGAGTGCTCCTGTCAGCACTCGTGTTTTCTATTTTACGGGAGCTAAAAAATGCACTCATTGAAAAATATTGAGGAGCACTAATATACTGAGGGCATTAAATGTGTGTTGTTTTGAGAAAGCAGCACTCTGTGGCCAATGGCAAGTTACAGTCATAATTCAGCAATTCCTTATACACTTAACCCTTTGAACACTAGTGGTATCTACTATGTCAGTTCAATGGCAGCAATTAAAAGAGTCCATATTCATTATTTGGGGTAGACCAATCAATATTTTCAACATGCGGCCTTGGGGCTGCACGTTGAAAATACTGATTGATCTACCCCACATATTTACTGAACAGCCATCCTATTTAATGGCTTTATGCCGTATCTTGTTCCAAGCCGGAAAAGTGACCACTTGGGTTCAAAGGGCTAAGGTTTCTGGTGTTTGATGACAGTATTCCCTAAAAAATTCATATACTAACATTTTACGGGTGCAATTTACTCTTGTCTCTGATTTTGTGGGAGCTTAAAACTGCACCCGTCAATTTTGTTCATTTCCAGCACTGATACATATAGCAACTTTACTTCTGGGCCTTCAGGCATATATCCCAGCTCAGTCTTATCTTGTTCTTTTAACTTTTAATTCCACAAAACCTTATCATGTGCCCTCTCAGTGGAATGAGCTCTTCAAGGTCGTTGCAATTTGGAGTCAGAGATAAGGTTTTGTTGATTTTTTTCAAGAATTGAAAAAATTTCAAATAACAAATTTTGATATCGTGTGTTTTCTGTAAAGGGTTAAAATCTGTTTGTGGGAAGTAAATCAAATAATACATTGCTTGCACTAAATGTGAACAATACTCTATGAATTATAAGCTGTAGCATTTCAAGACTTCAAACCAAATAATCAAACTTCACTTTCCGAGAATTGGTACGTAAACAACATAATTCAACAAACTTCAAAGGCCAGTAATGTTACTTACTGTCTTTTCGCTCATGCATACTGTGGAGACTCATCTGACTGACTTACGATTGCTCCATTGAAGTTGCATTTCATGTATCATTCCGAACTCAAATAAATTTGATTATTGCTGCGAAAAGCTTCTTCGAAAAATTGGGTAATATTTTTGGAATCCCAAGATAATGTGCACAAGTAGAATGAATGGTGTGTAGATATTCGTTGATGTGTTTCTTGAAAATAATTTCCTGATGTGGGTACTCAACAACAGCGCGTCTCACTTCAAATGGTGGTGAGCAATATACAGCATGCCTCCCATTTTCAGAAACGAAAGACTGCTAAACTAATAGTGTTGCAATTAGCTGCTGTATTGAAGTTTGAATACTAAAGTGTACAGTTAAAACTAGAAGTCCTGTCACGAATAGTGCGCTTATCTAGACTTAATTGTGCGTTGGAATTGCACGCAATTGCCATATCGAATGGCATCCAAAAGCACGGCAGGTTCTCCTTGTTACTCAAAGCAAACACATGCAATGTTTCTGCCAATGGACCTCCAGGTTACTCGGAGGTCCATTGGCTGAAACATTGCTTGTGCACAGGCCATATGTACAAAATTTGATAGCTTTACTTGGGCCATAACGCGTACATTAACTCGCTTATCAACATGCTATTTGTGCGCATTTCATGACAGGACTTCTAGTTTTAACCGTATGGAACAGACACATGTCACACAAAAGGTCGCCGGTAATTCCCTATGTGGTATTAGGCCTACCCGACTGGACATAGATATTTAAAATATTGCAAATTGCCAAAGGAAATAGCCCAGGTGAAAACGGATTATCAGTTATATACCAACAATATACCAACAATAAATTGATAGAATACGGATTCGAGGTATGACAATGTCTACCCAACCTAATATTGTAATATAATTGAGTATGTTGATTTTGAAGTATTAAAACTGAACTTGACCATCAGAGCTGAATGTCAGGGCTGCACGATGGGTGGAGCATATACCTGTATTACTCATTTCTCCCCCCACTAAACGTGAAACATATCTGTGTCCCGGGTGAGACAGCAGGGTGGGATATTTCTATCCCACCCACCCCACGTGACAAACTCATTGCATATTTTTTTTAGGTCGCCAGAACTATTTCATTATCGCAGGCCTGGCATTCTGAAAAATGCAAGAGGGCAAAAAATCGCTCTCCTCAATCAGCTTAGGAGAGCAATTAGCTTTACACAGCATTTTAAGTATCCAGTTGAACAAACTCATTGAAACTGAAACCAACAGACTACATCAGTGATTTTATTAACTTTACTAAGGTAAAGCGAAATCTCTTAGACATCTAGATGTCTCACTCAACAACCGAACACACACTTGACAAGACCTGTGTGTGTACCCAGACCTGTTGTCCAAGAAAGTCATACGCCTACCACTACCACCTTCAACCCCCCCAAGGGGGGTTGAAGGTGGTAGTGGTAGGCATATGACTTTCTTGGATAACAGGTCTGCTTTAATCTACAGCCACATCCTGGTGCAAGTGCTTCAAGTGACAGAATAGTAGTAATGGTAGTATATTATAGTGTCAATATTCCTTGAATAATTACCCCTCAAACTGTGATGTCAATTGTTGAACTTGAAACTGACAGAAAAAAAAATATTGCTGTGACCCATTTTGCTTCAAATGATTGCACTTGTGTTTGGGTATGGTTGCAGCCATTACCTTTTACCACTAAACCACTTTCAAAATGAAATTACGTGATGTTATGTGACTTCGAAGTTGAATTACATTTTTGCTTTACAACAAAAATTTAATCTGAGCATAATACATGTAATCTCAATCATCCCAGACCAAAATATTTAGGAGGGCAATTTTTCGCTCTCCTTAATTCTTTCAGGAGGGCAGTAAGGAGAGGGAAACAAGAGGCCCCAGGGGGCCTGAGGGCGCTCACCTGACATGGTAGCCTAAATATCAACCCAGAGAATTGATTTCCACAAGTTGCATCTGCTCCTCCTAAGAAAAGCTGAAACCAAATATCCAAATATTCTGACCAGTGGATCTAAAAAACAGATTTTTAAAGAATATTCCTCATACTGAACTAAGTCATAATTCGGGCTCCCACAGGGAGCCCATATATGAACCCAGGGACTTGGCTTTAACAAACCTGAATCTCACACCCCTAAGGATTCTGCACACCAAATATCAAAACATTCCGACTGTTGGATCTGAAGAAGAAGATTTTTAAAGAAAATTCCTCATTTTGAACCAAGTTACAATTCGAGCTCCCACAATCAGCCCAAATATGGACCTAGGGACATGGCTTGAACAAACTTGAATCTTACCCCCCTAAGGATGCTGCATAAAAAATATCAAAAGCATTCATCTGCTGGATCTGAAGATTTTTAAAGAAAATTCCTCATTTTGAACTAAGTTGTCATTCAGGCTCCCATAGTGAGCCCAAATATAAACCAAGGGACTTGGCTTGAACAAACTTGAATCTCAGCCCCCAAGGTTGCTCCATGCCAAATATCAAAACATTCCAACTGCTGAATCTGAAGAAGAAGATTTTTAAAGAAAAATTCCTCATATTGACTAAGTTATAATTTGGGCTCCCACAGGGAGCCCACATATGGACCCATGGACTTGGCTTTAACACACTTGAATCCCCCCCTCCCCCCCAAGGATGCTACTCACCACATATCAAACCATTCGGACTGCTGGATCTGAAGAAGAAGATTTTTTAAGAAAATTCCTCATTTCGAACAAAGTTACAATTCAAGCTCCCACAGTGAGCCCAAATATGGACCTAGGGACATGGCTTGAACAAACTTGAATCTCACCCCCCCTAAGGATGCTGCATACCAAATATCACAAGATTCTGCCTGCTGGATCTTGAGAAGAAGATTTTCAAAGAAATTTACCTGAAATGCACTAAGTTCGAATTTGGGCTTCTATCGTGAGCCCAAATATGAATCCAGGTGGCCGATTTGAACAATCTGGAATCAGATCCACCCCACAATGTTGCATACCAAATATCAAAAGATTCTGCCTGCAGGATCTGGAGAAGAAGATTTTTGAAGAAATTTGCCTGAAATGCACTAAGTACAAATTCGAGCTTCTATAGTGAGCCCAAATATGAATCTAGGGAGCCGATTTGAACAAAATAGAATCGGATCCACCCCACAAAGTTGCATACCAAATATCAAAAGATTCTGCCTGCTGGATCTGGAGAAGAAGATTTTTTAAGAAATTTGCCTGAAAAGCACTAAGTTCAAATTTGGGCTCCTATACTGAGCCCACATATAAACCCAGGGAGCCGATTTGAACAAACTTGAATCAGATCCACCCCACAATGTTGCATACCCAATATCAAAAGATTCTGCCTGCTGGATCTTGAGAAGAAGATTTTCAAAGAAATTTGCCTGAAATGCACTAAGTTCAAATTTGGGCTCCTATACTGAGCCCAAATATAAACCCAAGGGGCCAATTTGAACAAACTTGAATCAGATCCACCCCACAATGTTGCATACCAAATATCAAAAGATTCTGCCTGCTGGATCTGGAGAAGAAGATTTTCAAAGAAATTTGCCTGAAATGCAGTAAGTTCAAATTTGGGCTCCTATACTGAGCCCAAATATAAACCCAGGGGGCCAATTTGAACAAACTTGAATCAGATCCACCCCACAATGTTGCATACCAAATATCAAAAGATTCTGCCTGCTGGATCTGGAGAAGAAGATTTTTTAAGAAATTTGCCTGAAATGCACTAAGTTCGAAATCGGGCTCCTATACTGAGCCCAAATATGAACCCAGGGGGCCGATTTGAACAAACTTGAATCAGATCCACCCTCCAATGTTGCATACCAAATATCAAAAGATTCTGCCTGATGGATCTGGAGAAGAAGATTTTTTAATGTTTTTCCCATTGCCTACAGTGTTAAAAAGTGCTGACTCAGCACTTTTTCAAAGTCCCGAAACTGTACCCTATGATAAAACCGATGGCAATTTTTTTTTACCAATTCTTTCTGTTGGTCCTAAGGAAGCTTCACACCAAATAAAAATTCTCGTTGCAGTGCAGTTTTGGAGATATGGGCGTTTTAATTTTTTTCTATTTTCAGCTCCTGCGGTTCCCATGGGGCTACGGGAAAAAAAAAATCAGCATAAATTAGGTACTTATGACCCAATAAGCCCTCACATAAAATTTGGTTCAAATCAGCCTCTCGGTTTGGAAAACAGAAATTTCGGACGGGCCAAAAATTTTGCCCCTCCCATAACGACGCCAAGTATAGCCCCACAAACTTCTCTTGAACAAATCTGAGTCTACACCTCAAAAGGAAGCTGCAAACAAATCTGAGTCTACACCTCAAAAGGAAGCTGCACACCAAATATCAAATCTCTGCTACTGCTGGTTCATGAGAAGAAGATTTTTTAAGATTTCAGCACACTTTTTGGGTGTGGCCCTACCCACGGGCGGGGCAACTTGATTTGAACAAAATCAAATTGCGATGTCATAATAAACTATTATCTCAAATATCAATTAAATTGGTTCAGCGGTTTGGGAGGAGAAGACGCAAACACCATGTTCACGGACGCCGGACGCCGGACGCCGGACGATGCAGGCCTTTAAATTCATTTATTTTGGGCATACCATTTTGCCCTAATTTGGGCACATTAAAAGCAGAAATAATAGCCTAATCCTGCTATGTTTTATTACCATGCCTTTCTCAGTGTTTCTGTGCTCATATTATGATAGAAGTTACTCTCAAACATAGAAGAGGCATAGAGAATTTATATATTTTTCTTGATGTCTTCACACCTTCTCTAATTTGGGCACACATATTAAAGGTATGAAATTGGGGTAATCTGAAGGCCTGTACAACCTGGTGCTTCATTAATTAAAATTGTGCTGATGCCAATTTTTATTAGCTGGTAAACGCATGTGTGGACATCACTGGCCATACGTGGATTATGACCAGTCCACGGTGGTCAAAAAAAAAAATGTTCTGTTTCCCGCAACCCAATCGACCCATGAAATTCGATGCCGACTCCAATTTTTTAGACATTAAAATTTTCCAAACGTTTGTCAAAAATATTTCTTGACGAAACGGAAAATGAGACATTGTTTTTTGCCATGTAAATTGGTATTAGAAGCTGAAAACGCAGTTTTTACTCACCGCCGGGTGGTAGGTTAGTATCCTCAAACATTAAATCTGAGTGCTATAAAACAGAATAGTACAGACAGAATAGAAATGAATGCTTCACATATACTGTACAACGGTCATGCATCATTTTTGTATCAAGTCGACTGTTTGCAAAAGTTAAATAGTCCAAACAGTACAAGGTTCGTACAGACTTTACCAGGAAAACTCACACCATACTTGAAAAGTTCGTACATTTGTATTTAAAATCAACGACAAGGAGATCTTATAATAACCCAATGTTTTGATGGTATCAGTTGCTTGGGATCCACTGCCAGTTCTTGCTAACGAACTGCCATGTCTACAAATTTTCATTGTTAATGATATGGGTGTGCGACAAACCCTACCTCTGACAATTTGTCCATATCCTTCAAGCGATTTCAGCCCATGATAATTTGAACCTCAAATATAGACATACAGCTTTTGTCCCTTTGGATCCCTGGGAAATGCTTTTCAAAGGTATTTAACAGTTACTAAGAGTGATTTTGATTTTGTTTTTCTTTTGGGGGGGGGGGGGGGAAGGTTTGGATGCCTGTGGTGGCTGTTGGAATGGGTTCAGGGCAGCCTTGGCCTTGCGATGATATAGCTACGGTGTTTTGTCCTTAACTTTTGGATGTCCCCCCCTCCCTCCCCCGATTGAGGGGTGGACAAAATTTAAGACAGAAATGAACAAGAGCACTAATGCTGGTGGGCATTGGGGGCGGAAGCAACAAAGGGCTAGCATGTGTGTGTGTGTGGGTTTGTCTTACCAACTTGACGAGGTAACTAGACAAAAGAGTTTGCGTGTTTCGCCTTACCGAGGTACAAAAGACAAAAGAAACCCTTTACCTCGGTTGTTTTCCCAGAACTGTACCGGCAAAACGAGGTTGAAACCGTTAATCCACACAAAGGACAGACAATGGGGTACCTCGGTATGTAGGGAAAACAAGACTCTGTGTGTGTGTGTGTGTGTGTGTGTGTGTGTGTGTGTGTGTGTGTGTGTGTGTGTGTGTGTGTGTGTGTGTGTGTGTGTGTGTGTGTGTGTGTGTGCATGTGTGTGTGTGTGTGTGTGTGGGGGGTGGGGGCAACCTTAAGAAGGCTGCTTTCTTAAGGAGGGCATCCATACGTTAAGGACGAAATACCATGGGTACATCTGACATCACAAGGCCATGACTATCCAGTGAGATTTAAGTTGTACTGAAACAAAATCAACCACAAGGGATTTTAATCTTGTATCACAACACAATGTGCTTTAAATGGTATCAATTGCTTCAAAGCCAGTTCTTTCCAATGAACAGCCTTGTGTACAAGTTTTCTTCATAAATGATATGTATGTGTGACGAATCCGACCTCTGACCATTCGACCATTTCCTTCAAGCGATTAATTTCACGGATCACCCCTGCTCTCGGCCAATGCGTGTGCAAGTGTACTCTAGGGAACCAAATAAACATACAGGTACTCTTATTAAATTTTGAGAAAAAATACACCCTGTACTCTTCTTATTTGGGCTTCTTTGTTTTTTATTTCATTCCAAATGACTGATTTTTATATAATAATTACTTCAATGTAATTTTAAATAATTAATAACAGTCAAACAAAAACTGAGGCATATTCTTTTGATTCTTACAGGAGTAAACAAAGAAAATTTGGGAAAATGAATATATTTTTTCACCCCTGTACTATTATTCAATTTTGAGGAAATTTCCACCCTGTACGTCCCCAATGTTTATTTGGACCCCAGGAGTATATTCTTGTATTGGAAAAGCGGCCTTCTGAAACTTCCCCACACCCTCCCCACAAATACACACTAGACCTTCATAGCTCCCCTGGAAATGAATAATGAGAATGTCTGAAATGTCCAGTATTCCAGTTGCATTGCTAGGTGATGAGTACACGACTGAGAATGGCTGGTCAACATCTTGTATTGAGTCGGTCGACTATTGTGTAAACATTAAGAAATGAAGGAGGATTTCTTGCACTTCAAGACTGGTGATATATTGTTGTTACAGTTAAAACTAGAAGTCCTGTCAAGAATTGTGCGCTTATGTAGGCTTAATTGCACGTAGGAATTGCACGCAATTACAGGGATTAAAATTCATGCGCGAATCCAAATCGATTTGCGCAAATGATTCTCGCAAGAGAAATAGTGAGAATCAACTTAGATTCGCGCAAAATGTTCATTTGATTCTTGTCATACATTCTAAAGGTGGCTTTAACAAGCAAAGAGAATGCTCTGTCTTTGCCCTCTCATAATAAGGTAAACGAAACTACACTTAGCAGTGGTGTGTAGTGAAGTCTTGGCTGTCTATATAGGCAGCCAAGACTTCACTAGACACCACTGCCACGATACTGTAATTTCCATCAGCCAGACCACCAAAAACCTGTATGTTGGAACATGTGTTCTACGTGTACGTGTGTGAGAAACCCGACAAAATGGAAACTGGGCCCATAAAGGGAAAACTCTCTGAAAAAAAACTATGACGTTAGCCTTTTACCTTGGCATAAGTAAATGTTGCACTCACATAACAGTATTTTCAAATTCAAAATATTTAAGAACTGAAAATTGATTCTCGCAACAGGAGCTCGCGAGAATCTAAACTGATTCTCGTGAATCGAGGCACATTTTAAGGCCTGCAATTACCATATCGAATGGCATCCAAAGCACAACAGGTTGTCCTGGTTACTCATAGCAAACACAAGCAATGTTTCTGCCAATGGACATCAGGGTTACCCGGAGGTCCATTGGCTGAAACATGGCTTGTGCACAGGCCATATGTACAGAATTTGATAGCCTTACTATGGTCATAATGCGTAGATTAATGTGCAGATCAACGTGCTATGTGTGCGCATAGAAATCATCAATGTTGCCGATACCATTTCGGCGATTTAACAGAGTTTAAAATAAAGTTTTTCAAAGTATTCTGCAAGCTGCCGAGGCCCACTGAAACAGGGTCTTCGATGAAGCCACATCGGCCTCAAACTCAAATATAAATATTAAGCATGTAAGTCTTTCACCTGCCTGAAAAAAAAAATCTCCCTACCTACCTACCAACCCAACATTTTTTCTGACATGTTACCAGAAACACATTTTTTTTTTGCCTAAAAATGATGATTTTTCATATCACCTTTATACCCCACAGTGCATGTATATCAACATGAACAAAATTTAGGAATGGATGTGGGTTACTAATAATTGGTTCACTGTGGACAAGCAGGGTTTGCATGAGTTGAAGGCAAATGCAGCATCAACAAGCAGTATGTCTCAGTATACAGTACCGTAATTATAATAATAACAAGCAAATTCAGTGAATTCATGTCTCCCGCTGGGTAGCAGTTTCAAGGGGAATTAATGCACCCAGTGGAATATAGTTGCAAGTGGAAGTTATTTAGAAGAGACAGAACAGACAGTGCTTCAGACAGTGGTTATCAGATTTATTTTCACGGAGGTCACTGACAAAGCAAGTAAAGTGATGTGGAGTATAACTGTGAGAATCACTAAAAATTAAGACTGTATGAGAAGACATATTACATTAAACTGATGTGAAAAGTGTTAACCAACCTGTAAAGCTTGTGATTGGAAGTTAATTAAACCTTGGAAGTGATGTCCAGATAATATGGTGGTCTATATATGGTACTGGGAGAGTCTGACTTTGTAGAGTTGCAAAAGAAGTAATGATGAAGACATATTCTGGTCTCACAATGATAAGAAAGATACACAAGAAGTTTCGTGAAGATCGGTTCATAAATACGGCTTTTAGTCTGAGGTGCGTTGATGCATGGACAGACAGACAGGCAGACAGACCGATTTTCGGTACAAAATTTCCCACATTCGAACTTGACCTAGGTATTGATAAAAGTAATCCATATATAAAATTTCATTGAAATCGGTTGACTCTAACGAAAGTTAGAGTCTGGAAACCATCAGCCAATCAAATTTAAGCAACAAAAGTAAATATACGTGGCAAATGCCCATGTTCGAACTTGGATCCACAATTGATGAAAGTGATCTACTACCCAAATTTCATCAAAATTGACTGACTGTAACGAAAGTTAGAGTCTGGAAACGAAAAACACGGAAGGTGTGTACTAACTGTGTATTAAGTAGTAGCACTGAATAAATCAAAGTTTCCCTAATTTGCATAATTTTTGCACGAGAACAAAACCCGTATTATATGTGATGTATTGCATGTTACTAAACATACATACACAAATATATTCAAATCCAAACTTTCATATAGAAGTTCTGTACAAAAAACTGATTACACCTACATGTAATTTCGGAACAAAATGGCTGCCAGGCATAATTTTTGCACGAGAACAAAACCCGTATTATAAGTGATGTATTGCATGTTACTAAACATTCATACAAAAATTTACTCAAATCCAAACTTTCACATAGAAGTTCTGTACAAAAAACTGATTACACCCAATTTCGGAACAAAATCGCCACTGGTGGCCATCTTGAATTTTGGACCAAACCCCAAAACATATATTCTGGTTTCACAATGATAACAAAGATACCCAAGACGTTTCGTGAAGATCGGTTCATAAATATGGCTTTTAGTCTGATGCACAGGGTAGACGGACAGATTTTCGGTACAAAATTTCCCACATTCGAACTTAACCTAGGTATTGATAAAAGTAATCCATATATGAAATTTCATCGAAATCGGTTGATTTTAAGAAAAGTTAGAGTCTGGAAACCATCAGCCAATCAAATTTCAGCAACCTAATTAAATATGCGCGGAAAATGCACATATTCGAACTTAGATCCACAATTTATGAAAGTGATCTACTACCCAAATTTCATCAAAATCTGGTCACTGTAAGGAAAGTTAGAGTCTGGAAACGAAAAATACGGAAGGACGGAAGGACAGAAGGACAGAAGGACACCCCGAATTAATATCTCCCGTTTTTTTCAAAAAGTGGGAGACAATAATAATTTTAAAGCCTAGAATCCACACACAGTGCTCAATGGCTGTACAATAATTGCATACATACACACACACACATACACATACATTCTCTCACAGATACATTGATCCATGGATCACTATTATCATTTATTGGAGCCCAATGCCACATAAGCAACCAAGGCTATATCGTGGGGATAAGCGACAGAACCTAAAAAGAAAAAGGGTATTGAATTAAATCAAAATACAAGAACAAAACAAAACAAACTACAACTTTACCAAAACAAGCATGTAAGTGTAACTTGACGAGTAACGAGGCAATCCTCACTGACTAATTCACACCTACTCACCTGGTAAGGTCAGTTTATGATCAAAATTAAAAGACCACTGCAGGAAATGCCTTTCGAAAAAGGTAGGTTTTAGTACCAGACTTGAATGATTCAAGTGATTTATTAATTTTTATGTCGATTGGAAGAGAATTCCAAAGCCTTGGGCCAGCAACCGCAAAGGCCCTATCACCAGCACTAGTAAATTTAAATACGGGCTGAACCAGATTGAGTTGACCTGATGACCTCAGAGATCTCTGTGGTTTGTGGATAGTAAGCAGATCGGACAGGTAGGATGGTGCAGATCCCGAGATACACTTAAACACCAAAAGGACAATTTTAAATTGAATTCTTTGCTTAACGAGTAGTGTAGTGTAACTCAGAGAGTACTGGTGTTATATGGCAGTACTTTTGTGTTCTGGTCATGACCCGTGCAGCACAATTTTAGATGTGTTGTAGCTTTTCAAGAATAGATGTTTGAAAGCCAATCAGAAGAGAATTGCAGTAGTCGAGGCAACTGGTAACAAAGGCGTGGACAAGCTGTTGTGATGTCTGCGTATCAATGAAGGATCAAATTTTGCTAATATTTCTAAGATGAAAACATGCACTGCGAGAGACATGTTTGATATGTTCATCAGTGCCAAATTTTCATCCATGAAATAACCTACGTTTCGAACACAGCTACTGGGTTTTATTGCAGAATCTCCAATATTATTGGAGAGGATATCATTTTGGACCCTTAGAAGCGCCGTTTCTGTACTGCAATTAGATCTGTATGCAGATTGGTTAACTTCGGCTAGGCCGTGGGCTGCCAAATGAGAATTCAGCTGAGAAGCCACCACACACTCAATAATCTTTGATAGGAATGGAAGATTAGAGACAGGTCAGTAGTTTTTCGGAACCTCTGGGTCAAGTGTTGGCTTTTTGAGAAGAAGTTTTACTAAAGCGTGTTTCATGCTTGTCGGAAAGACACCAGAGTGGAGGTTGGCATTGACCAGTTTCAGGATCGGTGTAGTTAACTCCGAAAGAGATGCTTTTAACAACCAAGTTGGAATGATATCTAGCATACATTGATAAGATGGCGCCTTGGATATTAACCTCTGGATATCTGTTGTAGCTAAAGGTTTGAATTGGGAATTTGGGTTGTGAGCTTGTATCAAGCGAAGTTCTGATAGTCTCAATTTTTTCAGAAAAGAAAGAAGAAAATCTATTCGCAAGGTCTTTGGATGATGAATGCTCTGGGAATACGGTTGTCTTTTGATGATACAGAAGCTTCTCAATAATGACAGACAGTGCATTAGGGGAATTAACATTAGCTGACAGTAAGTCCGAAAAGTATTTCTGTTTCGCGGATTTGACCAGTTTGTTAACAACATTTCGCTGGTTGACAAACATCTCTCTGTGAACACATAGTTTCGTTTGCCGCCACTGAAGCTCTACTTTGCGTCGTAAATCTTTTGCATGCCTAATCTCATCACTGAACCACTGTGAGCAAGGGCGTACGCCAAAAGTGCGTTTTTGCTTAGGAGCAAACTTGTCAATAACCTCTTGAATTGAGCCAGTGAGGGTGTATTCAATGCTGTCAACAGTTTGCATCTCGTTAATTTCAGCAACGGGAGATGAAGCAATAGCATCCACAAACTTAGCAAGGTCAATACTTCGGTACTTCGGTACTTACGGTATGTGACTTTCTTCCGGACAGGGGAGGGACGAGGAAGTGCCAAATCAAAGATTATCATAAAATGCTCAGAGATTGCAGGATCAACAATTAATACATTTTTAACAAGATCAGCCTCAGATTCTCTGGTGATCAGCAGATCTAATGTGTGGCCATCTTTATGGGTAGTGCCACGAACATGTTGGCGTAAATTCATTGAACTGATAAGATCACGTAGTTTATAAGAATCACTGGAAGTTTTCTTCTCCATATGGAAATTGAAATCATCTCCAAAGATGAATTTTCCTGGCACCGCAGTAATGCTTCC
Organism: Pictodentalium vernedei; assembly: GCA_031216915.1. Lineage (NCBI taxonomy): Eukaryota > Metazoa > Mollusca > Scaphopoda > Dentaliida > Dentaliidae > Pictodentalium > Pictodentalium vernedei. The sequence goes on along the minus strand of CM062291.1, from coordinate 305,114,012 downwards.
TAGGACGTCTTAGAATTCGCTAATGAACTGGTTGACAGTGTCCCCATGTGCACAGTCAGGAGTAAGTGTCTTTCCCAAGGTCAGCACACAGCTACCGCTGGTCAGGATAGAAACATAGATCTTTCGGTTTGAAGTCCAATGTGCTAACCATTGAGCCACTACACTCCCTCCCCCTCTCACGAAGTCAATTGAACACATGTAACAGAATTTCTGAAATGTAATTACTTTTGTGCAACAGTTGATATATGTGTACAAATCAGTGGAGTTGCTACCCTGTTCTTCCAAAAAGTATGTACATGTATTAAAGTCATCTAATATATAAATGCGAATGTTTGTATCTATATCTCTCTCTATCTATCATTGTTCCGGGTGAACTCCTCCGTTACTCGACCCATCGATCTCAAATTTTGTACACGGGGGTAATTTGTCCCTGCAAGTAAAATGGGATGGGTGCCGTGCCCGTGCAGGGTGACCTTGACCTTGAAATTGATGACCTTGACCTTTTGTTTCGAAAACGGCTGGGCCGATCGGGCTAAAATTTCATATGTGCGGGTATACTGACCCATCAATCCTTTTGGCTTTATCGGGGTGCCCGTGCGGGGTGACCTTGACAATGGTGACCATGACCTTTTATTTCGAAAACAGCTGGGCTGATCGGGCTAAAATTTCATATGTGTGGGTATGACCCATCGATCATTTTGACTTTATCGGCGGGCCCGTGTGGGGTGACCTTGACCTTGAAATTGGTGACCTTGACCTTCTATTTTGAAAATGGCTGAGCCGATCATATCTGAGGGTATATTGATATGACCACCATCTCCCATGCAAGGCCGGGTAACACCTGCTAGTTTAAGATAAAAAGAAAATTATTTTGGTTATATAAGTTTTCCTATGTATCTGAGCCTGCAAAAACATGTAAGCAGTCTGTTAATGGTCACTGACAGGCTCAGCTTGCATGTTTGACAGGCACCAATGTACTTGTGCCTTACATAATGACCAGAACAGTTTCTTGGCATTGAATATGTGTCTGTAACTTAATGAAAAATTTTCAATTTTTCTTGATTTCACAAATACAGTATACCAAATTCTTTACTGGTTATCATTTATTGGAAAGATCACTGCAAGAGAGCCTTCCAATAAATGATAATAAATAAAGATTAGTGTCAGATCTGCATACACAGGGATTCTTTTCGGTGGCTTCAGGGGCCAAGTACATGTATGAGACACATTCCCAATGGCATTTTGGCATGATTTTTCCCCAATTCAAAGCCAAAATTTCTCAATCTCAGTCCTCATTCAAATAAAAATAGGCCGATGAAATCGTCAGATGTGTACCCATACGCGCAACTAGTAGAAAGCTGTACGACGGAGGGCCACCACGGATGCCGACATTATGTACACCATACAAGGTATGGGTACATATAGAAATGGATTGAAGGAGTGTCTAATTTGATGGATAAAAGATTAATATCACCAGATCAAATTATCAGATTTACAAAAAAAACTATACAGCACAGCACATCAGTAACCTGAATAAATATATAAAGTAACATGACAATCAGATTGATATTTTTGGAGTTATCTCATGCCAAAGGGATTGGAGGAATTTTCAATTTGAAGGATAAAGGGGGTTAATATCTCCAGATCAAATATCAGATTTACACCAAAAACTATACAGCTCAGCACATCAGTAACCTGAACACAATTATAAAGTAACTTGACAATCCAAGCAATATTTTTCAAGTTATCGAATGCTAAAGGGATTGCAGGATTTTTCAATTTGAAGGATAAAGGGTTAATATCTCAGGATTAAATTATCAGATTTACACCAAAAACTATACAGCTCAGCACATCAGTAACCTGAACACAATTATAAAGTAACTTGACAATCCAAGCAATATTTTTCAAGTTATCGAATGCCAAAGGGATTGCAGGATTTTTCAATTTGAAGGATAAAGGGTTAATATCTCAGGATTAAATTATCAGATTTACACCAAAAACTATACAGCTCGGCACATCAGTAACCTGAACACAAATATAACGTAACTTGACAATCCAAGCAATATTTTTCAAGTTATCGAATGCCAAAGGGATTGGAGAAATTTTCAATTTGAAGGATAAAGGGTTAATATCTCAGGATCAAAATAACAGATTTACACCAAAAAACTGTACAGCTCGGTACATCAGCAACCTGAACACAAATATAAAGTAACTTGACAATCCAAGCAATATTTTTTCAAGTTATCGAATGCCAAAGGGATGGGAAGAATTTTCAATTTGAAGGATAAAGGGTTAATATCTCTGGATTAAATTATCAGATTTACACCAAAAAACTATACAACTCGGCACATCAGTAACCTGAACACAAATATAAAGTAACTTGACAATCCAAGCAATATTTTTCAAGTTATCAAATTCCAAAGGGATTGGAGGAATTTTTCAATTTGAAGGATAAAGGGTTAATATCTCGGGATCAAATCATCAGATTTACACCAAAAAACTATACAACTCGGCAAATCAGTAACCTGAACACAAATATAAAGTAACTAGACAATCCAAGCAATATTTTTCAAGTTATCGAATGCCAAAGAAATGGATACAGACGCCAGACAGACAGATGGAGGGACGGACGGATGGACAGACGGATGGACGAACGACGGATGGTCACCCCGGATGCCGGCATTATGTGTACCATACAGAGTATGGGCACACATAAAAATTTAATCCTGCTTGAACTCTTGAGGGTCTATTTTGACTCTCCTCACTTTTTACTGCAACAAAACAGGTACCTCAACAGGCAGTTTTCAGATACATGTACATTTGCAAGTTACATGCCAAGAACCCTGTCCGTTGTTTCTGGGCAAGTCTTGGCTGCCTTTACAGGCAGCCAACTTCAGCCAAGACTTGCCTAGACACAACTGCAAAGCCACAGAATGTAGACTGTTAAAGGGTAGCAAAATGCACAAATATCTTCATTATTTAATTGTATAAGAACAATTTATTTAACAGAAATTAGAGACAGATCATTATTTTATGCAACTGTTTGTTATAAAATTTACTCCACGTACATTACAAAACATGTAGTAGTATCTATATTAATATTCTCAGTCCAATATGAAGGTAACATTTCTTATTCTTTGCGTGTTTCTTCTCCCAAATAAATTTCCAACTGGAGCCTTCATGATGAAGATTTTCCCAATTGCATGAGCGTGGGCCCTGGACTCTTTCCCAAAGAGGGCAGAAGAATCCCTGTCGAAATACAATCAACACACATCTCCATATTACAAACTCAACATGCTACTGAATTCACCCATAGAATTTACATGTACGTCATATAGGAAATGAAAGTGATAAGCTGAGTTTGACACACATTAACTATTTTTTGCCTCTTGTGGGGGATATTCAACTGGAGGGGGTGTCATTTGTGTGCAAAGCACACTATGGTTTATCCCCGCATTTGCATCCTTGACTTTGTATGAATGCTTGAAACAAAGCTGAAATGTATTATATGACACACTAAAATCATATCAAGTGGCACAGGTGACACAGCTTCATGTGCATCTACAGACTCCACTGCAACATTTGAGCATGGTTTTAGCATTTTGAATTACATACTCTAGGAGCCATTCACCGGGAACGGTCTAAGAAAACACGAAAGTGGCAATGGTGGCACGGCCACGTGGCACCCGAAAAATCCGAAACCTTTGTGTGCATCTACAGACCCTACTCCAATATCTGAGCATGCTTTTAGCATTTCAAATTACATACTCTAGGAGCCTTTCGTCGGAAACGGTCTAAGAAAACACGAAAGTGGCAATGTGGCACCACCACGTGGCACCTGAAAAATCTGAAACCTTTGTGCACATCTACAGACCCTACTGCAACAATTTAGCATGGTTTTAGCATTTTTAATTACATACCCTAGGAGCCTTTCGTCGGAAACGGTCTAAGAAAACACGAAAGTGGCAACGGTGGCACGGCCATGTGGCACCCGAAAAATCCGAAACCTTTGTGCGCATCTACAGACCCTACGGCCTACTCCAACATCTGAACATGGTTTTAGCATTTCAAATTACATACTCTAGTAGCCTTTCGCCGGAAACGGTCTAAGAAAACACGAAAGTGGCAACGTGGCACCGCCACGTGGCACCTGAAAAATCTGAAACCTTTGTGCACATCTACAGACCCTACTGCAACACTTTAGCATGGTTTTAGCATTTTGAATTACATACCCTAGGAGCCTTTCGGCGGAAACGGTCTAAGAAAACATGAAAGTGGCAATGGTGGCACAACCATGTGGCACCCGAAAAATCCAAAATCTTTGTGCGCATCTGCAGACCCTACTCCAACATCTGAGCATGGTTTTAGCATTTCAAATTACATACTCTAGGAGCCTTTCGCCGGAAACGGTCTAAGAAAACACGAAAGTGGCAACATGGGACCGCCACGTGGCACCTGAAAAATCTGAAACCTTTGTGCACACATCTACAGACCCTACTGCAACATTTGAGCATGCTTTTAGCATTTCGAATTACATACTCTAGGAGCCTTTCGCCGGAAACGGTCTAAGAAAACACGAAAGTGGCAACAGTGGCACAGCCACATGGCACCTGAAAAATCTGAAACCTTCGTGCGCATCTACAAACCCTACTGCAACGTTTGAGCATGGTTTTAGCATTTCGAATTACATACCTTAGGAGCCTTTTGCCGGAAATGGTCTAAGAAAACACAAAAGTGGAAACAGTGGCACAGACACGTGGCACCCAAAAAATCCAAAACCTTTGTGTGCATCTGCAGACCCTACTGCAACATTTGAGCATGCTTTTAGCATTTCGAATTACATACCCTAGGAACCTTTTGGCAAAAACGGTCTAACGGTCAAAGAAAACACGAAAGTGGCTACAGTGGCACAGCCACGTGGCAGCTGAAAAATTTGAAACCTTTGTGCGCATCTACAGACCCAACTGCAACATTTGAGCATTGTTTTAGCGATTTGAATTACATACCCTAGGAGCCTTTCGCCGGAAACGGTCTAAGAAAACACGAAAGTGGCAATGATGGCACAACCACATGGCACCTGAAAAATTTGAAACCTTCGTGCACATCTACAGATCATTTAGTAACACCCTAGTGTGGTTATAGAACTCTGAATTACATAGGTTGGGATTATTTGAAAAAAAGGTAAAAAATTAGCACATTTTTCAAGTGGCTCCACAGAAGCCACCTGGTGGTGCAAAACATTAAAAGTGGTATTTCTGGATTGCACAGACCCTATTGAACAACTGTAGAAAGTTACAGCGTTTTGAATTACAAAACCGGATGTACGTACGTACAAAAGTATGGAGATCACAACAATATCCCTGCATTTTTTAAAATGCGGGGATAAAAAGCACTTTATGAATCAAATCCAACATGTACTTTCTACTTAATCAGGCTTGTCGTTTTGAGGCGGGCGATCGCCCAGGCCACAGTCGCCCACCTGAGCTAAACATTCTGCAAGAGGTAAATGTCCGGCTAATCCCCATTTATGCGACCCATTAATTCTGTCGAAAGCTCCTCAAAATCGGCCGTCTCAAACAGCAATTTCTGCGTATTGAAGGAGGTAAAAAAGCGCAATTTGTGAAGTTTGTAGTGTGTCGTCGACAGTTACAGTAAGTAACTTTCCAAATTCGAGCGAGAGGTCAGCCAATTCCAAAGTTGTAATTAGTTATTACACCGTACATAAGAATGTGACAACTCTCATGTCACATGCGATTTCGGGACATTTCATCCCCAAGCCAGTTCGATCCTTGACGGTTCGCCTCAGACGTTTCGTCCCAAAATCAAAGCCGGGGCAATTTGTCCCCCAAATCTGATTGATTCGCCCCATGTTCTCGACATCTGGCGGTGAGCACAATGTACTGGCACGGTGCATCATGTAATGTATATATACAGGCCTGGTTATTTGGATGCAAGATAACTGTAACACTCACAGTTAGTGAGTGTCATAGGAAACCTGGTATCTTGCATCCGAATATTCGAGCCTGCATGTATAAATTATGTGATGATGTTCATCATAACAACACAAACCATGCACCTTAAAATGATATTAGTTGTATACCCAGCAGGCTGAAACAAAATGGCCTCCACAAACCACAAATGGCTCTCATGGGGTCATTTTAGGCGAACCCAAAATGGCCCTCCTGGGGTGATTTGAGGCGAACCATAATGGCCCTCCTGCAATTTTCAAAATGACAAGCCTGCTTAATACAATTGTAGGATTTAATGTCACAGAATGTCACCTGACATCATGTCCAAAGTCTTGAGAGAAAATGTGTAATTGTCAATCAACAACCACATATCCTTCATTCTCCCATCCCAGTTCCCCATGATACTCTGAGTGAATCTTATTCTGTCAGACTGATATTTTGAGCATTCTAAGAGAAGGTTTTCCCAGGGTCTTCACTATTCCCCATTTACAGTATTTTACACAATTGACACTCCTCTTAATAGTCTTTCCCAATAACAGAATCTTAAAAGACAAAACTTAGTGGAATAAATAATAGAATGACTATACAGAAATATAATGTAAATAATGATGGTATCTATTTTTTCCCACTGTTATTTGTGTCATTTGTCATTGTTACAATATGATCCTATGGAAATATGTCCGGTGACATTTTGCCTGTGCTTCACCTCAGAACCAACAACTAGTTTCTGTCAGAAAAATGGTGCAGCTAACAGCTCAGTATTGTGTCCTGTACTCCGTGCCAGGTACATTGTACCAAGTTCAGGATAACCGACTCGGGGTGCCACGAATAATCGACAAAATGGGTTAACCATTGGTTGTATGCACAGTCGATTACCATTTTGGCCACAAACTAATCAGTATCATCTACTTTCACGTGGGTCAATGCAGCATTGTGATTTTTGTCCCACTATTGGCAATTATGTACTATGTTTTCCATTCCATATGTCGAAATGACAACTTTAGGATTATGTATTTCTTATCAAATAGTCAAATATACACAGCAAAGGGTTAACAAGCTTTGAAGTTGGAATCTTTGATCATTGTGTTATGAAATGCTTCATATTTCATCAATCAACAGGACACATATTAATATTCTTAAGCAGTGGCGGCGCCAGAGTTACAGAAGTGAGGGGGTACAGTTGGGTATTACCCACCGCTGCAAGTCGGTGTGGGTTTCAGTTGGGGTATCCCCTCCCAAAGTTGAGAAAATTGTTAAAACTTACGTTGTAAATGCTGTTCTCTGAAGCATTCTCAGACAATTAGAAAACAAATTAAATTAAAACAGTTTTAGCCTTTTGAAACTTATTGGTTAGGTCTTTCAGTTGTAGAAAACGTTGTACATAGTGACATTTTAACAGAAGAACGCTGTTGTAAAGTGCGAGCACAAAGCACCAAACGACACTCAAATCGAAAATGAAAGTAGACTGCATTCCAAACGGATGTGTTGCACGCTCTCGATTCTAGCATTCTTTGAATACTCTTAAGCAGTATGTTTCAGACCGTTTGAATGCGGCATGCCTTGCTGCAATTTGGGCCATCAACTCTTGTTTGTTGTTTGCAGCTAATGTGTATGTGTGTGTGGTGGGGGGCACACACAAACATAATTTAAAAACTTCTCTGATTTAGTGCACTTGGGAATATGGACTTAAGCCTACCCACCATTACACTGCAACATTCAATACAAAAATTAAAATGATATTATTTTTTTTACTATGCTTGGTGAAAAAAGTGGACGGGTAACCACCCCCCCCCCCCCACCCCCCATGGCGCTGCCACTGTTCTTAAGCATGCTTAGCTGGAGTTGTGGGAAAGTTTGTTTGGATAATTGAGTTTCATGACAAAAAAGGTCATGACGGAGTGATATGGATATTTTTTACATTACACTTTAAAAATGATAATGGCTGACTGACAGTGATGTTCTTTCACTTCTTTGTTTATTTTGGATGTTACAAAAGCAATAAAACTCAACTAATTCCACATACGTATTTTAAGTGATTTATTGATTCTAAATATTCTAGTCTCAACTGTTCATTTGATAAAAATAAGAAAAAAAATTATCAAATTATTCGAACATTAATAACTGCTACAGAACCGCTACCCTCATTCCCTCTGCAACTTCGTTCTCTGTAATTCTTACTGGTAAAAACTAAAAAGTTGTAAACTCTTACTTTTCTTACCGATAAGTGGCACAAACATTTTGAACTTCATATCGGGGACATAAAGGTGCATCTTATACACAGGCCGGTAGCAATCCTGAAAGATTCTGGTCAGTACCACTGTACCAAACTAGGGGTCCATACCGAGCAGTTTTAAAGAAATGTTTAGACCAACAAGAACAAGTATGATTAATTGATAAATGTTGTTTATTACCAAATGATTAACGATTATTGAAATAATTGTGGCACCCATATAAAAGGCATGAAACTGTTGAGTGTTGAACAGTGTTGGTTCCTATCGATAGGAATCAAATAAAATAGTATTTACAGGCCTGTATGTATCAATCAGCATGTGTACTGCACTGATCAATATACATTATCCAAACGATGTGCATGTCCAGTAATTTGTATCAGTTTTGAAGTGGTGTTTACAATCAGATTGCAATGAGCCCATCAGGGTAAGTTGTGATCCCATTGTAAACACGGTCAAGAATCTGATACAAATTACAGAACATGTATTTGGCCATGATAATACATTTATCTAACAATCCTGCTACATGAGCCTGTCTTCCCCATTTTCAGTTTAAATTGGGTTGGAATTGGTCAAAATTTTGAATTTCATATTTTAATGCGTAATAACAATGCATATATGTGATAGTGCGGTATTTACCGGAAATTGAATCTGTCTGATACAAAATCGGAACAGGTCAGGGGGGATGATACTTGATAGTGATACAAATGTTTTTTCCCCCCGAGTTTTGGGGTGCAAATTAAGTTGATTGTTAGATTGTTAGATTAAATAAAATATGCAAATGCCAATCAATATTTTGTTGTAATTAATCATATGGTGACTGAAATTTTCTGTTGGACTTTAGTTTGGGAAATACTACTGAACAGGTCCCTGCTCCTGGCCTAGGGCTGAGCCTGAGGTCAGGTGCAAAGCCCACAAACATGATGATGTCGATGAACACGTCAATGACTTCCTGGTTTTCAACTTTATTTTTCAGCCAAAGGTTCAACTGAATATACAAGTAAATCTAAGACTTTAACTGGTTAGCTCACACTGCATTTTCTTTGAATTTGGCACAGTCAACAATACAGCCTATAGCTATACTGGGCTTATTGTCCTGGTACTGTCACTGACACTGACAGTGATAACTCCAAAGGCATAATCACACTGGTGAAAAGACGTCTCTGGTGGCTGGACTTCCACTTCGGTCAGGTTCTCTTTTATTGACACTGTGGCTAGGCGAATTGTTGGTAACAGTATGACAAGTCATGATACTAAATATATATGTTCGGAAATAAACCCACGCAATTATCTTTTTTCCCTGAAAACGTTCTAGAATAGATTATTTATCAACAAGAGGAACTTGGAGAAGATTAAACGACCGTGCATGTGCAAGCGCATGTGCACATTACAACACGGAAATGCAATTCTAGTTTCACATTCAATTTGAACTCGAAGTTGAAAGTGGAACGCATTCTCGGTGATCGTTCGTGAACAACCCCATCGTCGTTACCTCAAACAGCTTGAAAACATTCCATAGTTCAAAAGCGAAAATGCTTACAGTTTTCTCTCTCAGACAGATCGCATATTCCTGCAAAAAGGGGGAAATGACAGCGACGCGAAGGTAATGCATCATATTTTTCGGCTGAAATTTGAGTTTGCAAAGCATCAGAATGGAGTTGTCGCTTCCTTATTACGTCATTGTTGTGATACAGAACTTCAAAGTCTAAAAATAGTTGAGAGTATTTTCTTGTCGCCAGTTTTGTCCAATTGAAGATCACATATATGTGTCCCTACCAGGTTCGGTTTACTGACGTTTCGTGCACAAGACGTTTCGTACCCGCGACGATTCGTACACAAATAGGACGTTTCGTACACAAAAATTGGACGTTTCGTACACGAAGTGGGCGTTTCGTACACGTGTTTAATTATCTGTTTTAGACCTTGTATTATAAAATTATTTATTAATTTTGTTACATTAAATTAATATTTTATACACACTAATAATGACTGTGAGGGGTGGCATCACAGGCTTAATGCCCGTGTAGGTCGTGTTAATGTTCCATTTTATGTACTTGTTCCAACACTGAGAAAAGAGGCAAGTTTGGTCAACTTGCAGTTACAATTGGTATCAGAACAAAGACTTACAACGACCAGCAGAAAGTCATCAAAGGACCAGCAGGAGAAACTCATGGACCTTTGGGGCAAGTACGAGGAGAAGCAGCTGTCAACAAGTGCTTTCCTGAAGGCCTGCTCCACCATCGTTCCATTCTAAATTTGTAAAATACTGTATATAAATACTAAGTGTGTGCTTTTTTATTTTGTGCTATTTTTATTGTTACAATTGGAGTGCTATACTTTGCTAAAATAAAATAAAATCAGTTTAGCTTAATACAATGAGGTGATTCGCCGAAAATGTACAGTATCGCTGGAGATAAAATTTTATTGCATTTTTATGACAACTTATCTCCAGCGATACTGTACATTTTCGGCGAATCACCTCATTGCATTAAGCTAAACTGATTTTATTTTATCGATATTTGCCCTTTATTGATAGCAACGTTTTTATGACAAAAAATCAAACACATAAAAACAAAACGTTATTTTTGTTTCATGAATTTATTTTAATTTAGTATGAATGAGAATGAATAAATTTATTCATGCCAGAAAATAGTCTTCTTTCGTTCTTTTAAACCCAAAATCTGTAATTAGAAGGAAACAAGTGAGATATAAAGAGAAAATGCGAAATTGAAATCTGTGTACGAAACGTCCTGGCTTTTTGTGTACGAAACGTCCTAGATTGGCCGTGTACGAAACGCCCGTGTACGAAACGTCTAGCACCCCCAGGTTCGTTACTTTAATACCCAACACCAAATAAAACTCAATCTTAAAAACTACACGCAGAATAAGGTGTGCAAACGTGTTTTATCAGAAATGAATTAACTTTATCCATTGCACTTGCAACTTAAGACGAAACATACATGTCACAGGGTACCAGTGGACAGTCGGCTGAAACGGAAATTGTGAGCTGTCCGGCGAGACTCGCCCAACTGAAAGTCAGAAGTTGAACAATTTTTACACGCGGTTTACTGGTAATTTTTGTGAGATTGTGTTCATTTAGTGGATGTACCTAGAAAATCCAGCCTACGCACAGTTAGTAGAATAGTTTTCTGTTATTTCTAGAACAAATCGAGGTCAGATTCTAGGCGTGTTTGTCTTTAAACGTAGAATTGGTTGACTTGACTCACTTTATAATAATACTGGTAATTTTTGTGAGATTGTGTTCATTTAGTGGCCTTTCTAGGAAATTTAGCCTACACACAGTTAGTAGAATAGTTTTCTGTTATTTCTAGAAAAAACTGAGGTCAGATTCTATGTGGGTTTGTCTTTTAAACGTAGAATTGGTTGACTTGGACGGAATGGTTTTAGCGCGCCGAAGGCGCGCAGGGACGCCGTGAGGCAAGCCCCTTTCGACCATCAGTGACTGTTTATGATCTGATACTTTCATGTCTTAGGTGTGTTGAAGGAGGAAAAGGTTCGGGTACTCGGCAGTTGTCCATGGATGGGGTGTCGCGGGTATTGGGTTGATTTCGTTGACTGATCCCTCGGGTGAGGACCAGTGTGAGAGGCTGGGTCCTCTCACAAAGGTACTACCCCTCCCCGAGGGTGCTGTGGTGTCATATTTTGTTGACTTGACTCACGACAAAATTATTATATAGTATTTTTTGCGAATCCTAGTCAAAACATCCCCAAACCAAAACGTTCTCTAACGGCTTCGTCAAAACGTCCCCCAAAATTAGTCAAAACGTCCCCAACATTTGGTCAAAACGTCCCCAAGAGTTTGTCAAAACGTCCCCCCGAGCACTCCCAGAATTGTTTAAAAATTCTCCATCTCAATATCCAAAGCTTAAAACCTAAAATAGACTTTATCGAATACGAATTTTCAACTGACGACATTTTGACATTCACTGAGACTTGGCTAAACAGTACCGAACCCTCTTCTGAAATCCTAACCCATGGGTTACAAGAACCCCTGCAATTCAGTCGGTTGACAAGAGGCGGTGGAGTTGCTATTTACATCAAAGAGGGAATCTCATTTATAAACAGACCCGGTCTTGAGATGCCCAACACTGAGTGTTTATGGGTTGAGGTAGTTACAAAATTGAACAGACCGCTATTGTTAGGGGTATTCTATCACCCTCCCAATAGTCCTCCAGATACATGGAACGCTATATCAGTCTCCACCTAAAAAAACGGACACATCAATTGCCGATTTAATTGTTGCGGGCGATTTTAATGATAACCAGATAGGTCCCACAACAAGCGGCTTTTCAGAAATAATAACATACTTCAATCTAATACAGGTCATTAGTGAACTCACGCATTTTAAAGACTTCAGCTTCACCGATAGACCTTTTTGTTGTAAGTAACACAGTCAATGTAAAGGCCCGCGAGGCCCTTGAACCTCTTATTCCAGACGAGTATGATTCGCTACCATTGCCCAATCTCATTAGAAGTCGAATTCTCAAAATCACCGCCGCTTACGTTCAAGAGACGGATATGGTTACTTGTATTGTGAATGCCATTTCAACGCACTAAACGCGGCATTCCGTAACGAAGACTGGAACTCTCACTTTGACCGTTCGTGTCTTGATACCATAGTGTCTAATTTTACCTACAAACTTCTCTGTACTGCATCCAAATATATACCAAATAAGTGTATTACGTCGAGAAAAAGCCAACCGAAATGGATTCACAATGAAATAAGATTACTGCTATTGTCTGATAAGACAGAGAAAACGTTTGTTTCGCACAGCTAAACGCACTAGTCTCCCACATGCGCGGGAAAAATACAGAATTATAAACGTAATGAAATTGTATCGCCTGTTAGGAAGGCCAAAGCCTCATACCTTTCCAAAGTACAATCCACTATGGGAAGTAGTAAAATAAGTACGTCCCAGTGTTGGAAAACCCTTTAAACATTCATAGGTGGTAATAACATGACAGGCATTCTATCCATAAATAATTTAAATAAAGTATATTGTTACATTAAATGCCGAGAAAGCAGAGCTGTTAATGAATACCTCTGTTCTATCGCTTCTATATTGACGACTCAAATGTCTCTCTGCCAGATCACCCATACCATATTCCCCATAACTTGACAGTATAACCCAACAGTGCAGTAAAGTATATGAAGCAATGAAAACAGTTAAAGTGTCCATGGCGTGTGGACCTGATCTTATCAGTCCGCGTCTTCTCGAAGTCCTCCCTATGTGAACCACTTTCGTTACTATTTAATATACTATTCAACAGTTCATATTTTCTCTCAGGGTGGAAAAAGCCAATGTCTCCCCAATTCTGAAAAAGACAACCCTCGAATCTAGTTACTAATTATCGCACTATATCACTGCTTACATGTACATGTAGCTGCCTTGATAAATTATTTGAAAATTATATTTTTAAACGTTTGTGGGATTTTATGATTGAAAACAACGTGCTTAGTCAATTTCAGTCAGGGTTTAGAGCCGGCGATTCAACTGTTCTACAACTGACATACATGTATATAAAACGAATTTTGTCATTTTGACGATGGCAAAGAGGTTCGTGTGGTCTTCTGTGATGTCAGTAAAGCTTTTGTCAAGGTCTGGCATGCGGATCTCATTTACAAGCTATAGAGAATTGGCATTTCAGGCCAATTACTGTTATTTTTGAAATTGTCCCTTTCTGATAGATCGCAGAGGGTTGTTATAGCGTCGGAGGTGTCGGCTTAGAGACCAATTAACGCCGGGGTTCCCCAATGGTCAATCCTAGGTCCCCTATTGTTCTTAATCTACATGATATAACCGAAAACCTACTCAGTAACATACGCCTCTTAGCAGACGATACGTCCCTGTACCTTGTAGTAGAAAATCCGGATCAGGCATCGAACTTAATCAACAATGATTTGGCGTCAATAGAGCATTGGTCTAAAACATGCTTGGTTGAATTCAATCCCCCATAAAACAGAAACTATGCTTATATCCCGCAAAAGTAACTCCTTGGTGTTTCCCCGCTCTATTTAGGCGACACACAAATATCCGAAGTTGAAACCCACAAACTCTTGGGAGTGATATTAAATAACACATGCACATGGAACGATCACATCGACCACATCTGCTCGAAAGCCTGGCCTCGATTGGATTTGCTGCGAAAGCACAAATTTAATTTCGTCATGTCTTAGAAATAATATACTTTGCCTTCATAAGGCCGCTTCTCGAATACGCAAACACTGTTTGGGATAACTATCCAGTATCTAAAGCGGCCGACTTAGACAAAATCCAGATCGCAGCTGCGCGAATAATTACGGTGGCAACAGTTAGTGCTAGTAAGGCTCTGTTATACTCAGAAACGCAATGGGACTCTCTTCAGCAGAGACGTCGCAAGTTCAAGTTGATACAGTATTTTAAAATGTATCACCACATGCTGCCTCCTTACATCAACAATAAAGTTCCTCCACTTATTTTGACAATGAATCCATCAATTAATCTCCGTTCAGGCTCAAATCACTGAGTTCCGTTTTGTCGGTCACAACTTTATAAATCCCCCCCCCCCCCCCCTCACCCTAAACGTTACCGAACAGTGGAATAACCTACACTTGCATAGCCGCGAAAAAAAACTGGTCACTGAGCAATTTTACGAATTTTTTAAATGATGGAAACCTACGTCCACCACGGTTTTATGGTGGCGCCAAGTCAGTCTCGCGTTGCTCAAATTATCATTGAAGATTGCGCTGTAGCAGTCTTAACTCTCACTTGTGTGATAATCACTTAACATCTCATCAGTTCTCTCAGTGTGGCGAGTGCGAGACCCCCGAACATTTTTTGGTGTATTGTCCAATCTTTTCAGATATTCGAAACGACACGATCGCCCCCCCTCCCCCCCCCCCCCCCCCCCCCCCCCCCATTTGCAATAGATGTATTCGCCTTACCTTATGGCTCTGAATTTTTAAGCAATGACGATAATCGCCGTTTCTTCGGTGCGGTACACGATTTTATTCTATTGAGCAAGCGATTCCACTGAACGTTGAAATAACCAAATTAAGATTATGAAATGTATTCCACGAAAAAGATGAGTCTTCTCCATCTCAAGCACGAGTGCCTGCCACGTACATTGTCCCGACATAAACTCCTTCCAAACATTGTGTATGAGAGCTGCTTCCACAACACGTGTTTTATAGGTACGGAAACTCATGTTCAGACTGGCTTCCCATCCACTTCCTACCTCCCACTGTCTTCACTTTGTTCTCTTCTACGCTTCCGCCTTGTTCCCCATATGTCTATAGCTGCTTAAAGAGTTTAAACATTTGAAAATATCGTCGCCCAGGAACCGGTGCTCCTTTGACGAACTCAGAATGTCTTCCACCAGCCGTCGCACCTGTTTCGTTTCGTGGTGGGTTAGTTTGAGAAGCATTCTAGTTCAGTGTTTGCGAGAGCCGATTGCTGGTGCTGTGACTTACTGATTCTATTAGGTTGTCTGTTGAGGCATCGGCCCTTGGGTGATGCTATATACAAGTTCACCAACTGCCACAAATCACATGACGTAAATTTATTTCGCGCAAGGGAGGTGGCACACATAAACATAAAGCTTTCCGTCGAATCCCTAATCTATCTCGTTTCCAACTTGTCTTTTGTTATGTGCTGTGTATCCTGTACTGTTGTGTTCATTTTTTGTTTTATGTTGTCTATGTACGGTGGCTGATTTAGGACACTCAAATATTTATTTTTATCTCGTTATAACGAGATACGATCTCGTTATAACGAGCTACGATCTCGTTATAACGAGAAAACATCTCGTTATAACGAGATACTATCTCGTTATTACGAGAAAACATCTCGTTATAACGAGAAAACATCTCGTTATAACGAGAAAGTATCTCGTTATAACGAGAAAAACATCTCGTTATAACGAGAAAACATCTCGTTATAACGAGAAAGTATCTCGTTATAACGAGAAAACATCTCGTTATAACGAGAAAGTATCTCGTTATAACGAGAAAACATCTCGTTATAACGAGAAAGTATCTCGTTAAAACGAGAAAAGATCTCGTTATAACGAGAAAGTATCTCGTTATAACGAGAAAAGATCTCGTTATAACGAGAAGAGATCTCGTTATAACGAGATAGTATCTCGTTATAACGAGAAAAGATCTCGTTATAACGAGAAAACATCTCGTTATCTCGAGGTAAAATCACGTGACTCTGATGACATGAAACATATAGCCCCCACCACCAAAACAGTTTATATATCTCGCGGGTGTTTTCAATATTCTGGATGTAATACATGGGAAAAACACCTACCCACCCCCCACCCCCAAGCATCCCAACCATGCCCGTGAAATATCGCTCCTCTCCCTCGCACATGTTGTCAACGATAATTTCGATAAGCGCATATAACTCTCATACCAATAAACACAGAAAATGAGATGGAATTCACACAAACAAATGAAACAACTATAGCGTAATAAACTCGCTGCCCCCCCCCCCCCCCCGCCCCTCCCCCACACCGTATGTGGAACACTTTTTCGACACACGGCACTCAAAACACGACTATAGCCTCATCCCCAAAACAGTGTACATATCTTACGCGTGTGTTTAATACTGTGCAATACACGGGAAACACTCCTACCCCTCTCCTTCCCAAAGCATCCCACCAATGCCCGCGAAATACCTCCCCTCCCCCTCGCACATGTTGTAAAAGATAATTACGACAAGTGTATTTAACGCTCATACTAATAGACAAGGACAGGGACGTGAGAAGGTAAAAATATTGGGAGTGGGGGTATCAAGGCGGAGATCCATGCAAAAGGGGCGCCCATTGTGCTGACAGTAGCATGATTCGAGTCGCGCAGTGGCGAGGTGGGGGAGAGCACCAGATGTGGTATCCCCTTCTCGTTGGCGGGGTCTGGGGGCCCTTCCCTGGGAAAATTTTGAAAAATATGAGGGCCAAAACTTGCGTTCTCAGTGATTCTGAGGCCGCTGTGACACTACTAATTCGAATTCTCTGCTCGTTTCGTAAATAGGCTAGCTTCTGAATTTATCCGTTTGGTCAACCTCTTCGTTTGTGTTTTGTTTTGGACTGACTTAAAACATCTCCACGAGTTTAATCGGGACCATGGGTTAATAATTTTTTGATTTTTTTTTTTTTTTTGGGGGGGGTGGGGGTGGGGGTGGCGGTGGGTGGTAAATATCCCCCTTACACCCCCCCCCCCCCCGGTTTAAGGCCACTGAGAAAGGATGGAAAACAGAAAAATGAGATGGAATTCACACAGACAAATTAAACAACAAAAGCGTAATAAACTTACTGCCACCCCTCCCCACACCCTTCCCTCCAAACACAAGGAGAGATTTATTTATTTATTTATTTATTTATTTATTTATTTATTTATTGGAATTTGACGACTCTTTCAGCAGCCAGAGTCATGTCGTGTAGTGTAGTTCTACGGGTGGAGGAAGAATCGAAGAATCGGAGAGAACCACTGAGCAGCGGCGAGCAACCGTCGAACTCTCCAACGTACTAACCCGGCATAATTTGAGTTACATATAGAGTTCTAACGCAAGTTGAAGACGACAGTATATAGCTTCACAAAAGTGACTTTAAACACCAATAAATAATTAAATAAATTCCCTATACCAGTGATGACTATAGTCGTCATGCTTCATTTTCCATGTTCAGCTCAATCTGTCAGTGAACAAAATGAGAAGTTTATTGAAAAACTTAGTGCTGAAGCGGCATGGGGGGGGGGGGGGGGAGGGGGACACCCCATCCAATAACATTGACCTCCACCCACCCCCACTTATAATTCCCAAACCTCCCTTCTCTCAAGATGCCCAGAATGGGCCCCAGAGCTTTATAATTTGAAAAAAAAATCACCCCCCAGACCCCAACAATGGGAGGGCGTACCTCCCAAACTCTCCGTCCCCTGCCTCAAACCTCGAGACATGCCCGTGGTATGTCGTTCTCGACACTTGCGATATTACTGCCCCCCCCCCCCCCCCCCCACCCCCAACACACACACAATTTGGTATCCTAGCTCTACACAGTAAAAAACAATTTTCTAGAGCTTCAGTATTCATGCATTGCATTATTGTTATATTATTGACACCATTTATTTCTATTTCTAAGAAGTGCACAAGTTATCGGTATACCGTATATATTGGCCTAATCATGATAGCCCTTTTACCCACCGCAGCGACACAAACCGTCCGTGTAATATACAAAATTCGCCACTCAAAATTTATGTTCATAATTGCTTCTCCCAAACCATAGTTTATGATGTCGCATCGAAAAGAGCTCGACGAGCTTTTTCAAATGAGTGTCATAAGCCGTTTAGTTTGGAAGAAAAAAATGAATTTCATTTATTTTTTTTGTGTAAAAATAATTGTGGGCCTACTGTTGTCTTCAACTTGCGTTTGGTAAAAGGTTAATGACGCCATAATGTGTTCCTATGACAAACATGTACAGCTACCTACTATATAATTATGAGAATGCGGTAGCTCATTTGTTAGAGTATCGAGCTTGAAACATAGAAATCGACGGTTAGATTCTGACCCGCGTTGTCTCTATAGGCAAGACACTTAATCCCAATTGTCCACGTGGCCTGACGTGGGGTCACGGTGGCATTATGTGCTAGGGCGTACTGCACGTCGATGGTGCACATGCCTTCAACCGCTCTATACTCTAATTCTGTCGGGTTAGTATGTTGGAGAACTTGACGGTTGCTCGCCGCTGCTCAGTGGTTGTCTCCGGTTCTTCCTCCACCAAGGGAACTACCCTGCATGACATGCCCCTGGCTGTTGAAAGCGTCGATAATAAATAAATCTCTCCTTGTGTGTGTTGGTGGGGGTGGGGGAGGTGGGAGAGGGGAGGGGGTGGCAGTAAGTTTATAAGGCTATAGTTGTTTAATTTGTCTGTGAAAATTCCATCTTATTTTCTGTTTTTCATCCTTTCTCAGTGGCGTTAAAACCGGGTAAGGGGGGGGGGGGCGGTAGGGGGTATAGTATCTCGTTATAACGAGATGTTTTCTCGTTATAACGAGATCGTATCTCGTTATAACGAGATGAAAATAAATATTTGAGTGTCCTAAATCAGCCACCGTATCTATGCATGTAACATAATATTCTTTTTTTCAATAAATACTGTTTAAACTAAAACGTCCCATTTTTTGTTTCTTGACTGGGGCAATTGAAATAACTTGTGAGGTTATTTTAAAACAAATTTATTGTGCTACAAAACATCAATTATAAATAACCCCACTTCTGTCAGACCGCTGTTTGAGTCAATAGCAAATTTCGTCACATTTTCAACTGACAAAAAACGAAAAAATAAAGTTGTCAGAAAATTCAATTTTTATTCTCTCCTGAAGAACAAACTTTTAAGAAACACAAATGAATAAAACAAACAACCTGTAAAACCCTAAAGCGTTCTCCGGGATGGATGAAGAGGTGACAAGGAACACAATTTGTCCTTCCTGTAACAGAACAAAAAGATGCGTTTTTCCAATAGAACCAGTGAGATGTTACCAATATTTTAAATCAGACAACCTACAATGGTGATAAAATCGTAACTATAACTTTTAGCCCACTTTCCCCTTTATCGTGTCAATATAGCTTTTCAAAGGTCGATTTTTCATAAAAAGTGGAATTTTGTTTATAGAACAATTCGTTTAAATTTAGCAGCCATGTCACAAAAATACCGGAACTGCACGGATAAAAAGTTTGACCCTGTAATCCCATGTATTGCAAGAAATGAAGTAAATAGTTTGTAAGATTTTTCCGATTTTTTTTTATAAAAATGACTAGTTACACTAAGGACATCGTCGTTACGGCAAATACATTTTTTTCGTTACAGAAGGGACATCCTGAACATTTTAACCAATCGAAGCAACTGTAAGATAATATAGGTGCCATACCGACACATCACTAAGGCAAAGCAGGACCCGGAACATGTAAAACACATGCTTTTTTGCATAATGAGAAAATGAATGGTGTTTTAACCATATGTTCATTACATGCGTTACAGGAGAGAAATGGATGTGTCGTTGTTTGAAACATAATTGTTTAATCCTAACTATCATCAGCTCCCTGCACGGGGTTGGCAACAATGGATAGCGGAGTCGTTACATTTATGGTTCAACATGCCTATGAGTGGCACATCAGATGATAGGCAGTAGTTATGGCAGCAAGGGATAATGTCTGTTACATGAAGGACAGCAATACATTTGGCTTTGGGAACTTTCAGACCTGAGAAAATATCAACATAAAAAACAAAGAAAATGGCCAAACTTGCGGGTTATATTATGAATAGCTTCTGTAAAGCAGTGTATTAATTTCGTCACCAGTCACATTACTGTGACTGATGGCGTGGTTAATATATTGCTGGACTCCGGATGATTTTTAGCTCAACTTTGGCGAAGCCAAGTCTGTCCGTCAACAATTGGATACGGCTCGGGCTAGAGGCCGTATTTATGAACGGATCTTTACGAAGCTTCTTGGGTACCTTTGTTATGACCGTGGGACGAGAACGAGTGTTTTGGGGTGCGGTCCGAAATTCAAGATGGCTGCCAGCCACCATTTTGTACCGACGATGCAGAAATCTGTTTTTTGTACAGAACTTCCATATGAAAGCTCTGATTTGAATAATTTTTTGTACGAATGTTTAGTACCATGGGATACATCACATATAATACGGGTTTTTTTCTCGTGCGTAAATTATGCAAATTAGACTAACTTTGATGTTTTTTGGTGTTACTTTCAGCACTGTAAGTGCAAATGCCAATACGGCTCGGGCTAGAGGCCGTATTTTTTGAACCAATCTTTACGAAATTCCTTGGGTACCTTTGTTATCACCGTGGGACGAGAACGAGTGTTTTGGGGTCCGGTCCGAAATTCAAGATGGCCGATGGCAACCATTTTGTACAAAATTTGGTGCAATCAGATTTTTGCACAGAACTTCCATATGAAAGCGCTGATTTGAATAATTTTTTGTGTGAATGTTTAATGCCATGGGATACATCACATATAATACGGGTTTTTTTTCTCGTGCAGAAATTATGCAAATTAGATGAACTTTGATTTTTTCAGTGCTACTTACACACAGTAAGTACACATGTCAATACAGCTCGGGCTAGAGTCTGCATTTATGAATCGATCTTCACGAAACGTCTTGGGTACCTTTGTTATCACCTTGGGACGAGAACGAGTGTTTCTGGGTGCGGTCCAAAATTCAAAATGGCTGCCAGTGGCCATTTTGTACCGAAATTAGGTCTAATCAGTTTTTTGTACACAACTTCTATACGGCTCAGGCTAGAGGCCGTATTTATGAACGATCTTTACGAAACTTCTTGGGTACCTTTGTTATCACCGTGGGATGAGAACGAGTGTTTTTGGTGTGGTCCGAAATTCAAGATGGCCACCAGCAGCCATTTTGTACCAAAATTAGTGCAATCAGTCTTTTGTACAGAACTTCTGTATGCAGAACTTCTGTATGAAAGTTCTGGTTTGAAAAAAATTTTGTATGAATGTTTAGTAAAATGGAATAATCACATATAGTACAGGTTTTTTTCTCGTGCAGAAATTATGCAAATTAGATGAACTTTGATTTTTTCAGTGCTACTTATACACTGTAAGTGCACATGTCAATACGGCTCGGGCTAGAGGCTGTATTTATGAACCGATCTTCACAAAACTTCTTGGGTACCTTTGTTATCACCTTGGGACGAGAACGAGTGTTTCTGGGTGTGGTCCAAAATTCAAGATGGCTGCCAGTGGCCATTTTGTACGAAATTAGGTCAAATCAGTTTTTTTGTCACAACTTCTACACAGCTCATTTTTGTGAACTGATCTTCACGAAACTTCTTGGGTACCTTTGTTTTCACCGTGGGACAGGAATGAGTGTGTTTTGGGGTGCCTTTGTTATCACTGTGCTATGAGAACAAATATTTTGGGGTTCAGTCAGACCCACTCTGGGACTCCAAGATTTTTTTCTAGTTTAGCAACTGACTATCACCCACCTTTACAATACGTTACCTATACATTTGTTACAGGCAACGGTCGGTATTTATGTACAGACCGTTACAATACTTTATATGTACCTTTGTTATCAGGTCATTACCTAGATGTTTGTCATTGCTGTGTCACATACTATACATGTACATGTCTTTGTCTTGACAAGTTGAGCTACAGTGTCATTGACACTTTCATTTGTTTATTAGCTTAGAATTCAGCTGTGAGTTCGTCAGTCTAGGACGGACATTCTTGGCTTTCTGCTGACGACAGCGGTGGCCTGATAGAACAGAGAAATTGAGGAGTGTCAATACGAAATATAAATCAAATGAAAATGACAGCACTCGCGGGATATGTTATAAATAGCTTTCGTGAAGTAATATATTAATTACATCACTAGTCAAGTTACTGTGACTGGTGATGTAATTAATATATACTGAGTCAAAAAAGAAAGTATATAAGAAACAAATGTGAAAAATAGCATAAAGGATGAAATATAACAGTTCTGATAATGTTGCATGTTTGTGGACAAGACGTCGTGCAAAGAGTTTAATGGCATGTTGTTGTTGTCGGCCCAACCGTATTCAATTTTGCACCGGATTTCAAAATAGTACGTGCTACCCGAGAATGTCAAATTGAATGGGTGACCGAAATTTTCTTTGTGTTATGTTGTGCCAGAGAGCCTGGGTTATTGAGAAAACACGCTAGTTTTTGTCTTCCGACATTTTAAAAAATGCCAAGGTTAGATTTTATCTACGGCGCGCTGATGGTAGGGCAAGAGGAGAACGGTCTTTTGATGCTTGCGTGGGAATGCGACCGTTTCGGCGGGAGTAGTGTAATGGTTTTGGCATGAATTTTCTTGCACAATCGAACGCAGTTGATGATCTTCATCGATGGTAATCTGAATGGACAGCGATATAGGGACGAAATTCTTAACGCTGCTGTCCCGTTGTTCAACGCTAACGTCGGATTGCAGTTATTCCAGCAAGACAATGCCCGATGTCACGTGGCGCGTATCTGTCGTGACTTTCTTGAGGAGCAGAGCATTAAACTTCTTCCCTGACCCCTTCTTTCGCTAGATTTGTCGTCAATCGAGCATCTTTGGGATCAATTGGACCGTCAGGTACGACTTCATGATCTTCAGACGTTAGGCGATTTACGTAATGTTCTAAGGCAGGAGTGGAACGCAATACCACAGGGTGACATCCAGAGACTTATCAGGTCCATGCGCAGACGATGTCTTGCCACACAAGAGGCAAACGGTGGACTTACACGCTATTGACTGCATGTGTGAACTTATCGTTTTACACCATACCTGAATTGCGACGTCCTGTCGTGACGCTGACAACAGTAAGAACATGACATTATGCAAATTCATACAGCTAGACTCGAAATATGAATGTACAATAACTTGTTTGGGATTAAAGTCGATAATACTAAAAAAAATGCTCATCAACGTTTATTATACTTTCTTTTTTGAATCAGTATATTACTGGACTTCTAATGAACTATTTGTTCATTATCTTGGTAATCAGTTGAAGATCGGCAGAATCTAAAACAAACATTCTCTGACTTTTTGCAGAAGGCAATGGCGGCTTGATAGAACAAAGAATATTCTCATTTTTTACACACAGGATATCTTCTTTTTGTGGCAATTAGAATATGTCTTTCTGCGTAGCATAAAGGAAGTTTCCACCTCCCTTTCTTCTGCATCGATCTCCCTTATTTTCCCCACATACCATCCTCCATCATACTTGGCTGCAACAAATTCCCCAAACACTTGTCAATCATATCACATTCGTCAAACTTACTGCACAAGGTATCACTCAAATTTTATTTTTTCCTAAATCGCACATCTTTCATCACTGCATTCAACAGATATTGTTTTCTCATTCAACTTTTCCACAAAATTCGCACTGGTTGTAATGTAATTTAAGTTGGATCCACGCAGCTACCCGTTTATGCGTCAGAAATAAGATAAGCAATCTGGAAAAAAATAACATGCGAATGATCCAGTGGCTTAACCAATGCACAAATAAAATGCCCTTCTTGTAACACATTTTGTCAGCACCTTTCTGTTCCAGAGCTGTGCACAAGACAGAAAAGTGTCCATTTAGCAGTCCACCCAACATAAATAGATAGCCCGAATTTAACATAACTATTGTATGGTATTGATTTCGTTTACAAAAGTGGTGCTGAATGTATTTGTCTGTGCAACAAAAAGTATCCCTCGTGTTACACGGGTTACTGGAACACCTATATTTCTTTGTCGGCCCTGCCGATTAATCTAAACACGTTATACAATAAGTGTGATTGCAAATGTAAACTAGGGATTAAATGATGGACAGAAACTTTTAATATTCATAAAAGATGTTTTGAACACCAACGCGTCTTTTGTGTAACAAACCAGTATATCCTGTAACGCAAACACTGGAAGTGTCAAGAAATGTTAAAAAATTAGCAAAGCAATCCTTTAAATAGCTTATTTATTATGAAATCGTAACATAAAGTTTGAATACAACATGTAAGATGCGTTAAGACAAGCAATTGATTTGTTTCCTGTAAATATACCCCATCCTGTAACAAAATACTGTATTTCATGTAACAATATTTTCTTTTAACAACTATTGAGTCGTAACCAATAAAGCAGAGAATTCTGTTTTAAAACATAAAATGCTAGTATCCATGGGTAATCATTTCCAAACAGCTTTTCTGAAAAAAACTATTTGCAAATTTCCTTACAACATGTTTTTCAACACCCATGTCCAGGTCTGTAACAGTTCTCGTCACTCATGTAACAGTACGAGCCGTTACACGAGTGAACTGTTACACGAGTGAAGTTTCGACATTGAATGCCATGATATGCCAATGAGGTATCCCTTTACTACAACAAAAATAGGGAAATCTCAAACATACACCTCAAACATTCAAACAACATATTGCTAAATCTTGGAATTCATCTTTTGCTTGTAACACATGCGTTATATTAACCCTTTACCTAACATGAAAAGCAGACGACACTTGCAAAAAAATTCTTGAATAACTAATTTTTTTCATTTTTTGTCTCAAAAACATAGGTTATGACCCCTCATTGGAACGAGCTCGACGAGCTCGTTCCAATGAGGGGTCATAACCTATGTTTTTGAGACAAAAAATGAAAAAATAATGAAAATTCATTGGCGATTTTTAAGAATAGCGCTGGCCGGTTTTGGCCGTTACGTTGGGTAAAGGGTTAAAGACATCCCAATTTTGTTCGCCTGTGAGTCTACCTACCTGACAGGAAAATTGATGTTTTTATGTGTGTTATATATAATCCCCCCCCCCCCCCCCTTTTCGACCTCCACTTTTCTTTTGTCTGGTGGGCGCGGTGGCTCAGTAGGTAGAGGTGCAGGCTGCAAGCCGAGAGGTCCTGGGTTCGAATCCCACCTGCGGCAATTGTGTTGTGTCCATGGGCAAGACACTTCACCCCATTGCCCACGTGGGGGCACGGTGACGCTGTGTACTAAGGCGTACTGCACGTCGACGGTGCACCTGTCTTCAACCAATGCTCACCCTGCTTGTCTGGGGAGCTGAAAGTTGCTCGCCGCAGCTCGGTGGTTCTCTCCGGGTGCTCCGGCTTCCTCCACCCATAAAACTGTCGAGGTCATGATTAGCCATTGTGCAGAAATATGTGACTTTAAACATAAATAAATAAATAATAAATAAACTCTTCTGTCTGGCATCCGTTGTTTTCGAAGGTAATTTAGGCGGGAGTTTCAATTCCATCGATCATGCATTATTTTTCATGTATTCCATGCTGTTTCGGGACCGACACTGGATTAACGGACAGTAGAAAACGGTGTTATTTCTTGTCGAAAATCTCATCTGGTTGTGATATTTCTTAGCTTGACTTGAACTTCGCTGTCTTGTCACCATTCTATCTTACAAAACTATATCTTAAAAACGGATATTTGCGGGCTCTGATGTTTTAAACATGCATACCCTTACGTGCGGACACAGGTTTCAGTCCCAATTCAGCCATTAAGACTTTCACAGCCTGTTCAGGATTTCTGAAACGATAGTCTTATTGTGTCTGAATGATAGAATAGGGTATGTTGAGACAGGAAAATTACGCGTTTCTATCATACATGTCACAAGAGCCTGTCCAGGAATGAAGGAAAAAGTTTTGTGACGAAATTTGATATTGACTCGTTTATGCGTGCCTCCCCTAACTTCGCGAGTGCCTTATGAATAGAAACACTTGTCAATACCAGAGCCGAGGAAAGCAAATTGGGACCCCATGGTTAATTCTATTACGGGCCTCCTTTCAAAAGTGTCGGGATACAAAGGCATCTGCCGCGAGCCACGATCGATGATGGGGAGTTGAGATAGTTATTGAGTACTATTTTCTAGACTAAACCTATCAATACTCACTGGCTCCTCTAGAAGGGCCTCATCTGATATGTGTCTACAATAGTGAAAGTGGAGATATTTTCAGTTAATTGAAGGAAAAAAACTGTTACGATTAGAATGAACTCACAATGTCGAAGTTTCACCGCACAAACAAGGGGCATTTTCCGTACGTATAAATAAAACAAAGGTGATTCTTGAATAACATATCTCAAAAGAACATTTTTCATTTTGTCTTCAAAAACATAGCTTATGACCTCTCATTGGAACGAACTCGTTCCACTGAGGGGTTATAAGCTATGTTTTGGATACAAATATTGAATGGTGATTTTTGTAAACAGCGATGGCCGATTTTGGCCGTAACATTTGGTAAAGGATAAACTTGTTATCGCTTCCAAGGAGCCTCATTTTAATATTGCTGTTAGCCATTTAGATCTGTGTCTCCGTCACTTAGTAGTGAAAAGCGGCTGCTCTCCGCATTCGGTGTCCCTGGAGTATTTGACCGGTCGGCCGGTACACCGCATCTCTCACACCAATAATCAACAGCTTCTTCCGATTTCATGACTTGCAGATATAATTCACGGGATATACCTTTAACCCTTTCCCTAACATGAAAAGCAGACGACACATGCAAAAAAATTCTTGACTAACTAATTTTTTTCACTTTTTGTATCAAAAACATATGTTATGACCCCTCATTGGAACGAGCTCGACGAGCTCGTTCCAATGAGGGGTCATAACCTATGTTTTTGAGACAAAAAATGAAAAAAAATAATGAAAATTACTTATGTTAGGCGATTTTGGAAAATTGCGCTGGTTGGTTTCGGCCGTTACGTTGGGTAAAGGGTTAAATGAGAAATAAAACGTTTTTTTAACCCTTTACCCAACGTAACGACCAAAACTGTTGAGCTCGTTCCAGTGAGGGGTCACAACCTATGTTTTGAGACCCCCAAAAATGAAAAAAAATTAGTTATTCAAGAATTGTTTTTGCAAGTGTCTGCCTTTCATGTTAAAAAAGGGTTATAGTATTTTTTTTTTTTCTGTGATTACAATTAGCCATTTCACTTTCAGTGAACCCAGGTCTGTGAGGCTCGGTTTTTTTGGACAAGTGATGTATACGTCGGCCCCAAACACCACAGCAGGGCTGACCAATTAAAATAAATAATTGAAAATAGGGCCTGTTTGCACCAAGATATGGAAAATATCACTTGGTATTTCTCAGTAAATAATTATCTATTTCGCAATTATTTACTGAGAAATGCCAAACGATACTTTCCATATCTCAATAATTTCACAAACTTAGCCCTGGGCCCAAACTTCCTCTCCCCGGCCATGTAAATGAACCGAAGATTTTGGGTTTGATGCAGAGAAGGAAGCAACGGTAAAAAATGTGGCTTACCTGTACATCACAAACACGGTGAGTCCATTCCCGGCACTCATTGCATACAATGGCATGTTGATTCTTCCGGACAGTCTTCTTACACTTGATACATTTGAAAACTGGCATCTTGGTAGATGTGAAATCATTTCTGATTGAATGTTATGAGATGAATGAAGAGTTTCAGCACGCCCAAAACGCACAGGAACGACGTGGGATTGAAATCCCTTGCGTCCCGAATAACTTTATTTGTTTTATAGCTTTATTTGCTTATGAATCCACGAGAGTCGGAAGCGAGAGCCAATAATCTTATTTAGTTTGAGTGTGCACTTTGGCCCTAGGGTATTGGGTTGAGATCCCCGTTAACCTCGAACTGGAAGATGACTAGGAATTTTGCGCATAACTACAAGAATAAATAAATTTCTGTTATGTGGAAAGATCTTTATTGTTTTGCCTATAGGTACATTTTTATACCATTACCTTAAAAAAGGTAGGGTTTTTTTCCTACTCCTGCCATTTTTGGTAGGTTTTTTTGAGGGGTTATTTATTAGGGTTTTTTTCCCGTGAGGGTTTTTTTTTCTCGGCAGTTTGGAGAATTACCATGGCTAAATTGGAAATCCCAATCAGACAACAGAAGGCCCTGTCTGCTCTGGATATCTCCTGTCCTATCGAAGCTAAAAAAATCAGAGACCAAGGATTCCACCATCACATAAGTCGTATACTCGCGGGCTCTATCAAGAAGAAAAGCAAGGGAAAAACAAACTCTGCTGATCCCGGTCACCTGCTGAGTAATGAGTATCCATCCCTTCTCCTCCTTTAACGCGCCCAGTCATGTTGCGGGAAACTCATTTCTGCAGTCAAATAGGGTCGAAAGGGGCTTGCCCCCCCCCCCCCCCCCCCCCCCCCCACACACACACCATCCCTGCGCGCCTCCTGATGAAACTAGGAAAGATGAGATGGGGACGTTTTGACCAACTGTTGGGGACGTTTTGACCAACTCTTGGGGGGCCTTTTGACTAAATCTTGGGGACCTTTTGACCAATTGTTGGGGACGTTTTGACTAATTTTGGGTGACGTTTTAACTCCAGAATTAGGGGACGTTTTGGTTTGGGGACGTTTTGACCAGCACCCTTTTTGCGAACGAGAATGTGATAAAAGATATCGACATACAAGGCCAGTGGTTTTTATACGGCCGCTAATATGAGCGGGCCGTATTATGGTATGGCAATGTCCACCTGTCCGTCCGTCCGTCCGTCCGTCATGACTAGAGGATGGTTCCTTTCGATATCCAGCATTCTGTCATGTCCAACATGGCCGCCATCTTGGATTTTCAGGGACTTTTGAGTGTCCATTTGATAATCCAGCAGATACTGTTTTTTATGGTTGATTAGTCATGACTAGAGGATGGTTCCTTTTAGTAACCAGCATAAGAGTCTGTCCGTCCGTCCGCCCGTCCGTCCGTCTGTGTCCTTCTGTCAACTTTTATTTGTCCATGCTTTAACTTGAAAACAATACATCCAACAGATACTGTTTTTTTATGGTTGATAAGTCATGACTAGAGGATGGTTCCTTTCGCAACTAAAAATTTCTTCACAAGCGCAATTTCTTCATAGGCGGTCGTATATTGATCCACCGCTGGCGGTGCACTTGTTTAAATACGTTTTACTCTCAAAATGCTTAATACAGTCACTTTCCACTTCTTTGGGCTCTTCATGTGGAAAATCTATAACACATGAATCGTAAACCGGGCTCATATCTGGAGCCAGGCCGCCAGGGTCTGGACAAAACGTTTGATCGCTAAAATGTCCGAGACAAAATGTCTCATTTTCTGGACGAAATGTCCGATTTCATTGGACGAAATGTCCGACTTTTGTAGACATAATGTCCGATATGTTTGGACATAATGTCCGATCGTTGGACAAAATGTTCCATTTTTTAGACATATATACGATTTTCTATCAGGACACCTCTAGAAAGATATTAAGTTCTTTTACACTACACCATACAATTACGTTTCAATGCATTATTGGTTTATTTGAGAGGACTTCAAGAATTTATATGCAAACCGCATCGAAGTTAATCTTTTCAACAAAATTCACAAGCTTGATTGCAAAAGTGGCGTCGATCTCAATCTGATCTTGATAGAATTCTTCTTCTTCTGGGTTTTCCACCAGCAGTCAATGTTGACTGTTATGGGCAGTCTGGAGGTTCTCACAACTATCTCAGGATGTTATACTGACAGTGTAGAGGAGGAAAGGATGATGTGTTAGTGACACAGAAAGATAGACAAGATATTCAATATTAAAAAAAATTTTTTTTTGTTTGCATTCTATTCAGACGCGTCGCCAGGATATCAAAGTTAGGTGGGCAAGAGTAACATCTGGGGTGGGAGGGGGGGGGGGGGGGGGGGGAGTAGTTCAGCGATCTGAACGTAGCGGCTATGTTCAGATCGCTGGATTACTTGGGGGAGCATACAGAATGGAATGCGCAGCATCCTCCGAACCACGTAGCGGCGAGATGTTGACGAACATAAGAGGGGGAACCCCCTTCCCCTGGAAGGGGGGTTCCACGGGGAAAAATTTTGAAGTTCGAGACAAAAACGCAATTTCCTTGACTCTGGGTCCGTTTGTGTCCATAATTTATAAGTTGTGAGTAGTATGTCTCGTATGTTTGAGGTCCATTCGGCCGGACCCCGGTGCAGGACCCCGGAAGTGACGTCATGTCACGTGACGTAGTGGCGCTATGTTGTGTTGTCATGGTAACCCGCGTGAGCGGCCATGTTGTGACGTCATCGCCATAGTGATACGTGGTGTGAGTGCGCGTGCGCAGCGCGTGTTGTTAGGGTGATACGAGCTTCCGTCGTCCATTTTGTATACAGGAGGCCGCCATCTTGGTTTCTATGGTAGCACGTGATTGCTATGTTACCCAATTTTTCTGCAATAGGACGGGGTATGTTCGGAGGGTGTGTTCCTTTGTAGAAGAGTAAATCTAATTACCACAAACAACCCGACAATCCCTCCAAATCACCAAAATCCACCCGAAATCACCGAAATTGACTTTATTCCCCCATTTTATCGGTTTAGCACGCAGTGCTATAGTACTAAGGGGTACAAGGAGTGCATTCGACTGAAGTGGAGTAATTTTCTGGCTTAGAATTCTCCCAGAATCCCTTTTTTGGATCCCATGACGTGTTATTTCCCTATTAAGAATAGCACGTAGTGCTATAGGACCAATTTACCCAGAATTCTCTGCTTCTATCTATATATGCAATAGTTTAGTCTATCTGGCCATGTTCCTTTGTTCTAGAGTATACTCCAGTAGCGTAGAAGAGCCTATCAGTTGGAACAGCTTTGCTTATTGTTACTATATTTAGCTATTTCTGGTCTATTCTTGTTAGTTCTGATCCTATTCCGTGTACTCCTGTTGTTTCATTTATCTAGATCATTTATATAAATTATAATTAACCAATCAGATTGCTTGATTTCCCATAATCTGTATGCAGAGTTATCTCCCTTCTGTATAATGAAAGACTATATCCAATGGCCATATCCTATGGAATCCCATTTTTTGCAAAACACCTGTGGCTATGGAATCCGTTTTTTGTCGTATGAGGCCATGAGGGCTATGTAAAAGCCCTCAATGAGTCCTCTTTTATTATCCCTCATACCCTCATTGAATTTTGAGGTTATGAGGACCTTGAAAAATCCCTCAATGAGGTATAATTTACTACGACTCTTATCCTCATTTCAGTATTTAACAGGTATATCCTATGGAATCCCATTTTGGAAAACGCCTGTGGAATCCCCTTTTGTCGTATGAGGCCATGAGGGCTATGTAAAAACCCTCAACGAGTCCTCATTTACTATCCCTCATAGCCTCATTGAATTTTGAGGTTATGAGGACCATTAACAATCCCTCAATGAGGTATAATTTACTACGACTCTTATCCTCATTTCAGTATTTAACAGGTATATCCTATGGAATCCCATTTTGGAAAACGCCCGTGGAATCCC
Organism: Pictodentalium vernedei; assembly: GCA_031216915.1. Lineage (NCBI taxonomy): Eukaryota > Metazoa > Mollusca > Scaphopoda > Dentaliida > Dentaliidae > Pictodentalium > Pictodentalium vernedei. The sequence continues at coordinate 305,082,017 of CM062291.1, read as the reverse complement.
TTTTTGTCGTATGAGGCCATGAAAGCCCTCAATGAGTCCTCATTTACTATCCCTCATAGCCTCATTGAATTTTGAGGTTATGAGGACCATTAACAATCCCTCAATGAGGCATAATTTACTACGACTCTTAGCCTCATCTCGGTATTTGAGGATACCCATGGCCTGGTATTGTATTATTCGAGGATACCTATCGAGGATACCTTTTATAGGATACTTATCTGTGATTACTATATAGGCTGTTCATATCCCTATAGGTCTCTTGCTGGCCCTTAGTACTATTAATCCACCTGATGCTTTATGTTATCCTATGACTGGTATAGGTAGTATGCAATGCTAGGCATAGGGGTATTGTGGGTAGGGGTACTGCCTGGTAGTTTAGAACGGTACTATAGTATGGGCGGTATATAAACTTATAGGCCCATTTTAGTGCTTGGTACTATTAACCAACCGATTGCTTTGTTTTATTATATGGCTGGTATATGTAGTACGTTATGGTAGATCTAGTGATTTTGTGGGGGGGGGGGGGGGGGGGTGGGGGTAATTCTTGGTAGTTTAGAACGGTAGTATAGCATCGGCTGTACATATCCCTGTAGGTCTCTTGCTTGTCCTTGGTACTACTGATCCACCAGATGCTTCATATTATTGAGCGGTATTCTGGGGTGGGGTCAATGCCTGGTGATACAGAACGGCAGCAGAGTATGGTTGGTATATTCCCCTATCGGTCCCATCCTAACAGTTCATAGTATTAACCTACCAAATGCTTTGTATCATCCTGTTACTGGTAAGGTGGTACGTAATACCAGTAGTTCCTACCTTATTCCGAGTACTCTTGTTGTTTCATTTATCTAGATCATTTATATAAATTATAATTAACCAATCAGATTGCTTGATTTCCCATAATCTGTATGCAGAGTTATCTCCCTTCTGTATAATAAAAACCTACATCAATGGCAATATCCCCGGCACCCCAATTTCGGCATCCCTTTTTTGCAAAACGCCTGTGGCTATGGAATCCGTTTTTTGTCGTATGAGGCCATGAGGGCTATGTAAAAGCCCTCAATGAGTTCTCTTTTATTATCCCTCATACCCTCATTGAATTTTGAGGTTATGAGGACCTTGAAAAATCCCTCAATGAGGTATAATTTACTACGACTCTTATCCGCATTTCAGTATTTAACAGGTATATCCTATGGAATCCCATTTTGGAAAACGCCCGTGGAATCCCTTTTTGTCGTATGAGGCCATGAGGGCTATGTAAAAGCCCTTAATGAGTCCTCTTTTATTATCCCTCATACCCTCATTGAATTTTGAGGTTAGGAGGACCATTAACAATCCCTCGGTGAGGTATAATTTACTACGACTCTTATCCTCATTTCAGAAAAAAGGGTGCCGAAGGCCATATGCTTTTCGAAAAAGGGGTGCCGAAATTGGGGGTGCCGGGGATATTGCCATTGATGTAGGTTTTTATTATACAGAAGGGAGATAACTCTGCATACAGATTATGGGAAATCAAGCAATCTGATTGGTTAATTATAATTTATATAAATGATCTAGATAAATGAAACAACAAGAGTACTCGGAATAAGGTAGGAACTACTGGTATTACGTACCACCTTACCAGTAACAGGATGATACAAAGTATTTGGTAGGTTAATACTATGAACTGTTAGGATGGGACCTATAGGGGAATATACCAACCATACTCTGCTGCCGTTCTGTATTACCAGGCATTGACACCACCCCAGAATAGCGCTCAATAATATGAAGCATCTGGTGGATCAGTAGTACCAAGGACAAGCAAGAGACCTACAGGGATATGTACAGCCTATGCTATACTACCGTTCTAAACTACCAAGAATTACCCCCACCCCCACAAAATCACTAGGTCTACCATAACGTACTACATATACCAGCCATATAATAAAACAAAGCAATCGGTTGGTTAATAGTACCAAGCACTAAAATGGGCCTATAAGTGTATATACCGCCCATACTATAGTACCGTTCTAAACTACCGTAAACTGGGGTGTATAGGGACAGGGGTATGAATAGGGACAGAAAACTGAAAAGTTATTTCAAGTTTTGTAAACACGCCTAGATATTTTTTTCTTCACTTATAGACCCATCGGGAAATAATGTATAAAGATTCTTATAAAAAATAATCTAGGCATGTTTACAAAACTTGAAATAACTTTTCAGTTTTCTGTCCCTATTCATACCCCTGCCCCTATACACCCCAGTTTACGGTACCAGGCAGTACCCCTACCCACAATACCCCTATGCCTAGCATTGCATACTACCTATACCAGTCATAGGATAACATAAAGCATCAGGTGGATTACTAGTACTAAGGGCCAGCAAGAGACCTATAAGGATATGAACAGCCTATATAGTAATCTCAGATAAGTATCCTATAAAAGGTATCCTCGATAGGTATCCTCGAATAATACAATACCAGGCCATGGGTATCCTCAAATACCGAGAAGAGGCTAAGAGTCGTAGTAAATTATGCCTCATTGAGGGATTGTTAATGGTCCTCATAACCTCAAAATTCAATGAGGCTATGAGGGATAGTAAATGAGGACTCATTGAGGGCTTTTACATAGCCCTCATGGCCTCATACGACAAAAAGGGATTCCACGGGCGTTTTCCAAAATGGGATTCCATAGGATATACCTGTTAAATACTGAAATGAGGATAAGAGTCGTAGTAAATTATACCCCATTGAGGGATTGTTAATGGTCCTCATAACCTCAAAATTCAATGAGGCTATGAGGGATAGTAAATGAGGACTCATTGAGGGTTTTTACATAGCCCTCATGGCCTCATACGACAAAAAGGGATTCCACGGGCGTTTTCCAAAATGGGATTCCATAGGATATACCTGTTAAATACTGAAATGAGGATAAGAGTCGTAGTAAATTATACCTCATTGAGGGATTTTTCAAGGTCCTCATAACCTCAAAATTCAATGAGGGTATGAGGGATAATAAAAGAGGACTCATTGAGGGCTTTTACATAGCCCTCATGGCCTCATACGACAAAAAACGGATTCCATAGCCACAGGTGTTTTGCAAAAAATAGGATTCCATAGGATATGGCCATTGGATATAGTCTTTCATTATACAGAAGGGAGATAACTCTGCATACAGATTATGGGAAATCAAGCAATCTGATTGGTTAATTATAATTTATATAAATGATCTAGATAAATGAAACAACAAGAGTACACGGAATAGGATCAGAACTAACAAGAATAGACCAGAAATAGCTAAATATAGTAACAATAAACAGAGCTGTTCCAACTGATAGGCTCTTCTACGCTACTGGAGTATACTCTAGAACAAAGGAACGTGGCCAGATAGACGTAAACTATTGCATATATGGATAGAAGCAGAGAATTCTGGGTAAATTGGACCTATAGCACTACGTGCTATTCTTAATAGGGAAATAACACGTCATGGGATCCAAAAAAGGGATTCTGGGAGAATTCTAAGCCAGAAAATTACTCCACTTCAGTCGAATGCACCCCTTGTACCCCTTAGTACAATAGCACTACGTGCTAAACCGATAAAATGGGGAAATAAAGTCAATTTCGGTGATTTCGGGTGAATTTTGGTGATTTGGAGGGATTGTCGGGTTGTTTGTGGAAATTAGATTTACTCTTCTACAAAGGAACACACCCTCCGAACATACCCCGTCCTATTGCAGAAAAATTGGGTAACATAGCAATCACGTGCTACCATAGAAACCAAGATGGCGGCCTCCTGTATACAAAATGGACGACGGAAGCTCGTATCACCCTAACAACACGCGCTGCGCATGCGCACTCACACCACGTATCACTATGACGATGACGTCACAACATGGCCGCTCACGCGGGTTACCATGACAATACAACATGGCGCCACTATGTCACGTGACATGACGTCACTCCCGGGGTCCTGCACCAGGGTCCTGCCGAATGGACCTCAAACATACGAGACATACTACTGTTGTGAAAGGCATCAGTAATTGGTCCACATCACCTGGGGATGGGGAGGGCATGACTGAATTCTTTTTTTTGGGGGGGGGGGGAGCATGTGCCCCGGTCCCCCCTGGCTACATCACTGATTTTATTAAAACTATATAATACACATCTCAATGGTTGGTTGTTTTAGTTTTTGTGACCATCCGAATGTTGTTTAATACTGATGGCTTGAGCTCCGATTTGAGTTCATCAAGACTTTTAGTCTGCAGGGCAGATTTAAGTAAAAGATTATATTGAGGTATACCTCTGGGGTAGTAGGAAAAATTATTGGTGTCATTTACAGTGGATCTAGTCTGATGGGTCGTTGCTTTGTTTTGCCTGGTGGCGACAGTTTTCTTTTGCAGGATATCCGTAGGGTTTAATACCAAATCGCCGTGCTTAAATTTACAAAGAACAGAGTCTAGTTTTGAGTCGTCTTTGTTTTAAGTTTTGCCATTGCAGAGAGTCAATCATTTTAGATGGCGAGATGGTGAGCTGGCATTGTGGTATCAATGTTTTACACACCCAGCTGCAGTGTGTTATATATTTTCAAGTTTTATTCATTTATTTATTGGTGTGTAAGGTCACATACTTCTGCACAATGGCTAATCGTGACCGCAACATGGAGATAACGTCAAGTCCAGTCAATCGTTTATACCCATGTTGCCCATTTTAGAGGACCCCCACCCCAAGCATTGGCGACTGGGTCCTATTTTACCAATAAAACTGCTTCACTTCCCGGGGTTCCCAAGGGGAATTTTCAGTTTTTTAATTTGCCGATCATGATTGGGATCCCATATGGCAGATGACGCTATCATCGGCAAAGAGACGAAGTGTGCTATGGCTGAGGTATGTTTGAAAGTCATTGATGTATATAAGGTATAGAATGATACCAAGGATAGAGCCTTGAGGTAACCGAATCAACAGAAAGAGTGGAAGATTGAGAGCCACCAAGAACTTTGGGATCTTTTGGATAGAAAATTGGATATCCATTGTGAAGTACGACGGTTGATACCATAGTGAGACAGTTTGTAAATAAGGCATTTGTGGGGAACCTTGTCAAAGGCTTTTGCAAAGTCCATAATAATAACATTTGTTTATATGTTATCGTTTAGATTTTGGGCTATTTCATGAGTAAAATCGATTAGCTGAGAATGATAGCTAGGCATCATTTGTTAAAGTCTTTTTATCAAATGGCGCAGAGTTGGGTAATAAACTATTGTGGAATCAAGTCCTAATCAAGAAAAATAAATAGAAACAGTGTTCCAAGTTCATATATTTGTTTCAACAGCTGAGATCTGGGGTGTTGTGGGGAGGTGAGCAAGAGAGAATTTTAACTGGATCTCCATTATCGAGTAAAAATGTTTGGTACGTGTTTATAATCGCAGTTCTGCAAACCTAAATCAGACTTGGGAGTTGAATTACCCAAAATCAGTATTTAGCCAAACAGATGAAGCTAACTCTTTGCCAGCAGGTATCAAATATTCAGCCCTGGTAATTTACCCTCAGCAGTCAGCAGTGCCGAGGAAAATGCTGAGGAAATGAAAAATATCCACAGCAAAAATACTGCCGAGGATGGCTTCTTCAGAAAGCCTTGTGGTGGCAGAAATTGCACAACTTCCAGGTTACACAAGGAATCAAATCATGTGGGTTGCACTACGCTGTATTGCTAATCTTACAATTTACAGTACAAGTTGCTGCATAACCACTAGAAACTATGTGTTCTGCTTCTTCTATGTTGATAACACCAGAATCTAACATCGGTTTCTGGAAAGCTCTTATAGAGCTTTCCAGAAACTGATGTCAGATTATAGTGTTATCAACACAGAAACAGTGAGATACTTAGCTTGTGGTTATGCTGCATCATATTTTCACTCATACTATACATAATGAAAAAGTCGCATGCTTACTTCCAAGATTTTTTCTCAGCATTCACACGGTTCATGTGATTGTGATTATATACACATGTGGTTGAACTATTTTCATATGTTAAAGGTACTTGAAAGTTTTCACTTCATCACACACTACATATACATGGCAATTGAGACTATGCCCTGCTCCTGATTATTTTTACACAACCGAACAGACTTCACCACAGCAGTTTTTTTGCCGAGGAAACAAGGACGAATTACCAGGACTGAAATATTCCCTCAGGACACCAATACTTTTGCCAAAAGAAAGGATATATATCTTCGCAATGAAAGTCCTCCAAGGGAAGTTGACTTATTCAGAACAAGATCACTCAGTTTGAAAACGTAAATGTCCGGCCCAACGGCCTTTATCAAGTGAAAGGCAGTTTTAATGGTTACTACTATGTAAAATTCATTTTGTCACTATAAACGTTACCCTTGAAACTCCAGAGTAAAGTATATAGCGGCAAGCTGGATTTTACACAGTAGTGAAATTCACACACTGGGTTGGTGGCCTTATGTCACGGGGAGGCGGTATGCGTTTGTAGCAGATTCCTCTGTCGCTGGCTAGCTAGCATTAGCGAAAGGTGAACCGAGCGCCTAAGTCTCTCCTGCCAGTATATATAGCCTCTACACGTCTAAAACTCCCGCAGTGTCTCCACGTGGGAACGTACGATAACTGGGTTCTCACGAGTATAGGCTAGACTGTTGGGTATCTCAAAGTTGTAATGACTCTAGAGATGCAGTGTGCTGGCCGACCGGCGAATGGATACGCCCTGGCGCTCATCAACCTTAGCCCAACCATGGATAAATAGCCGGATGGACGGGATAGATAGGATTCATCAGGCGTGGAAAGTAACCTATCTAGGAGAGACAACTCTAACCAAACCAAAGGGGTGGATCATGACTCAGCAGCCCAATAAGGCAACTGATCTAGAGGATGGTAACCTCGAAAAACAAATCTTCCGATTCTCCTGGTAAAGGGTTAAACGTGAGGTTAATGTCCTCACCTTGTATTACTATTACGGAAATCAACGGAAGATTTTAAAACGCAGCAGGTGTCCAGGAGACGACGGGCTACCAAGATGGCGGCATGAATGTATAAGGCGAATGCCCATCCCGGGAAGCCTCAGACACGAACCACAATCGCATGGACCCTAACAAGACCAGCAATATCGGAGCATGGCATGTGAGGACAATGTACCATGTCTCGAAAACATAGCAAGCCATCAATGAAATAAAGCTTTACAAACTGGGGGTTGTTGGCATCAGCGAGTACAGGTGAACAGGATCAGGTAAAATAATAACGCAAGGGTATACTATCAATACTCTGGTAGATACGATAACCAACATACAGAAGGAATGGCCACCACCATAAATGAAGAGTGCGCGCGTAGCTTAACAGAGTGGGAGTTACTAATCAAGAGCACGCTTTAACTCCAAATATGCGAAAACAACAGCAATTCAGTGTTATGCACCAACAAACGACACCGAAGACGAACTTAACTCTTAACCCGCTGAGTACTTTCAAAATATTTTTCATCAAATCCAGTAATGGCCGGATTTGATGAAAAATTTATCCATATTTAACTCGAGAAATGATTGGTCAAAAAGTCCATTCGTTGTACAGGGGGGGGGGGGGGGGGGGGAGGGATTATTTTCCCCAAATTATACTTATTTCAAGGGCAAGAGAAACCCAGTCCTTGGCAGGAATATTTGCCAGCAGCATGTAAGGAGTTAGTGATGTCTACTACGAAGCTCTACGGGCTCATATTAACAGAACAGCACAGCATGACGTCCTACCCACTGCTGATGATCAGAACGCAATAGTAGGAAATAAATGACAACAGCGGGTACGAAAGATCTATGGGAAAAGAAGGACATGGAATTATGAATGAAAACGGAGAAAGGCTAGCCAACCTGTGTGCAACAAGCGGATTAGTTATAGAAGGAACCTTATTCAAACACAGGGATATCCATAAAATAACATGGAATATTCCAAATGACCGGGATAAAAAACAAATTAACCACATCATCATCAGTGGGAAATTGCGACGATCATTGCAAAACACTCTAGAGCATACAGAGGAGCTGATATTAATAGTGACCACCAGTCAGCAGTTGATATTATTAGTGACCACCAGTTAGCAGTTATAAAGCTGAAAAAGGGAAACAATAACAAGTCTGAAAGGAAAATAATCGGAACATACTTTTTTGCCGGTAAAAAGGACGGTATCCGGTAAAAAGGACGGTAAGTGTATAAAAACTAGGTTTTAAAGTACTAAATGTACATCCGAATGTGTGAAAAGTGACAATTTAATGAAGCGTGCGCAATAATAAATATATATGACGAAGATGAAGTCGTGTTTGTTTTATTGTGGACTATTTTCAAGTGAAAATAGATCGTTTCGCTATCGACACTGATCGACATGCGATTTTGTGCAAAGGAAAACAACGAATTAGCTGAAGTGCACGACGTGGTGAATATTATTACTTGCTCGACGGAGGTGTAACTAGTTCGTGTGCGTGACATTTAGATCTTTCTGTTCATAATGAGGGGATATAACAAAGTTTTTGGGAGAGAAACGATTTATAATTTGAAAATAGTCTACAATAAAACAAACAATACTTAATTTTCGTTATATAGTGCGCACGCTTCATTAAATTATCACTTCAAAGATTCAGAGTTACATTTAGTACTTCAAAACGTAGTTTTTATACACTTACCGTCCTTTTTATCGGCAAAAGGTTGTGTTCAAGCTATTTTTTTTAGTTTAAACATTATTTATTTGAAAAACTATGCTATATGTACTAGCTAAAATACAACAAAGAAAAATCGAAATTAATAAATTAAAATACAGCGGTATACAATATAACAAATAAACTGATTCACAGATTGCCGAGAAAAGGAGGGATTCGACAGTAAGCTTATAACTATTTTTTTAAAGGGGGGTTCTTCATTTATTTTCTCTTAGCATTTCGCCTAACACATGCCGAAGTGATAATAAATATTAAAACCATCCATACATCAGTGGATACTAGTTCTAAATTCCTGTATGTCCTTCCCCAATGATACCCACAGGAACCATTAAAACTGGACCCGTTATGCTCACTCCACCAATCCCTATGTTTGAGCTCCCAGTGGTGGGCCGTGGGTGGGACCCCAAATGCAAACCGTAACTAGCTGTTTTTAACCCCTACGTGTCCTCAGGAGGCACCAGAATCGATCTCAGAGCTTCAGAAGTTGAAGAGAAAAAAAAATATCCGGGAAAGGTTCCATAGTTCAAGCCTTTGAAATATGCCAGCGTTATGTCGATCTTGTTCCCCCTCACACCCCCATTTCGAAAATATGGGAAATGGATTATATATCTATAACCCAGTTGTCCCACAGGGGTCCTTGGTGTCGATATGAAAAATGAAGGTGTTACAGTCGCTTAAACTTGGGGGTTTCAGACACCTTCATTTTGAGAAATTTAATCTGGGCAACACCCTCCTCTTATGTATTACTCTTCGCTGAACTATGCTCTATCCAAGAACATCTTACAAGTGTTGAATGATAGAATGGGCAGGTATAAGCCTAATGGTGTATTGGATGGTATGGGGGATTGAAGTTAGGCTCAATAGTTCCGTTGAAACTCGACTGGTCTCAGGTTTGCACCTGGGCAATCCTCCGACCAACAGAGTTTCAACGAAACTAGGTTGGTTCCGTTGAAGAATATTTTGTTCATGTCTTTTAATAACCCGTGAACGATGGTTTAGGTTACGTGGAGGCTACGTTAATTGTAAACGACGCGAAGGCAGTACAGGTTACGACAATATGATACAGTATCAGAATCGAAGACTTGCATAACTATTTACCCTCCAACCTTTCAGACCCGATCCACACAAAACCTGTGCAGTGAAAGCAAAGATTATTGATCGAGTATCAGGATTGGGGTCAGTGTGGAGTCTCAGTATTAATAGAATGGACGAGAAATATACACTGGGATTGTAGGGCGGTGCTATGTGGTTCAGATTGCACTAAGTTTATATAAAATGAAAGAAACTTATCACCCAAAAGTTTCTTTCACCTTATATAAGGTTAGTGAATTCTGGTCCGTATAGTGCCCCACCCACTATCTCTGGACACTTCGACTAGTGTCCAATCCCTGTACATGTTAATTCCCTCCTCTATATACCCTGCCCAGTAAGCACATACGATTATATTGAAACTGACATCATCTGAGCACAATCCCTATGGTTTTCTCTGACAGACACTGGCGCTTTAGGCTATCTTGAACTTGCTAACTAATGAATTGTTTACGATAATTTCTTTCTGGGAAGGTCTAGTCCTAACTAGGACCCTCTGGTCGTTGTCTCATTCTCATACGCCCCGGAAGGAAAGTGGGAGGAGGGGGAAAAGACCGAGGGTCCTACATAGGCTGGGGGGGGGGGGACGAAACCCCACAACGACCTTCCAAATATCATGATTGCCCCCCCCCCCCCCAATAGCTAGCCGTCACCCCCCTCCCCCAATTATAGATTGCTGGCTACGCCCCTGATAGATATATAATCCATGTCCCATATTTTCGAAATGGGGGGAGGGGGGGGGGGGGCTAGATCGACATAACGCTGGCATATCTCAAAGGCTTGAACTATGGAATTGGGCGTATTCCCTCCCACAGTTGTGGGGCAGGGCCCGTTCCCGGATATTTTTTTCCTTCAAATTCTGAAGCTCTGAGATCGATTCTGGTGCCTCCCGAGGAAACGTTAAAAACAGTTAGTTACGGTTTGCATTTGCACCCCCCCCCCGACCCACCACTGGGATCTCGCACGTATGGATTGATGGAGTGAGCATAAGGGGTCCAGTCTTAATGGCTCCTGTGGGTATCATTGGGGTAGGACATACAGGAATTTATAACTAGTATCCACTGATGTATGCATGGTTTTAATATTTATTATCACCTCGGAATGTGGTAGGCGAAACGCTAACAGAAAATAAATTATAAACTCCCGTTTAAAAAAAAATAGCTTGAACACAACCTTTTGCTGGTAAAAAGGACGGTAAGTGTATAAAAACTACGTTTTAAAAGCTTAATGTACTTAAAAACTACGTTTTAAAGTACTAAATGTACCTCTGAATGTGTGAAGTGACAATTTAATGAAGCGGACGCAATATACGTGCACCTCAGCGAATTCGTTGATTTCCTTGCACAAAATAGCATGTCGATCAGTGTCGATAGCGAAACGATCTATTTTCTCTTGAAAATAGTCTACAATAAAACAAACAATACTTAATTTTTGTTATATATATTTATTGCGTACGCTTCATTAAATTGTCACTTTTCACACATTCAGAGATACATTTAGTACTTTTTTTATACACTTACCGTCCTTTTTACCGGATACCGTCCCTTTTACCGGCAAAAAGTATGTCCCAAATAATCGATGTTAAACACCGAAACGATCCTGAAGTAAAACAAAAATTTACCATCGAACACTGGAAGTCCTGGACCCAGAAGCAGGAAATGATATAGATAATAAGTGAAGGAACATCAAGAAAGCGTACTTCGACACAAGCGAGAAGACCATCGGATTTCAACGAAGAATGGCTGACAGACTAAGACACTTTGTAAGTAACTGAAGAAAAGGCGAAGTAAAAGGGAAGGTCCTGGGAAGTAAATTACCCAGACTGAGAGAACAAGCTCAGAGAGATTACAGTGAGAAGGACAAAGAAGTCAAAATACGGCTAAATACAGACTACAAGATTACCAAGGAACTAAGAAGACAGACTAGCAGCCACCTCCAATAAAAGATTAAATGGAAAGATCATTGCCAGAGAGCACGAACAAGCAGCGCGTGGGTAGAGCATTTCACATCAGTATTGGGCAGACCAGAACCGACGATCTCATTCGAAGGAGCCCCCCCGCCCCCCCGCCCCCCCCCCCCCCCAATGACGACTTGGGTATCTGCACTGATCCACAATCAAAAAAAAAAAGAAGTAAGAGCCATAGAATCCACGAAGATAGGAAAAGCAGCAGGTACTGGTGGCATTCGAACGGAACTACTGAAGGCAGACATTGGAACAGCTACAAATGCACGACATGACCTCTTTTGAAACATCGGAGAGAAGACTAACATCCCCGGTGACTATTCCAAATCCTTATTGTACTGCCAAAGAAGGATGATCTACGCAAATGTGACAACCGAAGAGGCACAACACTTCTCTCAACTCCCAACAAAGTGTTCTGTAGAGTACTTCTAAATATAATCAACACCTCATTTGACAAGATCATAAGAACAGAAAAAGCTGGAATCAGAAAGGGAAAAGGATGTAGCGATCAGGTCTTCACATCGAAGAAAGAACACCATTGAGCAGTATATTGAATGGAAGGAACCCATATGGTTTTACAGCACTAAGTATTTTCCCACGTTCAAGAGAAAAAAATATATATTCGCATCACTTTAATTTTGGCATTCAAATATCTTTGTCAAGTATAGCCCTTCAGACAATATTTTCTGACCGGAAAACAAGGGGTCATGCAGCAAATAAGAGAGAAAAACTTTCAGGCAGGGAAGTACCGGTCACATGCATATATTTTTCGGGGAATTCCCAGCAAAAACACCCCAACAGTCAATTGTATTTTTAGGCCCCAAAAGTCCTCAACAATAACTTTGTGTATCTGGAATATTCAATAATAATGCAATATGTAGTAGAATGCTTCAAATATTTATTGAAACAATATATTTTCCAAAGGCTGCTTAGTTTTGGAGATTGCATCATTTCCGGGGACAACTTTTCAAGGCTGGTAACTCTAATTCAAATATTTACTGCAGTGATACCTTTTACATAAACGTTATAGATCGTATGGAATACCGAATAAAATATTGACCACCATAAAAATGCTTTTACAGAGACTTCGAATGTGCAGTGCTCTTATCGATTGGTTTGCAGTCAAATCTGGTGTAAGACAGAGTTGTATCATCTCGCCGTTCTTCTTCCTAGCAATCATAGACTCGGTGATGAGAAAAACCACCAGTGACCAGAAAAAGGCATCACATGGCCCATGATGATATAGCTCTGTTATCATCTGGAATATGTCATATGCAGGAGAAGACCAGATGGCCCAGCCACTACGCAAACCAAACAGGACTTCAGATAAATGCGAAAAAGACTCAAGAAATGCAACTAAACACAACATCAAACACCAAACTGACTGTGGATAGCATGGATATTGAACAGGTGAAAAGTTATCCCTGTTTGGGATCTGTTGTCAGTACCGAGGACTCAACCAAGAAAGACGCCATGAACAGACTGGCCAAAACAAGATTAGCTTTTAAAAAGTTAAGACCAATCTGGAAGTCGAAGCAGTACAGCCGTAAAACAAAACTCCGAAACTTCAACAGCTACATCAAATCCATCTTGATGTATGGCAGCGAGTGCTGGGGAGTCAATAAAACAGACATGGGTGCACTGTCAAGTTTTCATCATGCTGCCTTCGTAGAATATGCAAAATATTTTGGCCACAAAGGATCTCTCAAAAAAGATAGGCTAGACTTGACTGAGTCCTCCTGTATCATCCAACAAATACAGCAGAGATGCTGGTGATAGGACATGTTCTAAGAATGCCCGGAACTAGCATCACCAGGGCAGCCCTCTGATGGACTCCAGTGGTAAAAAAAAAACAAGAGGTAGGTCAAAAACCACCTGGTGAAGAACCATAGAAGGAGAACAAAATGAGCTAGGAATGACCTGGAGAGAAGTAAAGATGAAGGCAAAAGACCATGTTGGGTGGGTGGAGAACTTTTGTGATGACCTTATGCTCTGAACGGAGCAGATTGAGAGGATAAGAAGTAAAATTCACACAATGAACATGCTAAAACCTAAAATTATTGAATAGTAAAATAATAGTCCATAAACAAGGGACTCCATGTCAATGTAATAGTTTAATAAAATCGCTCAACCGGTTCCAACGTTTCGGCCCCATGGCCTTCATCAGGGTGAAAATAACAAGAGATTTACATATCACACATTCACAATAATTAACTGTAGATAAATAATTGAGAGAGACGTTGGAATATACACTGATGACGCTGCGCTATACGTATGCGGCGAGCGTCACAGGGAAACATCCTACGGCATGCAATACACTGGAAGTCCAATAAAGGATGAATGAAATCATCCGTACCCCAATCCCCGCTGAAAGTTTAGACGACAGGGCGAGTATAATGAGGATAGTATACAAATTTATGAGAGATAATAATCAGTGGTATCCATTTACACACATCGAAGGCGCTATTAAATGGAACGAGGCGCTATTAAATTTGTATACTATAAGGATAGTATACAAATTTATAATGATCACTGCAGTATTCGAAGTAATGAGCCAAGCCCCCCCCCCCCCCCCATATTTCCGCCGGCATATAGACCCCTACATGCAATTCTACATTAATAAACCTTAAAAAATACCGATGCCATGACCACCGACCCTTCCATCCGAATCCAACGGCATCGACACCCATATGTTATCACCGGGACATGAAGGCACCTAGGGCTCCAGAAGATAAATCGAGAGAAACAACAGTATACATATGGTCGCCACGCCAGGAAAAAGGTAAACTAACCATACACACGGATGCAGATATAGACGGAGAATTACGTAAGGAGTGCCCTACTTACGTTCGCGCCCCCTCCACCTTCGCCCCCTCTTTCAGTACAACGTATACGCAAGGATGATGTATAAAATAGCGGCATGGCCCCTCATAACCCCGCACATGTCCCCACATGATTATAAAGGATACATGTGAAATAGTGAGCCACTGTAAATGGTGATAGGTTGGAGGCAGAGGAGGGCGCGGTATATGAATAAAAGAAAAACATTTACTACCCCTCCCCTTCCCCCACAGAAAGAAGGGGGGTCATTACAGGAGACAGGAGCCATAAATAATCACAGCCCACCTTCCGAACAATTGTTTCTCGCTTGCCCTAATGAGGGGTGAAGGTCTACGTATAATTCAATAGAACATAATAATCGAATATGGTTATAATTTCTATACCCAACAAAACAGGGGTTTAACAAAATTACATATATAGGAAGATTATTATAGACATAACTAACTAGAAAGAACCATGCAACCACGGACATCATTGGGACCGCCTCTGTCAGCCGGTTCCAATGATATTCATAATGGCATGGTTATATGAGGACATACGCAAATTATTCGAGGTCACCCCACTAAAGTACAAGTCAAATCCCTGGTTGTGTTATTCCGGTAAAATGAGTAATAGTGATTACTAATGCCAATAGGGTTAAGTACCACCCGGAAGGATAAGAGATGGAAGTTAAACAGGCGCCACCATTCGCACGCATAGTGAATACACGGGTACAATAAGCTAAATTTAGTGGTGGATGAGAATTATGGCCAAGAAAAGGAAATGGAACCGACATTAAAAATGAGAAGAGCACTGTCTGAAGGAGACTTTCTTCAGTTAAGTGAGGGGTCAGCGCGATACGGCAGATAAAAGGAAGCCAGTACCTCTTGCGTACATCCTTAAAGAGAATATAACTTACAGAATAATTAATACCGATTTAAATAGAAAAAATATTTTAAATCTAGCCCACAATAGGCTATCGTATACTATTACACCTTCCAACACTAACTCCAACAGGGCCTGGGCCTCCCTAACCGAACGAGTGCGATGCGCTCGCTCGGATAAGGGGCCCCAACCCCCGCTAAAGTCAATGCTGAAAGGTGCAACAACGACGCCTGCCGTTAGGGTTATAACAGAAAAATAAGTAAATGTCACCCAGGCGCAACTGGGCGTACATGGGGACGGCGCATGAGACGACTGGCTAAATTGGTAAACTATTTCTATTCCACTTAGTATTAAACCCAACGGAGTCTCTTGTGCAAAGTCTCCTAATCCACACGTCCTCCCGGATAAGTCGTTTGTGTTTATCATTTCCTACTATCTCTGCTACGCAAACACTTAGGTCACACAAATTGTGTCCATGGGAGTTGAAATGTACATGGCTGGGTTTATCCTTGTGCAACCGTATATCGCGTATATGTTCACTAATTCTCTCCGCTAGGGTTCTTTCTGTTTCTTCTACGTAAACGGCACATTCACACTTGTTACAGCACAGAATATACACCACATTGCGTGTTTTACAATTGACATCTTGTCTTACAGTAAATTGGGATGACTTACATGTATTGTTCACTTTATCGAATGATATCTTCCCACAAGTGACACAGTTCTTTTTGCAGAGTTGGGGAGGTGGTGTGATGGTCTGTGCTGTTTTCTTATGAACAAGTATATCTGCAAGGTTTCTATTCCTCCTATGAGAGATTAATGGAGGAGATGGGAAAATTTTCTTCATTTTTTCTGAATCGTGTAACACATGCATATATTTTTTAGTAATATTACTAATGTCAGGTAAATGTTTTGAGTATAACCAGTGGCACACGAACATTTCGCTTTTTGTCTTGACCTTTTCTATGTTTCAAAAGAGTGTCTCGATCCAATGCGTCGACCTTCCGGAGCTGCCTTTCAATAAGCGTCCCACTGTAACCCCTTCTTCTTAACTGAATTTTGAGGTCTTTTCGGTGTCGGACATAATCGTCGTATTTTTCACATATTCTCTTTATTCTTATGCCTAAACTGTATATAATAGATCTTTTAGTGTGAGTTGGGTGGTCGGATTTGTAATTGAGATAAAGCCTTTTATCCGTTGGCTTGATATACAAATCCGTGCAGACATGTCCATTCTCTAATTTAACGTATGTGTCTAAAAACTCAATTTTCTGTTTGCTGTATCTCAATTCTACCTTGATGTTGGGATGTATGCTGTTAGCGAAGTTTGAAAAATTCCTCAGTTCTTCTATGCCATGAGTCCAAATTCCAAATCCGTCGTCAATGTATCTTTTATAGAACGTAGGTTTTAGGTGGAAATTTAATAGCGCCTCGTCCCATTTTCTCATATAAGTACATGCAAAGTTCTTCCCTAGTCTTGATCCAATAGCTACTCCATCCTTTTGTATATAATGTTTATTGCCAAAGTCGAAGTTGTTGTTGTCTAGCACAATTTTGATCATATCCAATACATATTTAGTGGGGATTAATGCCGACGTCCGTTTTTCAAGAGCTTCATGACACGCTTCAAGGCCCTGTTGGAGTTAGTGTTGGAAGGTGTAATAGTATACGATAGCCTATTGTGGGCTAGATTTAAAATATTTTTTCTATTTAAATCGGTATTAATTATTCTGTAAGTTATATTCTCTTTAAGGATGTACGCAAGAGGTACTGGCTTCCTTTTATCTGCCGTATCGCGCTGACCCCTCACTTAACTGAAGAAAGTCTCCTTCAGACAGTGCTCTTCTCATTTTTAATGTCGGTTCCATTTCCTTTTCTTGGCCATAATTCTCATCCACCACTAAATTTAGCTTATTGTACCCGTGTATTCACTATGCGTGCGAATGGTGGCGCCTGTTTAACTTCCATCTCTTATCCTTCCGGGTGGTACTTAACCCTATTGGCATTAGTAATCACTATTACTCATTTTACCGGAATAACACAACCAGGGATTTGACTTGTACTTTAGTGGGGTGACCTCGAATAATTTGCGTATGTCCTCATATAACCATGCCATTATGAATATCATTGGAACCGGCTGACAGAGGCGGTCCCAATGATGTCCGTGGTTGCATGGTTCTTTCTAGTTTTGTTGGGTATAGAAATTATAACCATATTCGATTATTATGTTCTATTGAATTATACGTAGACCTTCACCCCTCATTAGAGCAAGCGAGAAACAATTGTTCGGAAGGTGGGCTGTGATTATTTATGGCTCCTGTCTCCTGTAATGACACCCCTTCTTTCTGTGGGGGGGGGGGGGGGGGGGGGTAGTAAATGGTTTTCTTTTATTCATATACCGCGCCCTCCTCTACCTCCAACCTATCACCATTTACAGTGGCTCACTATTTCATATGTATCCTTTATAATCATGTGGGGACATGTGCGGGGTTATGAGGGGCCATGCCGCTATTTTATACATCATCCTTGCGTATACGTTGTACTGAAAGAGGGGGTGAAGGTGGAGGGGGCGCGAACGTAAGTATGGCACTCCTTACGTAATTCTCCGTCTATATCTGCATACCTGTGTATGGTTAGTTTACCTTTTTCCTGGCGTGGCGACCATATGTATACTGTTGTTTCTCTCGATTTATCTTCTGGAGCCCTAGGTGCCTTTATGTCCCGGTGATAACATATGGGTGTCGATGCCGTTGGATTCGGATGGAAGGGTCGGTGGTAATGGCATCGGTATTTTTTAAGGTTTTATCAATGTAGAATTGCATATAGGGGTCTATATGCCGGCGGAAATATGGGGGGGGGGGGGGGGGCTTGGCTCATTACTTCGAATACTGCAGTGATCATTATAAATTTGTATACTATCCTTATAGTATACAAATTTAATAGCGCCTCGTTCCATTTAATAGCGCCTTCGATGTGTGTAAATGGATACCACTGATTATTATCTCTCATAAATTTGTATACTATCCTCATTATACTCGCCCTGTCGTCTAAACTTTTAGCGGGGATTGGGGTACGGATGATTTCATTCATCCTTTATTGGACTTCCGGTGTATTGCATGCCGTAGGATGTTTCCCTGTGACGCTCGCCGCATAGGCCTACGTATAGCGCAGCGTCATCAGTGTATATTCCAACGTCTCTCTCAATTATTTATCTACAGTTAATTATTGTGAATGTATGTTATGTAAATCTCTTGTTATTTTCACCCTGATGAAGGCCATGGGGCCGAAACTTTGGAACCGGTTGAGCGATTTTATTAACCTAAAATTATTGATTGATAGTACAATTTTTCCAATTCTTTGCAGCAAAATTACAAAAAAAAGATTTTATGTTCCACCTTGGACTCGTCCACTCACACAATCCTGACAACAGCACACAATTCCTCTTGCAAAATACTTACTCAATTACACTGGCCAAGTCGTTTGGTTTATTCCTTGGTAGAGTGGCCCACATTCCGACATTTGATAATGGCTAATGCACTTACATTTGATGAGATACAGAGCAGCAGCTCATTTGACTTTATTTCTCAATTTAACGATGTAATTACTGATAATGACGCTGCTGAATTGAACTCTCCCTTCAGAATGGAAGAAAGTAGTTGTGAATACTACACACCAGAGCGTTTTAATAATGAGATATCAAAAAAGCCCAACTCACTCATGCTCTTCAACCTGAACTGTCGAAGCCTTAATGACAACTGGGAGCCCCTTAACAACCTGATATGAGCCTTCAACATGAGGCAAATTTTGTAGACATTATAGGTTTAACAGAAACATTCAACGTGAACGAAAACATTACCTTCTCACTAGAAGGCTACCATACCTTGATTACTCGACATTGACCTAGTAACAACGACGGTAGGGGAGGTGTAGGACTTTATATTAAAGATACCATCCCTTTTAAAATTCGCGAAGACCTTTCAGTGTTTATCCCACATGTATTTGAATCCCTTTGTGTGGAAATTTCGACGAAAGACAAAAATATTGTCGGAATTCTTTATAGACCAAATATAGTCCCTAAAGCGGACCTTATTTATTTCTGTAAAAATTGACGAATTTAGTAAACATCTTAGATGACTCAAAAAAGATGTTTACCTTATGGGTGATTTTAATATTGATTTACTTTGTTTTTGTTGACATAACAAAACCAATTTATTTATCGATACTATGTTTAGTGCAGGTTTTATGCCATTTATTACAAGACCAACTAGAATTACAGACCATTCAGCCACCATCATAATCGATAACATTTTCAGTAACAGAATTAATCCCTATACATCCGGAATAATTATTACAGATGTAAGTGACCATTTTGCAACATTTTATGTTGATGAATCATCCAAAAGGCACACCCATCCCATAAAAACTTATAAAACATCTTTTTAAACAGAATGTAAACCAGTTTAGGTCTCGATCTTTTATCAAACAGTGACTTCACAAATGCAATGAAGCACCCTGTCCCAACGAAGCCTTCAGTATTCTTGTTGAGACAATTCATGTAGCTTTTGACCAAGCTTTTCCAGAACAACTCGTAAGAGTTCCCCATAAGTTTGTAAAACGGGAACCATGGATGACTTCAGGCCTTTTGCAGTCGTCATTGGAAAAAACAAAACTGTACGTCAAAAATTAAAATCCCCAACCACACAAAATAAAATAAGATACAAAACGTATTGCACCATTTTTAATAGATTGAAAAGGGCTCGCAAATCTGATTATTACAAGACTATACATGTACATTACGAAAATAAATACAATGTGAAAAAAACTTGGGAAATCTTGAAGAAAGCAATTAACAAATGTAATTCTACCTTTACGTACCCGTCCACATTTGTCGCTGGCAATATGGAAATATCAGACCCTAAAGAGATAGCTCACAAATTTAACTCCTTCTTTGTTAACACTGGTTCAAACTTAAGCGAGTCAGTACCAACCTCCTCTCGTCGTTTCACCGATTACGCTCAGGGAAATAACCTTGAGTCATTTTTTATTTTGCCAACTACTCCGCAAGAAGTAATACAATGTACAAAGAAACTGAAATCCAAAACAAGTAGAGACCTTGACAATATGTCCTCAAAAATGGTAAAGGAGATAATATATGAGATAGCCGACCCTTCAACGCACGTAATTATACCCCCCCCCCCCCGCAAACAAAGTTTGGGGGCGGGGGGGGGGGGGGTATATAGGAATCACCCTGGCCGTCCGTCTGTCCATCCATCATAAGCGCAACTCCTCCTAAACCGTTTGAATAATTTTCATGAAACATTACACAATGGAAGAACTCCATATGGGGATGTGCATGAAGCAATATAATTCCGTTCTGACATTTCCAAGGGGAGATAATCTGTCCGTCTGACCATCCTTGTAAGCGCAACTCCTCCTAAACCCTTTGAACAATTTTCATGAAACTTTACACAATGGAAGAAGTCCATATGAAGATGTGCATGAAGCAATATAATTCCGTTCTGACATTTCCAAGGGGAGATAATCTAACTTATACCGTCTGTCCATCCTTGTAAGCGCAACTCCTCCTAAACCGTTTGAAGAATTTTCATGAAACTTTACACAATGGAAGAACTCCATATGAAGATGTGCATGAAGCAATATAATTCCGTTCTGACATTTCCAAGGGGAGATAATCTAACTTATACCGTCTGTCCATCCATATGAAGATGTGCATGAAGCAATATAATTCCGTTCTGACATTTCCAAGGGGAGATAATCTAACTTATACCGTCTGTCCATCCTTGTAAGCGCAACTCCTCCTAAACCGTTTGAAGAATTTTCATGAAACTTTACACAATGGAAGAACTCCATATGAAGATGTGCATGAAGCAATATAATTCCGTTCTGACATTTCCAAGGGGAGATAATCTAACTTATACCGTCTGCCCATCCATATGAAGATGTGCATGAAGCAATATAATTCCGTTCTGATATTTCCAAGGGGAGATAATCTAACTTATACCGTCTGTCCATCCTTGTAAGCGCAACTCCTCCTAAATCGTTTGAAGAATTTTCATGAAACTTTACACAATGGAAGAACTCCATATGAAGATGTGCATGAAGCAATATAATTCCGTTCTGACATTTCCAAGGGGAGATAATCTAACTTATACCGTCTGTCCATCCATATGAAGATGTGCATGAAGCAATATAATTCCGTTCTGACATTTCCAAGGGGAGATAATCTAACTTATACCGTCTAACCATCCTTGTAAGCGCAACTCCTCCTAAACTGTTTGAAGAATTTTCATGAAACTTTACACAATGGAAGAACTCCATATGAAGATGTGCATGAAGCAATATAATTCCGTTCTGATATTTCCAAGGGGAGATAATCTAACTTATACCGTCTGTCCATCCTTGTAAGCGCAACTCCTCCTAAACCATTTGAAGAATTTTCATGAAACTTTACACAATGGAAGAACTCCATATGAAGATGTGCATGAAGCAATATAATTCCGTTCTGACATTTCCAAGGGGAGATAATCTAACTTATACATTTCAGGCGTGGGGGGGGGGGGGGGAGTATCACTTTGTGATTTTGCTCACAGTACCTCCAGTTAATTTTTCTGTCGCAACCGGTATTGTCCCCAGCAAAATGAAAATTGCAAAAGTAATTCCCGTCTTTAAACCTGGCGTTCAACGACTATTTAACAATTATAGGCCCATTAGCATCCTACCAACCTTCTCTAAAGTATTAGAAAAATTAATGTACTCTAGGTTAATATCTTTCTTATATTAATATATATCTTATTAAAGATAATAAGATAATTCATCAATATCAATTTGGCTTTAGAAAGGCACACTCAACAATACATCCGGTACTGCATCTCATAAACAATGTTGCTGAAATGAACGATAAGCCAACAAAGGACTGTACTTTAGCTCTATTTCTCGATTTCTATAAAGCATTCGATACTATAAATCACTCAATCTTAGTAAAAAAAAAAGCTAGAACTCGTTGGAATACGGAGCCATGCAAACGCCTGGTTCGAGAATTATTTGACACACAGATCCCAGTTGGTGTCCCTCCCAAAGGCCAGTTCCGACTTCCAGGTCATACCAACTGGTGTCCCTCAGGGATCTATTCTTGGTATTAACGATATTGAAAATTTTATCATACGCAGACGATACTACTTACTGCCTATACATCTGGTAATAATATAGATAATATTACAGAATTAGTTAACAACGAACTCAATGACATATACTATTGGTGTACAGCTAATAAACTTGTCCTAAATGACAGTAAAACAAAATTTATTATTTTTCACCCTCAGAGTGATATGTATTCCATTGAAAGCGGCAGAATTGTGCTTAACAATTCAACGATCTCACTCGTTGCAAATAATCAAGAGGAAAAATCTGTAAAAACGTAGATGAAAATTTGAATTTCCGAAGAATATTTCAGAAGTCTGTTCTAAATTTCCAGAGCAATTTATGCCATAAACAAGAGGATTCCACTGAAAAATTGCCTAAAAACATTATACTACTCTTTGATCCAGAGTCACATGCTGTATGGTATCCATATCTGGGGTCACTCGCCATCAACTCGAAAGATTACAAAATTACAAAAGAAATCCATCCGAATTTTTTATTAATAAAAAATACAATTATAAACAAGAAGATTCAGTAAACATGAGTTTATTGCCAGTTGAGAATCAGTAGAGCAAGTAAATATATACACAAGGATGGTTATTTGACATGAAATTACATGCAGACTACACACAAAAGACAAAAATAAGTAGACTCTTTAAGCCTTGAAAATACACATGCAAAATAAATAGACAGACCACAAATGACATGCCCTAATAGCTTCATAAGAGTTGGGAAGGCTATTACTTAGCGAGAATAGCTAGCATAAAGGCAAACAAGAAGTCCACCTACCATAGTCACGCACAAGATCTCTATAAGGTCTTCTGCAAGAATATGGTAGAGTGAATACCAGAAATTTTTTACATATAAATCTTGAAGATATTTCAATAAATTACTTACTAAGAAAGGAGTGTGTGTTTCGAAAATTCAATATAGCTAATCCACATCAGTGAAAAATCCAAATGAGGGAGATCAAGATTTGGCGCAAAAGCCACCACAAAATGAAAGCTAGAAAAAGGGGAAGGGAGGGTGGGAAAATTTGTTTCTTAAATCGACTTTACTGCTCAACGAATTCTCAAACAATGACAGATATTTGAAATTACCTCTTAAGTTGAATCAAGTTAGCTCCCTTGGAACACAATATCACTAGGGGAAGCAACAGGAAAAACACACTAAACTGACGTAGCTGTATAGTGCGGCCCAGCCAATCTAAGCTTATTTATAATTAAAATATTTGATGCAAGCAACAAATATATCAAATTATAAACAAGAAGATTCAGTAAACATGAGTTTATTGCCAGTTGAGAATCAGTAGAGCAAGTAAATATATATACAAGGATGGTTATTTGACATGAAATTACATGCAGACTACACACAAAAGACAAAAATAAGTAGACTCTTTAAGCCTTGAAAATACACATGCAAAATAAATAGACAGACCACAAATGACATGCCCTAATAGCTTCATAAGAGTTGGGAAGGCTATTACTTAGCGAGAATAGCTAGCATAAAGGCAAACAAGAAGTCCACCTACCATAGTCACGCACAAGATCTCTATAAGGTCTTCTGCAAGAATATGGTAGAGTGAATACCAGAAATTTTTTACATATAAATCTTGAAGATATTTCAATAAATTACTTACTAAGAAAGGAGTGTGTGTTTCGAAAATTCAATATAGCTAATCCACATCAGTGAAAAATCCAAATGAGGGAGATCAAGATTTGGCGCAAAAGCCACCAAGCCACAGGCCGCCAAACAAAGGAAACAGACAACAAAAGTAGACGTCACATAAGTAACACAATCCATACCTTCTCAGATCCATCATACAGAGAATGAGAGTGAGGTGCATTCTCAGGCCTCAAAACATCATGCTGCAACCCGAGGAGCCAGTGGTCCCCGAAGATGCGAACTGTATGTGCAGAGCTGAAAAACATGAAAATAGTTACCATGAAACTGACACATAATTATAATTGCTTAAATTTTCGGATAATTTTGGCATGTTTTAAAACAATCTGTTAACTACTTGAATAAAGAAGTGTCTTAATCGCCTAGTACCTTCTGAATTGAGGTGCAAACCGTCTTTTTCTGCAAATAAATCCCTTTTTATGGAACCCCCAGAAACAAAGGGTTTATAAGACTTAACAAGGATTAAATTCCTCATTCTACATAACTTGTTGAGCCTAGAATTGACTTCTAGAACTTTACTACCCAATTTTAAGTGGTCTTTAGGTCTGGGAATAATTGAAGAGAAAATTATTTTTACATGAGGAGAAACACTTTGTGTGACTGTAACTAAATTATTAAAACTAGCAATAATGGAATCGACAGTTTTTCTTTCAATATCATTGGTTCCTAAATGAAAAATAACGTGGGAAAATTCAGAGAAATTTATTTGACAATCACTTATTAAAAATGTCATTCTGGAAACTGTAAATCCTGGGTAGGACCGAACTTGTAGGTCAAAAATGTCTCTGACATATTTGCAGATGGAATCACTAAGGAGTAAAACTTTACGCTTCTGCTTTGCTGAAAATAGACGATGAAAGGAATTAACTAGATGAAATGATCATGTCTCTCATTTTAGACATTACAATAAGTTTGTCTCTCATTGTAAAATGTAGATAGGCCTTATAGGCATCACTAGCCCAGTCCCCCGTCAACTGAATAAGTTCAGGAGGAACCTGAGACTGAAAGGCCCATGAAGCCCCACCCCTACGAAAACTATGAGAAGAATATAAAGATGGATCTCTACCTGTTTGAGCCAATAACTGTTTAAGAAATTCTTGTAACTGTCTATACGTTAAAGGAATACTGACACCTTTACGTTTGACCATGAAGGCAGGATCTGAATTTGAACCTGGAATCATATTAACCATTGTTTTAAAAGCCGCAACAGGGCATAAAGGAGAATTGGGAATAGAAATTAAGGGCAATTTTAAAATTCTTTGACCATATTGCAGCGTTTTGGTCCATTTAATCACGACTAACAAGGTATTCTCTTCAATCAGAACATCGCCCCTTGTCAGTTGCTTGGTGGAATCAAAGTTTGACGCTGAAAGAGGTACAAGGTTTGATTTTCTAACCATAAGAAAAAAGGCTAAGAGGAACAAACACCAAAAAGAAACATGCATTGGATTATTAAAGTGAACAAACGGGTGTATTTCAAGAAGAATCTTAGGAGTAATTGGAAGGGCTTGACGAGGACAATGCTGCTTTTGTCTAGCTAAACCTTTAAGAATTAACTTGAGTTCAAACGAGTCAAAAATAGCACAGTCCAGATCCAAAAATTTATACATCAACTTAATTCCACTAAGATAACATCTCAAAGAATGAGGAGATTTTAAAGTCCTACTAAGAAATTGTAAATACAGTTAAAGAGTTTCTGTAGTAGTTGGAATATCTGGTAGGTTAAAATATTCACAAAACAATAAAAAGGAAGTCCATTGCAATTTGATATTTTTAAAAGTCCCTGAAGCATATGCCGATGCAATAGCCTGATGAGCTTCTCTTTTCAAAACATTCAGTTGTGAACCTGAAACAAAATTTACCACTCACAATCAAATAAGAAAAAATGATCAGGCACAACAACTTCTAACATTCCCTGATTGATTGTTGTCTGGAAAAACTTATTCTGAATATGTACACCTTCATTCCACCTCGAAAGTAGGTCTGGGAGTCGGTTATAACAACCTTCAATAAATTCTGCTTTGATTTCAAATTCATATAAAGCTGCAAGAAAAACTACTTCCCTCAGACATGATTGCAAGAACTCATTTTTGGTAGAACCTCTGTTGAGAACAGCCACAGTGGTGAAATTATCACACTGAACTAAAACTCTTTTACCTGTCAGTTTACATGCCCATAATTTTAGGCAAACTAAGAGAGACAAGAATTCCAGTTCGTTAATATGCAAACATTGACTAACCACATTCTCTGGAAAGCAAGCATGGAAAAATTCCTTATCACAGACTCCCCCACAACCCATGAGGCATGCATCAGAAGCTAAAACTTTATCAGGTTGAGACCAATCATCCATAATCATCATGGAAACGCCATTATATAAAGGAAGAAATTTGATCCACCATAACAGATCTTTGTGCACGTAACACGGGACTTTTTGCACTAAAAACTGATTATTATTAAAAGATCTTAGCCATTTTAATAACCGAGAAATAAAAATTCGGCCTGGTCTGATGCAAGCACAAACAAAATTTAGCTTTCCGATTAATGACTGTAGCTCCTTCAATTTGGCTTTTGACACCCCTAGCCACTTTGAGATTAACTGCAAAAGTTCCAGCACCCTCTCTTGTGTGACTTTCAAGGTTAGTGTCTCTGTATTGAACAGAACACCTAAGAAAATCATTTCTGTTGAAGGCGCGGAGAGTTTTTCTTCAGCTTCCACTAAACCACAAAAAGATAAAAGTTGACCAAAGGAATGAAATACATCAGAGCTGGTCTCTGGAGCTTCAGCACCCGCTAGATCATCTAAGTAATTGATTATGTCTATATTAAACTTTTTGGCTATAAAAACTACAGAATTTGTCACTCTTTGAAAAATTGAAGCTGCTGATTTGAGACCCATTGTTAACACACAGTCAAAATAAATCTTATTTTTCCACATATATCCCAACAAGTGAATATCCCCTGGGTCCAATGGAATTTGACGATAGGCTCGTTTAAGGTCTCTCTTAAATAAATGACAGCCCCTGCCCTTTTTCTTAACCAGCTCCACCAAATCATCAACTTTTGGATATTTTAATTTTAAACTGTCACCCAAGTAAAATTCTGAAGAAATCCCCTCATTAACTGAAGCCCCATTCGGGAAGCTCAAATCCACAATTACCCTTCGATCATTTGAATCTTTTTTGGGAACAGTATTGATGGGGCTCAACTTGAAAGGAGATTGGAATGGATTATGAGAAAAGGGTCCAATAGCTGACATTGAGCCCAATTCTTTGTGAATATACAAATCAACTTCCTGCTCAAAATCAGTTGCACCTTTATGATTTTTTATGTGAATATTGGATTCTGGAACAGTACCATTAAAGCCAATCGGAAAACCAAATTCTAAAAATTCACAAATTGAAAAATCAATAAAATCAAATAAAAATTCACGAAAGAAATTAATATTCAAATGAGAATAAACAGGTATTCTACAGTTTCTAGAATTTGGTTCACCTGATTTATATACTCTATCATGATCTTCTATAAGCTTAGCTTGATAAAAAGAAACATCAAAATTCTGATTATGTGTATAATAAGAAGGGCAAACATTGACCCCTTTCTCAAATAAAACAGAAGATTCATTCTGTGCACATGAAGCTAACTTAGTTGCTGCATCCTCCCCGCACATAATCTGAGGCCGATGATTTAACAAGTTAGATTCTGAACAATTATTTACTGAGAATATATGATCAACAGAACCATCATCCACACAATTATCAGAATCTTCACAAGGGGCTAATGATTTATTTTCAATGACACTAGAAAAATGGATTTCAGAATCAGACAAGCTGTGATTTGTAGCACAAGGCATTAAACAAGAATTTCTATTATTGTCCAATAAATAGGAAGGGTAAAAGATGTCAGCTAAGGGATTTAATTCTGTGCTTCTTACAATAGGGCCTAGTCATTTCTGGAAGGGACAAGCTGAGGAGCATTCAGGATGACTCAACTTTTCTTTGTTTTTGAGCCAACAAGAGGCACAAATATGCTCAACTATTTTTGTCACGCCCTTGATAGAAGCCTTGTGAGGAGCTTTCAACTGACATTTATTCCTCTGAAAATTTGAACAAAACCAAACAGACTCGGAAGTAGTAGGTTTGTCCGAATTCAAAGAAGACTTAAATGTTTGTTGAGTTTTCGGTCTAACAAATTTGGCCAAAATCGGAATTTCGATCACACTCGAATCGTCAGCCCAAGAGTTTATACCCAATTCGATTCTTCTCAGCCAATCAGCATAAAAATTTAGCAAGGCTCTCCAGTCATAAATTACATAATAGTATGATATTTTCTTCAACAAATTTAGTCTACCCTTTCTTTCTATTTCTGAAATATTTTGCCTCGAAATAGTCTCTAGCTCTCCAGACATAAACTGCTGGAAAGTGAGGTCTTTAAATTGGATTGATGAGTTAACATATTCGTATTGTAAACTAGAGTGGGGAAAAATTTGAGGCGAAATTACCTCTTCACATGCTTCGCGTTTAATGCCAGATTTCTTTTTTCTAGAACCGGATCTTTTAGAGGGACGAGTATGGTAATTTTCGACTTCAGTTTCTTTCTCAGAATCGGACTCCGAAGAAAGAGAAAATGAAGGCAGTCGCATTTTCTGTTTCCTCTGGGTTCTAACTCTATCTTGTTTATTCTTTGAATCTGACTCATCAAAAGAACGTGGGGAATCAACATCACTGGGGGCAGCATCAATCAATCCCAATTTAGACATTTTCTTGTTTACATTAGACGATAAGGATTCAATTTGCCTAAGATCGTTCATGTTTAAAGATTTTGCTTCCTTCTGGTCAAGAATAAAAACTTCTTCCCTCCCACTAAAATGTTTTTTAGTTTTGGGTGCGACAACTTTGGATTTCAAGGTACCTTTCAAGTTCTCAATTTCACTTGATGTTTTTGCTATCTCTTGTCGAAGTCTTTGTTTTCGAAGGTTTTTCTCTTCAGCCGACTTCTGTTTTTGCAACGATGCTAATTCGGATTCCAAAGCACGTATCTCATCATCTGAGGTGTCGCCGTCTGGATTTTGGCCGCTTACGAACTCATCTCCTCGAGTAACTTTTTCTTTATCTGAAGCCTTCATATCACCAATATCAACAACTGAAGGATTAATGTCACTCGGGTCCCACTGTAAATCATTTTCACTAGATAGATTATCAGCTTCTTGTATGTTACCTTCGTGCAATAGTTTATAATTTATTTTTGCAATATCTCTCTGGGGCCTTGAGCTTGACGAGGAAACACCAGTTGCCATGGCGTCCAAGGTAAACAAACATATGTCAACAATACTTCAAATTCTGTGACAAGAAGTTTAGATCAAACTTTCAACAATTTAGTCATACAAAACGAGTGACGAAACCATAATCAAATGTGCAGCATCAACGTGAAACAATCAAAGGGTTACAATCAAAAATTTGTTTCTTAAATCGACTTTACTGCTCAACGAATTCTCAAACAATGACAGATATTTGAAATTACCTCTTAAGTTGAATCAAGTTAGCTCCCTTGGAACACAATATCACTAGGGGAAGCAACAGGAAAAACACACTAAACTGACGTAGCTGTATAGTGCGGCCCAGCCAATCTAAGCTTATTTATAATTAAAATATTTGATGCAAGCAACAAATATATCAAATGCTCATACCGACCCACTGTTTAGAGAACATGGTATTTTAAAATTTACAGACAAGTACAAACTCCAGATCTCTTTGTTTATGCACGACTGGTACAACAACATGCCTACCCCAAAGCTTTGTGGACAATTTTAGAATTTACCAAAACCCCTCAGGAACGGACACAAGACAGTCGGGTACATTAAATACATTAAAACCAAGAACCCAGTTCTCCGCAAACTTTCCAATTCATACTTTCCCTACAATGTGGAACTCAATAGAACCATCGATTCAAAAGTCTTCCAGATCATCATTCAAAAATTCTCTAACAGAGCAATTCTTGAATTCGTACTCTTTTCAAGTCAGGTGTAATAATCCAGTTTGCCCCGACTGTAGGTCCTAGCTCTGTAATCTCATCCTTATCTATTAATTACCCCTAAATTGTTTCATTTTCTAAAAACGATGGAAAATTATTTTATTTATATGAAAAGAACCATTTTAAAAATTAATCTACTCATTTTCAAGTTCATTAACATAGCCATTGTCAGGATTGTCTCACATTTTGCTTCTTTGTTTTTATTGGGAATGGCGGGAAGACAGCCCCAGTGGCTATGCCATCTCCCTGTAGTGCAACCTTGTATTTGAAATAATTGTATCTTGCTGTATTTAGTTTGTATTTGTATGCATGTTGTATTACAAAATAAAATCATTCATTCATTCAAAGCCAATATTTTCCGTGCTCAATTTTCAGATTCAGTCAAGTGCAAATAATATTTTATTCATATAAGTTTGTTTTATTACAACTTATCGAGAGTGCCAGTGGGCACTCTCCAATAAGTTGTTATAAATCAAATTTTGATTAACAAATTCAGACCACCCAAAATAATCTAGTCCTCAACCAGTTAAGTCATTAGCAACATCTATGGCTATATCATGAACACAACACATACATAAAGTCAAGTTTATCCAGAAAAACTGATATAATTTGGCTTCTGTTCAATGGAATGCATCACTGCAAATTGGACCAATCATATCACAAATGATAGCTTGGCATCATTTGTTTGAATTTTTCATTAAATCCTGTCATGGCTGCTTCATAGCAACCATGACTAGATTCCCCGGAAAAAAAATTTCAAGAAAATACTCCGCAGGTTAGGAGGTATATAACATCACTGGAGATAGTAGTTGGAAACCCTGTAGGAAAGCGAGTTGTAATGGAAATAGTGTGAAAAAGTGTTCAGATGATCAAAAGTCCGAATTCACAATTCTTGGATGGGATATTTGGAGACCACCAATAGTTCAGTCTGAAGTCAAAACTTGCAGTGCCGAGAGGAAATATTTGTAAAGATAGGGATCAAGAATGCAAGACATCAAGTGCTAGGGTAAGTGATATCTTGGGACATTTTCTATTGGAATTCCCGACATATTCTATAAGTGTGGTAGACTAAATGGAGAATTTGATGGTAATTATAAAATGAAAGTGTCAATGACACAGTAGCTTAACTTGACTGTTTGTTGTGTTTGATGAAAAAGATAATGTTCAATGTTTATGAAAAGATTATGAAATACAAGAATTGTGATAATTGAGAATATGTTAATTTCTGTTCCTGTATGCTATGTTTTCAATAAAAGTAATTGAGGTGTAGACTGTACTAAAGAATTGAGGGGTGGGTTAATATTCCAAAACGAATAATCCTATCAAGTTACAATGAAATCCCTTCATAAATACAGCCTGCAGACTGCGCTAAAGATTTTCAGGTGTTGTTCCATGTAGCCATCACATTTGACTGATCACAACCAAAAGGGAATGTCCTCATCTAGACATTATACTGAGTCATCCTACCAAGTTACAATGAAATCCCTTTAGAAATATGACCTGTCGTCTCAGCTAAAGATTTTTTAGCTTCGGGCCCCTGTATCGCGACCAAAATGGGACGTTCTCATCCAGACATTATATGGAGTCACCCTACCAAGTTACAATTAAATCCCTCCATAAATATGAACTATGGACTGTGCTAAAGGTTTTCAGATTTTGGGCTCGGGCAGCCATCACGGTAGACAGATCGCGACCAAATGGGGAAATTCTCATCTAGGCATCATACAGAGTCATCCTACCAAGTTACAATGAAATCCCTTCATAAATATGACCTGTAGTCTGTGCTAAATGATTTCAGGTTTTGAGCTCGGGTAGCCATCACGGTTGACAGATCGCGATCAAATGGGGAAGTTCTCATCTAGACATCATACGGAGTCATTCTACTAAGTTACAATGAAATCCCTCCATACTGAATATGACCTGTAGACTGTGGTAAAAATTCTTGGGTTTTGGGCTTGGGCAGCCGTCAAGGACGACAGATCATGACCAAAAGGGGACGTTCTCATCTGGACATTATACAGAGTCATTCAACCAAGTTACAATGATATCCCTTCATAAATACGACCTGTAGACTGTGCTAAATGTTTCGGGTTTTGGGCTCGGGCAGCCATCATGGTTGACTGATCACAGCTAAAAGGGGACGTTCTCATCTAGACATGGCCTCAAACCTGCATCTGAAATTTTGAGACGATAGGACAAGAACTACGGGGTGTAGTCTGTGCTAAAGGAAAATGTGGTGAACAGGCTCACAGACTAATATACTTCTGCACGCGTGATGGTAATAGCTTATCTTGACTTTGTCATGTTAAGCTAATGATGAAAATAATGGATTGAACTATTATCCTTATTAGGGACAAAGAAGGCTTTTGAGGAGGCACAAGTGAAAGTTTGTTTCTGAATGCAATTAAGTGTGAATGGGAAATATGATGTGGGAGGATTCAACAACTGGTATGACTGTTTGCTGCCCTTCTCTTTTGCAAATCGCAGGGAAGAATGGGCTGACAATATTTTATTACAAGACTGTCTGAACAATTAAATGAGGTGACAATAAAATTTCAAACTCTTTATAAGATCAACACAATTTAATATTAGATTCATGTACAAATAACAATCATTTTACAAATCTTGATCATTTCATTAATGAAACAAAATGAAATTCTATCACAGTCAAAATCGAAATTGGCACAACACTCTTTAAAAATTATAAAGGGTGTTTCCTTTCACTTTTTGGCAAAAGGTTGAGTCACAGTAACTTGGCTAGAAAATTCAACATTTGATTTTTCACCTGCAATGTTTTACTTTTTACATAACATGTCTAGAGGACGACACAAGCAATATTTTTCCCAATAGTCAAAATTTTTAATTTTTTGTTTTCAAAGAACCTTATAAACCTTAATGGGTACAAGCTTGATGAGTTTGTTTCAGTGATGAGACAATAGCTTCCGGGGTAATAAGTTCTATATTGGAAGCAAAAAATAAAAAAATAAGTAAATCACCATGTTAGTGTACAGTATTGGGTAGATTTAGCCCATACATGAACCCTTTACCTAACAAATCAGCCACAAATTAAGCAGTTGAAAAAAGATTGTTTTTCCAAAAATTTCAACAAATCCAAACCATGTGACCCCCCCTCATTGGAATGAGCTCATCAAGTTCATTCCAATGAGGGGTCACGTGACATGGTCTTGTTGAGAGTTTTTCAAAAAATTAAACATATATTTAAAATATTAAATTTTGATACCATGTGCACTGGGTAAATGATTAAGTAAAAGATGATAAGTCCTCAATGTATGTCTCAAACACACAAGACATTAATCATTATATTGCTGAGCATTTTTGAAAAATATTTTCCATCACTCTAGACATGGCTGCTAACTAGATTTGATGAAAAATTCCTAAAATTTTAACTCATGGAATCATTGGTGAAAACTAAGATGATCATGGATCAGATCCAGAACAATGTGCATACTGAAACTTAAAATTATTAAATTACTAAAATTATTCTATATAATCCCCATCTGCAGGAACACTAAACCATGCGGAAAATGAAAATCTGTTCTGCACATATGTGCAGAACGGAAATCGTTGACTGAATATTTTTTAAATAGAATCAAACTTTCACTTGAATATTCTATAAATTGTGCAACGCAATTACAATTAAATGCTAGCAAAAGCTAAAAGTCATCCCCTGAGTTTCACTGTGCCAGTAGGCACATAGAACACATTAGCACAGGTTCCCCTTGCAAATTTTGTTGGCAATAAAATGTGTTCTTTTTGTTGATGGTTGTCAAATGAATTGCTGAGTGTCCTTCTAATAATTGTTTTTATAGAGAGTAAGGCATGTAATAAAAACACGACACGCGGACATGAATGTGTTAATTGATATGGCACTTGTGTCATCGCTAAAGGATAAAACTCAAGGCCTGTGGCCACTCATTTTATCCTTCTGCACTGGCACTCATGCCATATTGATTAACCCAATCACATGAGCGTCGTTTTGTGTATTTATTAATTACTGGAACAATTTTCATGATTCTTTGTAGCAAAATTATAATAAAGATTTTATGTTCCACCTCAAAGGACTCAAATTATTTTCTTAGTGAACACATTTAATTACTGGCTCTATTCTGCAGCATGGTGGGATTGCATGTATATTTTGTCCAACTTCAGATGTCATAGTGGTTACCGAAGTGGACTTCACACCAAAAGGTCCACAGTTTGATCCTTGCCAGGGATAACTGCGTTGTGTCCTTGGGCAAGGAACTTAATCCTGAGAGGCTCAGTGGCACTGTGTACTAAGGAGTACTGCATGTCGATGGTGCACTTGTCTTCAACCAATGCTAACCGCACTTGTCTTCAACCAATGCTAACCCTACTTGTCTGGAGTTAATATGCTAGGGAGTCTAGCAGTTGTCACCATTGCTCTCTTGAGTACTCTGGCTCCCTCCACCCATAAAACTGTCTGACACGAGGTGACCCTAGCTGTCAAAGTGTTGTTAAATTCCAATAAATAAATTGTCCCAACTTTAAAACAAAAAAAATAGAACAAGAAATAAAATTGTTATAAAATCGTTATCAAATCGTTCACACTGCTGGAATAACATGCAGTGTGAAATGCCCTCAAGTTAATGTTCAAATGTTTTTTAAGTCATCAGCAGCATTTGTGGCTATATCATGACCACAGCACAAACTTAACATCAAGTTCAGCCAGTTCTTTATAATTATCCTGGCCACTTTGGAGAGCTCTCACCCCAAGCATTTGCTGCCAGGTCCCACTACATGAATACCAGTAAAACAGGACTTGTTTTCCATAGTAATTAAGTACTGCTCAACTTTCTGTGGTTCCCATAGTGAAACAGCCTTTTGCGGTTTAGAGGTTTGATCTTATGAGAGAATTCGACCAACTTCTTTCTGTGTCTTGACTGTTACAAGATGGCTACCGGTACCACCAATAATCCCCCAAAGTGCTATACTCTGGCTGTCAATTCTGACTCCCCAAAAAATGAAAGTGTCAGATTTTTTAAATTTATATCATGCTTGTCTTAACCCTCTGAGCACTGATGTCAAAATAACAAAATCTGAAGCTACCGACTTTCCTCACAATGAAAAGTGAAATTTAACCAATTCAATCTTGTTTGACAGAGCTCAATGCTTAAATTCCATTACATTACATGCATGGGAAAAAAATTGCTTATTGAAGTTTTGATATTTCAACATTTATTTATTTATTGGAGTTTAAGATCACATATTTGTGCACAATGTCAAAAGATGACCGCAACATGGATATAAAGTAAAGTCCAGAAAATTGTTTATACTCATGATGCCCATTTTAGAGGACTTCTACCCCAGGCATTGGTTACCAGGTCCTATTTTACCACTAAAACAAGCTTATCAGGGATGTCACTGGGAAATATGCAAAGGATTAAACAAAGTGCACATTAAGTGTGAAGATTTTTGGTGCAACATTTTTACAAGCCCAAAATAAAAACTCGAGTGGCATTATACTAAAAAGTCTAGCCAATATTCCATCCAAGGTCCATCTGAAATTGATTAGCACAATAATTTTCATGAACCTATTCCACCAAAAATGTATTAACATCTGTGCTCTTGAATGTGATCTGCAATACACTTCTCCATTGTAAGATACTGAGATGGTTATTTCCAGTTTCAGGAGTTATAATGTGTTACCTGGTTAACCCATTAACCAAGACACTTGATACTGAATTTTAATTTTTTCAAATAACTCCAACAAAAGCATATGGCATGACCTTTCATTGGCTTTATTAAAAGGTTTTAACCCTTTCGCGACTGAGTCAAACCAGCCACCCAGACTTGGGATATTGGGGTTAATTTCAGGATCATCTCGTCCGTTAGATGAAGGTGTAAAAAATTCCATTCATTTGGATTATCAGGCAAGTCAAGATTTATCTTCCCAGCTTCAGAACATGGGATATGTAGTGGAACAAAATCTGTGCATTTTTCCCATTGACAAATAGGACCAATTACACCACCACGGCAGCTCCCTCGTATTCTGCCATGTCCCTAACCAGCACTTCTTTTTCTGCCACGTCCCCTCCCACTGGCCAGTCCTATTCCAGACACTGAAGGACTCTCTCCGTCAACTGGATTATTACTGGCAACATCATCTGAACGTCCAGCACTCATAGTAGTGTCATGTGTGTCAGCTTGATTTGAGCCAGACTGTACCACAGAATCCTGTTCCACACTGCTATCATTAGAGTGATGTTCGCCCGTGAATTACTATGATTCTGGTGCAATTTGTGCTAAAACTGTAACCAAGTAACTAAGGGAAATAACTCTTAAATTTATTCGGAAATGAAAATTACTTCTGTGGACTGACAGAGATAGCACACATGACCTGAGGTGAGAGTAGGTGCAATACTGTGCTATCGGTGCCGATGGGTTTGTAGTGTCAGTTTACCGTCGGCACAGCGTGCCGAAGAGGCACGAAAGGGTTAAAAAATCATTTTTATCAACTGCTCAATTAATAAATTATGTGGGTGGATGTGACAAATTTGTTAGGTAAGAGGTTAACATATACACTTTCTTTCTGTTTTGTTTACATTTCAGGCATCATTACATTTTTGAAATATCCATTGTCTTTTAATAAGCAAATTAAAACCACAGTCATTCAATCTAGGTTGTCATATACCATTTCATCAATGAGACCAGATTAGTCAGATCACACAGAATGCTTAGGGACAGACAGAAAAATATGGGCGTAGGAACTTGACTTAACCCTTTACCCAACACACAGGAATCAAAATTCATTATTTTAATTATTGTATTTTTTTAATTTTTCAAAAAATTTCAACAAAACCATATCATGTGACCCCTTATTGGAATGAGCTTAATAAAAGGTTAAACAAACTTAAATGTATATGAGCGAAAGGTGCTGCATGCCCAAGATAAACACTTTCTGTACAGCAGTTTTGAAGAAGAAGATTTGATAAGGTTTTTTAATCCTCCAACATTCTTTTTGGGCCCTAAAGGAGAGAAGCTGAACGATTTGAACAACAAGTGCCAGACTATAGGGAACATATCTCTAAACTTTGGTAAAATTTGGCCCAGTAGTAAAGTATTTGGTCTGTGATGTGCTGTGACAGGCACAACACGGTGATTTCTATATACAGTGGAACCCTTTCAATTGAATAGCCACTTTGCCAATGAAAATTATTCAATTAACAGGAGTATTCAATTAACAGGGAATGTGTCACTTGCCTGTATTTTAGAGATAAGCTTAGCAGTTATTCTATTATATCTTGTTTGACAGAGCTCTATGAGCTCTGTCAAACAAGATATAACAGATTAAATGCCTGTATTAGATGTACTGAGGCCAAATAGATCTCTAAACAAAGGAAAACTGGGGAGAGTCAGGGTAATTTCTCATCTGGTTAAAAGATTTTTTATTCAATTAACAGGTGTTTACTCTTTAACCTATATTCAATTAATAGGTCAAATTTGTACTGGTGGTATGGCAAATGGTTTTGTGTTGGGAAATTATAGTCAATTAACAGTGATATACAATTAAGCGCTATCCAATTAAGTGGGATCCACTGTATAATAATATTTAACTCGGCTGTTTGTCCATTTATACAGCAAATTTATATGAATTTGAAGCACCTTATAAATAGTCAGCAGAGATGTGCACATAAAGTAATACTGGACTACTTTTTCTCTAATAAAATTGTCAAAAATATAATGTATGTAAAACATCAACATATACATATTTAAATATATAAATTAAAAGTAAATATTTATATACACAGCAATATAACGAACAATACTATCTCAAAATATATCATACTCTGCATCAATAGATAGAGTCCTGTGTTCACAAAAGCAGACAGAATTTAGATCAAAATATTCTGTCTGCATTACCAAAGAATTTCACCTCTTGAAAAAGAATTGTAAAAACATTGCATCTCAAGTGCCACTTAGTCTTCAATTTTATGATAGAGGGACACAGCGATTTTACAACACAAAAATAGCTATCGCTAACAATGGAGATATGCTGTCAAGTATGCCAGGCAACCTTCTCACCCAGATTGGGACTATATTGACACAATTGTATAGCTCACCGTCGAGTGGGTTTTGTGAAATGTACTGTTCGTAATCAACAGTTTAAACGCCAGGCATATCTAGTTAAACACAATTTACATCAGCACAATTTGAGAAGACCTACAGAAGACACAAATAAGGTTGCAAAAAAATCAGCAAACCAAAATAGGAACAAGCGGAGGTCATAAACCAAAGCTACATAAACTGCATAACAGACTGAAAATACACCTTTTACCTCGAATGAAATTGTCAATTTCCACACTGAAACAGTCCACTACGAAATAGAGGAACACGGGGAAACAAATAACAGTGTGACAACAATAACTTCAACAGATGTAGTGATGCAAATAGACAAGCTTGTCAATGAAAATTAGACTATTGACAAGAATACTGGAAAACAACTGATACCCAATAAAATATTACAAGCATACTTATATAGCAGTCTTTCACCACTGAATTAGAAGTGGACAACCCACTAAACTTTGACAAATATGCCTCGCTGCTTGCCCCCCACCCCCCCCCCCCACCCCACCCCCTCTCTCTCTTCTGCAATCATGCAGCAGACACATGTATATCTTGCAACACTGAACTTCTGACTGTATTATAAATATATCATGATAACATCCCATCTCATCAAGATATTGGCTGCTTTTACAAATACAGTACTCTACCATTATGATCTTAAAATATATACGTAAGCCCATCCAACAGAGCAACATGCAGTCACCGAATAGGTACCTTTCCACCATTTATAAATTTCTTTTTCAACATTCTGTCATGACAACTGACTGCATAAAATGGGGCATTTTACAAATAGAATAGGAGCCTCTTCCCCACTATAGAACTATAGGACATGTTTTCATCCTTGGCTGGTTGAGATCTAGAAGCCCATTAATGGGTTCTATTGAGGAGTGCTAGTATCTAAGTGAAAAAGCTTTGTATTTTATGGTCCAACATGAGGTGGCCCTGGCTGTCAAAAGTGTCATTAAACCCTATTAAATAAATAAATTTGTATTTTGTGGAAGTGCTTCATATTCCCTTAAAAGTGAATATATTTTGTTAACCCTTAGGGAGCTGGAAAAAACTGGCAAGTTTCTAAGAATGTAACTTTCAATTTGCCCACAGATTGCACGTTGGGGCACCTGTTCTGTTGCAATAAAATATGTTCAATTTTGGAATTAGACCCCTTAAGAGTTAATCCTTTACCTAACGTATTGGCAATATCTCACTAGAATTAACAAAATACACGATTCAAATTTTTTTTTTTTCTTCACTTTTTGCCTCAAAAACATAGCTTATAGATGCTCACTGGAATGGACTGGATGAGCTTGTTCCATTGAGAAGTCATACACTATGTTTTTAGGTAAAAAATGAAAAGTGTTTTGTTATTTAAGAAATATATTTCTGCAATCGACCTCTCTTAGTTGGTTAGCTAAAGAGTTAATATGGGTTTGTTCTTATAATATTCATTGCAGAGAGTTCCCAGGCATTCTAGAATATACTGTAACACAGTGGACTCAATTCTGAAAAGCAAAATTAATTAGAGCTGTAGGTTAACCGAAACCGAATCGAGATTTTTAGTTTTTTTTTAAAAACCGAAACCGATACCGTCGACATCCCATAGTCTAAGGTTTTTCGTTTTTTATTAAATACTCTCTTGCTGCAGAAATTCACAGAATGTAGCCATCCCAGAGTAGTGAGAGAACCCAGACACTGCCAGTGGCAGAGTCTGGGTACTCTCACTATTCTGGGAAGGCTACATTCTGTGAATTTCCGACATTTCAGAGTCTGGGTACTCTCACTATTCTGGGAAGGCTACATTCTGTGAATTTCCGACATTTCAGTTGAGTTGTGTTTGCAGCTTTCCTCAAGTTGCGTGTAGGTGTCAGACCTTGAAAAATGGCCAAGCACAATAAAAGTTCTGTATATTTAGGTAATTATTATATTGGCCTTCCTGATTCTTCATGTATTATAGCTTATTTCGGGCATTCATTGAGTTTCACTCAATTTCACTGCCATTCAGTTATGACTCCGGACATAAGAATGAGTTTTATTGAATTTTATTTGGCCTCATGAACAAACCGAAAACCGAACCGAACCGAGGTTTTATTCCACCACTAAATCAAAACCTAAACTGAACAAGAAATTTAAAAACCTACAGCTCTAAAATTAATATAGCACTCTATCAGTTAGAGGCTCTGAGGATCGGACAAATTTTTACAACCCCTGTTGTTCCAAAGCCCTGATGTCAGACTAAGAAGAGCAGGTCAGTGTAATATGGTCAGAGAGCTGAATGCCATTTTTATTTGTGATAAATATTTATTTATTTATTGGTGTTTAAGGTCACATACTTATGCACAATGGCTAATCGTGACCATGACAGTTTTACTGGTGGAGGAAACCGGAGTACCCGGAGAGAACCACCGAGCAACGACGAGCAGCTGTCAGCTCTCCAACATCGTAACTCTGAACTCTGCACCGCAGCACAGGCAGGGTTAGATTGGTTGAAGACATGCGCACCATCGACGTGCAGTACGCCTCAGTACACAGCGTCATCGTGCCCCCATGCAGGCATTCGGGGTGAAGTGTCTTGCCCAAGGACACAACGCGGTTGCCGCAGGTGGGATTCGAACCGAGGACCCCTCGGCTTGCAGTCTGCACCTCTACCAACTGAGCCACCGCGCCCCCCTTATTTGTGATAAAAAGCAAACTGAAATGTAATCAAGAGTCTAACTTAACCCTTTACCTAACGAATCGCCCGCATACGCCCGCGTAATATGCAAATTGAGCAGTTGAAAAAATTAAATTTTTCAGAATATTTCAACAAAACCATATCAAACCATATCATGTGACCCCTCATTGGAACGAGCTCATTGAGCTCGTTCCAATGAGGGGTCACATGATATGGCTTTGTTGAAATTTTTTGAAAAAATTAAAAAAATTATATTTCAAGTAATAGATTTTGATATCGTCTGCGTTGGGTAAAGGGTTAACCCATTCAATCCTTAGTTCATAAATGATGATGACAGGTACAATAATGGCTTCATCAATTGGGCAAATTAATTTTTTATTTGTAAGAATGCTCAGCAAGAATTTAATCCCACATTCGTATGGGACTGTTTTATTAACCATCTTCACACTGATGTCAAAATATCAAAATTACAAACTGCAAATTTTCCAGGATAATGTAACATGGAATTTAACCAATTCAGTCTTGTTTAACCAATTCAGTCCTGGATAAATTCCCAATTGCATTATGGGAAAAGTTGCTTCTTGAAATTTTGCAGTGGGTTAAATTATCACTCACCACCCTTGAATATTTTTTTGGATGTTGCTCGGTAACATACAAAAAAAAAATTATTTTATGGAAACCACTTTTAACCCTTCATCTAAGTTAACAGTAAAAACCAGCTGGCCAGGAAGCACTACTCACAATTATCACCATTCAAATTTTATTATTTTCAAAGAAGATTATCCGAAAAAACATAGCTTATGACTCTCACTGAATGATCCAATTGAGCTAGATTTTTTGAAGTCAAAAAACATTTTAATTATTCAAGACAGTTTTTTGCTAGAGTCAGTTGTTATACTTGTTGCGTATAAATAGAACAAATTTATATAAACAAAATATCATTTACATTTGGCTGAATATGAAACATGAGCAAGGAAAATATTGGGGGGGGGGGGGGGGGTGGGGCTAATATTTCAAGTCATACCCTCATTGTGCCTTCATGACCTGGTTGGAGAACTGGTCAGGCAGAAGAGTATAGTTAAAAAACTGAAGACTTCCTGGAAATTT
Organism: Pictodentalium vernedei; assembly: GCA_031216915.1. Taxonomy (NCBI): domain Eukaryota; kingdom Metazoa; phylum Mollusca; class Scaphopoda; order Dentaliida; family Dentaliidae; genus Pictodentalium; species Pictodentalium vernedei. Next base: position 305,039,832 of record CM062291.1, on the reverse strand, counting down.
ATCAGTGAATAAACAAAAAATATATGTAGTAGTCGTGAAGAAATTTTTATTTAATTAACACATACCCTAATGGTTCTCCAAACTCGTCAATCTGGGTCTCTAACAGCCCGAATCGTGTACTGCAGACCTCCATTTGTATGACTGACTGTGTTCGTGACACAAGTCCAAGTATCAAACTCAGCATTTTAAGAATGTACATGATTTCTAGCAAGAGAGAATTAATATCTTAAGACTTCAATCCTGACAAAATTGGCCTGACTGAAAGAATTATTGGGGAGGGGGGGTGGGGATCACACTCCTCCTAAACCATCTTAGCAATTATCCTGACTATATGTTGATCGACAGAGATCAGAGAGATATGCTAAACACAATCTAATGATTTACATATCTAACACTTTCAAGGCCAAACAGTACTGTTAGTAGGTCAGGATATTTGGCTACAGATAGTAGACAACCATGTGATTTTTATTTCCAAATCATTTTATTATTATTTAATTCTATCTGCTAATCTTATTTATCGTCTCTTTGGTTTGCCAGCTGCCTTTGATGGTTTTGATGGTGATGGGCTCTTTTTATCTGCTGCATGGGACGACTGCCGTGGTGACTTGGAACTTTGCGATGGTGTTTTGCTCCCTGGTTCTTCACTTTTCTCCGATCTGGACTCGTCTTTCCTCACATCATTATCAAGACTTTTCAACTTGTTCTCCAAAGCTCTTATTCTGTATTCAGCTTCTGCAAGATTAGCTTCAGCTGTGGCTGCAGCTACTTCTGCTGCTTGAGCTCTTTCCTCTGTTTCTCTAAAAAGGTACAAGTTTGAAAACATTTTCTTTATAAAGTGAAACACATAATAGGGGTTTCTTTAAGAGTGACTGTGAGACTAAGCCTACCAGTGGCAGGGATGTTGGAACCATTAACTGGCTGAATGCTAGAAGCCACTATCAGGGCTTTCAAAAAATGAGGGTACCAGAGCAAAAGCCAATATTTTCCTCGCTCATGTTTGATCTTAAGTTAGATACAAATAATATTTTTATATAAATCTGTTTTATTACATTTTATTGGAGAGTGCCTATAGGCACTCTCCAAAAAACTGTTATAAAGCAAATAGAGAATAACAAATTCAGACCGCCAAAAATAATCTAGCCCTCAACCAGTTAATAACCTGAGTGGGGGCCTGGTCATAAAAAGGTACCCACACACTAAAATATATATCGGTGTTGGGTCCATGTGCCTCGGTAGGATGCCAGGAACAGATGAGAAAAATGCACAATTTTGGCTCCATATTTAAAAACATTTCCTACTGGACCAAAACGTGTTCAGCCCGCTGAGAAAATTTATTGAATGTTAGTACTTAAAACAATGAAATTTGGCAGTCAACCAGTTGACACCCAAAGTGAAGTCGAAGTTGACTAATTGGTACTTTCCGTCGACATTTTCATAGCTATACCTCATAAGTTTTGTTCCCCACTGACCAACTAATGATCACATTTATATGGACAGACACTGCAATATTTCAATGGTAAAACATTGGTTTAGTCAGTAAATCATACGAAAATATTTTCCTTCTATTATTGGAAGAAGCGACCACTGGCATGGAAGAGAACAACAGTCAACAATCATTCAAAATATTGGACTAATTGCTAAAAATATGCTGCCATTGTTTTGTAAGCCTTTGTTTATAATCACATGATTTTGACAAACCACTGTTCTGAAATCCACCTGGCCACATAAAAAGTTCCATTGAAATAATTCATTATTCAGGAACTGGAAGATTCAGCCTCAGGAAGATTATTATGACCAGTACTTTTGACTTCTGTAACATTATCACTAGCTTAATTTAGAACTCTTATCAGTTCAGTACTGTCAGTACTTTGACTTTTGAAAGTTTGTGATTATCTTCCTTAGCTCACTGGACTCCCTGCTGACCACCCCATAGACATGATTGTACAACATGAGAAGCCATTGAATAAACAACATGTGTTGAGTGTTACACTCACTGTCTTTGTCAGCTTATTATTTTTTATGATATTCCCAGACACTGTTACAACTTCTAGCACTCAATTGGACTGAAAAGTAATATGGCACATACTGATGTATTGTCCCAAGATCAATCATATGAATTCATTTTAATAAGTTATGTGCTCACGTTTTGTGTACAGTGCTGAATGGGTGTTGGTCAAGATGTTAAATGTCCCCTAACACTGGTCAAAAAATTCTCCGGCATTGGTAATGTCTGTTGGCTTTGGTCAAAATGTCCCCTTTGGTTAAAATTACCCCTGGTGCCATTCATCAACCACTTGGTCAAAATGTCCCCCAGTATTAATAAAAATGCACATTTACAATGGTCAATATGTGCACAAAGAAACATTAGTTTTTAACATCCTTGCAGGTGTCTCAAATAAAAAGGATCTTAGTTCTGAATATTCTCTGACTCTAATCAAAACACCTCCTCCTCCCCCCCCCCCCCCCCACCCCTGCCGCCGCCAATCAGAAAATATTAGTTGTTTTTTTTTAAATTATTCCGATTGGGCAGTGGAAGTTGTTTTCTACAGCTCCACACAATCCCTCAGACAGCCGGAGACCAATGCCGGGGTTGTTTTAACATATCTTATGGGATATTTTGACCAATGTTGGAGGATGTGTTGACTCAAGATAAGAACAATGGTGTGTGGTGAAGGGGGATGGGTGGGGTGGGGTGGGGTGGGGTGGGGTGGGGGCAGTTTCATTCCTGTGTGAGCAGTGACCAATGCTAGGTGGCTGTTTTGGGGGATGGACATCATCCAAAATGTGACATTCTCATCAACTCATAATACTGAGTCACCCAACTAAGTTGGGATGGCAGGAATGCAGTGTGCAAAACTACGGTTGAAAATAAAGCACCCGTAAAGTTGAGAAAAATGCACAATTTTGGCTCCATATTTAAAAACATTTCCCACTGGACCAAAACATATTTTGGTTCCATATTTAAAAACATTTCCCACTGGACCAAAAACGGGGTGGTTTTATTCCTGTGTGAGCAGTGACCAATGCTAGGTGGCTATTTTGGGGAATGGACTTCATCCAAAATGTGACATTCTCATCAACTAGTAATACTGAGTCACCCAACTAAAGTAGGATGGCAGGAATGCAGTACACAAAACTACGGTTGAAAATAAAGCACCTGTAAAGTTGAGAAAAATGCACAATTTTGGCTCTATATTTAAAAACATTTCCCACTGGACAAAAACGTGTTCAGCCCGCTGAGAAAATTTATTGAATATTAGTACTTAAAACAATGAAATTTGGCAGTCAACCAGTTGACACCCAAAGCAAAGTTGAAGTTTTCACACAACTAAGTTGTGTGAAAACTAGTTTGTATATGGCACCTGAATGGCTTGCCAAAGAAATCCTAGATGGCAGCCATTTCGTGCAACAAAGAAGTTCAAAATATGACATTCTCATTTAGCTGAGTATTCCTGCTAAATCTAATGAAAAACAGTTCATAAATGGGAATCATAGCAAGTGTCGCTCTGGTGGGCACTCTAGGTGACAGACTGGGTCCAAAATATGACACTCTCATTGACTAATTGCAGAGATTCATCCTGCTAATTTTTGTGAAAATTGTCTTCTAAATGGGGCTTGTAGCATGTGGCAAAGACATCCATTATGGAAACCAAAGCAGCTACTTTGGGTGACAGACTGGTCCAAAGCAGGATATTCTCATTTGCGGATGACCCAATCTTGCACTGAATTTCAAGTTGATCGGATATTTGCAGGATGATGGTCATGTCAGAGGAATTGTTGACATATGCCATATGGATGGATGATAGCTCAACTTGAAGAGCTCTAATTTTACTTTTTCTTTTTTCATTCAAGGGACATAATTCCCCAAGTGAGAAACAAAAATTAAATGCTAACATGATCTGTAGTTTTTCACCAGACATGTTATAACTCGCTATTTTAGGAGACTCCTACTTATTTTTCAGAATTGTTTTTTCTAAATGGGCTTAGATATTGGGAATTTTAACAGATTCTCACTATTTGTCAATAAGTTGTCCCTTCCAAGCCATACAAAAATCAAAATCTCACTATTTTGCTCAGAAATCTCAATATTTACAATGTCTGTTTGCCACAGGAAGGAACTTTCTAAGATTAGAAAAACAAGAGGCCCCAGGGGGCCTGAGGGCGCTCACCTGACATGGTAGCCTAAATATCAACCCAGAGAATTGATTTCAACAAGTTGCATCTGCTCCTCCAAAGAAAAGCTAAAACCAAATATCCAAAGATTCTGACCAGTGGATCTAAAAAAAAGATTTTTAAAGAATATTCCTCATATTGAACTAAGTCATAATTCGGGCTCCTACAGGGAGCCCATATATGAACCCAGGGACCTGGCTTTAACAAACTTGAATCTCACCCCCTAAGGATGCTGCACACCAAATATCAAAACATTCAGACTGCTGGATCTGAAGAAGAAGATTTTTAAAGAAAAATTCCTCATATTGACTAAGTTAAAATTCAGGCTCCCACAGTGAGCCCAAATATGGACCTAGGGACATGGCTTGAACAAACTTGAATCTCACCCTCTAAGGATGCTGCATAAAAAATATCAAAAGAATTCATCTGCTGGATCTGAGAAGATTTTTAAAGAAAATTCCTCATTTTGAACTAAGTTGTCATTCAGGCTCCCATAGTGAGCCCAAATATGAACCAAGGGACTTGGCTTGAACAAACTTGAATCTCAGCCCCCTAAGGTTGCTGCAAGCCAAATATCAAAACATTCCGACTGCTGAATCTGAAGAAGAAGATTTTTAAAGAAAAATTCCTCATATTGACTAAGTTATAATTCAGGCTCCCACAGTGAGCCCAAATATGGACCTAGGGACATGGCTTGAACAAACTTGAATCTCATCTCCCCCCCCCTCCCCCCCAAAGCATGGTGCATACCACATATCAAAACATTCAGACTGCTGGATCTGAAGAATAAGATTTTTTAAGAAAATTCCTCATTTTGACCTAAGTTATCATTCAAGCTCCCACAGTGAGCCCAAATATGGACCTAGGGACATGGCTTGAACAAACTTGAATCTCACCCCCCCTAAGGATGCTGCATACCCAATATCAAAAGATTCTGCCTGCTGGATCTTGAGAAGAAAATTTTCTAAGAAATTTGCCTGAAATGCACTAAGTTCAAATTTGGGCTCCTATAGTGAGCCCAAATATGAATCCAGGGGGCCGATTTGAACAACTTGAATCAGATCCACCCCACAATGTTGCATACCAAATATCAAAAGATTCTGCCTGCTGGACCTTGAGAAGAAGATTTTTAAAGAAATTTGCCTGAAATGCACTAAGTTCCAATTCAAGCTTCTATAGTGAGCACAAATATGAATCCAGGGGGCCGATTTGAACAAACTTGAATCAGATCCACCCCACAATGTTGCATACCAAATATCAAAAGATTATGGCTGCTGGATCTGGAGAAGATTTTTTAAGAAATTTGCCTGAAATGCACTAAGTTCAAAATCGGGCTCCTATACTGAGCCCAAATATGAACCCAGGGGGCCAATTTGAACAAACTTGAATCAGATCCACCCTACAATGTTGCATACCAAATATCAAGAATTTCTGCCTGCTGGATCTGGAGAAGAAGATACTTTAATGTTCTTCCCATTGCTTACAGTGTTAAAAAGTGCTGACTCAGCACTTTTTCAAAGTCCCGAAACTGTACCCTATGGTAAAACCGATGGCAATTTTTTTTTTTACCAATCCTTTCTGTTGGTCCTAAGGAAGCTTCACACCAATAAAAGTTCTCAGTGCTGTGCAGTTTTGGAGATATGGACGTTTTAATTTTTTTCTATTTTTAGCTCCTGCGGTTCCCACGGGGCTGCAGGAAAACATTTTTTGGCATAAATCAAGTACTTATAACCCAATAATACCTCATATTAAATTTGGTTCAAATTGGCCTCTGGGTTCAGAAAATAGAAATTTTGGGTGGGGCAAAAATTCTTGCCCCTTTCAGAACAAAGGTAAATATTGCCCGTCAAACTTCTCTTGAACAAACTTGAGTCTGCACCTCAAATGGAAGCTGCATACCACATATCAAGTCTCTGCTATGGCTGGTTCATGAGAAGATTTTTTAAAATTTTGTTCATTTTGGCCCCACTCCACAATATGAGCAGAAATCCAATTTGAAGAAAAAATGCCCCTATATAACCACTACTTACATGAAATTTAATTAAAATGTGGCCAGTGGTTTAGGAGAAAGAGGCTGAAACACCACCTTCACGCAGGACAACGGACGACAGATGATGGATGACGGGCGAAGGACGATGGACAAAGAGTGATAAGAAAAGCTCACCCTGACTTTCAGTCAGGTGAGCTAAAAATTGGTGGATAAAACAAGTTTAAACCGATAATCAGTTTTAGCATTTTTTCCCCTTCAAAGGGATCACTTCTGGTGCAAACCTCTGCTAAACATGGTAATTGAACTGGCTTGTGTTTTGTCAGAGTAAGGATTTTATAAGTTTCAAAGCAATCAGTTGTATGAAACAATACTGAACTGACAGAAATCATGAAAAAACAAGAGGCACCATGAGGCCTGTGGTGCTTACCTGACCAAAGTTGTTTAAAGAATGATTTAATTAGCAACTATAGATGAATGAAGTTATTTAATTATTTGTAACTCTGATGTCCAAGCGAGATGATTTTTTTTTCTAGTATTGGGAATACAAATCAAGTGAGTCCAAATCTTAACCTAGGGACTTAACTTGAACAAACATGAATCTGATCCCTCCCCTCCACACCCAAGATGTTGTACACCAAATATCAATAGATTCTGACTGGTGGATCTGAGAAAGAGATTAATAAAGATTATTTCTTGTTAAAATTCTCCAGAATATAATTACCTAAAATCTAATATATGTCAATTGTACTACCACCAAATCTACATAAATATAAGATAACATTAAAATACAATAGATGAAATAAATACATCCAGAAGAAAAATTCCTTCAAAAAATGAAAATTTTTTTTTTCCTTATATAAGAGCCCCAGTTCCCAAAGAGAAAGATGAGCCCCGAAAAAGCCTGAGTGTGGACAAAATTATAAAAATATGCTATAAAATAAGCTACCACACTATCAAAATATTTAATGTTACTTACAACCGTAGTTCCTAAAAATAATAGGAAACTACCTTTGAGCATTGTCAATGTAAACAAAAAAACGAAAACAAGACCCCAGGCAACACGGCCCGACGTCAGTAACAGAAACAAGACTATCCGATGTAAAGCAATATCTTCATCAGAAGAAAAAACGATATATCGGATGTATGATGCATGACCAAAATGCCCAAACTCCCCAAGGGTGAGGACATAACCCTGGGGATGCACAGAATAATCTTCTGAATAATACGTTAAACTCCCAAGAAATTTTATAAAAAAATTTCAATAAGTTGACAACCGAGGTGGTATTAGTACCCTGCGGCGCTTTTGTGACATAAGGTGTTTTTGTCACATAAGACATGACCACAGTCAGCAGGAGTATCAGACCTGAGGGTGGGGGGGGGGGGGGGGGGGGGGGCAGTTTTGCTAAAATAATTGGGGACGGTTCGGCCTGGGGACGGTTCAGCTTGGGGACAATTCAGGTTTCATGACAACAATCAACACGAGTGTCAGACCTAGGCGGTGGTTTGGGTAAAATACAGGTTATCAGACAGGATTTCAAATGTGAGTGCAATCTAAAAATTGAGAATTGAGAGAAGTGTTGCTTGAACCATGTTGGGAGGGGTGGTAACATGAAAAAAAAGCTTAAAAAACACAGCAAAAATGGCCGCCATTCCGCCATCTTGGATTTTGAAAAAAAAATATTATGCGTGCATCATCCCTTCAGAACCATTTATCCATGTACCAAATATGAAAGGTGTAGCTTAAAGCATGTTGGAGGGAGAGGTGGTAACATAAAAACAGACAGACAGACGAATAGACAGACAGACAGACAGACAGACAGACAGACAGACAGACAGATCTTTGATTTTGAAAAAAAAATATTGAGCGTGCATAATCCCCTCACAACCCTTTATCCATGTACCATATATGAAAGGTATAGCTTGAACCATGTTGGAGGGAGGGGTGGTAACATAAAATAGAGAAAAAAGTTTAAAAAACACAAAAATGGCTGCCATGGCGCCATCTTGAATTTCGGAAAAAAAATATTGAACGTGCATCATCCCATCACAACCCTCTATCCATGTGCCAAATATGAAAAGTGTAGCTTGAACCATGTTGGAGTGAGGGGTGGTAACATGAAAATAGAGAAGAAAGCTTAAAAAAACACAACAAAAATGGCCGCCATGCCGCCATCTTGGATTTCAAAAAAAAATATTGATACATGCATCATCCCCTCCCAACCCTCTATCCATGCGCCAAAGATGCAAAGTGTAGCTTGAACCATGTTGGAGGGAAGAGTGGTAACATGAAAATAGAGAAGAAAGCTTAAAAAAAACACAACAAAAATGGCCGCCATTCCGCCATCTTGGATTTTGAAACAAAGATTTTGAGCGTGTATCATCCCCTCAGAACCATTTATCCATGTATCAAATATGAAAGGTGTAGCTTAAAGCATGTTGGAGGGAGAGGTGGTAACATAAAAACAGACAGACAGACGGACAGATGGACGGACGGACGTTCCAACTATTTGGGTTTAAGGGCTACGAAAAAAACATTTTATATGTCCATCACCTTATTTTAGCCAGAACACCACCCCTCCACCCTAGAACTTATATTTAACCCTAACCCCACCCCATCCACTCAAAAACCACACCCTAACCCTACCCTACCCTGGCCCTAAACCCTAAAACCCCACCCCACCCCACCCCTGACCCTAACCCCCCACCCCCTGGGACCTAACCCTCCCCAACCTTAAGATCTACTCTGGGGCTACCCCTAACCCTAACCCAACCTCACCCCTGACCCTAACCCCACCCTAGCCAGACCAAAAGGATTAGGGGCTATGTTTTGGTTTAGGGGCTATAAAAACTAAAACCCCAACCCCCACCCCCCTGGGTTCTAACCCCTCCAACCTTTAGCCCTGCCCTGGAGCTACCCTTAACCCTAACGCCACCCCTCTCCTAACCCTAATATTACCCTAATTTCGACTAACCTCCTAAAACTAATAGCTCCTAAACAGGTTTAGTTGGCCCGGACAGACAAACAGACAGAGTGCAATCCTATAGTCCCCTTACAGTTCCCGTAGGGGATAAATAAAACAAGCCAAAAAGCTTGGGAGCTTAACTGGGGGGATCAAGGGAAGGTAGGGAAGGAATACTATACAAACAGTGGACAGATCATTATCAATCAATGATGACGTCAGGCCCATGTTCCGAAATTGGGGAACATGAACTAATTTTTATAAATATTATAAAATTACAGCCCTGAACGTTTTAAACCACCATTTCTTCCTTCCTTCATCCAGTTGTGTCCTTGGATCCACCAAAATAACCATTGCTTTGTGTCTGGCATCATCAAAACTGAGATTTAAAATCACAGATGTCAGTTTGTTGTTATCAGACTGAAGGGCCAAACAAAGAATGATGTTGGCGCCAGTTTCGGTGACTTCCTGGTGTCTGCGCAGAGAGTAAATGTATGGAAGGCCAGATAGGACTTCAAATTTTTGGTTTTGCATGCAAATTTTGGGGATTGGGGGGCAAAATTTGTGTTTGGCCCTAGATATTTTTGAGTTAGCACCAGCTAGTCTGGGCCATTGGTATACAGTATAAAAATAATTTTTTTTTTTAAAATGTAGATGACAGCGCAAGTACCCCAAGGGCACCTAATGAGCCCCAGGGCACCCCGATAGAGCCTAAGTGTGGAAATACCACTCCACAACTAGGACAAGAACTTTGGGATAGGACCTAACATGTAATATAACACATTAAAACTATAACTGTACATGTACTACAGTAAACCGTCACAGTACTTACCAAAACTTTGAGAAAAAGTAAACAACATTAGAAAACAAACTGGAACTAACAAGACAGGCACATTAATGAAAGTGTCAATGACACTGTAGCTCAACTTGACAAACTTGAACTTGGTAAGTTATAAATGAAATGGCAAAATTGAAGATCATTGGGACCAATGTCAGTTTTTTTGCCAGTGGCAACATTTTTTGACAGAAACCGAAGAAAATCGATAGCTCCCATCTAGAGGCCTCCCCAAACAAGCATGCCAGGTTTCAAAGCAATTCGATCATAAATGTGCCCTGTAGGGTGTACAAAAGGGAAATATTGTGGTCTGACTAGACTAAATTCTAAGAACGTTGGCCGTGGCAACATTCTTTGACGGAAATGGAAGAAAATCGATAGCTCCCACCTAGAGGTCACCGTAAATAAGCATACCAGGTTTCAAAGCAATCTAATCATAAAATGAGCACTGTAGGGTGAGCCAAAGGGAAATATTGTGGTCTGACTAAACTAAGTTCTAAGAATGTTGGCTGCGGCAACATTTTTTTATGGAAATTGAAGAAAATCGATAGCTCCCATCTAGAGGTCACCCCAAACAAGCATGAAAGGTTTCAAAGCAATCCGATCATAAATGTGCCCTGTAGGGTGTGCCAAAGGGAAATATTGAGTCTTCTGACTAAATCAAGTTCTAAGGACGTTGGCCGCGGCAACATTTTTTGATGGAAATTGAAGAAAATCGATAGCTCCCATCTAGAGGTCTCCCCAAACAAGCATACCATGTTTCAAAGCAATCAAATCATAAATGTGCCCTGTAGGGTGTGCCAAAGCGAAATATTGTGGTCTGACTAAACTGAGTTCTAAAAACGTTGGCCGCGGCAACATTTTTGACGGAAATTGAAGAAAATCGATAGCTCCCATCTAGAGGTCACCCCAAACAAGCATGCCAGGTTTCAAAGCAATCCGATCATAAATGTACCTTGTAGGGTGTGCCAAAGGGAAATATTGAGTCTTCTGACTAAACTAAGTTCTAAGAACTTTGGCCGCGGCAACATTTTTTGATGGAAATTGAAGAAAATCGATAGCTCCCATCTAGAGGTCTCCCCAAACAAGCATACCAGGTTTCAAAGCAATCTGATCATAAATGGGCCCTGTAGGGTGTGCCAAAGGGAAATATTGAGGTCTGACTGAACTAAGTTCTACGAATGTTGGCCGTGGCAACATTTTTTGCCAGAAATTAAAGAAAATCGATAGCTCCCATCTAGAGGTCACCCTAAATAAGCATACCAGGTTTCAAAGCAATCAAATCATAAATGTGCCTTGTACGGTGTGCCAAAGGGAAATATTGTGGTTTGACTAAACTAAGTTCTAAGAACGTTGGCCGCGGCAACATTTCTTGACAGAAATTGAAGATAATCGATAGCTCCCATCTAGAGGTCACCCCAAACAAGCATGTCAGGTTTCAAAGCAATCCGATCATAAATGTACCCTGTAGGGTGTGCCAAAGGGAAATATTGAGTCTTCTGACTAAACTAAGTTCTAAGAACGTTGGCCGCGGCAACATTTTTTGACAGAAATTGAAGAAAATCGATAGCTCCCATCTAGAGGTCTCCCCAAACAAGCGTACCAGGTTTCAAAGCAATCTGATCGTAAATGTACCCTGTAGGGTGTGCCAAAGGGAAATATTGAGGTCTGACTAAACTAAGTTCTACGAAGGTTGGCCGTGGCAACATTTTTTGCCGGAAATTGAAGAAAATCGATAGCTCCCATCTAGAGGTCACCCTAAATAAGCGTATCAGGTTTCAAAGCAATCAAATCATAAATTCGCCCTGTAGGGTGTGGCAAAGGGAAATATTGTGGTTTGACTAAACTAAGTTCTAAGAACGTTGGCCGCGGCAACATTTTTTGACAGAAATTGAAGAAAATCGATAGCTCCCATCTAGAGGTCACCCCAAACAATCATAAGAAGTTTCAAAGTAATCTGATCATAAATGCGACCTGTGAGGTGTGCCAAAGGAAATTGTGGACTAACGTACTAACGTACTAACATACTAACGTACTAACATACGTACATACGTACGCCGACGGATGAGAAGTGATGGCAATAGCTCAGCTTGACTTTGTCAAGTTGAGCTAAAAATGGCCCGAAGACAGTACCTGGTGTATAAAACTACCAACTGCAAAACTACATCCCCCCAGAAAGATAAAATATTGTAACCAGTAGAAGATATAAGATTAAGACGACCCCAGAGGTCGACCCGACTGGGACGTAAACAAGGGGGTACGCAGAATTAATATTCCGATGAAAATCTCTTAAAAAATGCCAAAGGCACTTGGGAACTTAGGAGGTTAACTTAAAAGGAGGGTTCATGGAAGGATAGGGAGAACACTAAACAATACTAGTGATATCACAAGAACGTATCAGGCATATATCCTGAAAACGGGAAACATCACTTTTATCATTAAAAAATTAGAAGTTACAGCCCTGAACGTTCCAGAACACCACTGTTCTCCTGCAACATCCTGTAAAACCATTGAATCCACCAATATATTCATTGATCTTGTCTGGCACCTTCAGAAAGTTAAAAAATTTATAGTAATTTATATATTTTTTATACTTACCAATGACCCAGACATAGCTGGTGCTAACTCTTAAAATATAGGGCCAAACACAAATTTTGCCCCCCAATCCCCAAAATTTGCATCTAAAACCAAAGAAAACATGTCCTGAAAGGCCCTCCACACTTCGCCCCCACTGTGCATGCGCAGTGTCAAGGACGTTCCGAAATTGGCGCCATTAATCATTCTAATAACCAGTGCCTGGTAAGCGCTATGTACTCAGCGGGGAGGCAAGAGTTCCCAACTCCTGGGAGGGCCATCCCCGTCTGGGTCATTGGTAAGTATAAAAAATATATAAATTACTATAAATTTTTTAACATTTTTATACTGTACCAATGACCCAGACATAGCTGAATAGTAAAAAGGTTGGAGGGCCAAGGACATAGAGCAAAATGGAATATGCTCAATAAAATAAAATAGAGTCATCCCCTGTAGGGAAAAAGAAGTAATAGGCCTTACATGTATCTTTCTTATTTATGATAAATTAGAAAGATACAACACCTTCCAAAATTGAGCTTCATACATCCATGTACTCTATTAATATCCAATATAATCCTTATACTAATAATTTTTAAAGTAAGCCAATAAATAAAGTAAGTCTAGAGAATAGAGACTCTTATACTCCTAAAAGGGTCTGAGGATTGCATAATCATGTCCGTTGACATATGCAATATTCAAAAGCTATACTTTAAAAACTAAGACTTGAATGAATTTTAAAAACCTAAACTTCTCACTAAACAACCATCCCAATAACAGCTCAGAATTACTAACTCCAGAGGAGGTATCCCCTTGTTTTCATAGTAAAAACAGGTGACCCAAGGGAACACCCTCCCCCCCCCCCTTTTTCTTGCCCTGGGTCAAATAGCCCAGAGCGAAGAGGGCAGCAGAACGGAGACACTGCCGAAACAGACAGCCTACCTAGCTATAGTAGCAACTGTTAAGTGAATGACATTCTGAGCAGTAGATAATAGACCTAACAATAGAGGCCTCCAGAAATGGACTCGATATTTCTGAGATAAAATTCATGAATGTGGATGGCTGAGCGCAATGAGTGGCCTTCAAAAATCTATAATAGCGACACTATTGATGTAAGCCCAAGAAGTAGAAGAACTCTTACTTCATGAGCCGAAATCTTAAGCACAACTGCTAAGTCAATGATATACCATAAGCAGTACCGATAGTTAATAGAATCCATTAACAATAAAATGGAGCGTAACGTCCTTCTACTAGGCATCACAGACAGAAGAAGCTTACGCCCATAGCAATAAACAGATATCTGTTTATAAATACATAAACTGTACCCGGAAAGAGTAAAGGCCTATGCCCATACGAAGACAGAAGGACCTTAAAATAATAGGTTCCGGATAATAGGAGCCTAACTCTTATGCAAAAATCCAACCTAAATAGTAACGGAAGTAGTGATTCCGAAACTACGAAAGTGAAAATCATCCATCGATAGTGCATGAAACTCACTGACTCTACAGTAAAAGAGAACCAACAGAATTACTGTCTAAAAGGTCAGAATTTGAAAACTACTGTTTCCAGAGGCTCAAATGATTACTTAGCTAAATAAGAACCGAAGTTAAAATCCATATAGGAATTTAATCTAAAGATTCTAAGTCTATTTATCAAAAAGTTACTAACTGACTTAGATAAAGAGACAAAAGACTCAATTGTAAACTATCGTAGAGTGCATAGGTATGAGGTAACATAAACCTATAACCTAAATAATAACAGGCTGCAGTAGATCTTGTGAAACAAGTATACTAAAAAATTGCAATGAGTAGTATGGAGGGATCAACAATATGAACATAATGATCCCTACACCACGACGGAAGAGCCTCCACTTTAGCCGCATAGAATAGCGAAGAAGAGGATCTCTTATAGTAAGAAATCGCATCCAAAGCTCGTCCAGTACAGTGCTTACAATGCAATACGGACCACACAACGGAATACATGAAGGTTTCGACCTTGCGGGTTGTGATAAAGATGACACGATTTACCCAGTGAAAAAAGATCCTCACATAGAGGAAGATTTCACGTTAAGACCCACAGAAGACAAGAGAGTAAATTACCCATGATCTCTGTGAAGATAGAGATGCTATCAACAGAAATGTATTGTGGTTGTTTATCTTAGCAATACCTGCTGAAACAACAGCGCCGGAGGATATGCGTATCCTATCATTCCGTCCTATAGATCAATAGAGCGTTAACAACATTAGCTCAGAGATCTGGACAAGCCAACACATACGTCTGCAATTGATTAGCAAGCTGTGTCGTAAATAAATCATCATTGGGCGCTCCCATAGATAGCAAATCTGATTGAATACTTGTTTGTTGAGAGTCCATTCTGACAGCAACAAGCGACCCGTAAGAGAACAGGAGTCCGGTAAAACAATCAGACGACCCGGAATATGACGGACCAAAACAGAACTTGGTGTACTATAACCAACAGACGGATTCTTTCCATTAAATTGAATAACGGAAACGAAAGAGTGCCTTCCCTGGTTCCGGAGATACGCCACTACTGTCGAATTAAAGGACAGGATTTGGGCATGCGTTTCTGAATAATGTTCATGCAATGACATAAAGCAAGCCTAAAAAACATTATTCCGCGGAAGAAAACTGATTGCTAAGAGACTGCGGAACCCAAAGACCCTGGCACTTCGAATCTGTAGGGATCAGTATTATATCCCAATCTGTTTGACTGGCAACCGTCATAACAGCCACACTCGGGTCCGGCAACTGCGGTGGCACTCTCTGAGTCAACCACCGAATGTTTGCCCCAGTCTGAATCTCTTGTAACACTAGATAGACAAGAGAACGTGTAAATCGAGCAATTCATGGATTGCCGAAAAGTTGCCGTTGAAGAGAAGCTCCTCCGAGAACGAAGCGACTCTGAGAGAGTTCTTAACCTACTATCCACGCATGTGGATGTAGCTAGGGCTGCGTCACGTCTAACCAACTCCAATCAGCCACTGAAGGGCGGAGTTATACGTGAACAAATTACTGCCCTCAAAAGAAATTACATTGAGAATAATATCCCGTAAATCTTTTCTTGAAGACGTAATGATAACGCCTCAGTAAGGCGGATTACGTATGATAAAGCGTCTAAGTTAAGTCAACTATACATCATGTCGTTTCCAACATTGAAACTGGAAAAGACATAAACGGCGAAAAAGAATATATGCAGTCTTTAACCACACCGTCTAGACGCATATGAACTCTCGGTATGCCCTGCTCTGCCAAAATAAACTATTCGTATAAATGATAAAATGGCAGAAATGAGCAATGCGGACAAGAAACTAAACTATCATGCTTGGTAGCAGGCTTGTATATATATATATATATAGCGTCGAAAAATAAAACACATGTTGTAATGACAATATTGGACTGCGTTGGTAAGTCAGGGACAATGTCCCTGAACCGATCGAAAAGTTAAAAAATTTATAGTAATTTATATATTTTTTATACTTACCAATGACCCAGACTTAGCTGGTGCTAACACCAACAAAACCAGGGCCAAACACAAATTTTGCCCCCCAATCCCCAAAATTTGCATCCAAAACAAAAAGAAATCATGTCCTAAAGGACCTCCATACTACGCCTCTACTGCGCATGCGCAGTGACGCAGTCGTCCCGAAATTGGCGCCAATTATCATTCTTACTGGCAGTGCCTGGTCAGCGCTATGTACTCAGCGGGGAGGCAAGAGTTCCCAACTCCAGGGAGGGCCATCCCCGTCTGGGTCATTGGTAAGTATAAAAAATATATAAATTACTATAAATTTTTTAACATTTTTATACTGTACCAATGACCCAGACTTAGCTGAATAGTAAACAGGCTGGAGGGCCTAGGACATAGAGGAAAATCCAATAAGCTCAACTATATAGTAAAGAGGTAACCCCTTAAGGAGAAAAGGAGTATTAGGCTTTACATGTATCTTTCTTATTTAATATTAAATTAGAAAGATACACTACCCTTAATAATTGAGCACAATAACATTCATGTTCTCTATTAACATCCAGTATAACCCTTATACTAATTATTTTTAAAGCAAGCCAATAAATAAAGTAGTCCAGAGAATTGAGACTCTTTATAATCATTTAAAAGTGTCCGAGTATTGTATATTAAAGCCCGTTTGACACTTGACATAAACAAATGCTTCACACCGAGCTACACTTTAAAAATAAGACATGAATGAATTTAAACATTAATATTACACTTTAAAACCATCCCGGAAGCGACTCAGAAATACTGACTTGGAGGAGGCATTCCCTTGCTTTTCACTATAAAGCAGGTGACCTAAGGGAACATCCCCCCCCCCCCCTTCCCCTTGCCCTGGGTCAAATAGCCCAGAGCGAAGAGGGCAGCCGGACGGAGTCACTGCCGGAACAGAAAGCCTGCATAACTATAGTTGCAACTGTTTAGTGGACGACATTCTGAGCAACAGATAACGGACCTAAACAATGCAGGTCTCCAGAAATGGACTCAATATTTCTGAGATAAAAATTGGTAAATGTGGATGGCTGAGACCAATAAGCAGCCTTCATTAAATCTGTAATAGCAACACTATTAGCATAAGCCCAGGAAGTAGAAAGAGCTCTTACTTCATGAGCAGAAATCTTAAGCACAGACTGCTGAGAAGAAGATAAATCTTCATAAGCAGTACGGATAGTTAACTGAATCCATCTAGCAATAGAATGGACTGAAATGTCCTTTCTATTAGGCATCAAAGACAGAAAGAAACGTTTCCGTCCCTTTCTGATAAACTGAGATCTCTGTTTATAGATACGTAGTGCTCTAACAGGACAGAGTAAAGGCCTACGCCCGTCTGAAGACGGAAGAGCCTTAATAACAATAGGTTCCGGATATTTATTAGGAGCCTGATTCTTAGCTAAAAAACCCACATTAGTAGTGAAGGTGATAGTGTTCCCAACACTACGATAATGAGAATCATCCACCGATAGTGCATGAAGCTCACTGACTCTTCTGGCAGAAGAGAAAGCTAAGAGAAAAGCTGTCTTATAAGATAAGAATTTGAAATCTACTGTCCCAAGAGGTTCAAATGGCTTTTCCTTCAATTTAAGGAGAACCCAAGCTAAATTCCACTTAGGAATTAATCTAAGAGTTCTGGGTCTATTTATCGAAAAGTTTCTAACCAATTTCGATAAAGAGACATTAGATCCAATTTGTAAACTATCATGATGTGCATAGGTATCAGATAACATAGATCTATAACACTTTATAGTAACAGGCTGCAGTTTGATTTCGTCAAACAAGTATACTAGAAAGTTTGCAATGTCTGGTATAGAGGGATCAAATATATCTACAGAATGATCCCTACAACAACGACGAAAAACCTTCCACTTAGCCGCATAGTTTAGCGAAGAGGAGGTCCTCCTACAGTTAGAAATCGCGTCCACTGCTCGTCCTGTAAAGTGCTTGCCATGCAAGAAGGACCGCACAACGGAAAAACGTGAAGGTTGAGACCTTGCGGGTTGTGATGGAGTTGGCGCGATTTCCCCTGCGAAAGAAGATCCTCTCGTGGAGGAAGCTTCCGCGGTAGGTCCCACAACAGACACCTGAGTAGATTTATCCACGGTCTCTGTGGCGACAGAGATGCTACCAACAGAATCTTGCATTGAGATTGTTTTATCTTTAGCAAAACTTGTTGAATTAACGGCGCTGGAGGATACGCATATCCTATCATTCCGTCCCAAGGGATCGACAGAGCGTCTACTGCAAATGCTCTTGGATCCGGACACGGAGACACATACGTCTGCAACTGATTGTTGAGATGTGTCGCAAATAAGTCTATCATTGGCCGTTCCCATTGGTAGCAAATCTGATTGAATACTTGTTTGTTGAGAGTCCACTCCGACGGCAACAAGCGACCCTTTCGTGAAAGGGAGTCTGCTAGCACATTCAGACGACCCGGTATGTGACGGACCGAAAGAAGAACGTGATGTTCTAACGCAAACAGAAGGATTCTTTCCGTTAGATTGAACAACGGAACTGAATGAGTGCCTCCCTGATTCCGTATATACGCCACTACTGTTGTATTGTCGGATAGGATTTGGACATGACCATCGTGAATAATGTCCATCCAGTGACGTAACGCAAGCCAAATTGACATCATTTCCTTGATGTTTATGTGCTTGCACAGGAATTGCGGATCCCAAAGACCCTGGCATCTCGAATCCGTTGGGATTAATGATGCACCCCAACCTGTTTGACTGGCATCCGACATAACGGTAAAACTCGGATCCGGCAACTGCAGCGGAACTCCTTGAGTTAACCACTGAATGTTTGCCCAAGTCTGAATCTCTTGTTTCACTTGATCTGACAAGAGAACGTCTACATCGAGCGAATGAATTTTCACACTCCAATTCTGAGTCAGGAAAATTTGAAGAGGACGTGTGCGTAGCCGCCCCATCGGAATGAGATCCGCGGCGGCTCCGCACAGACCTATCAGTCTCATAAATTCTCTCGCCGTGACTTTGTCTGCGTGCAGACAATAGCGAGCGTAACAACTGACTAATTTCGCTCTGGTTAACGGCAGACGAACGAGATTGTTGTGCGTCTCGAAGCTCATTCCCAGATGAGTGAATGACTTGGACGGCACCAGATCCGACTTCTCCTCGTTTACTATAAAACCGAGACGTCGGAGCAATAGAAGAAGATTCTGAACATCGTTCTGAAGCGTTAACTCGTTGCCGTACCTCTGAAGAATGTCGTCCAGGTAGGCCGACGTTACCGCAGACGAATGAGCTCGGAAGTAGATCATTACCGAGTTCATTACCCGAGTGAAAGCCCAGGGTGCTAGATTCAATCCGAAGCACATCACCCGGAATTGATACACCACTCCCAGGACTGCAAAGCGTAGATACTTTCGGAATGTCGGATGTACCATGACGTGAAAGTACGCATCTTTGAGATCTATGCTCGTAGCATAATCGTTCACCCGAATACTCGCTCTGATCGATCGAATCGTCTCCATATAAAACTTCGGAGCGACGATCAGCTTGTTTATCCAGCTCAAATCTATGACTGGACGGAACGAGCCGTCTGGTTTCGGAACCAGAAACAGATGGCTGTAGAATCCCAGAGATTCCTGGTTTTCTACGACCTCTACCGCGTTCTTCATTAAAAGAGACTGCACCTCTGATAACAGAGCGTCTCTTTTCTGTGGATTTGACGGAAGATGAGTCCACTTTGGACTTCGAGTTAATGGAGGCTTTCGTTTGAAGGATATCTTTAGACCTTCCGAAGTCACTCCTCTCACCCAAGGGTCGTCCGTAATCGACGCCCACTCTTGTGAAAAACTCGACAACCTTCCGCCAACCGGAACGCGATAGAGGTTTAAGCCATCACCTCCTGGACCTGCGAGGCCTGCGGTAGGAGAAACCATGTCTTCCACGACCCGCACCTCGCATCGTCGACCTCGGGGCGTCCGACCGATTGTCCCGGCCTGAAGGACGTCCCGAACGAGAGTCGCTATCCTGACGGTCTCTCGAATAAGACCAAGAGGACGCACCGGAACCTCTATAGGAACCTCTCTTGGGCGCATTAGACCCAGAAGTGCCTGTCTTATTCGTGTCTGCTGTATCCGACTTTTTAGGAGCCGATCTGAACAACAGAGAATCATTAGCTTTCTTTTTAATTTTATCATAAATAGCGGAAAGCTTGCCGTCAAAGAGAAGTTCTCCTGAGACCGAAGCGACTCTAAGAGAGTTCTTCACCTTAGAATCCACTAGTGTGGATGTAGCTAGGGCTGCGTCACGTCTAACCAACTCCAGATTTGCCACTGAAAGGGCGGAGTTACACGTGGAATAAGCTACTGCCCTTGAAAGAAGTCTTAAAGAGGATTGTATATCCTGAAACTCTTCCCCTTGAAGGCGCAGTGATAACGCCTTAGTAAGGTGATCTGCGTAAGATAAGGCATCTAAATTGGCTCTGTTAGACGCAATAGCTGTTTCCAACACCGCGGTTGGAATAGAAGCTGACGACGGTAATGATAGCTCTAAGTCTTCCGCCTCGTCGTCCATACGCAGAGGAACTCTCGGTATACCCTGTCCTGCCGTATCCAATTTATTCCTTGCATTAATGAAAGGCAGGTTGAGAGTATTAGCGGACAAGAAACCTGCTTTCCCCGTCCTGGAAGCAAGTTTAAATATAGCGTCGTTCAATAATTCAAATGTTCTAGCAACATTATTGGACTGCGACAGAAACTCGGGAGCGATGTCCCTGAACCGCTCAAAAAATTCAGAGTCCAATGACGCTATAATTCTCTTGTCCGGAAGCGCAGCAGTCTGGCCCGACGGAACAACTTGAGGGAGAAAGTGCCGGATGAAGTCCACGGCAGCTTTATGTTGTTCCGAAAGGGATAGCTCCAAGTCATCCGTATCCCTTTCACCATCTGGTCGGACCTCACGATGTTCCCGGTCGTCCGCCCCCGATGCTTCGGCGGAGCGTACCGTCCCAGCGCCGTCGGATAATTCTCGATCCGACACCGTTTCTGTCGGCTGCTGGGATGCTGCGATAAGCTGTGCTATCTGCACAAGAATGTCCGGCGTCGAGACCTGCGGAGGCGCAGTCTTTCGCTGCTTCGCCGAGGGCAGCTCCGCATCAGATGGCTCCCGCATACTTTTCCTATGCGAACGTCCGGAGTCCATCGGTCTCGAATCCCTGGCTGCCGGATGGTGTGACCTGGTCGCCGAAGAATCCTTCATCGGCGAAGCTGGTAATATATCGGCGGTCACGCAGCCAAGGTGCGGTCGTGTGCGCTGACGAGAAGAGGAAGCCTTAACAGTCTCTGCGGACTGCTTATACAACGGAGCGTCCCGAGCGACGGACGTATGCTCCGCTAAAGACACATTTTGTACCACAACATCTGGTCCCAGATGTTGTTGTACGTGAGAGAGGGACCTCTCTCGCTCGCGGCCCGGCTGGACCTGGATGAGCTAGGAACCGGACTAAAAGGCTTCCTCCGTTCTCGCTTACTATCCGCCGTCACTGGGTGTGCATCTATTATGTTTATAGTGCTCGCATCACCCAAAATTTCCTCTTGGACCGCATCGGACGAACCCGGCTGCCGAACCATTCGGTGAATGGACGCTACACCGGGCGAGCTAGCGGACGACATTTGTCTAATCTCCATGAGCACTTTTGCCGCTAGCTCTGAATTCATTTGTGACGACGGACGCACACTTGAAGAAGATAACATGGAAACATCACCCTGTTCTGGTTCCTCTGAAATAGAAACTGAGAGAGTAGAGTGACCTTGTGGAGAAAGAGCCGACATCGCTCTTTCTCCAGAAACAACATATCGTGACACACGTTTCCAATGTTTCTCATCCCAATGTTCACATATAGGACAGGGATTAATGCGAGAACACTGACTACAATTAATACAATGATCATGAAAGTCAGAGGAAGATTTCTTCCTATTACAATTTGAACAACGTCCCTTCATTGTGAAAGAACAACAATAAGTCCTAGTTACTCGCAAAAACCCCTGACACAAAGATACATAATAAAATGATCCATTAATAAATGAAAAAACAATTGCAAAACAAAATAATTTTGAAAAAACATTTTTTCAGAGAAGCCCAAGTTGCTGAAAAGTAACGTTGAGCCCCGATGGATCCGATGGCAAAGTGTGGTCAAAAATTTTAAATTTATATAAAATAATTAATGAGACACTTTCGGATAATATAAATGTATCTTATAATGAGATAAACTACCACAAAGGCAAACAGCCCCCCTCAAAAAAGGCTGTTGCCAATGAAAACAAACAGTGTAAACACACTAGAAAACATGACTCCAGGCACTGAAAAAACTGGCCCGGAATCAGTCATCAATTACACTCTATCTGATGCAAAACAGAGACTCCCAGGGGAGAATCTGTAGAACATCAGATGGAAGATGCAGAACACAAACGTTATACACCCATGGGTGAAAACGTAACTATGGGGAAAATAACAGAAAACATTCTGTAACCAAGCAACTCTCCCAGGAAATTTTAGAAATGAAATTTCTCAAAAATATGCCAAAAGCATGGGAGAATTGCCAGGGGGGACTTTAGAAGGCTAGGGGAGAGGAAACACTGAATAAGCAGTGCAACAATTAGCAAGAATGACAACAAGAGGCCCATGCCTCGAAAATAGGCAACTTAACATAATTTCATCAAAAAATTTTAAGTACAGCCCTGATTATTTTTTGCCACTTCTTTTTCCTCTCCTCCTTCTATCCTCCTTAGAATCACATTTTCTCCAAAAATTACGTGTCTGGCATCCTTTAAACTGAGATTTACAAGCACAAAGATCAGTGAGATGTTGACTGATGAAGGGCCAAACAGAGAATGATAATTGGCGCCAATTTCGGGACGACTGCGTCACTGCGCATGCGCAGTAGAGGCGTAGTATGGAGGTCCTTTAGGACATGATTTCTTTTTGTTTTGGATGCAAATTTTGGGGATTGGGGGGCAAAATTTGTGTTTGGCCCTGGTTTTGTTGGAGTTAGCACCAGCTAAGTCTGGGTCATTGGTACAGTATAAAAATATCCGAGTCCAATGACGCTATAAGTCTCTTATCCAAGATCGCAGCAATGAAGTCCGAAATAACAATCACTGGAAGATAATGCCAGAAGATATGAAAGGCAGCTTCCGATACTACTAAAGGGAAAACTCGAAATCTTACGAATCCCTTTCGCCATCCTGTCGGACCCTATAAAGCGTTCGGTCGTCCGTACCTGATGCAACCGCGGACCGCACCGACCCAGCGCCGTCGGATAATTCCTGATTCGACCGAGAAACTGTCAATTGCTGGGATGCTGCGAAACAACTGTGCTAACTCGGATAGCACGTCCGTCACTGAGGCCTGAGGAGAAGTGGTCTTACGATGCATTGCCGCTGGAAGCTCCGTGATCGTTACCCCGTGCATACTACCAATATGCGAGCGAACGGAGTGTATAGGCCTCGTGTCCCTTGGCTACCGGATGGCGTGACCTATTCGCCGTGGAATCACTGAATGACGAAAATGATCGGATACTCGAGGTCACGTAGCCAATGTGCGGTCGTGTGCCCTGCTGTGAGGATGAGGAAGCATTAGGGACAGTCTCTCGGACTGTCAATATAACGGAGCGTCCCAACCGACGGACATATGCTCCGAATGTAAAATATCTGAACCACAACATGCGGTCCCCTATGTTGTTGGACGAGAGAGGGACCTCTCTCGCTCACAGCCCGGACGGACCTGGACAAACCAGGAACCGGACTAACAGGCTTCCTCCGATCTGTCCTCAATCCGCCGTCACTGGGTGAGTACTAAAGTAATTAAAGTGCTCGCATCACCCAAATCTCCTTCCTAGACCGCAACGGACGAACCCGGCAGCCGAACCATTCGATGAATGTACGCTACACCGGGTGAGCTAGCGAATGTCACTCCGTAGGCGATAGACATATTCCATGAGCACTTATTGCCGCTAGCTCTTCATTAACTATGACGACAGAGGCACACTTTTGAAAGACATCTCCATAACTCTGCGAACAAGAAACCAGAAATGCTTGGTTATAGCAAGCATAAAATAATAATATATATAGTGTCGTTCAATAATTCGAAAGTTTGTGTGACATTATTGGACTATGTCGGAACTGAGGGACGATGTTCCTGAACCGAACCAAAAATTTCTAAGTCCACCGACGCTATCAGTTTCTTATCCGGCATCGCAGCATTCTGGTCCGACGAAAGAAGCTGTAGGAGACCAAGTCAGATGACATACACAACAGCATATGTTGTTCCGAAAGGGAAAGCTCGAAATCCTCCAAATCCCTTTCGGTATTCCGTCGGACCTGATGAAACTTTCGGACGTCCGTACCCGCTTCCGCCTAGCGTCCCGACCCAGCATCGTCGGATAAAATATATGCGACAGATTCAGTTGATGCTGGGATGCTGCGATAAACTGTGCTATTAAGGAAAGCATGTCCGTTCCCGAGGCCTGTGCAGTAGCGGTCTTACGATGCACTGCCGCCGGAAGCTCTGTGTACGTTGACTCCCGCACACTTCCTATGCGAACGTCCGGAGTCTGCAGGCCTCGTGTCCCTGGCTACCGGATGGTGTGACCTGGTCGCCGAAGAATCCTTGATCGGCGAAGCTGGTAATATATCGGCGGTCACGCAGCCAAGGTGCGGTCGTGTGCGCTGACGAGAAGAGGAAGCCTTAGCAGTCTCCGCGGACTGCCTATACAACAGAGCGTCCCGAGCGACGGACGTATGCTCCGCTTGCGACACATTTTGTACCACAACATCTGGGGCCAGATGTTGTTGAACGAGAGAGGGGCCTCTCTCGCTTGCCGTCCGGATGGACCGGAACGAGCTATGAACCGGACTAAAAGGCTTCCTCCGTTCTCCCTCCAATCCGCCGTCACTGGGTGTGCATTAGGTTAATTTATAGTGCTCGCATCACCCCCAAATTCCTTCTAGACCGCAACGGACGAACCCGGCTGCCGAACCATTCGGTGAATGGACGCTACACCGGGCGAGCTAGCGGACTTCAAAGGCCGTCGAACCTACTAGGGTCCTCTTAGGCAATTGGCGTATTTACATGAGCACTTTTCCGCTAGCCCTTCATTAATTGTGACGACGGAGGCACACTGTTGGAAGACATCACAGATACATCACCCTAATCTTGATCGTCTGAAATAGAAATTGATAAAGTAGAGTGACCCTGCGGGGAAAGGACCGGAGTGTCCAAATCCCCAATAACATACCGTGACATACGCTTCCCATATTGTCATCGAAATCATACGATACAGAACAGGAGTTAATGCGAGTACACTGACTACATATAGAATGATTATAAAGTCAGAGGAAGACTTCCTCTTAATACAATTGATCAATATCCTTTCAATGTGAAAAGAAAACAAGTCCTGGTACTCGCACTAACCCCTGGCAATCAAAATACATAATAATAATATGATCCATTAATATAGAAAAAATAATTGAAATCAAAATATTTTGAAAAAATATTTTTTCAGAACAGCCCAAGTTTCTGAAAAGTAACGTTGAGCCCCAATGGATCCCAAGCCTAAGTGTGGACAAAAATTTTAAAAATATTTTAAACAATTTATTCAACACTTACGAACAATAATAATGTATCTAGTTATGATTAAAATAACATCAAGATATTATTTTCCAGAAATCCCCCCTCACACAGAGGGCTGTTGTAAATGTAAACAATGAGTGTAAAAACACTAAAATAAGACTCCAGGCACCCAGGCCCGAAATCAGTTACCAAAAATACACTATCTGATGCAAAACAGAGACTTCCAGGGAAGAAACTGCAGAACATCAGATGGTAGATGCAGAACACAACGCCTAACCACCCGTAGGTGAAGACGTAAACATGGGGAAAAGAACAGAATTCATTCTGTTATTCAGCTAAAACTCCCAAGAAAATTTAGTAATAATAATTACAAAAACTATGCCAAAAGCATGGGAGAATAGCAAGGGGGGACTTAAAGGACAGGGAGAGAGGAAAACACTTAAAAAACAGTGTAACTAAATAATCAGAATGACAACAAAATGGCTGCTGCCTCGAAAATAGGTAACTTAACATAATTTCATTAAAAAATTTTAAGTTACAGCCCTGATAATATTCTGTCACACATTTTTTTTCCTCTCCTCCTTCTCTATCCTCCTTAGAATCACCATTTCACTAATATTTATGTGTCTGGCATCATTTATACTGAGATTTATAAGCACAAAGATCAGTCAGATGTTAACTGATGAAGGGCCAAACTTAGAATGATTAATGGCGCCAATTTCGGAACGTCCTTGACACTGCGCATGCGCAGTGGGGGCGAAGTGTGGAGGGCCTTTCAGGACATGTTTTCTTTGGTTTTAGATGCAAATTTTGGGGATTGGGGGGCAAAATTTGTGTTTGGCCCTATATTTTAAGAGTTAGCACCAGCTATGTCTGGGTCATTGGTACAGTATAAAAATATAAGTTTTACAGCACAGAAGTCAGGTAGATGTTACTGACACAGGGCCAAACAAAAAGAATGATGGCTGACACCAATTTCCATTGCTTCCTGCTTGCGGCACAATGTGCAATGTATAAAGGTATGGAGGACCATATAGGACTTTAAATTTCTGGATTTCTATGCAAATTTGGGGGTTGGGGGTTTCAAAATTTGTGTTTGGCCCTTAAAAGTTATGAGTTGCACGAGCTAAGTCTGAGCCTTTGGTGCAGTAGAAAAATGTTAAAAAATTTAAAGTAATTTATATATTTTTTATACTTACCAATGACCCAGACTTAGCTGGTGCTAACTCTAAATATTTAGGGCCAAACACAAATTTTGCCCCCCCCCCCCAAATTTGCATGCAAAACCAAAAATTAGAAGTCCTATCTGGCCTTCCATACATTTTACCTTCCGCGCATGCGCAGACTCCAGGAAGTCACTGAATCTGGCGCCAATAAATCATTCTTTGTATAAAAAGATTATAATAATTCAGTGGGGAGGTATGAGTGCCCAGTACTGCCCACTCATGGGAGGGCCATTCCCATCTGAGTCATTGGTAAGTATAAAAAATATATAAATTACTATAAATTTTTTAATATTTTTTTACTGTACCAATAAACCAGGCTTAGCTGAATCGTAAAAAGGCAGAGGGCCTAGAACTTCGGAAATAGTAGATCAACATAGATCAAATCCTTCAATCCATGATGAAGAAATAAGAACTACATGTGTGTCTCTTAATACCATAATAGAAGAGACATAACCTAACATGTATCAATTATGTACATCCAAAATCTAAGCATAAAATCATGTTAATTAAGCTGTAACAAATAAACAATTTTAGAGACTAGTCCGGTGTAGACCCTAAAAATAATTAAGGCATACTGAGAATGAGAAAAATTTCCCATAAACCTATGCCGCACAATAATATTGCAGCTGATCGCCGAACATAGTACGGATAAGACAGCTTCCTCAATAGTTAAATACCCCATAAGGTAGAGAACTGGACAAAATGACGCCCCCCCCCCCCCACCCCCCTTTTTTTGAACATAGCTTCAAAAGAAGGAGGGGATAGCTCTAGAATCAATAAGCAGTACCCGGAAACAATATAAAAATATCGATCAGGCACTCAAAAAATTAATTCATGAATAATAAATGGTGCTTAACTCCACTTCACAAGCCAAGGCTATTGCGATGATTTTGGTAAATAACATTATCCGCTAAAAAATATGCACTGCAGACGCCGTATACAGGTATGACGAAATCAGTGAAAATCAAATATAACATACAAAAGCAGGATAAGATGAACAATCTCTGCAGAGAAAACACGAGATCATTCACAGGAGGCCTCTGAATAAATCTGGTAAAAACACTCTCCAACGTGTACTAATTGATATCTACAACTATAAACACGTGAGAATATGCGATTAGAGAACTGACAAATAGAGACCAGGATCTAGAAATGGAGGTAGGTATGAAAAACCGGCTCCAAAATCAGAAATTAAATACCGGAAACAAATGCAACAGAACTGCATGTGTGCGTATAATGGTGCCATCCAACACGACCCAGACACAAAGTATGTAGGTATTAAAAATAGGTGACAGCGTGAGTGTGTGTGTGTGGGGGGATTCAGTTATATGTCGAAACCCCCTCACCCACATTACTTAATCATAAAGCTACTTCACGTCTGAATACGCCGTAATGCTACTGAGAGCGGAGAATGACATGAAGAATAAAACTTCCCTTAAAGAAGAAAACCTAATGGGGAAGCTTCTGGCGAATGCTCAATAGCAGACCCCATAACCTCAATGAAATCAACAGGAACAAATGAATTGAAGGATACGCATATCCTATCATTCATTCCCATGAAAACAGCCGAGCGTCAATGTATGCGCTCAAAAGCCCTATACTAGCGACACAAATAATGGAAACTATTATTCCCATGCGCCAAAAACTTAACTATCCTGAAGAGATCTCACATAAGATCATAATAGCCAAACAGTTACAATAAGCGCAAGACATAGCCAGCGCTTACTTATGCGCTGAAATCTTAAGCATTGACTGCTAACTGGAGGATAAATAACCCAAGTAGTATGAATAGCTGACTTATTTAACAATAGAATGAACATAAATGTCCCTTCTATTGAAAAATAATAAGAACAGAAGCATACTTCTTTTCTGATAAACTCTGATGTGCATAGAGAGACCCTCGGACTCAGGATAGTAACACAATATATGAACTCACATCCGAAATAATGAAGAAAACCGTAATATATGCCCAAACTTGACCTTATGTTAAAAGATTCTCTAACACAAAACAGGTCAAGAAGGAAAAACGTCTACCACTCCAGTTAATAACTGGAGTAGATATGTGTGTAAGCAACCCATCGAAATAACATTCCAAGGCACTCCACACCACTCCATCCGGCGCAAAAACAACTATCGCTGTTAATGCGTCAGATAACAGATAAAAGCGAGCCGAACAGCTGGTTAATTCGCTCTGTGAAACAACAGATGAGCCATCCAAATGAATAGAGGGATACATGTATCCTATCATAAATCCCAATCTAAAGACCTATACTCGCTAGAATTGCCGAATGTTAGCTTTTCGACAGAAAGATAATCTATAAATAAGGTAATTATCCACTTCCAGTCAAAATCGGCTGGACCGAGTTCTATAAGAGCCTCAAACCACCGGCTTGGGGGAGTCTGATCAGTAACTCAGTCTGACAAGAAACCCCTAACCAAGTGGTAGTATAGACAAACCTAAATGTATAGGAGAGATACCTATACCTTCGCTATGAGCCTATAAGAGAAATGAGTCTAGGACAAACTCTCCTACTCTTTTGTTGGCTGTAGTCGATTAGACCCCAACTTAAAGAGTCAAGAATAGATGCTTTC
Source organism: Pictodentalium vernedei (assembly GCA_031216915.1). Classification (NCBI taxonomy): domain Eukaryota; kingdom Metazoa; phylum Mollusca; class Scaphopoda; order Dentaliida; family Dentaliidae; genus Pictodentalium; species Pictodentalium vernedei. The sequence continues at coordinate 305,010,357 of CM062291.1, read as the reverse complement.
TTGTAGTATAATCCTACAATAATGAAAGGTTACCATCAAAGACGTAGGTATATCTATGCCTACTATGAGTCCAAATAGACTATTTGAGTCTAGGACAACCTCTCGCACTCTTTCTGCTGGTGATGGTACATTTGGCCCCAGCTTAAAGAGACAATAATAGATTCTTATCATACATACTAGAGTTGGAAGACTAAAGAGACCTATGGCAAGTTTTCCACCTAGTCAAATGCAAAAATGAAGACACAAGGCTTCTTTGCATCAGCATAACTCTCACTTAACATAAGTTAAGACTGAGAAATAAATACTATGACTGGAAAGAATCATAAAAAGGTACTTAACGACCACAAAATTCCTTCCATACAGACAATGCGTCTCAGTACTTAAATTAAGTACATAAGACCATGAGACTAAATTCGCTCTGACTAAAGAAATTATCATCTCAATTGCGTCCGAGCGAACATCTAATGAAGGTAAGGCTAAAACTAGGATCTTAGCCTGCTCAAACAACGCTGGGGAACTCTCAACGTCTTCCCGTGCTGTTTTTAAAAGTATGTGAACCATCACAAACGATTACAAATACAGAGGAAGAAGATAAGAAACAGAATTACTTTTCCACCGGAAGATAATATATATGGTGTCGTATACAGAATCGAAGATCTGCGACACCCATGTAGACTTAACCAGAAAGAGATCTTACTACCCTGCTCTTAACCGGAGAAGTCAGCGTCTAACTACACTAGCGGTTTTTCAAAATTGCTTGCAGCATTTGGATCGGTGGAACAAGATCAAGGAAATTATAATGTATGATATCTATATCATCCAAGAGTTGTTCTGGAAGAAAAGTTATCCTATCCATAATATGATTAAATCAGATAGAATCACAGTCACTAGCATCTAAACAGGTAGGTGACTGAACCAAATAAGCACTATGCAACAGCTCAAAATTTTGAGATCGACGCTGAGTGCCTCTGCATTAGCAGGAATACTGCGAATAGCCGTGCAACTGTGACAGCAAATCCGTTACAGAGGCCTGGGGACAGGGAGTCCAATATAGTTATTACTGCGGATGACCCCATGAATGAAACCTCAACAGACATGATACCTCAGAACTTGTCGTCTTCTTCTTTCCATCAACACTAGGGGAGCATGGATTCGATCCACAGTGCTCGCCACACCCTATTCTCTCTCAACCGCTATGAACATACCCGGCATCACATCATCCACATAGGAGTGAGATCTGCCGGATTAGCTAGCTGATTTAGACAAGGGACATAAGCCTCTGTGAAACATAGCCCTTGTCTTATTAAAATTCATAGCACCTACACACCAGCTTTAAATACAATGCAAATGAAACACATCCCGAGTCACGATCCAAGTATCCAATCTTAACCGTTACACCGGCGACAAGGAACTGACACCACTCATCGGGTTTTATAGCTCTGTGTAAAATAAAGATCACTTATCAGAATAAAGAGGAAACCATAAGACTAGCCGATCTCGGACCTTATCAGTTTCCTCCTTCCGTCGTCACTGGGTGAGCATACCTGCCTATCATGTAGATCGCTCCACCCTATATGATCTCACTTTATCTATCCCAGATCGTCTACACCCGGCATCATAGATCTCAAGGGCTGAGTAACTATTTCACTGTTGGAATTATGTAGAGCATGAGGCGACAAGAAACTGGATTTGCCAGTCTTAGAGGCTAGCTTAAATATAACGACATATAGAAGTTCAAATGTTTCCCGTGTGACATATCTGGACTGGGCTGGAAACTCAGGTGCAATATCCTTATTCTGGCCGAAAAATCTGTGACCAGTGACGCTATCAGTCTCTTATCAGGTATCGCAGCACTCTGGTCCGGAGGAACAACGTCTGGAAGGTGTTGTCAGATGAAATCTACGGCTACCTTAGGTTATTCAGAAAGGGAAAAATTCCAGCTCCGCTGATTCTCTTTCACCATCCGATTGGACCACATGTGAATCTCGGTCGTCCCTTTCTGACCCTGCAGGGGAACATACTGATCCAGCTTCCTCAGACAGTTTCTGCTCTGAAAAAGTTTCTGAAGGTTGCTGGGATGCTGTGATGAGTTGAACTATCTGTGATAGCAAGTCTGTCACGGAGGCCTGTGGAGCCGCAGTCTACTGTAGTTTAGCCGCTGGAAGCTCTTGGGACGGAATTCCTGCATACTTCTCTTATGCGAACGTCCTGACTGGTAAGGCCTGGTGTCCTTGGCTAGCGGATGGCATGACCTGGTCGACGTGGAATCCCTGGACGGCGAAGCAGGCTGGATATCTGTGGTCACGTAGCCAGGGTGCAGTCTTGTGTGTTGATGAGATGGATGAAGAAGCCATTAGACTAGCCACGCCGGACTGTCTATGCGACGGAGTGTCCCGAGCCGGAGGAGTGGACGTATGCTCCGACTGACAAATGTACGTACCTGGGCTCAGATATTGTTGTAAGAGAGAGGGGCCTCTCTTGCTCGCGGCCCGGGTAGACCTGAACGAGCTAGCTACTGGACTGACTGGCTTCCTCCGTTCCATCCTCCGATCTGTCGTCGCCAGGTGTGCGTGATCCGAGATTATAGCGCTCGCAACACCCCTTCTCCTCTCCTGGACCACAACGGACGAACCCGGCGTCACAACCATTTCGTGATTGATTGCTTCACTGGGGGACCTAGCCGGCGACAAGTGACCGTGGATCCTACTAGGGACCTCTTAGGCACTTGCCGCATTTCGTTGAGCACTTTGCCGCTAGCTCTTCATTGCGACGACGGAAGTACACTTTTGAAGACATCACAGAAACATCACCCTGTTCTTGTTCCTCTGAAAAAGAGACTGAAAAAACTAGAGTGACCCTGTGGTGAGAGGACCGGCCTGGACCTCTCACCACTAACAATATACCGTGACACACATCTCCAACATTTGTCATCCCAATTGGCACACACTGAGCAAAAATTAGTGCGAGTACACTGACTACAGCAAATACAATGAACATGAGAATCAAGACTTCCTCGATTTACAATTTGAACAATATTCTTTCATTTTGAAAAAATATTAAACAGTCATCTTACCCGCACCAACCCTTGAAAAAACAAAGATACATAATAATAATATAATCCATTATAAAAATTTCGAAAAATAATTCAAAAGAAAAATTTTTTCAAAAAAATTTCAAAATGAGCCCAAGTTCCCAAAGGGAACGATGAGCCCAAATGGATCCCCAAAGAGCCTAAGTGTGGACAAAAATTTTAAAACATATCTAAAAATTAATGCTACACTTATGGACAATATTAATGTATCTGGCTATGAACAGAACTAAATAGAAGACAAGGAATCACTATCAGAAGAAACCGTTGTCAACGTAAACAAAAGTGAACAAAAACCGGAAACAAGACTCCAGGCACTGAAAATATGGCCCGAAATCAGTATCCAATTTTAAACACTATCCGATGTAAAACAAAAACTTCCACAGAAGAAACTGCAGTACATCGGATGGTAGATGCATGACCAAAACACCTAACCACCCCTAGGGTGAGGATGTAACCATGGGGAAAAACAGAATAAACATTCTGTTACAATGCCAAAAACTCCCAAGAAATTTCAGTAAAAAAAAATTACAAAAATTATGCCAAAAGCATGGGAGAATATCAAGGGGGGTATAAAGGAAAGGGAGAGAGGAAACACTGAATAAACCGTGGAAATTTCATAGCAGGAATGAAAACATCAGGCCCATGTCCCGAAATTAGGGAACATGAAATAATTTTACATAAAAGTTATAAGTTACAGCCCTGAACACATCCTTCCACTGTTTCTTCCTCTCATCCTCTTATTTCATCCTTAGATCCACCATTTCTTTCATGATTTTGTGTCTGGCATCATTTTAACTGAGATTATAAGCACAGATATCAGTGAGATGTTACTGATTGAAGGGCCAAACAAAGAATGATTTATTGGCGCCAGATTTGGTGACTTCCTGGAGTCTGCGCATGCGCAGAAGGTAAAATGTATGGGGGACCAGATAGGACTTCTAATTTTCAGTTTTGCCTGCAAATTTGGGGGATTGGGGGGGGGCAAAATTTGAGTTTGGCCCTAAATATTTAGAGTTAGCACCAGCCAAGTCTGGGTCATTGGTACTGTATAAAGATATAGAAATTTTGGGCAGGCCCAAAAAATTGCCCCTCCCATTACAAAGGCAAAAACTGCCCTTCAAACTTCATTCGAACAAATCTGATTCTACACCTCAAAAGAAGCTCAGTACCAAATATCAAGTCATTGTAGCATTTTCCCCAACCCCCTCCCAATGGGGGAGGGCATATTGATTTGAACAAAATCAAAATGCGATAGCAGAACAGTTACCTCAAATTTAACTGAAATCGGTTGAGTGGTTTTGGAGGAAAAGTTTCGAACACCACCTTTACACAGGACGATAACGGATGATGGATGTTGGATGAAAAGTGATCACTAAAGCGCATCCTGACTTTCAGTCAGGTGAGCTAAGAAACCAAAGTAGTTTTACTCTTAATCAATGGTCAGAACTCCTGAGTATACTTTGGCTAAATGAAATGACTGAACCTGCCTTGTTTTGTGTTACCTGTAAAGATTTCATATGTCTGAAAGCAATCTAAGGTTTGAAACATTTTTAAACTAATAGAAATTTCGAAAATGAAGCTATTTTTCAAATCAAGCGGCAGAACTCCAAAAAGAATACTTTCACTCAACATGACAACTGAACTTGGCTTGTTTTTCAAGACTGGTATTCTTGATCAATCATCAGTTCGAAAACATTTGGTGGCTGAAAGCAGCTTACACTGATGGAAACTGAAAGAGTGAGTACTGTTTTTCTTAAATTCAAGGTCTACAACTCCTGCAGTACAGATTTAATAAATGTAAAAAGCAAATTTGACCTCCAGGTTGTAAGTCTGAAAACAGATTCAAATTAAATGAAAGTGTCAATGACACTGTAGCTCAACTTGTCAAGACAAAGACATGTACATGTATAGTATGTGACACAGCAATGACAAACATCTAGGTAATGACCTGATAACAAAGGTACATATAAAGTATTGTAAAGGTCTGTACATAAATACTGACCGTTGCCTGTAACAAATGTATAGGTAAAGTATTGTAAAGGTGGGTGACAGTCAGATGCTAAACTAGAAAAAAATCTTTGAGTCCCAGAGTGGGTCTGACTGAACCCCAAAATATTTGTTCTCATAGCACAGTGATAACAAAGGCACCCCAAAACACACTCATTCCTGTCCCAAGGTGAAAACAAAGGTACCCAAGAAGTTTCGTGAAGATCAGTTCACAAATATGAGCTGTGTAGAAGTTGTGACAAAAAACTGATTGGACCTAATTTCGGTACAAAATGGCCACTGGCAGCCATCTTGAATTTTGGACCACACCCAGAAACACTCGTTCTCGTCTCAAGGTGATAACAAAGGTACCCAAGAAGTTTTGTGAAGATCGGTTCATAAATATGAGCTGTGTAGAAGTTGTGACAAAAAACTGATTGGACCTAATTTCGGTACAAAATGGCCACTGGCAGCCATCTTGAATTTTGGACCGCACCCAGAAACACTCGTTCTCGTCCCAAGGTGATAACAAAGGTACCCAAGAGGTTTTGTGAAGATCGGTTCATAAATACAGCCTCTAGCCCGAGCCGTATTGACATGTGCACTTGCAGTGTATAAGTAGCACTGAATAAATCAAAGTTCATCTAATTTGCATAATTTCTGCACAAGAAAAAAACCCGTACTATATGTGATGTATTCCATGTTACTAAACATTCATACAAAAATTTATTCAAATCAGAACTTTCATACAGAAGTTCTGTACAAAAGACTGATTGCACTAATTTTGGTACAAAATGGCTGCTGGTGGCCATCTTGAATTTCGGACCACACCCCAAAACACTCGTTCTCATCCCACGGTGATAACAAAGGTACCCAAGAAGTTTCGTAAAGATCGGTTCATAAATACAGCCTCTAGCCTGAGCCGTATAGAAGTTGTGTACAAAAAACTGATTAGACCTAATTTCGGTATAAAATGGCCACTGGCAGCCATCTTGAATTTTGGACCACACCCAGAAACACTCGTCCTCGTCCCAAGGTGATAACAAAGGTACCCAAGACGTTTCGTGAAGATCGGTTCATAAATACAGACTCTAGCCCGAGCCGTATTGACATGTGTACTTACTGTGTGTAAGTTGCACTGAAAAAATCAAACTTCATCTAATTTGCATAATTTCTGCATGAGAAAAAAACCCGTATTATATGTGATGTATCCCATGGTACTAAACATTCACACGAAAAATTATTCAAATCAGCGCTTTCATATGGAAGATCTGTGCAAAAATCTGATTGCACCAAATTTTGTACAAAATGGCTGCCATCGGCCATCTTGAATTTCGGACCGGACCCCAAAACACTCGTTCTCGTCCCATGGTGATAACAAAGGTACCCAAGGAGTTTTGTAAAGATCGTATCATAAATACGGCCTCTAGCCCGAGCCGTATTGGCATTTGCACTTACAGTGCTGAAAGTAACACCAAAAAACATCAAAGTTAGTCTAATTTGCATAATTTACGCACGAGAAAAAAACCCGTATTATATGTGATGTATCCCATGGTACTAAACATTCATACAAAAAATTATTCAAATCAGAGCTTTCATATGGAAGTTCTGTACAAAAAACAGATTTCTGCATCATCGGTACAAAATGGTGGCTGGCAGCCATCTTGAATTTCGGACCACACCCAAAAACACTTGTTCTCGTCCCACAGTCATAACAAAGGTACCCAAGAAGTTTCGTAAAGATCGGTTCATAAATACGGCCTCTAGCCCGAGCCGTATCCAATTGTTGACAGACAGACAGACAGACGGGCCATGGCATAAGCTCAAATTTGGCTTCGCCAAAGTTGAGCTAAAAAAGCTAAAATTTTGGTATTTAAAGACCCCCAACTCTTAAAGTGCATCAGAACTAATGACTGAACTTGATTATTTTTAGTAATTCAAGGGGTATAACTCATAAAGCTCTCCACCAATAATGTGATAATTGATCTTAGCTGGAATTTTGTTTTTGGTAATAATTTCCTAACGTTTGAAGGAAAATGGTCACCTCACCAATTTTTGCTAATGGAAACAAAAAAATCATGCAAGTTTTTCTAATTCAAGGGAAATGGAACAATGTGTTTGGAAAGCAATCTTGATGAACATTTTTTTACAGTTAGATTATTCCAAAGTTTCAAAACAGTAGGTTGATTAAAACAAATTTGAAATGAGTGAAACTTGAACCAAATTTATAATTTTTTCCATGTAAATTGGTACAAATAAAAGAAGCTTGAAGAAATAATTTAATCTGTGTTTGTCAAAGGTAACAAGTTCCAAACACTTTGAAAGCCATACATTATACAAAACAGACTTAATGTAACAAAATTAAAAATTGCAAATTTTGCAAAAGGTTGCTATCTTAATGCTTAACTCTGAAATGCATAACTCTGAAAACCTGTGGACAACTGACACAAATCTTGCAGGGTTGGAATGGAAAGCAATACTAACATTGCATGTTTCTGCAAATTTATTGAGATTTTATGAATATTTGAGGTACAAAGGAATGAAAGGAGGATGCCCTACTCTTCCGCACTCTGAAGAGTTGGTGGACAGAAAAATAATAAATCACCAAGGAGCTGGAGAAAATACTCACAAAAGTTGGTCCTGTAATGATGTTAAAGCCTTCAGAGCATCTGACTGACTTGTTCCTTCCTGTATTTCTGAATCTTTCGGTGATATTACCTGAAGAAAATTGATTTGATTCAAAGATGTAAGCGAACAAAATAGCTATGATTTCAAATTCCAACCCTCTGCAAACTGATGTCAAAATATAAATCTTTCAACCTGCAAATTTTGTCACCGTACAACTGAAAATTTAGCAAATTCAATCTTGTTTGACAGTGCTTAATGTCTACTAAGATTGAATTGGCTAGACTCCTAGTTGCATTATGGGAAACAAATTGCTTGAAATATTGGTATTTTGACACCAGAGTGCAATGGGTTAAAATAATTTACAAATAGATTGGGGCTAAACAAATATGATGTGCTTGTATGAAGTTAACCTTTATATGCCATGACTACTAAATGAAGGATTTTAACTGTTGTATGAGTGCCTTTCCATGAAGCCCAACTTTGGACTTTTGGAACTTGAGTTAACATAGACTTGTTTTATTAAATATATTGTCTACAGGCACTATCTAATAAACTGTACCCCCCCCCCCCCCCCCACCCTTCCCTCCCCAATCAATTTCTGTCTCCATAAATAAATCTTCCATGTTACTAATTAAACAGCCATTAGAATATGTTTCAAATTTCATGTCATTTCCAACAATAAAGTGCATGTGATTTAAACTTACAGCAGCTGTCCTATCCAGATTCCGAACATGTGTGTTTTCATCACCACCAATAACTTCAACATTCTCTTCACCAAGAGCGACATCAGATTTTTCTGGTTCCTGAAATAAACAACAAATAATACTTATTATACATATCAAAAATGTATTCCAACTTAAAACCTGGTCACTTAAATGGACCTAATTTCTCTTATCAGCACCATGAATCAAAGCATGTCTACCCTACACCAGTCTTTCGATTTTGCTAATGGGTGGCATGCTGTATACTGCCTGCTACCATTTGAAGTGAACCACACTATTCTCCTGGGTCCCAGCATCAAGAAAATATTTTCAAGAAGAACATCAACAAACATCTGCACACTCTCCACTGGTGCAGTTAGTAGGGATTCATTAACATTAATTTAAATTTGTTTGAGTTTGGTATAATACATGAAATGAAACTTCAATGGAGCAATCATAAATCAATCAGATTATTCTCCATGGAATGCAAGAGCGAAAAGACAGTGTGAGTAGCTTTACTGGCCTTTGAACTTTGTTGAATTATGTTATTTATGTACCAAATTCAACAAAACCATATTGTGATTGCTCATTGAAATGAGCCCTATCAGTTCGTTCCAATGAGGGTCACAGGATGAGGTTTTGTTGAATTTGTTAAATGTTTTTGTACTGCACAATTTGCATGTTATATGGCAGATACAGCTGAGTCCATAGGTAAGGGTTAATCATTTGCTAGGTGGAACTGAGGCTTGCAGTTGTCAACTTGCAAAAAATAAAAATTGCACGTGCAATAGTGTGCAACAGTGACAGCTTGCCTCAAAATCGAAATACTGCCCTACACACATATCCATCTCTCCTATCTGATCACATTACCTTTGACATTTTGTTAGAAAATGAAACAGGGGCATAGGAAATCTTTTGAACGTGGGGAGGGGGCATGGTCATGGTAAGGCATCCACATACTGAAAAATGTCAGGGGTTCTCCATGTGCCTCTGTGCCATGGTAGAAACACAATATACATAGCTATGTTTGGGACTAAGGCATCTCAATATTGCACAGTGAAATCTGGTATATGAAAAACATATCCAAGTGAAGAGAATACAGAAAAGGCCTAACAATGGACAGGTAGAGTAATATATCCCATATTGTTGCATCTGCTTGAGTTTAGTTACTAACTCAAGCAAAACTAGAAAGTGTTTTAGCACACTAAAACATATGTCTCCCCTTTTGAGGTCAGAGGTCAAGGTCACATGCAGTCCATCAAGGTAGCGGACATGTGGTTTCATGGTGACACATCCACATGTCAAAAAAAAAAATTCTGGTCTGGACAATTACTCCCTATTTTAAGTACGTAAATTTGACCTTGAGGTCAAGATCACATGAAGGTCATGATAACATGTGGTCTCATTGTGATACATCCACATGACAATCATTTAAGTCCTAGGTCAAAAAACAAAAAAAGTTCTGATCTGGACAATTATTCCCTATTTGAAGTACATAAATTTGACCTTGAGGTCAGAGGTCAAGGTCACATGCAGTTCATCAAGGTAGCAGACATGCGGTTTCATGGTGACACATCCACATGTCCAAAAAAAAAATCTGGTCTGGACAATTACTCCCTATTTAAAGTACATAAATTTGACCTTGAGGTCAAGGCCACATGAAGGTCATGATTGCATGTGACATGCGGTCTAATTGCGATACATCCACATGTCAAATATCTAAGTCCTAGGTCAAAAAACAAAAACGTTCTGGTCTGGATAATTTTTCCCTATTTGAAGTACATAAATTTGACCTTGAGCTCAAGGTCACATGAAGGTCATGACATGTGGTCTCATGGTGACACATCCACATGTCAAATAACCAAGTCCTAGGTCAAAAAACAAAAAAAAAACTGGTCTGGACAATTACTCCCTATTTGAAGTACATAAATTTGACCTGGAGGTCAAGGTCACATGAAGGTCACGACATGCGGTCTCATGGTGACACATCCACATATCAAATAACCAAGTCCTAGGTCAAAAAACAAAAAAATTCTGGTCTGGACAATTACTCCCTATTTTAAGTACATAAATTTGACCTCAAGGTCAAGGCCACATGAAGGTCACAATGGTATTCGACACTCCGGCTCATGGTGATACATCCACATGCCAAATATCTAAGGCCTGGCTCAAAAGACAAACAAGTTTTGGTCTGGACAAAGTTTCCTTGTAAAAAGCACAAATCTGACCTTCAGATCAAAGGTCAAGGTCACATGAAGGTCACAATGGTACTCTACACACCAGCTCATGGTGATACATCCACATGCTAAATATCTAAAGCCTGACTCAAAATACAAAAAAGTTCTGGTCCAGAGAGTTTACCTTAAAAAAACGCATAAATCTGACCTTCAGGTCAAAGGTCAAGGTCACATGAATGTCACTATGGTACACTGCACACCGGTTCATGGTGATACATCCACATGTCTGGACAATTACTCCCTATTTGAAGTACATAAATTTGACCTGGAGGTCAAGGTCACATGAAGGTCACGACATGCGGTCTCATGGTGACACATCCACATATCAAATAACCAAGTCCAAGGTCAAAAAACAAAAAAAGAATCTGTTCTGGACAATTACTCCCTATTTGAAGTACATAAATTTGACCTCGAGGTCAAGGTCACATGAAGGTCACAATGGTATGCGACACGCCGGCTCATGGTGATACATCCACGTGCCAAATATCTAAGGCCTGGCTCAAAAGACAAACAAGTTGTGGTCTGGACAAAGTTTCCTTGAAAAAAGCACAAATCTGACCTTCAGATCAAAGGTCAAGGTCACATGAAGGTCACAATGGTACTCTACACACCGGCTCATGGTGATACATCTACATGCCAAATATCTAAAGCCTGACTCAAAATACAAAAAAGTTCTGGTCCAGACAGTTTACCTTAAAAAAACGCATAAATCTGACCTTCAGGTCAAAGGTCAAGGTCACATGAAGGTCACTATGGTACACTGCACACCGGCTCATGGTGATACATCCACATGCCAAGTGTCTAAGGTGTAGGTCAAAGACAAAAAAGTTATGGCCCGGACAAAGTTTGTATGAGAAGAAGAAGAAGAATATGCACTAAAACAATATGTCTCCCTTCTGGGAAGGGGAGACATAATAAACCATTTTTCAAGAGACAAGAAGGATGCCAACGCTCTATAGCTTACCAACATTCCTCTTTGATAGTAAGTTTGGCAACCACAAGAAGTGTATCAAACAGGCTCATAACATGTGAAAAAGCTGACCTAAACACAACCTCTTAAAAGTAAAACACAGAAACTGACATAAACACTAAGTTAAACATGAAATTCTGAGCTAAACAAAACTAAACGCAACTAAAAATGTCATTAAAAATGTTTAAAATGCAGAGTATGAAGGATTAATCATGGAACAATGATACTGAGGAACATGTATGATGAATATAAGTGCCATGGGAAGAGAAGGAGCACAGCAACTGACCTAAGCACTTAGTTAAACAAGAAATTCTGAGCCAAACAGAAAACTAAATGCAACTAGAAAGGTCAAGAAAAATGTTTAAAATGCAGGGTATGAGGGGTTAATCATGGAACAATGATACTGAGGAACATGTATGATGAATATAAGTGCCATGGGAAGAGAAGGAGCACAGCAGCTGACCTAAACACTTAGTTAAACATGAAATTCTGAGCTAAACAGAAAACTAAACGCAACTAAAAATGTCAAGAAAAATGTTTAAAATGCAGGGTAGGAGGGGTTAAATCACGGTAGAATGATAATAATCATCGTATAGCAGCATTATAAAGGCCATGATATGGAAATAGGGCGAGTATGTGACCTAAACAGAAGCTTTAACATTATTGGACACGTACGCTAACGCCAACCGATCGAGCCATGCCATAAGCTCACACAACTAAAGTTGGTGAGCTAAAATTGAAAGTGTCAATGACACTGTAGCTCAACTTTGAATATGACGGGAATTAGTATTTGCTGTGACCAGGTCAACAATAATGAATATGACAGGAATCAGTATTTGTTGTGACCAAGTCAACAATAATGAATAAGAGAAAAAGGAGTTTTGTTGTGACCACGTCAACCATATTAAATCAATTACAAGGTGACTGCAATGGTCTAAAGAATAGGACATAAGTATTATATGTGATGCATCCCATGTTCGTAAATATTCACACAAAAATTTATTCAAATCAGAGCTTTCATATAGAAGTTCTAAGCAAAAAACTGATTGCACAAAATTTTGTACAAAATGGTTGAATCTTGAATTTCGGACCGGACCCCCAAACACTCGTTCTTGTCCCACGGTGATAACAAAGGTACCCAAGAAGTTTCGTAAAGATAGGTTCATAAATACGGCATCTAGCCCGAGCCGTATTGGCATTTGCAGTTACAGTGCTGAAAGTAACACTAAATAGATCAAAGTTAGTCTAATTGGCATAATTTATGCACGAGAAAAAACCCTGTATTATATGATGTATCCCATGGTACTAAACATTCACACAAAAAAATTATTCAAATCAGCGCTTTCATATGGAAGTTCTGTGCAAAAATTTGATTGCACCTAATTTTGTACAAAATGGCTGCCAGCGGCCATCTTGAATTTCAGAACGGACCCCAAAACACTCGTTCTCGTCCCACGGTGATAACAAAGGTACCTAAGAAGTTTCATAAAGATCGGTTCATAAATACGGCATCTAGCCCGAGCCGTATTGGCATTTGCACTTACCGTGCTGAAATTAACACTAAATAAATCAAAGTTCATCTAATTTGCATAATTTACGCACGAGAAAAAAACCTGTATTATATGTGATATATCCCATGGTACTAAACATGCATACAAAAAATTATTCAAATCAGAGCTTTCATGTGGGAGTTTTACGCAAAAATCTGATTGCACCTAATTTTGTACAAAATGGCTGTCAGTGGCCATCTTGAATTTTAGAGCGGACCGAAAAACACTCGTTCTCGTCCCATGGGGATAACAAAGGTACCCAAGAAGTTTCGTGAAAATGGGTTCATAAATATGGCCTCTAGCCCGAGCCATGTTGATGGCACGACGGACAGACAGACGGACGACGGGCCATGACAATACCTCAAATTTGGCTTCGCCAAAGTTGAGCTAAAAATGATGCAAGAAAATGGGTGACAGTTTTTATAATGTTATATCAAGGAATAACAGAAAAATATAACAGAAAAATAATAGACACTTTCCTGAGAAAAGGATGGTAGGAAATCTTCACAAAACATTCCAAAGGTATCCCAATGAAGAAATCAGCTGTATTCCTTCTGAAGTTCCTTCAAAACTACTCTATTGTTGATAGATTGAGGAGTTCAATTTAAACATCAGTCCAGCATTGTTGATGGAAATGAGAAAATTAGCTGCGCATGTCTGGCAGGTATGCGACAATGGGTGCCTGAGCAAATGGGTGAATTTGGGTTATGGGAGAGACATTTATCTGGCACCTGGTAAGACCAAATTGGTCTGTTTTTGTCTTTTCCACTATTTTGTTTTCTCTTGGAGATTCTTCAAAATCACAATCTGCTCATTTCCATAGGAGTAATCATATGAGATTAAGGCACTTGTGTTACATTGTTAAGTTGTGAAGAACAATGTTTGTAACACTATAAAAAGGTACAAACATATTTTTACTTTTATTTAATGCATTTTACATTCATTTTATGATTTTTTGGACCGATATTTCCAGGATTTTTTGTCCAGTTGGATCTTTATCAACACTGAATTCCTGGGAGTTTCCCAGTCATTCCAGGAATGGAAACAAACCTGCCCAAAATGATGGAGGGCCACCACGGATGCCGACATTATGTACACCATACATGGTATGGGTACATATAGAAATGGATTGGAGGAGTAACTAATTTGATGGATAAAGGGTTAATATCTCTGGATCAAATTATCAGATTTACATAAAAAACTATAGAGCACAGCACATCAGTAACCTGAACATATATATGAAGTAACATGACAATCAGACTGATATTTTTTAAGTTATCTCATGCCAAAGGGATTGGAGGAATTTTCAATTTGAAGGATAAAGGGTTAATATCTCAGGATCAAATTATCAGATTTACACCAAAAACTATACAGCTTGGCACATCAGTAACCTGAACACAAATATAAAGTAACTTGACAATCCAAGCAATATTTTTCAAGTTATCGAATGCCAAAGGGATTGGAGGAATTTTCAATTTGAAGGATAAAGGGTTAATATCTCAGGATCAAAATAACAGATTTACACCAAACCTATACAGCTCGGCACATCAGTAACCTGAATACAAATATAAAGTAACTTGACAATCCAAGCAATATTTTTCAAGTTATCAAATGCCAAAGGGATTGGAGGAATTTTCAATTTGAAGGATAAAGGGTTAATATCTCAGGATCAAATTATCAGATTTACACCAAAAACTATATAGCTCAGCACATCAGTAATCTGAACACAAATATAAAGTAACCTGACAATCCAAGCAATATTTTTCAAGTTATCGAATTCCAAAGGGATTGGAGGAATTTTCAATTTGAAGGTTAAAGGGTTAATATCTATCAGATTTACACTAAAAACTATACTGCTCGGCTCATCAGCAACCTGAACACAAATATAAAGTAACTTGACAATTCAAGCAATATTTTTCAAGTTATCGAATGACAAAGAAATGGATACAGATGCCGGATGGACAGACCGACGGATGGACGGACAAACAGACGGACAAAAAAAACTATACAGCTCGGCACATCAGTAACCTGAACACAAATATAAAGTAACTTGACAATCCAAGCAATATTTTTCAAGTTATCGAATGCCAAAGGGATTGGAGGAATTTTCAATTTGAAGGATAAAGGGTTAATATCTCAGGATCAAATTATCAGATTTACACCAAAAACTATACAGCTCGGCACATCAGTAACCTGAACACAAATATAAAGTAACTTGACAATCCAAGCAATATATAGATGCCGGATGGACAGACCAACGGACGGACGGACAGACGGACAAACAAACAAAAACTATACAGCTCGGCACATCAGTAACCTGAACACAAATATAAAGTAACCTGACAATCCAAGGAATATTTTTCAAGTTATCGAATGACAAAGAAATGGATACGGACACCGGATGGACAGACCGACGGATGGACGGACAAACAGACGGACAAAAAAAACTATACAGCTTGGCACATCAGTAACCTGAACACAAATATAAAGTAACTTGACAAGCCAAGCAATATTTTTCAAGTTATCAAATGACAAAGAAATGGATACGGATGCTGGATGGACAGACCGACGGATGGACGGACAGACAGACGGACAAACCAAAAAAACTATACAGCTCAGCACATCAGTAACCTGAACACAAATATAAAGTAACTTGACAATCCAAGCAATATTTTTCAAGTTATCGAATGCCAAAGGGATTGGAGGAATTTTCAATTTGAAGGATAAAGGGTTAATATCTTGGGATCAAATCATCAGATTTACACCAAAAACTATACAGCTCAGCAAATCAGTAACCTGAATACAAATATAAAGTAACTAGACAATCCAAGCAATATTTTTCAAGTTATCGAATGCCAAAGGGATTGGAGGAATTTTTAATTTGAAGGATAAAGGGTTCTTATCTCAGAATCAAATTATCAGATTTACACCAAAAACTATATAGCTCGGCAAATCAGTAACCTGAACACAAATATAAAGTAACTTGACAATCCAAGCAATATTTCCAAAGGGATTGGTGGAATTTTCAATTTGAAGGATAAAGGGTTAATATCTCAGGATCAAATTATCAGATTTACACCAAAAACTATACAGCTCGGCACATCAGTAACCTGAACACAAATATAAAGTAACTTGACAAGCCAAGCAATATTTTTCAAGTTATCGAATGACAAAGAAATAGATACGGACGCCAGATGGACAGACCGACGGACGGACGGACGGACGGACAGACAGACGGACAAACAAAAAAAACTATACAGGTCGGCACATCAGTAACCTGAACACAAATATAAAGTAACTTGACAATCCAAGCTATATTTTCCAAGTTATCGAATGCCAAAGGGATTGGAGGAATTTTCAATTTTGCAGGATAAAGGGTTAATATCTCGGGATCAAATCATCAGATTTACACCAAAAACTATACAGCTCGGCAAATCAGTAACCTGAACACAAATATAAAGTAACTAGACAATCCAAGCAATATTTTTCAAGTTATCAAATGCCAAAGGGATTGGAGGAAATTTCAATTTGAAGGATAAGGGTTAATATCTCAGGATCAAATTATCAGATTTACACCAAAAACTATACAGCTCAGCACATCAGTAACCTGAACACAAATATAAAGTAACTTGACAATCCAAGCAATATTTTTCAAGTTATCAAATGACAAAGAAATGGATACGGACGCCGGATGGACAGACAGATGGACAGATGGACGGACAAAGGATGGACGAACGGCGGATGGCCACCCCAGATGACGGCATTATGTGTACCATACATAGTATGGGTACACATAAATATTTTTCAAGTTATCAAATGCCAAAGGGATTGGAGGAATTTTCAATTTGAAAGATTAAAGGGTTAATATCTCAGGATCAAATTATCAGATTTACACCAAAAACTATACAGCTAGGCACATCAGTAACCTGAACACAAATGTAAAGTAACTTGACAATCCAAGCAATATTTTTCAAGTTATCGTATGCCAAAGGGATTGGAGGAATTTTCAATTTGAAGGATAAAGGGTTAATATCTCAGGATCAAATTATCAGATTTACACCAAAAACTATACAGCTTGGCACATCAGTAACCTGAACACAAATATAAAGTAACTTGACAATCCAAGCAATATTTTTCAAGTTATCGAATGACAAAGAAATGGATACGGACGCCGGACGGACAGACAGACGGACAGATGGATGGACAAAGGATGGACGAACGCCGGATGGCCACCCCAGATGACGGCATTATGTGTACCATACATAGTATGGGTACACATAAATATTTTTCAAGTTATCAAATGCCAAAGGGATTGGAGGAATTTTCAATTTGAAGGATAAAGGGTTAATATCTCAGAATCAAATTATCAGATTTACACCAAAAACTATACAGCTAGGCACATCAGTAACCTGAACACAAATGTAAAGTAACTTGACAATCCAAGCAATATTTTTCATGTTATCGAATGCCAAAGGGATTGGAGGAATTTTCAATCTGAAGGATAAAGGGTTAATATCTCAGGATCAAATTATCAGATTTACACCAAAAACTATACAGCTCGGCACATCAGTAACCTGAACACAAATATAAAGTAACTTGACAATCCAAGCAATATTTTTCAAGTTATCAAATGACAAAGAAATGGATATGGACGCCGGACGGACAGACGGACGGACAAAGGATGGACGAACGACGGGTGTCCACCCCGGATGATGGCATTATGTGTACCATACATAGTATGAGTACACATAAAAAAGCACTGCCCTGATATAAAGTGTTCCTGTCTGCCATTCTTCCTAGTATCCTCACAGATGTTATTTTAGAAGCACATTCTAGATGATCCAGTGTATGGAGCCATCAAAAGTTTTGAATTTTGAGAGAGCAGGTAAGAAATGACTGTTTACAAAGGAGACAATACAAAAGAACGATTATTGGCAGAAATGGAGGTCTTTCCTACAACTCTCCACTTGTACAGATGTTCATCTATGGAGTACCATACAGGACTTCAGTTGTTTTGTTACTTTAACTCCATTTTTGGCATCAGGGTTTCAAAATTTAAGCGTTTAGCCTGATTCTTTCAAATGGAGTCACAAGCTGGTCTGGGCCAGTGGTAATGGTAGATAAATATCTCACTCACTGTTTACTACACACTACCTGTATCCTTTTTAATGATCACCTTCAGTTTCTATTCTCAGAATATTTATTATTATTTATTTATTGGTGTTTAAAGTCACATATTTCTGTACAATGGCTAATCATGAGCACCACAGTTTTACAGGTGGAGGAAGCCAGAGTACCTGGAGAGAACCACCAAGCAACAGCAATCAACTGTCAGCTCCCCAACATACCAACTCCACTCAAGCAGTAGGGCTGGGCGGTATATCGGTTTTGTGGTTCGGTTCGTTTTTTTTTTCCAAAACCGAAACCGAACCGCAGCCTTAACAAAAAACCGAGACTTTCGGTTTCAACAA
Source organism: Pictodentalium vernedei (assembly GCA_031216915.1). Taxonomy (NCBI): domain Eukaryota; kingdom Metazoa; phylum Mollusca; class Scaphopoda; order Dentaliida; family Dentaliidae; genus Pictodentalium; species Pictodentalium vernedei. The sequence continues at coordinate 304,991,723 of CM062291.1, read as the reverse complement.
ACTTCCCAGGATTGGTAAGTTTATGACCTCTCCATCACCTGCATTCCTTTCGTCAAAGGCTAAAATGTCGGGCGAAGGTAAACGCTGTGCCATTTATGCTTACTTCCAGATGATTGACCACAAATCCCTCCAAAACAGTGGTAGCAAATTTCTTTTTTATTAAACGATATCTACAGAACCACCACCTGAGGGAACATGAAAAATTAAAAAGTCTTTATGTAAGAATCGTTAAGTAAATTTAATGAACCGGGCACAGCCTCAGGTTCACTCATATTTGACCAAATAGATATTGAAAGTTACCTGACAATATATGATGTAAAAGTAATATACATTATCTTTGACCCAAAATCATCAGGGTACAGCATGTAGTAAATCAGACATAAAATTTATTGAGTTTTCAAACCTCAAACACAAATTTTGCCCCCCCCCCCCAATCCCCCAAATTTGCATGAAAATCCAAAAAATCAATGTCCTATATGGTCCTTCATACTTTTGTCCACTGCGCATGCGCAGTGTCAAGGAAATACCGAAATTGGCGCCAAATCTTCCTTCTTAAAACCAGTGCCTGGTAAGTATTATGTAATCAGCAGGGAGGTATGAGTTCCCAACTCATGGGAGGGCCATCCCCGTCTGGGTCATTGGTAAGTATAAAAAATATATAAATTACTATCAATTTTTTAACATTTTTATTCTGTACCAATGACCCAGACTTAGCTGGATAGAAAAAAGGCTGGAGGGCCTAGGACATAAAGGAAAATCCAATAGGCTCAATTACATATAAACAGAATTATCCCCTCAAGGACAAAGGGAGAAACAGGATTTACATGTATCTTTCTTGTTTATACAAAATAAAAAAGAAACATTACCAATCCGTAACTGAGCACAATAACATCAATGATCTCTATTAACATCCAGCATAACCCATTATGCTAATTTTTTAAAGGAAAGCCAATAAATAAAGATAGTTCAGAGAATGAGACTCTTTATACTCATTTAAAAGTGTCCGAGGATTGTATATTAACGCTCGTATGACACATGACATATACAAATGCTTCACACTGAGCTACACTTTAAAAATATTACATAAATGAGATAAACATTAGCTTTACACTTTAAAACCATCCCAGCACCGACTCGGAATTACTGACTCCAGAGGAGGTATTCCATTGCTTTTCACTATGAAGCAGGTGATATAAGGGAACACCATCCCCCTCAGCCCCCCCCCCCCTCCCCCTTCCCATTGCTCTGGGTCAATCACCCCAGAATAAAGAGGGCAGCAGGACAGAGTCACTGCTGGAACAGAAAGCCTGCATAACTATAGCTCCAACTGTTTAGTGGACGACATTCTGAGCAACAGATAATGGACCTAAACAACACAGGTCACCAGAAATAGACTCAATATTTCTAAGGTAAAAATTTGTGAACGTAGAAGGCTGAGACCAGTATGCAGCCTTCATCAAATCGAAAATAGCAATACTATTAGCATAAGCCCAAGATGTAGACAGCACCCCTCACCTCATGCGCTGAAATCATAAGCACAGACTGCTGAGTAGAAGATAAATTTTCATAAGCAGTACGAATAGTCAATTGAATCCACCTTGAAATAGAATGGACCGTGATGTCACTTCTATTAGGCAGCAGAGACAGACAGAAACGTTTTCGTCCCTTTCTAAAAAACTCAGATCTATGTTTATAAATACGCATAGCTCTAACTGGACATAGCAAAGGCCTATGGCCGTCTGAGGACGGAAGAGACTTAATAATAATAGGCACAGGGTACTTATTAGGAGCCTGATTCTTAGCCAGAAATCCAACATTAGTAGTCAAAGTAATAGTATTACCAACACTACGATAGTGAGAATCATCAACAGATAGTGCATGAAGCTCTCACTAACTCTTCTAGCAGAAGAGAAGGCTAAGAGAAAAGCCGTCTTATAAGATAAGTATTTGAAGTCTACTGTGTCAAGGGGTTCAAATGGTGCTTCTTTTAGCTTCAAAGAACCCAAGCTAAATTCCACTTAGGAATTAACCTAAGGGTTCTAGGTCTATTTATCGAAAAGTTTTTAACTAACTTAGATAAAGAGACGTTAGATCCAATTAGTAAGCTATCATGATGAGCATAAGTATCCAATAGCATAGACCTATAACCCTTAATAGTTATTGGCTGCAGTTTGATCTCGTCAAACAAGTAGACCAAAAAATTAGCAATGTCTGGAATGGAGGGATCATAAATATCAATAGAATGATCCCTACACCAACGAGAGAAAACCTTCCACTTAGCAGCATAATTTAGCGAAGAGGAGGTCCTCCTACAGTTAGAAATTGCGTCCACTCCTCGTCCTGTAAAATGCTTGCCGTGTAAGAAGGACCACACAACAGAAATACGTGAAGGTTGAGACCTTGCGGGTTGTGATGCAGTGTGCGTGATTTCCCCTGCGAAAGAAGGTCCTCCCATGGAGGAAGCTTCCAAGGAATGTCCCATAACAGACACCTGAGTAGATTTATCCATGGTCTCTGGGGTGACAGAGATGCTACCAACAGAATCTTGCAGTGAGATTGCTTGATTTTTAGCAATATCTGTTGAATCAACGGAGCTGGAGGATACGCGTATCCTATCATTCCGTCCCAAGAGATTGAGAGAGCATCTACTGCGAACGCTCGAGGATCTGGGCATGGCGACACATACGTCTGCAACTGATTGTTGAGATCCGTCACAAACAAGTCTATCATCGGACGATCCCATTGGTAGCAGATCTGACTGAATACTCGTATGTTGAGAGTCCATTCTGACGGCAACATACAACCTTTCCGAGAAAGGGAGTCTGCTAGAACATTCCGACAACCCGGAATATGACTGACCGACAGAAGAACCTGATGCTCTAGGACAAACAGAAGGATTCTCTCTGTTAAGTTGAACAACGAAATGGAATGAGTGACTCTCTGGTTCCGATATATGCTACTACTGTCAAATTGTCGGACAGAATTTGAACATGTGAATTCTGAATAATGTTCATCCAATGACGTAGCGCAAGCCAAATTGACATCATCTCTTTGATGTTTATGTGCTTGTTCAGGAATTGCGGATCCCAAAGACCATGGCACCTCGAATCTGTTGGGCTCAAAGTCGCGCCCCAACCTGTTTGACTCGCATCCGTCATAATCGTAAAAATCGGATCCGACAGTTGCAGTGGCACTCCCTGAGTTAACCACTGAATATCTACCCAAGTCTGAATCTCTTGTTTTACTTGGTTCGACAAGACGATGTTCGTTTTGAGTGAATGAATCTTCACACTCCAATTCTGAGTAAAAAATATCTGGAATGGACGAGTGAGTAGGCGCCCCATCGAAATAAGATCCGCAGCGGCTCCGCACAAACCTATCAGTCGCATGAATTCTCTTGCTTTTACAACATCTAAGTGAAGACAAAAGCGAGCGTAACAACTGACTAATTTCGCTCTGGGTAACGGCAGACGAACCAGATTGTTGTGTGTCTCAAAGCTCATTCCCAAGTGAATGAACGACTTGGACGAAACGATCAGACTTCTTTTCGTTTACTATGAAACCGAGATGTCGGAGCAGTTGAAGCAGACTCTGAACATCGTTCTGAAATGTTAACCTGCTGCCGTACCTCTGAAGAATGTCATCCAAGTAGGCCGACGTTACCGCAGACGAATGAGGTCGGAAATGAGTCATTACCAAGTTTATTATTTGAGTGAAGGCCAAGGGCGCTTTATTCAGATCGAAGCACATTGCTCGGAACTGATAAACGACTCCTAGGACAGCGAAGCGAAGGTACTTTCTGAACGCCGGATGTACCATGATGTGAAACTACGCATCCTTGAGATCTATGCTCACAGCATAATCGTTCACTCGAATGCTCGCTCTCACCGATCGGATGGTCTTCATATAAAATTTCGGAGCCACGATCAACTTGTTTATCCAGCTTAGCTCTATAACTGGATGGAACGAGCCGTCTAGTTTTGGTACCAGGAACAGGTGACTGTAGAAACCGGGAGATTCCTGGTTTTCTACACCTCTGATAGAAGCGAATCTCTCTTCTGAAGGTTTAACGGAAGCCGAGTCCATCGTGGACATCGTGTTAACGGATGTTTTTCTCTGGACAGTTTTAGACCTTCCGAAATAACCCCCTGAACCCATCGGTCGTCCGTAATTGACAACCAATTGGTTAAGAATCTTGACAGCCTTCCACCCACTGGAGCGCAATAGAGGTTTTGACCATCACCTCCTGGACCTGAGAGGCTTGCGGGAGGAGAAACTACGTCCTCCCTGACCCACACCTTGACCAGTCGATCTCAGGGTGTCTGACCGGTTGTCTCGGCCAGCATTACGTCCCCTACCCGAGTCGCTAGGGGATGTAAGCGACTCGGGTAGGGGCCGTAATACTGGCCGAGACAACCAGCATTACGTCCCCTACTTGAGTAGACATAGAGTAAGACATAGAGGTTTTCTTAGAACCTCTATAGGAATTTCCCTTGGACGTACTCGCCCCAGAAGTCCCTGACTTACTCCTCTCTGCTGAGTGCGTTTTTTTCGAAACGGACTTAAAGAGCAGAGAGTCCGAAGCTTTCTTAGTAATCTGATCGTAGATTAGCAAAAGCTTACCATCAAAGAGAAACTCTCCTGAAACCGGAGCGACTCAAAGAGAGTTTTTCACCTTAGAATGAAGCCAGGGTAGCATATTGTCTGACTAACTCCAAATTTGCCACTGAAAGGGCGGAGTTATACGTGGAATATGCTACTGCCCTCGAAAGAACTCTCAAGGAAGTTTGAACATCCTGGAATTCTTTTCCATCGAGATGTTGTGATAACACTCTGGTAAGGTGATCTGCGTAAGATAAGGCGTCTAAACTGGCTCTGTTAGACGAGATTGTCGTCTTCAACATACTGGAGAGAATCGACATAGACGCCGGCAAAGACATCTCCAAATCTTCAGCCTGGTCGTCTAAATGCAGAGGAACTCTCGGAATGCCCTGTCCTGCCGTTTCAAATTTATTTCTACTGTTGATGAATGGCAGATGTAGAGCATGAGATGATAAGAAACTGGATCTGCCAGTCTTAGAGCTAGCTTGAAAATAGCGTCATTCAGCAATTCAAATGTCCGTCAGACATTTCTGGACTGGGCTGGAAACTCAGGCGCGACATCCTTTGCCCGGCCGAAAAAGTCTGTGTCCAGTGACGCTACCAGTCTCTTATCTGGTATCGCAGCTCTCTGGTCTGGAGGAACAACTTCTGGAAGGTGTTGCTGTATGAAATCTACGGCCACCTTATGTTGTTCTAGAAGGGAAAAATCCAGCTCCGCTGATTCCCTTTCACCATCCAACTTGACCAAATGTGAATCTCGGTCGTCCCTTTCTGACACTGCAGGGGAGCGTACCGACCCTGCTTCCTCAGACAGTTCCTGATCTGAAAAAGTTTCTGAAGGTTGCTGGGATGCTGCGATGAGTTGTGCTATTTGTGATAGCAAGTCCGCCACGGAGGCCTATTGAGCTGCGGTCTTACATTGTTTAGCCGCTGGAAGCTCCTGGGACGGTACTTCTTGCATAATTCTTTTATGCGAATATCCCGACTGGTAAGGCCTCGTGTTCTTGGCTACCGGATGGAGTGACCTGGTCGACATGGAGTGCCTGGTGGGCGAAGCATACTGGATATCTGTGGTCACGTAGCCAAGGTTCGGTCGTGTGTGCCGACGTGTGGAAGAGGAAGCCAGTAGACCAGCCGTGCCTGGGTGTCTATTCGACGGAGCGTCCCGAGCAGGAGGAGTGGACGTATGCTCCGACTGATGAACGTTACGAACAACAACATCTGGACCCAGATGTTGTTATAAGAGAGAGGGACCTCTCTCGCTCGCGGTCTGGGTAGACCTGAACGAGCTAGCTACCGGACTGACTGGCTTCCTCCGTTCCATCCTCCGATCCGTCGTTGCCGGGTGTGCGTGATCCGAGTTTATAGTGCTCGCAACACCCCTTCTCCTCTCCTGGACCGCAACGGACGAACCCGGCATCACATCACCCACTTTATGAGTGATAGCTTCACCGGGCGAGCTAGCTGGTGACACGGTCGTCAATCCTACTAAGGATCTAGGCACTTGTCGTAATTCATTGAGCACTTTTGCCACTAGCTCTTCATTTGATTGCGACGACGGTAGCACACTTCCTGAAGACATCCCGAAACATCAACCTGTTCTTGTTCCTCTGAAAAAGAGACTGAAAAACTAGAGTGACCCTGTGGCGAGAGGACCGGCATGGACCTCTCACCACTAACAATATACCGTGACACACATCTCCAACATTTGTCATCCCAATTGGCACACACTGAGCAAGAATTAGTGCGAGTACATTGACTACAGCAAATACAATGAACATGAGAATCAGAGGAAGGCTTCCTCAATTTACAATTTGAACAATATTCTTTCATATTTAAAAAATATTAAACAGCCGTAGTACTCGCACTAACCCTTGAAAATACAAAGATACATAATAATAATATAATCCATTACAAAAATTTTGAAAAATAATTCAAAAGAAAAAATTTTCGAAAAAATTTTGAAATGAGCCCAAGTTCCCAAAGGGAACGATGAGCCCAAATGGATCCCAAAAAAAGCCTAAGTGTGGAGAAAAATTTTAAAACATATCTAAAAATTAATGTTACACTTACAGACAGTATTAATGTATCTGGCTATAAACAAAACCTTATAGAAGACAAGGAATCACTGTCAGAAGTAATCGATGTCAACGTAAACAAAAGTGAATAAAAACCAGAAACAAGACTCTAGGCACTGAAAATATGGCCCAAAATCAGTAACCAATTTTAAAACACTATCCGATGTAAAACAGAAACATCCACAGAAGAAACTGCAGTACATCGGATGGTAGATGCATGACCAAAACGCCTAAACATCCCTGAACACATCCTTCCACTGTTTCTTCGTCTCATCCTCTTATTTCATCCTTGGATCCACCATTTCCTTCATGATTTTGTGTCTGGCATCATTTTAACTGAGATTTATTATAAACACAGATATCAGTGAGATGTTACTGATTGAAGGGCCAAAAAAAGAATGAAGATTTGGTGCCAATTTCGGTACTTCCTTGACACTGCACATGTGCAGTGGACAAAAGTATGGAGGATCATATAGGACATTGATTTTTTGGATTTTGATGCAAATTTTGGAGATTGGGGGGGCAAAATTTGTGTTTGGTCCTGGATATTTTTGAGTTAGCACCAGCTAAGTCTGGGTCATTGGTACAGTATAAATATATGGATCATCCTATTTATTTTTTTGCAGGCCAATAAAAGGATTGCTTGCCTACTTGGGGCAATTTATCACCAGGGAGACTGTGGTGAATAATATTAGGGATAATGAAATATCTCTGTTTATTCAATTTGTTTTGCTGATAGCTTGGCTGTTTCAATAACATGCTTCCATAATATCATACTGTAGAAAAATTTATAAAAATTAAACCAATTCAAATCCCTATGTTAGGAGAGTAATTTGTGTACTGATGAAGGCAATAGATAGACACTCTAAACAAATAAGATGCATACACAGAACAACACACACAACATTCTGTGTTTATTACATGCCTTCACATCTATAAAACCAATTATTAGAAGGACACTTGGCAATTCATTTGACAACTATCAACAAAAAAACACAGTTTATCGCCAACTAAATTTGCGAGGGGAACCTGTGTTACTATTTCGTCCCCTGAGTTCCAATGAGTTCTATGTGCCAGTATAGAGCACATTGGAAATCAGGGGATAATTTTTAGCAATCGTTAGCGATTCAAACTGTAATTGCGGAGCACAATTTGTAGAAAGTGCCAGTGAAATTTCACTTCTTTATAAAAATAGTCCATCAACGATTTATGTCTGTTCTGCACATATGTACAGAACAGATTTTCATTTTCCACATGGTTTAGTGTTGCTGTAGATGGGGATTTCATAGAACAGGCATGTAATAAAAAGAAATCCTTTTCAATTTACCATTATAGTAACATGTTTCTCTTCAGGCTTTTCTTCAAGGTTCTCTTCAAGTTTTTCTTCAGGAACATCTGCTACTGCCTCACTTTCTTCTGTTGCCTGTGACACCACTTTTTCAGTAGATTCTGACTCAGGAATTGCTTCTGCTGATGGCTTCTCTTTCACTTCTGTTGCCTACATAAAATAAGAATTACATTACATATTAAGGCTATGTTATTCAAACTGAATCAAAGACAAAATATAAACAGTTAATTACATACACCTGGAATTTAATTAAACACCCTCTATTTTTTCGCAGTGGTGTTAATAGAAACTGTCATTACTTTCATGCTATCTTTCAGATGGCCAAAGTGATTGTTTGCAGAAAGAATGGTCTATTGACAAATGAAAGACAACACAATGATGAAAATATGCAGTATTTTAATGGCACTAATTACACATATCTGTCACTAATGTTTTTAATGAAAAAATGAAAAATTTATACCAATTTTAATATTTTTAATACTTACCAATGGCCCAGACTAGCTGGTGCAACCCAATTTATTACCAGGGCCAAACACAACTTTTGAATCCCCCAAACCCCCCCAAAATTTGCCCCAAAATGCAAAAACAAGAAGACCAGTATGGTCCTCCATACTTTTGCGCAATGTGCAACTTGTTGTCAAGGACAACAATAGGCTACCGCCATCATGTCATTCTTTATTGTTGTGCCTGTTAAATGTTATTAAGAACTGTAATATATAACTCAGCGAAGAGGAAGGAGTGTCTACTCCAGGGAGGGCCATCCCTGTCTGGGCCATTGGTAAGTATTAAAAATATTAAAATTGGTATAAATTTTTCATATTTTTCCACTATACCAATGGCCCAGACTAGCTGAGAATAGTAAACAGGCAGGCAAGCCCAGTACTTGATATTCATTGCTCTTATTACAGAAAAAACAATGAAAATATAGGTGTAACTCTATTTAAGGCCTAGCATAACCCATTATGCTAATTTGATAAAGGAAGCCAGCATATAAAGAAGTCCAGAGAAATGAGACTCTTTATAAATCATTAAAAGTGTCCGAGTATTGTATAGTAAAGCTCGTCTTGACACATGACATATACAATAACGCTTCACATCGAGCTGCACATTAAAAGCATATAATACATTGAAAATTGCTTCATACCAAGCTACACATTAAAACTACCATAGCACCGACCCCAGGATACTATCACTGAAGGAGGTATGTCCATACTTTTCACTATAAAGCCAGATGACTATTTGGAAATACCATCCCCCACCCTCCCCTTGTTTTAAAAGTAACTGCACTTCAAAACGAAGAGGGTAGCAGACTGGAGACAGTGCTAGAGCAGAATGAAAATCCTAATTAGAATGGACAACATTCTGAGCTACCGATAACGGTCCTAAAGAACTGAGATCATCCGAAATTTATTCTAAATCTCGAAGATAAAATTTGGTAAAAGTTGTCTGTTGTGTCCAGTAAGCTGCTTGCATCAAATCCTTCAAAGAAGTACTACTAGCATAAGCCCAAGAAGAAGCTAAAGCTCTAACTTTGTGAGCTAAAATCTTATAAGCTATTCTCTGATTCACAGACAAAGCATTATAAGCCGACCGAATAGCTAATTGAATCCCTCCAGATATGGAATGAACAGAAATATCATTTCTGTTTGGAAGAAGAGAAAGAAATAACCTCTTCCTACCTCTTCTAATAAAACTAGAATGCTCCTTATAAATCCTAAGCGCTCTTACTGGACAAAACAAAGGTCTCTGACCATCTGAAGAAAGTAATGCTTTAATAAGAATAGGACTAGGCCGTTTGTCCGGAACCTGATTCTTAGCTAAGAATTCCACTTTCGTAGTGAGAGTAATAGAATTACCAACACTACGATAATGAGAGTCTTCAACAGACAAAGCATGAAGCTCACTAACTCTTCTAGCTGACGCAAATGCTAAGAGAAAAAACGTTTTATAAGTAAGAAATTTAAACTCAACAGTATTTAACGGTTCAAAAGGTGCTTCCTGAAGTTTCAGAAGAACCCAAGCTAAATTCCACTTAGGGCCTAGTCTCAAGGTGCGAGGTCTATTCACAGAGAAGTTCCTCATTAATTTATTTAAAGATAAATCTGACCCAATGTTTAATTTCCCTTGGTGTGCATAGGTGTCAGAAAGCATACACCTATAGCCCTTAATAGTGAATGGCTGTAGCTTAACTTCATCAAAAAGATAAATAAAAAATTTAGCTAATTGAGGAATAGTTGGGTTAAAAAAATCAATCAATTGTGATTCACACCAACGAACAAAAACCTTCCACTTCGCTTCATAATTTAATGAAGAGGAGGTCCTCCTACAGTTAGAAATTGCGTCCAATGCTCGTCTGGAAAACTGTTTTCCGTGCAAGAAGGACCGCACAACAGAAAAACGTGAAGGTTGAGGCCTTCCGGATTGTGATGAAGCCAACGGAGTTTCCCCTGTGTCAGAAGATCCCAGAGAGGTGGTAACTTCCATGGAACGTCCGAAAGAAGTTCCCGGAGAAGATTTATCCACGGTCTGTGAGCCAACAGACTTGCAACCAGAAGAATCTTGCAAGAAGACTGTTTTATCTTTAGCAAGATCTGTTGAATGAGGGAAGCTGGAGAGTAAGCATACCCTATTATCCCATTCCAAGAAATTGACAGAGCGTCTACTGCATAAGCCTGAGGGTCCGGGCATGGAGACACAAACGTCTGTAACTGATTGTTCAGACTCGTGGCAAAAAGATCGATCATTGGACGTTCCCACTGGAAGCAAATCTGATTGAAGACAGATTTTTTTAACATCCATTCTGAAGGTAGCAGGCAATCCTTTCTCGATAGAGAGTCTGCTATTACATTGAGATGACCTGGAATATGACAAATCGATATCAGAATCTGATTCTCTTGAGAGAAAAGAAGAATCTTTTCGGTGAGATTCATCAGATGGACGGAATGAGTACCTCCCTGATTCCGAATATAGGCTACTACTGTTGAATTGTCCGACAGAATTTGAACATGTGAGTTTATTACTTGACTGAGCCAATGATTTAGAGCTAACCAAATTGCCCTCATTTCTTTGTAGTTTATATGGGACACAAGAAACTGACTCTCCCATAAACCAAGACACACTTGATCGCCCGGAATCAGAGAAGCACCCCAACCCTCTTGACTGGCATCCGTCATGATTATGAATGACGGCTCCTGAATCTGAAGCAATGAAGCAGTATTCCCTGGGATAACCACTGGATATCCGCCCAAATTTGAAGATGATGTTTTACTGACTGTGTTAAAACAATCAGACTGTCCAACAACTGACGTTTTACGTTCCAATTATGAATTAGATAAATCTGAAGTGGACGAGTGTGCAAACGACCTAGCGGAATTAACTCCGCGGTGGCGCCGCAAAGTCCTAACAGCCACATAAACTCTCTTGCAGTAATGACTTGTGCGTTTATGCAGTATTTTGCGTAAAGCGAAACTAATTTTGCTCTTGCTACCGGCAAACTGACCCAATTGTTTTGAGTATCGAAACTCATTCCCAGATGAACAAACGACCTCGTCGGCATTAAATCCGACTTGTCGACAGTGATTATAAAACCTAGACATCGTAGCAGCGATAGCAGACTCTGAACGTCGCTTTAGAGAGCATGAAAATTTTCGTACCTTTGAAGTATGTCGTCCAGATATGCCGACGTCATCGAAGCCGAGTGTGCTCTGAAATGGCTCATTACCGCATTCATCACCCGAGTGAACACACATGGAGCAAGGTTCAGGCCAAAACACATTGCTCTGAACTGATATACCGTTCCTTGAACCGCGAAACGGAGGTATTTCCGAAAAGCCGGACGAATAATGATGTGAAAATACGCGTCCTTCAAATCTATACTTGCGGCCTAATCATTCACTCGGATGCTGCCTCTCACCGATCGAATTGTCTCCATATAAAATCTTGGAGCAATTATTAGCTTGTTTATCCAACTGAGATCGATGACCAGTCTGTACGAGCCGTCTGGCTTCGGCACAAGAAAAAGATGACTGTAGAATCCCTTTGAATTGGGATTCTCTACGACCTCTACTGCCTCTTTTTGTAGGAGAGAGTCTACTGCTGAAATCAAAGCCTCTCTCTTTGTTGTATTTTGTGGAAGGCTCACAAATCGCGGAATCCGCGTTAATGGAGGTTTTCTCCGGAACGAAAGACGTAGACCATTTTTCACAACGTCTCGAACCCAAAGATCCTGAGTTATTTTGTTCCAGTTGCTTGCAAATTTTGAAAGCCTTCCTCCAACCGGAGAACAGTAGAGGTCGAAATCTTCATTTGTAGGACTTACGAGGCTTATATGAGGAGAAACCTCGTGAAGCTCTCGCACCCCTCTGTGACGTCGGTGTGGGGTTACACGTTTCATTATTATCCGACTGCGCCATCCCCTTTTTGAAATCGCTCCCCTGTTTCGAGCCACCACACCCACGATTAGCTTTAGAAGCAGCATGGGCTGAGCCTCTCTTGGAGAAAAATTTACCTCTCTGAGGAGTACCACTTGTGGAAGGCTGAGGTTGCGAAGCTGAGCGCAACAAAAGCTGACTTGTAGCTTTCTTAGAAGCATCTTCAAATACAGCTTTTAGCTTATCATTAAATAATGAAGAGCCCGAAACGGGAGTGGCCCTTAGAGAGCTCTTAACACTGTCGTCAATAAATGACGTAGATTTAAGGGCAGCATCGTGCCTGACCAACTCTAAATTCACTACTGAAAGAGCAGAGTGGGATGTTGTATACATGATGGCATGAGAGAGCACTCTCAAAGGAGATAACAACTCCTGTAAGCTCTCAGATTCCAGATTGCCAGCCAATGCCCTGCAAATATGATCTGCATAAGACATAGTGACCCAAATACTTCTGCTAGATTCAATGCAAGTATCTATAACAAAAGAACTGACGCTACGCGATGACGGAAGAGACATACCTAAGTCCCTAGCTCCATCATCCAATTGCAGACGAGCTCTTGGAATCTTATTCTTGCCTACCGTATTTAAGAAGGTATTGCCTCTAAATGGTAGGTGAAGCTTCTTTTCCAAAAGGAAAGAACTTTTTCTAGCCTGAGCCAGGTCAGCAATAGACTAGTCACAACAATCAAACGCATCTACCGCTTGGACTGATTGGGACGGATACAGAAGAATACTTTCCTTCGACTTAATGACCTCCCTGTCTAAAGAAGACAGGCGCTTGGCTCCAGAAGGCGCAGAACTCTGACCAGAAGGAATTAATTCGGGTGAAAAATCCTGCAGGAACCTCATAGTTTCCATATGCTGCTCAGCCAAAGATGTAGTGTCAGTCTCGTCTTCATCAAACCCCCTAACACCACCAGCTAGAGGTTCCTGGTCTGGTCTATTATCGGCACATTGATTATTTGAGGAAACCCTTCTTTCTGCCGATCCAGCACCGTCCGAATCATCCGAAGCAGAGATCGATGATGGCCGCATATTATGCTGCTGGGAGTCTGCAATTAGCTGGGCAATTTGCTCCAGCAATTCCGTATTCGAGGCTATGTTCACCCCCGTCCTACGCCTTTTAGGCTCCGGAAGGTGATCTGACACAGCGCCCTGTGTCCGTCTTTTTGAAAAAGACGTTTGCCTCGAAATGCTAGCCTTAGAGAGAGCCGGATCCTGGCTCTGACTCTCTACCTCTGGATCTTGCTGGCTAGCATGTGGTCTACTGTGCTGAGTCCTGGAAACGACGAAGAAGAGGCTCTTATATCGAAATTACTGCCAGCCGCACTGGCAGAGAAAGGTACATCAGAAACAACTGGCTCCGAAGCATTTTCTACCGGACTACCAGCGGAACTGGCAACAAAAGTCAAATCTTTCTGTTTTTTCCCCAAAACAGAAGAATGCTTCGCTACTGATGCACCTTTCAATTTGACTGGCCTCTTCCCCTTACGTGCCGTCGTCTGAACAGAGGACTGTCTTCCATCCTCCGTATCCTGGACCTCTACGGATTTTCCTGGTATTGAAGCACTAATTAAAGGCTCCGTTACACCGGTCGAGCTAGTTGACCGTCTGCTTGCCTGAGGTACCGAGTATTCTGCGATACCTCGTAAGTCAACATGCTCTGTATCTGAAGACGACGGCGGCACAGAACTTGATGTTATACCATGACCAATACCATGTTCTTGTTCCTCTGAAATGGAAACTAAATTTTGATTAGTTACCTTAGGCGAAAGCACCGAAATCGGCGCTTCGCCAACACATACATAAGTAGAGAGAGAATTCCATCGCTTGGAATCCCAAGAACAGCAAGTTGCACAGGTAACATCTTTCGAGCAACGAGTGCAAGCTAAACATGAAGAATGAGAATCAAGAGAGGACTTCTTCCTCTTACATTTCGAACATGAGGACTTCATAACACCCACATGCCCGAGGCAAAAATTTAAACTGAATAGGAGCCGGTAACCAAGTCCAAAACAGGCACAACAAAGGCCCAGGTCAGACAACCGGCATCCCAATAATACCCTTAACAATAGAGAAACTTCACAGAAGATTCCCCACAGAGAAGGGTAATGGCAAACAGACATGTCCGACTAAGTCAAAAATAACCGGTACGCGACAAAGGGGGTATGAATAATCCACATTCCGTAAATTATCTAAGATTTTTAAGAAGAATTTTAATTAATAACAAATTCACTAACAGCAATTAGTTCTTAAAAATCTAATGAGAGGATTCAAGGGGAAAAAGGTGAACACTGAAAACACACATATGATAAACAAAGAATGAACAAATCAGGTGCATATCCCAAAAACGGGAAGAACAAGAAATATTATTTTAATTTCAATAAAGTTATAGCCCTGATGTTCAAAAACTCAATGTCTATATTCAGCTGCATTCTGCTGCAATTATTCCACCATTCCACTTCAAAATCGTGTCTGGCTACATTATACTGTAGGATTTTATAGCACAAAAGTCAGGATACGTGTTGATCTGACATGGGCCAAACAACAGAATGACATGATGGCGGTAGCCTATTGTTGTCCTTGACAACAAGTTGCACATTGTGCAAAAGTATGGAGGACCATACTGGTCTTCTCGTTTTTGCGTTTTTTGGCAAATTTTGGGGGGTTTGGGGGATTCAAAATTTGTGTTTGGCCCAGGTAATAAATTGGGTTGCACCAGCTAGTCTGGGCCATTGGTATAGTGGAAAAGTTAAAAAATTTATAGTAATTTATATATTTTTTATACTTACCAATGACCCAGACATAGCTGGTGCTAACTCTTAAAATATAGGGCCAAACACAAATTTTGCCCCCCAATCCCCAAAATTTGCATCTAAAACCAAAGAAAACATGTCCTGAAAGGCCCTCCACACTTCGCCCCTACTGCGCATGCGCAGTGTCAAGGACGTTCCGAAATTGGCGCCATTAATCATTCTAATAACCAGTGCCTGGTAAGCGCTATGTACTCAGCGGGGAGGCAAGAGTTCCCAACTCCTGGGAGGGCCATCCCCGTCTGGGTCATTGGTAAGTATAAAAAATATATAAATTACTATAAATTTTTTAACATTTTTATACTGTACCAATGACCCAGACATAGCTGAATAGTAAAAAGGCTGGAGGGCCAAGGACATAGAGCAAAATGGAATACGCTCAATAAAATAAAATAGAGTCATCCCCTGTAGGGAAAAAGAAGTAATAGGCCTTACATGTATCTTTCTTATTTATGATAAATTAGAAAGATACAACACCTTCCAAAATTGAGCTTAATACATCCATGTACTCTATTAATATCCAATATAATCCTTATACTAATAATTTTTAAAGTAAGCCAATAAATAAAGTCTATAGAATAGAGACTCTTATACTCCTAAAAGTGTCTGAGGATTGCATAATCATGTCCGTTGACATATGCAATATTCAAAAGCTATACTTTAAAAACTAAGATTTGAATGAATTTTAAAAACCTAAACTTCTCACTAAACAACCATCCCAATAACAGCTCAGAATAACTAACTCCGGAGGAGGTATCCCCTTGTTTTCATAGTAAAACAGGTGACCCAAGGGAACACCCTCCCCCCCCCCTTTTTCTTGCCCTGGGTCAAATAGCCCAGAGCGAAGAGGGCAGCAGAACGGAGACACTGCCGAAACAGACAGTCTACCTAGCTATAGTAGCAACTGTTAAGTGAATGACATTCTGAGCAGTAGATAATAGACCTAACAATAGAGGCCTCCAGAAATGGACTCGATATTTCTGAGATAAAATTCATGAATGTGGATGGCTGAGCGCAATGAGTGGCCTTCAAAAATCTATAATAGCGACACTATTGATGTAAGCCCAAGAAGTAGAACTCTTACTTCATGAGCCGAAATCTTAAGCACAACTGCTAAGTCAATGATATACCATAAGCAGTACCGATAGTTAATAGAATCCATTAACAATAAAATGGAGCGTAACGTCCTTCTACTAGGCATCACAGACAGAAGAAGCTTACGCCCATAGCAATAAACAGATATCTGTTTATAAATACATAAACTGTACCCGGAAAGAGTAAAGGCCTATGCCCATACGAAGATGGAAGGACCTTAAAATAATAGGTTCCGGATAATAGGAGCCTAACTCTTATGCAAAAATCCAACCTAAATAGTAACGGAAGTAGTGATTCCGAAACTACGAAAGTGAAAATCATCCATCGATAGTGCATGAAACTCACTGACTCTACAGTAAAAGAGAACCAACAGAATTACTGTCTAAAAGGTCAGAATTTGAAAACTACTGTTTCCAGAGGCTCAAATGATTACTTAGCTAAATAAGAACCGAAGTTAAAATCCATATAGGAATTTAATCTAAAGATTCTAAGTCTATTTATCAAAAAGTTACTAACTGACTTAGATAAAGAGACAAAAGACTCAATTGTAAACTATCGTAGAGTGCATAGGTATGAGGTAACATAAACCTATAACCTAAATAATAACAGGCTGCAGTAGATCTTGTGAAACAAGTATACTAAAAAATTGCAATGAGTAGTATGGAGGGATCAACAAAATGAACATAATGATCCCTACACCACGACGGAAGAGCCTCCACTTTAGCCGCATAGAATAGCGAAGAAGAGGATCTCTTATAGTAAGAAATCGCATCCAAAGCTCGTCCAGTACAGTGCTTACAATGCAATACGGACCACACAACGGAATACATGAAGGTTGCGACCTTGCGGGTTGTGATAAAGATGACACGATTTACCCAGTGAAAAAAGATCCTCACATAGAGGAAGATTTCACGTTAAGACCCACAGAAGACAAGAGAGTAAATTACCCATGATCTCTGTGAAGATAGAGATGCTATCAACAGAAATGTATTGTGGTTGTTTATCTTAGCAATACCTGCTGAAACAACAGCGCCGGAGGATACGCGTATCCTATCATTCCGTCCTATAGATCAATAGAGCGTTAACAACATTAGCTCAGAGATCTGGACAAGCCAACACATACGTCTGCAATTGATTAGCAAGCTGTGTCGTAAATAAATCATCATTGGGCGCTCCCATAGATAGAGACTCTTATACTCCTAAAAGTGTCTGAGGATTGCATAATCATGTCCGTTGACATATGCAATATTCAAAAGCTATACTTTAAAAACTAAGATTTGAATGAATTTTAAAAACCTAAACTTCTCACTAAACAACCATCCCAATAACAACTCAGAATAACTAACTCCGGAGGAGGTATCCCCTTGTTTTCATAGTAAAACAGGTGACCCAGGGGAACACCCTCCCCCCCCCCCCCTTTTTCTTGCCCTGGGTCAAATAGCCCAGAGCGAAGAGGGCAGCAGAACGGAGACACTGCCGAAACAGACAGTCTACCTAGCTATAGTAGCAACTGTTAAGTGAATGACATTCTGAGCAGTAGATAATAGACCTAACAATAGAGGCCTCCAGAAATGGACTCGATATTTCTGAGATAAAATTCATGAATGTGGATGGCTGAGCGCAATGAGCGGCCTTCAAAAATCTATAATAGCGACACTATTAATGTAAGCCGAAGAAGTAGAAGAGCTCTTACTTCATGAGCCGAAATCTTAAGCACAACTGCTAAGTCAATGATATACCATAAGCAGTACCGATAGTAAATAGAATCCATTAACAATAAAATGGAGCGTAACGTCCTTCTACTAGGCATCAAAGACAGAAGAAGCTTACGCCCATAGTAATAAACAGATATCTGTTTATAAATACATAAACTGTACCCGGAAGTAGAAGAACTCTTACTTCATGAGCCGAAATCTTAAGCACAACTGCTAAGTCAATGATATACCATAAGCAGTACCGATAGTTAATAGAATCCATTAACAATAAAATGGAGCGTAACGTCCTTCTACTAGGCATCACAGACAGAAGAAGCTTACGCCCATAGCAATAAACAGATATCTGTTTATAAATACATAAACTGTACCCGGAAAGAGTAAAGGCCTATGCCCATACGAAGATGGAAGGACCTTAAAATAATAGGTTCCGGATAATAGGAGCCTAACTCTTATGCAAAAATCCAACCTAAATAGTAACGGAAGTAGTGATTCCGAAACTACGAAAGTGAAAATCATCCATCGATAGTGCATGAAACTCACTGACTCTACAGTAAAAGAGAAACCAACAGAATTACTGTCTAAAAGGTCAGAATTTGAAAACTACTGTTTCCAGAGGCTCAAATGATTACTTAGCTAAATAAGAACCGAAGTTAAAATCCATATAGGAATTTAATCTAAAGATTCTAAGTCTATTTATCAACAAGTTACTAACTGACTTAGATAAAGAGACAAAAGACTCAATTGTAAACTATCGTAGAGTGCATAGGTATGAGGTAACATAAACCTATAACCTAAATAATAACAGGCTGCAGTAAATCTTATGAAACAAGTATACTAAAAAATTGCAATGAGTAGTATGGAGGGATCAACAATATGAACATAATGATCCCTACACCATGACGGAAGAGCCTCCACTTTAGCCGCATAGAATAGCGAAGAAGAGGATCTCCTATAGTAAGAAATCGCGTCCAAAGCTCGTCCAGTACAGTGCATACAATGCAATACGGACCACACAACGGAATACATGAAGGTTGCGACCTTGCGGGTTGTGATAAAGATGACACGATTTACCCAGTGAAAAAAGATCCTCACATAGAGGAAGATTTCACGTTAAGACCCACAGTAGACAAGAGAGTAAATTACCCATGATCTCTGTGAAGATAGAGATGCTATCAACAGAAATGTATTGTAGTTGTTTATCTTAGCAATACCTGCTGAAACAACAGCGCCGGAGGATACGCGTATCCTATCATTCCGTCCTATAGATCAATAGAGCGTTAACATTAGCTCAGAGATCTGGACAAGCCAACACATACGTCTGCAATTGATTAGCAAGCTGTGTCGTAAATAAATCATCATTGGGCGCTTCCATAGATAGCAAATCTGATTGAGTACTTGTTTGTTGAGAGTCCATTCTGACAGCAACAAGCGACCCGTAAGAGAACGGGAGTCCGGTAAAACAATCAGACTACCCGGAATATGACGGACCAAAACAGAACTTGGTGTACTATAACCAACAGACGGATTCTTTCCATTAAATTGAATAACGGAAACGAAAGAGTGCCTCCCTGGTTCCGGAGATACGCCACTACTGTCGAATTAAAGGACAGGATTTGGGCATGCGTTTCTGAATAATGTTCATGCAATGACATAAAGCAAGCCTAAAAAACATTATTCCGCGGAAGAAAACTGATTGCTAAGAGACTGCGGAACCCAAAGACCCTGGCACTTCGAATCCGTAGGGATCAGTATTATATCCCAATCTGTTTGACTGGCAACCGTCATAACAGCCACACTCGGGTCCGGCAACTGCGGTGGCACTCTCTGAGTCAACCACCGAATGTTTGCCCCAGTCTGAATCTCTTGTAACACTAGATAGACAAGAGAACGTGTAAATCGAGCAAATCATGGATTGCCGAAAAGTTGCCGTCGAAGAGAAGCTCCTCCGAGAACGAAGCGACTCTGAGGGAGTTCTTAACCTTACTATCCACGCGTGTGGATGTAGCTAGGGCTGCGTCACGTCTAACCAACTCCAATCAGCCACTGAAGGGCGGAGTTATACGTGAACAAACTACTGCCCTCAAAAGAAATTACATTGAGAATAATATCCCGTAAATCTTTTCCTGAAGACGTAATGATAACGCCTCAGTAAGGCGGATTACGTATGAAAAAGCGTCTAACATTGAAATTGGAAAAGACATAACGGCGAAAAAGAATATATGCAGTCTTTAACCACACCGTCTAGACGCATAAGAACTCTCGGTATGCCCTGCTCTGCCAAAATAAACTATTCGTATAAAAGATAAAATGGCAGATATGAGCAACGCGGACAAGAAACTAAACTATCATGCTTGGTAGCAGGCTTGTATATATATATATATATAGCGTCGAAAAATAAAACACATGTTGTAATGACAATATTGGACTGCGTCGGTAAGTCAGGGACAATGTCCCTGAACCGATCGAAAAATCCGAGTCCAATGACGCTATAAGTCTCTTATCCAAGATCGCAGCAATGAAGTCCGAAATAACAATCACTGGAAGATAATGCCAGAAGATATGAAAGGCAGCTTCCGATACTACTAAAGGGAAAACTCGAAATCTTTCGAATCCCTTTCGCCATCCTGTCGGACCCTATAAAGCGTTCGGTCGTCCGTAGCTGATGCAACCGCGGACCGCACCGACCCAGCGCCGTCGGATAATTCCTGATTCGACCGAGAAACTGTCAATTGCTGGGATGCTGCAAAACAACTGTGCTAACTCGGATAGCACGTCCGTCACTGAGGCCTGAGGAGAAGCGGTCTTACGATGCATTGCCGCTGGAAGCTCCATGATCGTTACCCCGTGCATACTACCAATATGCGAGCGAACGGAGTGTATAGGCCTCGTGTCCCTTGGCTACCGGATGGCACGACCTATTCGCCGTGGAATCACTGAATGACGAAACTGATCGGATACTCGAGGTCACGTAGCCAATGTGC
Source organism: Pictodentalium vernedei (assembly GCA_031216915.1). NCBI lineage: Eukaryota > Metazoa > Mollusca > Scaphopoda > Dentaliida > Dentaliidae > Pictodentalium > Pictodentalium vernedei. The sequence goes on along the minus strand of CM062291.1, from coordinate 304,970,661 downwards.
GGTCGTGTGCCCTGCTGTGAGGATGAGGAAGCATTAAGGACAGTCTCTCGGACTGTCAATATAACGGAGCATCCCGACCGACGGACATATGCTCCGAATGTAAAATATCTGAACCACAACATGCGGTCCCCTATGTTGTTGGACGAGAGAGGGACCTCTCTCGCTCACAGCCCGGACGGACCTGGACAAGCCAGGAACCGGACTAACAGGCTTCCTCCAATCTGTCCTCAATCTGCCGTCACTGGGTGAGTACTAAAGTAATTAAAGTGCTCGCATCACCCAAATCTCCTTCCTAGACCACAACGGACGAACCCGGCAGCCGAACCATTCGATGAATGTACGCTACACCGGGTGAGCTAGCGAATGTCCCTCCGTAGGCGATAGACATATTCCATGAGCACTTATTGCCGCTAGCTCTTCATTAACTATGACGACAGAGGCACACTTATGAAAGACATCTCCATAACTCTGCGAACAAGAAACCAGAAATGCTTGGTTATAGCAAGCATAAAATAATAATATATATAGCGTCGTGCAATAATTCGAAAGTTGTGTGACATTATTGGACTATGTCGGAACTGAGGGACGATGTCCCTGAACCGAACCAAAAATTGCTAAGTCCACCGACGCTATCAGTTTCTTATCCGGCATCGCAGCATTCTGGTCCGACGAAAGAAGCTGTAGAAGACCAAGTCAGATGACATACACAACAGCATATGTTGTTCCGAAAGGGAAAGCTCGAAATCCTCCAAATCCCTTTCGGTATCCCGTCGGACCGGATGAAACTTTCGGACGTCCGTACCCGCTTCCGCGGAGCGTCCCGCCCCAGCATCGTCGGATAAAATATATGCGACAGATTCAGTTGATGCTGGGATGCTGCGATAAACTGTGCTATTAAGGAAAGCACGTCCGTTCCCGAGGCCTGTGCAGTAGCGGTCTTACGATGCATTGCCGCCGGAAGCTCCGTGAACGTTGACTCCCGCACACTTCCTATGCGAACGTCCGGAGTCTGCAGGCCTCGTGTCCCTGGCTACCGGATGGTGTGACCTGGTCGCCGAAGAATCCTTGATCGGCGAAGCTGGTAATATATCGGCGGTCACGCAGCCAAGGTGCGGTCGTGTGCGCTGACGAGAAGAGGAAGCCTTAGCAGTCTCCGCGGACTGCCTATACAACGGAGCGTCCCGAGCGACGGACGTATGCTCCGCTTGCGACACATTTTGTACCACAACATCTGGGGCCAGATGTTGTTGAACGAGAGAGGGGCCTCTCTCGCTTGCCGTCCGGATGGACCGGAACGAGCTATGAACCGGACTAAAAGGCTTCCTCCGTTCTCCCTCCGATCCGCCGTCACTGGGTGTGCATTAGGTTAATTTATAGTGCTCGCATCACCCCAAAATTCCTTCTAGACCGCAACGGACGAACCCGGCTGCCGAACCATTCGGTGAATGGACGCTACACCGGGCGAGCTAGCGGACGTCAAAGGCCGTCGAACCTACTAGGGTCCTCTTAGGCAATTGGAGTATTTACATGAGCACTTTTCTGCTAGCCCTTCATTAATTGTGACGACGGAGGCACACTGTTGGAAGACATCACAGATACATCACCCTAATCTTGATCGTCTGAAATAGAAATTGATAAAGTAGAGTGACCCTGCGGGGAAAGGACCGGAGTGTCCAAATCCCCAATAACATACCGTGACATACGCTTCCCGTATTGTCATCGAAATCATACGATACAGAACAGGAGTTTATGCGAGTACACTGACCACATATAGAATGATTATAAAGTCAGAGGAAGACTTCCTCTTAATACAATTGATCAATATCCTTTCAATGTGAAAAGAAAACAAGTCCTGGTACTCGCACTAACCCCTGGCAATCAAAATACATAATAATAATATGATCCATTAATATAGAAAAAATAATTGAAATCAAAATATTTTGAAAAAATATTTTTTCAGAACAGCCCAAGTTTCTGAAAAGTAACGTTGAGCCCCAATGGATCCCAAGCCTAAGTGTGGACAAAAATTTTAAAAATATTTTAAACAATTTATTCAACACTTACGAACAATAATAATGTATCTAGTTATGATTAAAATAACATCAAGATATTATTTTCCAGAAATCCCCCCCTCACACAGAGGGCTGTTGTAAATGTAAACAATGAGTGTAAAAACACTAAAATAAGACTCCAGGCACCCAGGCCCGAAATCAGTTACCAAAAATACACTATCTGATGCAAAACAGAGACTTCCAGGGAAGAAACTGCAGAACATCAGATGGTAGATGCAGAACACAACGCCTAACCACCCGTAGGTGAAGACGTAAACATGGGGAAAAAAAAAGAATTCATTCTGTTATTCAGCTAAAACTCCCAAGAAAATTTAGTAATAATAATTACAAAAACTATGCCAAAAGCATGGGAGAATAGCAAGGGGGGACTTAAAGGACAGGGAGAGAGGAAAACACTTAAAAAACAGTGTAACTAAATAATCAGAATGACAACAAAATGGCTGCTGCCTCGAAAATAGGTAACTTAACATAATTTCATTAAAAAATTTTAAGTTACAGCCCTGATAATATTCTGTCACACATTTTTTTCCTCTCCTCCTTCTCTATCCTCCTTAGAATCACCATTTCACTAATATTTATGTGTCTGGCATCATTTAAACTGAGATTTATAAGCACAAAGATCAGTCAGATGTTAACTGATGAAGGGCCAAACTTAGAATGATTAATGGCGCCAATTTCGGAACGTCCTTGACACTGTGCATGCGCAGTAGGAGCGAAGTGTGGAGGGCCTTTCAGGACATGTTTTCTTTGGTTTTAGATGCAAATTTTGGGGATTGGGGGGCAAAATTTGTGTTTGGCCCTATATTTTAAGAGTTAGCACCAGCTATGTCTGGGTCATTGGTACAGTATAAAAATATATGTTCTCTCGACAAGTATGGTGCTTGAATGGTCCATGATGAAACAATGCCAGTAATTACTGACAAAAACTGTAACTTGTGATCTCCTTAACACAAAAGCAGTGTCTGACATCAGTAGCGAGTGTAACCAACATGTGCCCAGATGACAGCCTGAACCCTCTTACTTATGCTACCAGTGAGCCTTCTGATATGGTCCAGAGGCAACAGCTGCCACTCCTCCTGCAATGCAGCTTCCAAAGCGGCCAAATTCTGTACAGGTGGATCCCTTGCTTGCACACGACGTCCAAGAAAGTCCCAGATGTGTGTTCTAAGGGATTCAAATCGGGGCTCATTGCAGGCCAAGGTAGTGTTGTAATAGCGTTTTTCTGAAGGAATGCTCTCACAGCATGGGAACGATGTGGCCTTGCACTGTCGTCCATGAATACAGGGCGAGTAGCCAATGGGTGGTTGACCATTTAGATTCCCACGTACAATTACCATATCAAGTTTACAATCATGAGAAAGGCATCCCCAGATCATTACTGATCCTCCAACATAAGGAACAGTAGGTCTTATGTTCCTGGGCACATAAGCAGTATTTCTATGACTCCACACTCTCATGCGAACATCTGTGACGTGAAGAAGGAACCTGCTCTTGTCTGATCAATGCACTCTCCTCAACATCCTGTGATTCCAATGTTGTTGTGCCATACATCTCTCCAAACGTAATCTTTGATGCTAATCAGATGGAGCTGGATGCTTGATGACCCTTCTGGACCTCATACCTGTGCTTTGAGGCGGTGTTGGACAGTTTTGTTGCACAAATAACTGTTGGGGCACCAAAGGTGTTTCAAAACACCACTTGAAGTAAAGGGTTCATGCCTAATGAGGCATGCCAGACTCCAATCTTCCTGAGGAGGGGTCTTTTGGGGTTGTCCAGGCCTTGATCGGTCCTTAACATTGTTGGTTTGTTGATATTTTCAGACAAGTCTGCTGATGACAGAATGACTATAGCCAAGTTGCCTTCCATAAGCTTTGAATGACATGCCTGTTGCATGCATGCCAACAATTTGCCATCTTAGTGCCTCCGACAGTCTCCTCCTTGCTATGTCAACATTTATTGACAAAAGAAATGAAAATTTTCTTGTTTTATGCCCAGATATTGCATGTGGATGATAGTGTTTTTGTGACATTCGTGGGAAGCATGCTTCATGAGGAGGAGCGGTATGCTATCAACCAGAAACGTAATGTTTCACTAGATGAAATGTACTGCAAGACATAGCAATCATTAAAACATAATAATCAATAACAGCAACTTCACTGTCATGAAACATTTTAGGGGGTGCTTAATTAAGTTCCAGGTGTACAGGTATATTAGGATAGGATCTTTTATTCTGCATATTCTGTAATATGTCATGAATCACATCTGTTCATAGCAAAGATATACAAAATTCTACCCCTCTAATAATATAACTTTTGACCTTAGAACTACATTTTAACCCTCTGAACACTGATGTCAAAATGTTAAAAAATTTATAGTAATTTATATATTTTTTATACTTACCAATGACCCAGACTTAGCTGGTGCTAACTCTTAAAAATATAGGGCCAAACACAAATTTTGCCCCCCAATCCCCAAAATTTGCATCTAAAACCAAAGAAAACATGTCCTGAATGGCCCTCCACACTTCACCTCTACTGCGCATGCGCAGTGTCAAGGACGTCCCGAAATTGGCGCCATTAATCATTCTTGTAACCAGTGCCTGGTAAGCGCTATGTACTCAGCGGGGAGGTATGAGTTCCCAACTCCTGGGAGGGCCATCCCCGTCTGGGTCATTGGTAAGTATAAAAAATATATAAATTACTATAAATTTTTTAACATTTTTATACTGTACCAATGACCCAGACTTAGCTGAATAGTAAAAAGGCTGGAGGGCCTAGGACATAGAGCAAGTTGAAATACGCTCAATTATATAAAATAGAGTCATCCCCTCTAGGGGAAAAGGAGTATTAGGCCTTACATGTATCTTTCTTATTTATGATAAATTAGAAAGACACAACACCTTCCAAAATTGAGCATCATAACATCCATGTACTCTATTAATATCCAGTATAATCCTTATACTAATAATTTTTAAAGTAAGCCAATAAATAAAGTCTAGAGAATAGAGACTCTTTATACTCCTTAAAAGTGTCTGAGGATTGTATAATAACGCCCGTTTGACACGTGATATATTCAAAAGCTATACTTTAAAAACTATGACCTGAATGAATTTTTAAAACATAAACTTCTCACTTAAAAGCCATCCCAGTAACAGCTCAGAATTACTAACTCCGGAGGAGGTATCCCCTTGTTTTCATAATAAAACAGGTGACCCAAGGGAACACCCTCCCCCCCCCTCCCTTTTTCTTGCCCTGGGTCAAATAGCCCAGAGCGAAGAGGGCAGCAGGACGGAGTCACTGCCAGAACAGAAAGCCTACCTAACTATAGTAGCAACTGTTAAGTGAATGACATTCTGAGCAGTAGATAATAGACCTAACAATGGAGGCCTCCAAAAATGGACTCAATATTCTGAGATAAAAATTCATGAATGTGGATGGCTGAGCGCAATGAGCTGCCTTCAAAAATCTATAATAGCGACAATATTAGTGTAAGCCCAAGATGTATAAAGAGATCTTACTTCATGAGCCGAAATCTCAAGCACAAACTGCTGAGTCAATGATATACCATAGGCAGTACCGATAGTTAATTGAATCCATTAGCAATAGAATGGAGCGTAATGTCCTTTTATTAGGCATCAAAGACAGAAGAAGCTTACGTCCGTACTAATAAACTGATATCTGTTTATAAATACGTAAACTCTAACCGGACAGAGTAAAGGCCTATACCCGTACGAAGACGGAAGGACCTTAATAACAATAGGTTCCGGATATTATTAGGAGCCTGACTCTTAACCAAAAATCCAACCTAAGTAGTAAAGGAAGTAGTGTTTCCGTCACTACAAAAGTGAGAATCGTCCACCGATAGTGCATGAAGCTCACTGACTCCTCAGTAAAAGAGAAGACTAACAGAATTACTGTCTTAAACGGTCAGAATTTGAAAACTACTGTTTCCAGAGGCTCAAATGATTACTTAGCTAAATAAGAACCGAAGCTAAATTCCGTATAGGAATTTAATCTAATGATTCTAGGTCTATTTATCGAAAAGTTTCTAACTGACTTAGATAAAGAGACATAAGACTCAATTGTAAACTATCATAGAGTGCATAGGTATGAGATAACATAGACCTATAACCTTAATAGTAACAGGCTGCAGTAGATCTTGTCAAACAAGTATACCAGAAAGTTGCAATGTCTAGAATGGAGGGATCAAAAATATCAACATAATGATCCCTACACCAACGACGGAAGAGCCTCCACTCTAGATGCATAGTATAGCGAAGAAGAGGTTCTCCTACAGTAAATCGCGTCCAAAGCTCGTCCTGTACAATGCTTGCCATGCAAGAAGGACCACACAACGGAATACGTGAAGGTTGAGACCTTGCGGTTGTGATGAAGTTGACACGATTTCCCCAGCGAAAGAAGATCCTCTCATGGAGGAAGTTTTTGCGGTAAGTCCCACAGTAGACACCTGAGTAAATTTACCCACGGTCTCTGTGAAGACAGAGATGCTATCAACAGAACTGTATTATGGATGTTTATCTCAGCAATACTTGCTGAATCAACCGCGCTGGAGGATACGCATATCCTATCATTCCGTCCTATTAGATCAATAGAGCGTTAACAACATAAGCTCAGGGATCCGGACATGCAAACACATACGTCTGCAAATGAATAGTGAGTTGTGTCGCAAATAAATTATCATTGGACGTTCCCATTGATAGCAAATATGATTGAATACTTGTTTGTTGAGAGTCCATTCTGACGGCAACAAGCGACCCTTACGTGAAAGGGAGTCTGCTAATACAATCAGACGACCCGGAATATGACGGACCGAAGCAGAACTTGGTGTACTATAACAAACAGAAGGATTTTTTCCGTTAAATTGAATAACGGAATCGAATGAGTGCCTCCCTGGTTCCGGAGATACGCAACTACTGTCGTATTATCGGACAGGATTTGGACATGCGTTTCTGAATAATGTTCATCCAATGACATAGTGCAAGTCTAAAGAACATTATTCCCTGGATGATAAGTGCTTGCCTAGAAACTGCGGAACCCAAAGACCCTGGCACTTCGAATCCGTTGGGATCAATATTGTACCCCAACCTGTTTGACTGGCATCCGTCATAATCATAAAACTCGGATCTGGCAACTGCAGTGGCACTCTCCGAGTCAACAACCGAATGTTGCCCCAGTCTGAAACTCTTGCTACACTTGATAGACAAGAGAACGTGTACATCGAGCAATTCATAGATTGCTGAAGAGTTGCCGTCGAAGAGAAGCTTCTCCGAGACCGAAGCGACTCTGAGAGAGTTCTTCACCTTACTATCCACGCGCGCGGTTGTAGCTAGGGCTGCGTCACGTCTAACCAACTCCAGGTTGCCACTGAAGGGCGGAGTTATACGTGGAAAAACTACTGCCCATGAAAGAAATCACATTGAGGATCATATCCTGGAATTCTTTCTCTTGAAGGCGTAATGATAACGCCTCAGTAAGGTGGTCTACGTATGATAAAGCATCTAAGTTAAGTCTATTAGACATCATTGTCGTTTCCAACATCGTGGTTGGAATTTGACATAGACGGCGAAAAAGACAATTCCCAGTCTTCAACCCCGCCGTCTAGATGCATATGAACTCTCGATATGCCCTGTTCTGCCAAAATAAATTATTTCCTAAAATTGATAAAAGGCAGAAGAGCATTGCGGACAAGAAACTAGACTATCATGCTTGGTAGCAAGCTTGTATATATAGCGTCATTAAATAATTTGAATGTTCTAATGACATTATTGGACTGTGTCGGTAAGTCAGGGACAATGCCCCTGAACCGATCGAAAACTCCGTGTCCAATGACGCTCTTAGTCTCTTATCCAGCATCGCAGCAATGTAGTCCTACGGAACAACCTGTGGAAGATAATGCCGGAAGATATGTATGGCAGCTTCCGTTGTTCCGAAAGGGAAAGCTCGAAATCATCAAATCCCTTTCGCCATCCTGTCGGACCCTATAAAGTGTTCGGTCGTCCGAACCTGATGCAACAGCGGAGCGCACCGACCCAGCGCCGTCGGATAATTCCTGATCCGACCGAGAATCAGTCGATTGCTGGGATGCTGCGATAAACTAACTTGGATAGCACGTCCGTCACTGAGGCCTGTGGAGAAGCGGTCTTACGATGCATTGCCACTGGCAACTCCGTGTTCGTTACCCCGTGCATACGTCTATGATGCGAACGAATGGAGTGTATAGGCCTCGTGTCCCTTGGCTACCGGATGGCGTGACCTGTTCGCCGTGGAATCACTGAATGAAGAAGCTGGCCGGATACTCGAGGTCACGTAGCCAATGTGCGGTCGTGTGCGCTGCTGTGAGGATGAGGAAGCATTATCGACAGTCTCTCGGACTGTCAATATAACGGAGCGTCCCAAGCGGCGTACATATGCTCCGAATGCGAAATATCTGTACCACAACATCTGGTCCCATATGTTGTTGTACGAGAGAGGGACCTCTCTCGCTCGCAGCCCGGACGGACATGGACGAGCTAGGAACCGGACTAACAGGCTTCCTCCGATCTGTCCTCTAATCCGTCGTCACTGGGTGTGTACTAAAGTTTACTATAGTGCTCGCATCACCCAAATCTCCTTCGTAGACTGCAACGGACGAACCCGGCTGCCGAACCATTCGATGAATGGACGCTACACCGGGTGAGCTAGCAAATGTCAACTCCGTCGATCCCACTAGGGACCTCTTAGGCGATTGACATATTCCATGAGCACTTATTGCCGCTAGCTCTTCATTAACTATGACGACAGAGGCACACTTTTGAAAGACATCTCCGTAACTTTGCGAACAAGAAACCAGACATGCTTATTAATAGCAAGCAAATAATAATATATATAGCGTCGTTCAATAATTCGAAAGTTGTGTGACATTATTGGACTATGTCGGAACTGAGGGACGATGTCCCAGAACCGAACCAAAAATTTCTGTGTCCACCGACGCTATCAGTTTCTTATCTGGCATCGCAGCATTCTGGTCTGATGAAAGAACCTCTAGAAGATAAAGTCAGATGACATAAACAACAGCTTATGTTGTTCCGAAAGGGAAAGCTCGAAATCCTCCGAATCCCTTTCGGCATGCCGTCGGACCGGATGAAATTTTCGGACGTCCGTACCTGCTTCCGCGGAGCGTCCCGACCCAGCGTCGTCGGATAATACATGATGCGACAGATTCTGTCGTTGCTGGGATGCTGCGATAAGCTGTGCTATTTGGGATAGCACGCCCGTCACCGAGGCCTGTGCAGTAGCGGTCTTACGATGCATTACCGCCGGAAGCTCCGTGCACGTTGACTCCTGCACACTTTCTTATGCGAACGTCCGGAGTCTGCAGGCCTCATGTCCCTGGCTACTGGATGGTGTGACCTGGTCGCCGATGATTCTCTGATTGGCGAAGCTGACTGGATATCCGAGGTCACGTAGCCAAGAGCGGTCGTGTGCGCTACCATGAGAATGAGGAAGCCTTATTGACAGTCTCTCCGGACTGACTATATATCGGAGCGTCCCGATCGGCGGACGTATGCTCCGAATGCGAAACATTTTGTACCACAACATCTGGGGCCAGATGTTGCTGTATGAGAGAGGGGCCTCTCTCGCTCGCAGTCCGGATGGACCTGGACGAGCTAGGAACCGGACTGAAAGGCTTCCTCCGTTCTCCCTCTAATCCGCCGTCACTGGGTGTGCATTTGGTTGATTTATAGTGCTCGCATCACCCCAAAACTCCTTCTAGACCGCAACGGACGAACCCGGCTGCCGAACCATTCGATGAATGGACGCTACACCGGGCGAGCTAGCGGACGTCAACGGCCGTCGAACCTACTAGGGTCCTCTTAGGCAATTGACGTATTTACATGAGCACTTTTCCGCTAGCTCTTCATTAATTGTGACGACGGAGGCACACTTTTGGAAGACATCACGGATACATTACCCTATTCTTGATTGTCTGAAATAGAGATTGATAAAATAGAGTGACTCTGTGGGGAAAGGACCGGAATGGCCAATTCCCCACTAACATAACGTGACATACGCTTCCCATTTTGTCATCGAAATTAACACATACAGAACAGGAGTTAGTGCGAGTACACTGACTACATGTACAATGATTATGAAAGTCAGAGGAAGATTTCCTCTTATTACAATTGAACAACATCCTTTCATTGTGAAAAGAAATCAAAGTCCTAGTACTCGCACCAACCCCTGACAATCAAAATACATAATAATATGATCAATTAATAAAGAAAAAATAATTGCAATAAAAAAATTTCGAAAAAATATTTTTTCAGAACAGCCCAAGTTTCTGAAAAGTAACGTTGAGCCCCAATGGAACCCAAGCCTAAGTGTGGACAAAAATTCTAAAAATATTTTAAACAATTTATGCAACACTTACGAACAATAATAATGTATCTGGTTATGATTAAATTAACATCCAGATATTATTTTCAAGAAATCCCCCCTCACACAGAGGGCTGTAGTAAATGTAAACAATAAGTGTAAAAACACTAGAACAAGACTCCAGGCACCCTGGCCCGAAATCAGTTACCAAAAATACACTATCTGATGCAAAACAGAGACTTCCAGGGAAGAAACTGCAGAACATCAGATGGTAGATGCAGAACACTACGCCTAACCACGCATAGGTGAAGACTTAAACATGGGGAAAAGAACAGAATTCATTCTGTTATCCAGCTAAAACTCCCAAGAAATTTTAGTAATAAAATTACAGAAAATATGCCAAAAGCATGGGAGAATAGCAAGAGGGGACTTAAAGGAAAGGGAGAGAGGAAAACACTGAACAAGCAGTGTAATTTGATTAACAAGAATGACCACAACAGGCTGATGCCTCGAAAATAGGTAACTTAACATAATTTCATTAAAAAATTTTAAGTTACAGCCCTGATTATTTTCTGTCACTCATTTTTCCTCTCCTCCTTCTATATCCTCCTTAGAATCACCATTTCTCTAATATTTATGTGTCTGGCATCATTTAAACTGAGATTTACAAGCACAAAGATCAGTCAGATGTTAACTGATGAAGGGCCAATCAAAGAATGATTAATGGCGCCAATTTCGGGACGTTCTTGACACTGCGCATGCGCAGTAGAGGTGAAGTGTGGAGGGCCATTCAGGACATGTTTTCTTTGGTTTTAGATGCAAATTTTGGGGATTGAGGGGCAAAATTTGTGTTTGGCCCTATATTTTTAAGAGTTAGCACCAGCTAAGTCTGGGTCATTGGTACAGTATAAAAATATCACATATTTCAAGCGCTGCAAACTTTCCCATAATATACTACTCAAAGTTTGCTAAGCACCAAATATTTAACACATCATTGTGAAATTTGTTTGACATATTTGCGATATTTTTGGTGGATATGATTGAGGAATGTATTGAGATGGTCACCAGTGTTTACATCAACTCTCTTGACAGGCAGACTTTTCGTGACAGTCATGGAAAGCATGTATCCCTTGATTTTCATGATGATTTCATGTACTGTCTACATATACATGCCATGTGTAGGGTATTCAGTCTTCATTTCAACACAAACCCTTGTGATTTAATGATTGAATATGACAAATGCAAATGTAAGAAGATAAGAAGACATTTGAATGAAGCAGAAATGTGGCAGGCTGTAGGGATGGTGGAGCAAGGGGCTGCTCATTGTCAGGTTGGTGATGCCCTTGGTGTACACCATTCGGTGATCACCAGAGCCTGGGTAAGATTTTAGCAGTATGGCACACCAGTAAGATGGCATGGTGGTGGCAGAGACAAGGCAACATCTGCAGCTGAAGACCAGTTTTTGATCACTCGGGCCTGTAGGAACCGCTTTGCCACAGCAACCCAGCTTCGGAGCGACCTTCAGAATTCGTCCAGGGTAAATGTTTCAATGCAGACTATCTGGGCAAGGTTGCACGAAGGTGGCCTCCGATCGAGAAGACCATGTATTCGCATTACGCTGTCCCAGAACCACTGCCAGGCACGATATGAATGTGCCATGGACCACGTTGGATGGACCAGAGAAGATTGCCGATCTGACCTTTTTACAGATGAGTCAAGGTACTGCCTAGACCACACAGATAGGCGTTCTAGGGTATGGAGAAGACCAGGAGGGCGATTCCATGCAGCCAACATTGCTGAGCATTACCGCTATGGTGAAGGGCCAATCATGGTCTGGGCCAGCATCAGCTGGGATGGATTTACAGAGCTCTATGTCCTTGAACATGGTATATTGACCGCACAACAGTGTATTGATGAGATCCTGGATGCTCAGTGCAGTGGGTGATCGATTCATTCTGATGGACGATAATACCCGTCCTCATGTTGCCCATGCTGTTGGGCAATACCGACAGAGGGAGGGGAATGAGCGTTTGGACTGTCCAGCAAGATCCCCTGACCTCAATCCAATTGAACATGTCTGGAATGAGTTGCAGCTTGCAATTTCAGCCCGTCCAGTGCAGCCAAGAAATGTCCAGGAGCTTGGTGCCATGCTGGTCCAAGAATGGAAAAACATCCCAGAAAGGACCACCAGGAACCTGATTGGGAGCATGAGAAGGGGTTGTCAAGCTGTAATTAACAGTAATGGGTCTCATACTCGATATTGAAGCCATACCAGTTTGCTCCGTCAACTTTTTGGCAAATTTGAAAAATTTCCTCTTTTACCAATAATATCCACTTTCCATGGTTATCATATTCAAAAGCTAAAAAATAATGTCAAACACAAATAAAATCTTAATTTCTGTACTTAAATCATTAAAGGTATAATTAAATAAAAAATATATACACTTTTCATTACAATATTTCAACTAAAACGTAAAACAGGTAGTTGGATGTACATGGTGCTTGGCAAACTTTGAGTAGTATACAACTTGGAAATTTACCAATTCAATCTTGTTTGACTTAGCTCATTGATTTAGTAGCATATATTAGCCCTTTTACGTAATGTTCAGGACTAGAGATGACATTTGCGAAATATTTTCCTGAATAACAAAATGAAAGTGTCAATGACACTGTAGCTCAACTTGTCAAGACAAAGACATGTACATGTATAGTATGTGATACAGCAATGACTAACATCTAGGTAATGACCTGATAACAAAGGTACATATAGAGTATTGTAACGGTCTGTACATAAATACTGACTGTTGCCTGTAACAAATGTATAGGTAAAGTATTGTAAAGGTGGGTGACAGTCAGATGCTAAACTAGAAAAGAAATCTTTGAGTCCCAGAGTGGGTCTGACTGAACCCCAAAATATTTGTTCTCATAACACAGTGATAACAAAGGCACCCCAAAACACACTCGTTCCTGTCCCAAGGTGAAAACAAAGGTACCCAAGAAGTTTTGTGAAAATCAGTTCATAAATACAAGCTGTATAGAACTTGTGACAAAAAACTGATTGGACCTAATTTCGGTACAAAATGGCCACTGGCAGCCATCTTGAATTTTGGACCATACCCAGAAACACTCATTCTCGTCCCAAGGTGATAACAAACGTACCCAAGAAGTTTTCTGAAGATCGGTTCATAAATACAGCCTCTACCCTGAGCCGTATTGACATGTGTGCTTACATTGTGTAAGTAGCACTGAATAAATCAAAGTTCATCTAATTTGCATAATTTCTGCACGAAAAAAAAACCCCTTACAATATGTGATGTATTCCATGTTACTAAACATTCATACAAAAATTTATTCAAATCAGAACTTTCATACAGAAGTTCTGTACAAAAGACTGATTGCACTAATTTTGGTACAAAATGGCTGCTGATGGCCATCTTGAATTTTGGACCACACCCAAAAACACTCGCTCTCATCCCACGGTGATAACAAAGGTACCCAAGAAGTTTCGTAAAGATTGGTTCATAAATATGGCCTCTTGTCTGAGCTGTATAGAAGTTGTGTACAAAAAACTGATTAGACTTAATTTCGGTATAAAATGGTCACTGGCAGCCATCTTGAATTTTAGACCGCACCCAGAAACACTCGTTCTCATCCCAAGTTGATAACAAAGGTACCCAAGACATTTCGTGAAGATCAGTTCATAATACAGACTCTAGTCTGAGCCGTATTGACATGTGTACTAACTGTGTGTAAGTCGCACTGAAAAAATCAAAGTTCATCTAATTTGCATAATTTCTGCACGAGAAAAAAACCCGTATTATATGTGATGTATCCCATGGTACTAAACATTCACACAAAAAATTATTCAAATCAGCGCTTTCATATGGAAGTTCTGTGCAAAAATCTGATTGCACCTAATTTTGTACAAAATGGCTGCCATCGGCCATCTTGAATTTTGGACCGGACCCAAAAACACTCGTTCTCGTCCCACGGTGATACCAAAGGTACCCAAGAAGAAGTTTCGTAAAGATCGGTTCATAAATACGGCCTCTAGCCCGAGCCGTATTGGCATTTGCACTTACAGTGCTGAAAGTAACATCAGAAAACATCAAAATTAGTCTAATTTGCACAATTTACGCACGAGAAAAAAACCCGTATTATATGTGATGTATCCCATGGTACTAAACATTCATACAAAACATTATTCAAATCAGAGCTTTCATATGGAAGTTCTGTACAAAAAACAGATTTCTGCATCGTCGGTACAAAATGGCGGCTGGCAGCCATCTTGAATTTCGGACCAGTCCCAAAAACACTCGTTCTCGTCCCATGGTCATAACAAAGGTACCTAAGAAGTTTCGTAAAGATCGGTTCATAAATACGGCCTCTAGCCCGAGCCGTATCCAATTGTTGACGTACGGACAGACGGACAGAGACAGACAGACGGACAACGGGCCATGACAAAAGCTCAAATTTGGCTTCGCCAAAGTTGAGCTAAAAATTATTCAAATCAGAGCTTTCATATGGAAGTTCTGTGCAAAAATCTGATTGCCCCTAATTTTGTACAAAATGGCTGCCAGCGGCCATCTTGAATTTCCGACCAGACCCCAAAACAATCGTTCTCGTCTCACAGTGATAACAAGGGTACCCATGATGTTTCGTAAAGATCGGTTCATAAATACGGCCTCTAGCCCGAGCCGTATAGGGATTTGCACTTACAGTGCTGACAGTAACACTAAATAAATCAAAGTTAGTCTAATTTGCATAATATAAGCACGAGAAAAAAACCCATACGATATGTAATGTATCTCATGGTACTAAACATTCATACGAAAAATTATTCAAATCAGAGCTTTCATATGGAAGTTCTGTACAAAAAAAAAATTTCTGCATCGTCGGTACAAAATGGCTGCTGGCAGCGTCGGTACAAAATGGCTGCTGGCAGCCATCTTGAATTTCGGACTGCACCCAAAAACAACCTCGTTCTCATCCCACGGTCATAACAAAGGTACCCAAGAAGTTCATTGGTTCATAAATACGGCCTCTAGCCCGAGCCATAGCAGCTTGGCACTT
This sequence comes from Pictodentalium vernedei, assembly GCA_031216915.1. Taxonomy (NCBI): domain Eukaryota; kingdom Metazoa; phylum Mollusca; class Scaphopoda; order Dentaliida; family Dentaliidae; genus Pictodentalium; species Pictodentalium vernedei. The sequence continues at coordinate 304,955,141 of CM062291.1, read as the reverse complement.
ACAGCTCTGAAAGTAACACTAAATAAATCAAAGTCAGTCTAATTTGCATAATTTACGCACGAGAAAAAAACCCGTATTATATGTGATGTATCCCATGGTACTAAACATTTATACAAAACTTTATTCAAATCAAAACTTTCATACAGAAGTTCTGTACAAAAAACTGATTTTTGCATCATCGTTACAAAATGGCCGCTGGCAGCCATCTTGAATTTTGGACCACACCTAAAAACACTTGTTCCCGTCCCAGGGTCATAACAAAGGTACACAAGAAGTTTCGTAAAGATCAGTTCATAAATACGACCTCTAGCCTGAGCCATAGCCAATTGTTGACGTACGGACAGACGGACGGACAGACAGATGGACGGACGGACGGACAGACGGACGACGGGCCATGACAATAGCTCAAATTTGACTTCGTCAAAGTTGAGCTAAAAATTCATTTTCTGTCTAAAAAAAACCCAACTTATGAATCCCTCACTGGAACAAGCTCAGTGAGCTTGTTCCAATAAAGGGTTATAAGCTGTGTTTTAGAGACGTCATTTTAAAAAATAACTAAAGTGATGTCACGCATGCAGCCCGACTGTCACAGGAATGGCAATGCTTAGATGCAAAATAGTCGGAGCCATTTTTTGTTAACAGTTTACCTAACGAATCTGCCATATCTGCACTCGTGATATTCAAAATATGCTATTCAAATTTTATTTTTTTCTTTTCTCTACTTCAGAACATACCCCATGACCTTAATATTAATGGAACAAACCTGATGGGCTTGTTCCAATAAGGAGTAAATAAATAAAAAATGAAAAAATCTGATGTTTCAGAAAAATAATTTGTACTGCTGGCTTCAACTTGTGTTGGGTAAAAGATTAAAGATGCAGTACATAAAGCAATGTTGGGCTATATGAGTCAATTTTCTTTTTTACATGTAATAACTCCCAATTCTTCAAAATGCATTTTGGGAATAATTGCCTAAGTGACATGTGTGTGTGTGTGTGTGTGTGTGTGTGTGTGTGTGTGTGTGTGTGTGTGTGTGTGTGTGGGAGGGGGGGGGGGGGGGGGGTCTAGAGTTGTCGAACCTACATTGAAACCTGGCCTGTATTACTAGCTGGAAAATACACATATCAACTTTGGTTGAAAACAAATAAAACTAGAGGTACTGTGAGCAAACTCACAAAGTGATACCCCCCGTGCCTGAAATGTATAAGTTAGATTATCTCCCCTTGGAAATGTCAGAACGGAATCATATTGCTTCATGCACATCTTCATATGGAGTTCTTCCATTGTGTAAAGTTTCATGAAAATTCTTCAAACGGTTTAGGAGGAGTTGCGCTTACAAGGATGGACAGATGGATGGACAGGGTGATTCCTATATACCCCCCCCCCCCCAAACTTTGTTTGCGGGGGGTATAATAATCCAAACTGGAGTAATCAGTTGGAAACCAATTGTTTGCAGACAGATGGACGGATGAAAGTCATGACTATAGCCCTGACTATTGTCAGGATAAAAATGCATTTTGTACCGAAGAAAAAATATTGCATGAATGGCCCTGGGTGAGGAGGAGGTGGGATGGGGGTGAGGGGTGGGGGAGAGTGGGGGTGTGTTTGGGGAGTCCATTTTTTTCCACATGTGGTCAGTCTAAATCCTTCATAATGCATTCTGAGCAGAGAAAAAAAAATACCTAACTGGCACCATGGGGGTGGGGGTGGGGGGTGGTGTTTGTCTGGGTTTTTAACCACAAACTTTAACCAAAACTGTAAAACTGCATTTTTGACGAAAGAAAAAAAAAGTGCCTAATTGCCCCCCAGAGGGTGTGGTGGGGGTGGGGGTGGAGGGGTGGGGGTGGGGGTGGGGGTGGAGTTACGTGAGTTTAAAAAAAAAGGTTCCACATGTAGTGACTGTAAATAGTTCAAAATGCATATTGGAAGAAATAAAAAAAAAATAAAAAGCATTTTTGACAAAAGAAAAAAAAAAGTGCCTAATTGGCCCCCCCCCTCCCCGGAGGGTGTGGTGGGGTGGGGGTGGAGGGGGTGGGGGTGGATGGGGGGTTACGTGAGTTTAAAAAACAAGGTTCCACATGTAGTGACTGTAAATAGTTCAAAATGCATATTGGAGGAAATAAAAAAAAAATAAAATGCCTAATTGGGGGGGGGGGGGGGGGGGGGGTGCTTGTCTGGGTTTTTAACCAAAACTGTAAACAAGCATTTTTGACGAAAGGAAAAAAGTGCCTAATTGGCCCCGGAGAGGGGGGGGGGGGGAGGGGGGGCACATAAGTTTAAACAAAGGTTCCGCATGTAGTGTAAATAGTTCAAAATACATATTGGAGAAAAGAAGAAAAAAAAGCCTAATTGGGGGTGGGGGGGGGGGGTTGGGTAGGGGGTGGTGATGTTTGTTTGGGTTTTTAACCACAAACTTGGAGTCACCCTACCAAGCTACAATGAAATCCTTTCATAATTATGGCCTGTGGAATATTCTAAAGCTTTTCGGGTTTCGGGCCTCTGTTGCCGTCACAGTTGCCCAAAAGGGGACGTTCTCATCTAGACATTATATGAAGTCAACCTATCACGTTACAATGAAATCCATCCATAAATATGACCTGTAGACTGTGCTAAAGGTATTCGGGCTTCGGGCCCCTGTTGCCGTCACAGTTGCCCAAAAGGGGACGTTCTCACATAGACATTATATGAAGTCAACCTATCAAGTTACAATGAAATCCCTCCATAAATATGACGTGTAGACTGTGCCAAAGGTTTTCGGGCTTCGGCAGCCATCATGGCTGAATGATCGCAACCAAAAGGGGACATTCTCATCTGGGCATCATGTGGATTGATCCTACGAAGTTACAATGAAATCCCTTCATAAATATGACTGTAGACTGTGCTGAAGGTTTTCGGGTTTCGGGCACCTGTAGCCGTCAAAGTTGCCCAATCACGTCCAAAAGGGGACTTTCTCATGTTGACATTATATGAAGTCAACCTATCAAGTTACAATGAAATCCCTCCATAAATATGACCAGTAGACTGTGCTAAAGGTTTTAGGGTTTTGGACTCGGGCAGTTGTGAAGGTTGATAGATCACGCCCAAATGGGGAAATTCTCATGTAGACATCATACGGAGCCATTGTATCAAGTTACAACGAAATGCATCCATATTAAACATGACCTGCAGACTGTGCTAAAAGTTTTTGGGTTTCGGGCTTGGGCAGCCATCACAGTTGACAGATCATGCCCAAACAGGGACGTTCTCATCTAGGCATTATACAGAGGCATTCTATGAAGTTGCAATGAAATCCCTTCATAAATACGACCTGTAGACTGTGCTAATGGTTTTCGGGTTTTGGACTCGGGCAGCCATACCGGTTGACCGACCACGACCAAAAGGGGACTTTCTCATTAAGACGTGACCTAAAACCTGCATATGAAATTTCGTGACGATCAGACAAAAACTACCGGGTATAGCCTGTACTTGGAGGTTGAATAAAAAACTTTAACCACAAACTTTAACCAAAACTCCAAATGTCAACTACACAGGAAAAGAGAGAAAAAAAAAAAAAAAAAACCTACTTGAACCCTCAGTAAAAAACTTTAACCACAAACTTTAACCAAAAACTCTAAATGTTAACAGACGGACAAACAGACAAAAGTCATTACTATACCCCTTACTATAAACAGTCGGGCTAATAAAAACTGAATGGTGATTTTTGTGAAAAATGATGAATTTAAAGTAATTTGTATATTTTTTTATACTATAAACCAATGGTCCAGACTAGCTGGTGCAAACTCAAAGTTATCAAGGGCCAAACACAAATTTTGAACCCCCCAATCCCCAATTGCTTGCCAAAAATTAAAAGTCCTATCTGGTCCTCCATACTTTTACTCTCTGCGCATGCAAAGCCGTCAGGAAATGACTGGAATCGGCGCCAACATCATTCTTTGTAGAAAAGATTGCTACACAATAACTCAGCGGGGAGGTATGAGTGCCCACTCATGGGAGGGCCATACCCATCTGGGCCATTGGTAAGTAGATAGATAGATAGATAGATAGATAATCTTTATTTTTGTGACATGTGCATATTAATACAGGTACATATTAAAAAGATGAAACAAAAGCACCCGGCCAATTTGGCCTATATGTCACATATGTATTGTGTACAATTTTTCTAATAGCGCATGCTCCCCCACCCCCACCCCCACCTCATCCGCACACACATACTCACTCCCACCCACCCACCCTACCCCCCTTTCTCTCATTCTATCACCCTATCATACTCTCATAGTGTGGAAAAGCATGGTCTGGTAATAAAATTTTGCGATTTTATTTACGTAAAGATGGTATGTAAAAAGAAAAATTTCGAAAATTAACCCTTTTAAATCTATAATATTGGTGGAGTGTTACTCCAAAATTGAGGTTTAATGCCTAAAGGCATTAGATCTCAATTTTGGACTAGTCCTCTATTTATAAAAAATGATAACTTGTAATTTATTTGGTTGTGAAAATATATAACGGTACAATGGAACCGCCTTCTAAAGACCACCTTTTTAAAGTATCGTCTCGTTTTAATGTGGCATGTTTAATACTAACAACACACCATTTCCGCCGGACAAAGGTGGTCCTTCAAGACAAGTGGTTTGAAAGACCCCCCGTCCTGAAAGACCACATCCGTCCGGCGGGAATGGTTGTCTCTCCAGAGAGCTCCAACTGTATAAAGTTTTCGAGGCCACTTTCACGCTTCAATCATGCACTGTGAACATCATTGTCTCTTTCGCAAATAAAATCTATTGTACTGCATGATTACGTGGGCGTGCTCTACATTACAACAAGATTCAGATGAGTGATTGCTGGTTGTAAACAAACGATGTGTCCAGATTGTTTACGTAAACCGCTCATGCATTTCTTCCACTCTGTTAGTATTATTTAACCTTTTACACAACACGAATGTCAAAAACGACTGACTGTAAGTATAAAAAATATAAAAATTACTTTAAATTTATCATATTTTTATACTATAAACCAATGGCCCAGACTAGCTGAATCGTAAAAAGGCGGAGGGCCTAGGACTTCAGAATTAGTAGACCAACATAGTTCCAAGCCTGTAATCCAAGGTGAAAGGAAATTAAATTTAGGAATTACATTTGTCTCTCAATACAGTAATAGAGAAGACATACCATAAAAAAGGAGCCAAATTCAAGTAATTCCATATTCTTAGCATGAAGACTATGCTAATTGGATGTAACAAGTTCCCAAATTTTTAAGGCTAGCTCTGGAATCAGTAAAAGTGGTACCAAATAACAATATATATTTGCCACAGGCACCCAGAAACGTGCGAATATACAAGTGTAAAGACAAGTTGTATTCGATTGGGTACTGAAATAAATAGAAACGTGGATTTAGAAATGGAATGAGCTATGATTAGCAGACTCGTCACAAACTACCCCCGAAATAATTCATTGTTTCTAAGGTCCATAACATACAATAATGCATCTGCCTAATAATGCATTTATTATGCGCGTGAGCATTGAAATCCCACATGTAATCATCTGAATACCAGTTAACTGACTAGACAGCCTCCAGGTACCCAAAGGCTAGCAATTTATTGATGATGAATCATATGCTTGTATATGACATATAGATGAACAACCACAGGAAACCAACCAACTAAAAAGTGGATGTGCCCATGAGGTCGCCATAGAACACGGCCCAGCTGCCAATCGAGAAGACATGAAATGCATGTATATACTTAAATGCATATGAGGCTTACGGGAAGAAAACTACGTCTTGCCCGGTAATCGCCTCTTAACACATTGGCGGTGGGGTGGGGAGGCGGGGGATTCAAATTCATATCGAACCCCCTTCCTCACAAACATAACTTGAATCATTCTTGTGTTAGTCATCAAATACTATAGGAACTGCAAGGCTCTCTCACGTCTGACCTAATCCATAATGCCACTAAGGGTGGAGAAGGACGTGATGAACAAATACACCATATTTACATAATAACTCACACCAAACCATACCGGTTTGAAGAAAATAACTTCCTTTACGAAACGGTATCATGTCCGATAGGACAACTCAGCCTAGATGAAGCAGCTAAAGGTCTTCCTGTACATGAAGACCATTAAAAGCTGATAACTGAGGCCCTAGAAGCTCACTAGGGAGACTTACAATGCTAGTCATAGCTTATAAGTCTTCATTTGTGTGAAGACAGATATATTGGTGTAAGTTGCGACCCTGAAGGCTCACTTAATGGAGACTTACAGTTATCATCACGCAAGGTAGGGAATGAAGAGCCGCTATATAAACAGCCCTGAATTCCCAAAGAGACCACAGTCCTAAGAGATAATAAATTCAGTTATGCCACTGCAGGCTACTATGGTGTAACAATAAGACTATGACACCTAGGAAAAACAAGCTGAAAAGCATAGTATCTTTTTTGGTTGTAATCCCAAAAGACAGTAGAAGAGCCTAACTGAAGAGACCACTGTAACCGTACAGAAGGCTAATATGGCGTCCAAAATGATATAACAGTCTTGACGCCAAGACATATCTCAGCCCATCTATGCACTATCCATCTGGATTCAGGACGATAAACAGGTGATAATGAAAAACTGGAGAATAATTTTGAAGACGTCTAATGCTTTTCTTCCAATAGGAAAGCTTACACCTCCAAAATGAAAGCCTCTCCTGGAAGATTTGTCTAACAAGTATTCTTGTAAGTGGAGCTTGCTTGGGCTGATATCCACAGGCCTGCCGACACTACATTCTCATCCACTAGTCTTCAGCAATTTATCCACTTTTGCGAGGTTTGCAACCTACCGCCAAGTGGCAAGCAACCAAAATCTATTCTCGACGACCTCAATTGATCCCTTCAATAAAAGAGCTTTTACCTCCACTAGGAACAACTCTCTTTGAAAGGAACTTCCTTGATTAACGTCCAGTTTCTCATGAAGCTGATAATCCTCCGTCAACTGGCAATCAATAGAGGTCATGTCCATCACCTGTACGACTTACGATGCTTACGGGAGGAGAAACTACGTCCTCTCCGTGAAGAAGCTCTTTTCGTCGACCTCAATTGTTCCCTTCAATAAGAGAGCTTTTACCTCCACTAAAAGCGACTCTCTTTGAAAGGAACTTACATGATTAACGTTCAGTTTCTCATGAAGTAGATAATCCTATGTAAACTGGCAAGCAATAGAGGTCATGTCCATCACCTGAACGACTTACGATGCTACCAGGATGAGAAACTACATCCTCCCCACAAAGAAGCTCGTCTTGTCGACCTCATTTGTTCCCTTCAATAAGAAAGCCTTTACCTCCACTAGAAGTGACTCTCTTTGAAAGGAACTTCCGTGATTAACGCCCAGTTTCTCGTGAAGATGATAACCTTCCATTAATCGTCGGCCTAGCAGTGTCTGATCCATAGCCTTGATCAGACCTATACCCCTTTCCCGAGTCGCTATAATGACGACTTCCTGAGTAAATATAAGAGGGTTATTGTACCCTCGCCAGACATTCTCATGATGCTTTCTTAGAAGCAGAACAGCCTCGCTTACCCCGGTCTGCTGAAGTGTGTTGATGAGACAGCAACTTCAATAGCGGAGCACTGAAGCTTCTTGTAGCCTGCACATATATCAACGCAAGCTTGTCGTCAAATAGTATATTTCCGGTAACCGGTGCGACTCAGAGAGCTTTTCACCTTGTCATAGCTCTGGTAAGCTGATCTGCTTAGGACACTGCACCCAGATTTGCTCTTTACAATGAAATAGCACATTCCATTATTTCCGAGCATATATTAAATGATGCAGGTAGGGACATATTTTCATCCCCGGCCTGCTCATCTAAATGCAGACTTATTCAGATGGAACAATATTCTTAAGAGCTTAAGACTTTCCATAGTCTTAAAGAGCCCTCTGTGAGAGATGGAGACTCACACTCTGTATCCCTCTCACCATCCAAATGTTCCATTTCCAAATATGGTCAACTCCATCCAACTAAACGGATGACTGGAACAACGCAGAACAACGCAGCACCGACTGACAGCTCACCATCGGAGTCTGTTAAACGGTAGTACTCGTCTCAAACGCCTACCTATCAACCCGAACTTGCGAAGTCAGATAGCTAGTCTGTGGTCTTCATTAATGAATCTAGGGAAGATGCCATAGCTGCCACTGAATCCGGATGCAGTGTGGAAGAAGCATCCTGAACTGCAAGTGTGAACGGATGTCCCAACTCAATCAAGTTTCTCACACCAAAAACAGTCCACCCCGACTGCTGATGGAAAGGAGAAGGTTCTCCAGCTCGCAGTCTGCTCCAGACCTCGCCGAGTGTTCCGTTAGAAACTTTTAGGCATCTATGCCTTATCATGCATGTCCATGAAGAAGAGGAAGCCAAAACCACAGCCAACTCGGCTGAAGTGTGGGAGAAGCATCCTGACTCGTCACATAAGATGGATGCTGCTCCTCATTGAAGTTTCTTACAACACAAAACAGTCGTCCCTGACTGTTAACAGGTCGAAAAATGCTCTGCACTCTCGATCTGTCCCCAGATCTCGTAGAGTATCCCTCTTAGAAACTTTTAGGCTTAATCCTCTTTCGTGCTCTTCCATGTAAGTAGAAGAAGCCGGCCCCAGCTGCAGTGTGGAAGGAATGTTTCAATGTGTGTTCCAACTCAATAAGGTTTCTCACAACAGACACAGTCTGCCTCGACTGTTAACGGGATGGAGAGGGTTCTCCAAACGGAGATCTGACCCCAGATCTAGCTGAGCATCCTGTAGAGAAACTTCTGGCTTCTACTACATGCACAATTGACCAGACCAAAACCAGCACCGTCCGACAGGTCAACACTGGAGTCTGCGGTAGGCTGCTCTTGCATTAGCTGGGGGTTGCCAATAGTTGTGCAACTGCGACAGCAAGTCCGTTCCCAAGGCTTGAGGAGCAGCGGTCTTCTGTTTTTCCCACCACTTGCTGCTCCTGGGATGAAAATCCGGAGATAGATCTCTTCTCCGAGCGCCCCGTTGAGCGATGCCTCGGATCGCTAGCTATCGAAAGGCTCCATCTTCGCACAGCTGACTGGTTATCTGAAGTCAGTTAGCTAGCCTGCAGTCATGTGTGCTTTAATAACGTAGCGGAGGAAGCCATGACTGAAGAGGATCTCAGCTGCAGACTAGACAGAGTGGCCCGAGCAGTGAGCGGAAGTATGCTCCAGCTTGTGCAAGTTTCTCATAACAACATTTGGCCCCAAATGTTGTTAGGTTCGAGAGGGGCCTCTCCTGCTCGCGGTCTATTAGACCTCGCCGAGTACTAGAAACTTGCTGACTTCCTCCCTATTTCCGTCGTCAGTGGGTGAGCTTATTTATATTTAAGTGCTTGCTCTACCCACATCTACACGTCTTTTAACCGCAACAGACTTACCCGGTGTCACGGCTCCCATGGACGGAGTAACCGCTTCACCAGTCGAGCTAGCTGCTTGCAAGAGATTAAGAACACTAACTAGAGGCCTTATCCCTTGCATATCATGAGCACAACAGCTAGCTCTATTTGCTCAATGGGGCACGATGACGGTAGCACACTTGGATGGGTGTCAGAAAATCATGTTCATGTTCCTCTGAAATAGAAACTGAAAAAATTAATTATAACGCGGTGAGAGGCCTGGGCTCAGAACCTCACCGCCAACAACGTACTGGAACACCCGACTCCAACATTTGTCATCCCAGTGAACACAAGAATGACAATAGTCCGCATGAGTGCATCGACTAAAGTCAATATCAGTCCTCTAACTTGGATGGGTGTCAGAATATCATCACCATGTTCCTCTGAAATAGAAACTGACAAAATGAATTATAACGCAGTGAGAGGCCTGCCCTCAGAACCTCACAGCCAACAACGAACCGCAACACCCGTCTCCAACATTAGTCATTCCAGTGAACCCACGAATGACAAGAGTCCAGAGGAGTGCATTGACTAAAGTCTATGTCAGACCTCCAAACTCCACAACAAAATATATAATAATTAAGATACATGAATAATAGCAATCAAAATTAAATTCAAAATATTTTTGGAAATTTTTTTTTGAAAAAATGCCTAAGTTCCCAAAGGGAACATTAAGAGCCCAAGGGCATCCTGATAGAGCCTAAATGTGTACAAAATCCAAATTTATTAAGCTACACTACCGGAATAATAATCCATGTATCCTACAGTAATTCTACAGTGATAGAATATAAAATACTACCTATATATGAGGACGTTGTCAAAGTAAACAACGTCAGTGAAAAAAACGGAAACAATACATCGAGCACACAAAAAAGGCCCAAAGTCAGAAACCAATTTAAATGCTACCAGAAGCAAAGCCAGATCTTCATACGAAGACAAAACGATACATCGGATAGAAGATGCAAGATTAAATGACCTAACACCCCTAGGGTGAGGACATAACCATGGGGAAAGACAGAATAAATATTCTGTAATACATGTTAAACTACTAAGAAATTTAATGAAAAATGTCAATAAAAAATAGCAAAAAAGCTTAAAGAGTTTAACAGGAAGAGTTCATGGAAGGATAAGGAAGGAATACTTAACAAACAGTGGAATAATCATTATCAAAAATGATGACGTCAGGGGTATGTCCCAAAACTGGGAAACATAAAATAATTTTATAATTATTATAAAGTTACAGCCCTGAACGTCAATAACACCACTGAACACTTCCAACATCCAATAACAGCCTTGGATCCACCAATTCTTGCATTGATTTGTGTCTGGTATCCTCAAAAAGGAGATTTTAAAGCCCAGATGTCAGTTCATTGTTGCTGACTTTAGGGCCAAACAAAAATGATGTTGTCGCCAATTCCGGTCACTTCCTGACGGCTGCGAATGTGCGGAGAGTAAAAGTATGGAGGACCAGATAGGACTTTTAATTTTCAGGCAAATTTTGGAGATTGGGGGGTTCAAAATTTGTGTTTGGCCCTTGATAACTTTGAGTTTGCACCAGCTTGTCTGGGCCATTGGTTTATAGTATAAAAATATATTGACTGGCCAGATACAGCCAATTATATTAGGTAACACATTAAGACATTGTTGAAAGGCATAATTTTTATTTGCTCAGCATCATTATTTTGCTCTTCCCACAGCAGGCCAGGCATTTTTGGGCTGTGGCCAGAAGGTAGACGGAGGCTAATAGATTTCCATACCTGCACAGCTCCAGCAATATGCACAATATCCATGTCAAGGAGTGTGTACCCAAGTACACTGTAGAGATACCATGTGGGCTCTGCTGAATGGATTTCTTGACTTCTCAGAACATTGACAAATGCCGAGATCGTCTGGGCTGTTCAGTAGTCTGTATGTTAATAGAGACAATTAGTTTTCTGGAAAAAATTGTTGGAAGGTTTACACTAAAAGATATGTTTACCTCCCTTGAAGGTTCTAATTTTTCTTCATCATGATAAACATATCCTGTTGTTGGTGTTGGTGTTTTCTCTTCAAGTTTCTCACCAGGTTTGGGTGGAAACAGTTTCTCAACACTTTCTCCAGTCAACTGACTCATCAGAAGCTTTGCTGTTTGAATCCATTCTTTACACTCAACCTGGGAAGACATAAATGACATCAATCACTTCTGTCAACATTACAATTCTTCATACAATGGAGCTCTGTTTTTTGTGTAGTCACTTTGCCAGTAAAATTTATTCAATTAACAGGAGTATTCAGTTAACAGGGATTTGCTTACTTTTCAGTATTCTGAGGATAAAATAAGCATCTATTCTACATTTTGTTTGGCAGAGCTCATGGAGCTCCATCAAACGAGATACCATCAAACGAGATATAATAGAATAAATGCCTGTATTGGATTATTTGGTGCAATGTAAACAGGTCTATTAACAAGTGGAATTTGGTGATTGTCAGGGTAATTTCTCGACATATTACAGGATTTTTTTATTCAGTTAACAATTATTCAATTAGGAGTTCAATTTTTTTCTGAAGGTATGGCAAATACTTTGAAAGTTATATTCAATTAACAGAATTTAATTAAGAGATATCCAATTAAGCGTGCAGTTAACTCTTTACCTAGAATAGAGCTCATTCCAACAAGGTACCAAGGCTTTAATTTGGAAGCAAATGTTCGGGGATACTTTTGGGTGTCTACAGGGGCCGAATTTGGGACCCTTTCCCAATGGCATTTTGGCACAATTCTTCCCAACTCAAACAATAAATTTCCCAATTTCAGTCCTCATTCAAATAAAAATTTAATTCTTCTTTAATTTTTAAAAGTCTAGTTTTGACTTTTATCACTTTTTACTGCAACAAAACAGGTGCCTCAACAGGCAGCTTTTAGATACGTTTGGATGTTACATCACAAGAACCTTGTCAGTTGTGTCTAGGCAAGTCTTGGCTACCTATGCAGGCAGCCAAGACTTGCCTAGATACAACTGCAAAGCCACAGATGTAGACTATCTTCATCATTTAACCCTTTACCCAACGTAACGGCCAAAACCGGCCAGCGCTATTCTCAAAAATCGCCAATCAATTTTCAAAATATTTTCATTTTTTGTCTCAAAAACATAGGTTATGACCCCTCGTTGGAACGAGCTCGTCGAGCTCGTTCCAACGAGGGGTCATAACCTATGTTTTTGAGACAAAAAATGAAAAAAATTAGTTATTCAAGAATTTTTTTTGCAAGTGTCGTCTGCTTTTCATGTTAGGTAAAGGGTTAATAGTATATGAACAATCAATCTAATAGAGATTACGGAGGCTGATCATTATTTCATGTGACTATTTATTATAAAATGTACTACATGTACTATACATTTAGTAACTTCAGTATTAATGTTCTCAGTTCATTATGAAGATAAAATTTCTTATTTTTTGTGTGTTTCTTCTCCCAAACAAATTCCCAATTGGATCCTTCATGACGCAAATTTCCCCAGTTGCATGGGCCACTGACCCTTTCCAAAAGAGGGCAGAAGAATCCCTGAAGTTGAAGAAATAATAAAAGTTGAATGATTATATCAATGAATTGTGCTGGCTGTTACACAATGGAGTCCCAAAATCTACTTTCCACCTAAAATCTAAATTTCATGCTTACCAAGAGTCGCTGAAGATCTCGGAGTTCATGCTCTGCATTTTCTTCCATATTGTCACGCCTTTTTTGGGTATTATCCATAACAATTCCACTGCAACACCTATTGATTATGAAACAGACTACAAACAGTAAGACACCAAAAAAGAAATGATGACTTGTCTCTGATTGATATCCATCACAAAGCCCACAAAATTCAGTTACAACCTTTTCTTTGGCAGAAAAGATTTCAGTATTTTAATCATTCAAATCACAATTATCATTTGAGGTAACAACTTCTTGCCTAAATTAGGTATTTTCTGAATAAAGATAGTTGATTGCACCCAAATGTATGCAGTTATTAGAAAATCAGGAATGTTTTAACCCTTAAGGGCCTAATTCTGACTTTGATGACTTTTTAATGCAAAGTAACAGGTGCCCCAACATGCATTGTTTGGGTAAACTAAGAACGTGTTTTCTAAGTACCTTGTCAGTTGTTTCTGGGCAAGGCTTGTCTAGAAACAACTGCAAAACTACTGGAGGAAAACTTTCAAAGTACAGAGAAAATGTATAAAAATCTCCCAGACCTTATGGGTTAAGCCTTAAATGTCTGGAGATTTTATACATTTTCCTTAGCTAGTTTATGTTCTTTGACATTGCAGTCGTGTCTAGAAACAACTGCTAGTGTACTTAGAATGTACCTTGCACATTTACCAGTGGACTGCATGTTGGGGCACTTGTTCCAAATAGTAAAATTTTATTAAAGTCAGAAATAAGCCTTTATGGGTTAAGGTAGGTGTGCTGAGCCTCCCTCAGCCAAAATCTGATACTGTCTGAGCTTAGATTAAGCCATGTAGGTATGAAGTTTTAAAATGAAAGTGTCAATGACACTGTAGCTCAACTTGTCAAGACATGTACATGTATAATATGTGACACAGCAATGACAAACATCTAGGTAATGACCTGATAACAAAGGTACATATAAAGTATTGTAACGGTCTGTACATAAATACTGACCGTAGCCTGTAACAAATGTATAGGTAAAGTATTGTAAAGGTGGGTGACAGTCAGATGCTAAACTAGAAAAGAAATCTTTGAGTCCCAGAGTGGGTCTGACTGAACCCCAAAATATTTGTTCTCATAGCACAGTGATAACAAAGGCACCCCAAAACACACTCATTCCTGTCCCAAGGTGAAAACAAAAGTACCCAAGAAGTTTCGTGAAGATCAGTTCATAAATACAAGCTGTATAGAAGTTGTGACAAAAAACTGATTGGACCTAATTTCGGTACAAAATGGCCACTGGCAGCCAGAATTTTGGACCGAACTCAGAAACACTCGTTCTCATCCCAAGGTGATAACAAAGGTACCCAAGAAGTTTCGTGAAGATCGGTTCATAGATACAGCCTCTAGCCCAAGCCGTATTGACATGTACACTTACAGCGTATAAGTAGCACTAAATAAATCAAAATTCATCTAATTTGCATAATTTCTGCACGAGAAAAAAAACCCATACTGTATGTGATGTATTCCATTTTTCTAAACATTCATACAAAAATTTATTCAAATCAGAACTTTCATATAGAAGTTCTGTACAAAAGACTGATTGCACTAATTTTGGTACAAAATGGCTGCTGGTGGCCATCTTGAATTTCGGACCACACCCAAAAACACCCGTTCTCATCCCACGGTGATAACAAAGGCACCCAAGAAGTTTCGTAAAGATCGGTTCATAAATATGGCCTCTAGCCTGAGCCGCATAGAAGTTGTGTACAAAAAACTGATTAGACCTAATTGTCAGCCATTTTGAATTTTGGACCGCACTCAGAAACACTCGTTCTCATCCCAAGGTGATAACAGAGGTACCCAAGACGTTTCGTGAAGATCGGCTGATAAATACAGCCTCTAGCCCGAGCCGTATTGGCATGTGTACTTACTGTGTGTAAGATCGAAGTTCATCTAATTTGCATAATTTCTGCACGAGAAAAAAACCCTGTATTATATGTGATGTATCCCCTGGTACTAATACATTCATACAAAAAATTATTCAAATCAGAGCTTTCATGTGGAAGTTCTGTGCAAAAATCTGATTGCCCCTAATTTTGAACAAAATGGCTGCCAGTGGCCATCTTGAATTTCAGACCAGACCCAAAAACACTCGTTCTCGTCCCACGGTAATATCAAAGGTACCCAAGAAGTTTCGTAAAGATCGGTTCATAAATGCGGCCTCTAGCTCGAGCCGTATTGGCATTTGCACTGACAGTGCTAAAAGTAACACTAAAAAAATCAAAGTTAGTCTAATTTGCTTAATTTAAGCACGAGAAAAAAACCTGTATGATATGTAATGTATCTCATGGTACTAAACATTCATACAAAAAATTATTCAAATCAGAGCTTTCATATGGAAGTTCTGTACAAAAAACAGATTTCTGCATCGTCGGTACAAAATGGCGCCTGGCAGCCATCTTGAATTTCGGACCGCACCCAAAAACACTTGTTCTCGTCCCCCAGTCATAACAAAGGTACCCAAGAAGTTTCGTAAAGATCGGTTCATAAATACGGCCTCTAGCCCGAGCCGTATCCAATTGTTGGCATACGGACAGACGAACGACGGGCCATGACAAAAGCTCAAATTTGGCTTTGCCAAAGTTGAGCTAAAAATAAAGCAGCGAAGCCTGACCAGTGGCAAAGGTTTTGTTGACAAATACATGCATACAGCACAGAAATGGAATCTTAGATCATCTAATTAGCATAATAAATTAAATATAAACATGCTGTTGGTCAATAAACTTGGTTCTGATGGACCATCACACATCAATTTAAATTTGAAAAAAAATATCTTGCTGTACTTGACCTCTGGCAGATTTTGCTGCTTCATCAAAAAAGAGGAAATAACATTCAGCTGAGAAGTACAGATAAAAAAAATAAAAGATAAAAAATAAAAGATGAGGAAAAAGTTTATGTTCATCACGATAATTTAGTTTTTGGTTACCGATAAACATTCTTGTCCTTATTTTGTGCATATAACCCTTTAACCAAAACACACAATACCAAAAAGTCTGAAAATAAGCAATCTGTCATTTGCAGAATGAGGTCTCCAGAGGGTGAATTTACTGATACTATCCCATACAGTGTGCCAATTTATCCTCTGGGTACCTCTTATTGTATCGGCTTGATTGAGACTCAGGTTCACAGACTGTAAATTTAGTGATGCTACCCTGCTGTGCAGGATAGCATCACCAAATTCACCCTCTGGTGTCTTCATTCTACAGATGACAGTCTGCTTATTTTCAGGCTTGGTTATTTTACTTATTTTTGTTCAAATTTTTCAAAAAAATTAAACTTAACCATATCATGTGATAGCCTCATTGGAACGAGCTCGATGAGCATGTTTCAATTGTGCCACAGGATATGGTTTCATTGAATTTTTTTTTTTTTTTCTCTGAACTATGTCAGGGCAAAGCCAGTCTAAATGGGAGAAGGCCCCCCCTCCCCCCTCCCTACTTTCCAGTTCAGATATGTGTATATATTTCTTCTCTCCGTGTAGTAAGCATACATGTTATAATTTGATAATTAGCCTTAGGCGATTTACAGTGGGATACTTCTCTGGCATATTACTGGTCAGAATAAAATATCCCCATGCTTGTTAATCTCGCAAAGACAAACACTGATAGATTGACTTCAGTCATCACGTCTTTCAAATATATTATTTCTTGGGAAATGCTCGATAGCATATGCATTGGCATGTGGTGATTTTATCTTCAGAAATGTTGCGTGCCATGTTTAGGCATCTTGAAATATTGCTATTTGACAATCCAAGACCAGATATAAAGTGTGGGGAACAAGCTAGTTCAGTGAGACTTGGGTTCGGCCTAATAGGAGATGCCATATAAGGCCTTGTGCGAGTGGAATTGCCTGGCAATCTACGAAGCTCCTTGTATGCCGCTATTGTCAGATTAGGTGGACGTAGGAGGGCTACAAGCTAGAAAATAGATTATGAACCCACGTAAAGGCTAAGTTTAGATGTCATTAGCGAGGTTCGACTCGCACATGTCTCAAAGTGTAGGCTATTGTATTATGGTATTAACTCTTGGGAATGCAGAAGTTGATCGCGTAGTAGCCTGTTTTAGTATCAGAGTGCTGTGAATATCGACTCAAGGTCGACAGTGACAATTCGCGCAAGCTCAAAGCACATTTTGAAGTTGTGAGTTCTGCATGAACTGTTTGTATTTCAGAAGGACAGGAACATTCAAGGAGAGTTCTATCAAAGGACACATGTATAAGGTATGTGACGTAGACTTGCTAAACTAGCCGACAGAGTGGATAAACCAAATCCAAATCAGAACTATGTTGCCACAAGGTAATTAACATTACTAGTCGGGATCCCCCAGCAGTCAGAGCTGCAGACATGCACAGACGCCAAAGATTAAGACTCATTGTTTTAAGCTCCTGTTGCAAGCCCGCGACAGTGACATTTTGAGAGTGTACTATAGCACCAGTGCAGGGCTACAGATAAACTGAATTGATGAAAAACTATTTGCGTTTTACTCATTGTTTCCTTTCCGCAGACTGAAGTGACTAGGAATCACACCTAACGAAGAATGAACCTATATTTCGAGTTCACTCAGCAGGGAAAAAAATCATAGTGCGGTCCCAACTCAGCTCTGCGAGCCGAGTTTGGCCCATGCCCAGATTCTGACCCTCCTTGTTGGCTTGTCCCCCAATATTTTTAATGGAGAGGCTAAACAACCCCATGTTACTCCTTCCACGTGGATAGAGGTGATTGACATAAACTGGCAAGGCATACCAGGATTTCTTTTAAAGGTAAAAACGGCTGCTCGGAAAATGATTTTGTAAGAACAATTTTTTTTAAATTATATGGCTGCGATGATCTGATGCTCTTCAAGGTTTAATATCAGCGGTACAATAGCACCCTTGAGAATAGCCTGCGATAACCGCATTAAGTTTCAAAATATTTGTTGCATTAATTACATGAATGTATACAGGTGAATTCAGAATTAATTGCCATCGGTTTATTTGTTTTTCTTTCTTTCTTCATTCTATCTCCTAAGTGTTGAAAAAAATAATTTAAAATGGATAGTGTTACCCCACTCACCGAACTGGTATCTTAGGGTAAAGAAATGGGTCTTGAGGGGGCCGAACTAAAAAGTTTGTTAAAGAGGAACAGAAGAGGGAACAAAAGGAGTTGGCCTCATGTAGAGAGGCAAGAGAGAGTCCAACTAGAAAGGGTGCACAATAAAGAGGCAAGAGAGGTGAAAGAGAGGGATGTTCAATTGGCATGGGAAACAAAAGAGAGAGAGGCCAGGTTAGAAAGGGAAGCGTGTGACAGGGAAATAGAAATTGAGCGACAGAGGCATGAGCAAGAGTTGGAATTACTGAGAGTGCAAGCAGATGCAGAGACAGAAAGTCAGCGCTCAGTGAATGGGAGTGCCGGGGAGGCAATTTGTACACCCCGTCCTAAGCTCCCCACCTTTAATGAGCTCACCGACGATCTGGACTCCTACTTGGAGAGGTTCTAGCACTTCGCCTCCAGTCAAAGGTGGCCAGAAGAAACATGGGCTATGTGCTTGAGCCCTTTGCTGTCGGGTAAAGCCCTTGAGGCTTATGCCAGTATGCCACCTGCCAGGGACCAGCCGCGAGGGCGACTAGGGCGATTATGTCATCCTTCTAAGCCCAGTCGCCTAGAAAAATAGTCGGGGTGATTACAAGTCGCCCTCTAAAAAGTGGCCAAAATGAGGAAAGTCTGAACTGAGTGATCCGAGGTTTACACAAAAACGATTATTTTCAAGAATCGAATGTGCTTGAGTGTGATAAATGAGCATTTCCATTCATCAAATAAGCGACCATTTATTTGAAATCACATAGATTTTTTTTTTCTATTTTGTTCCGTTTCAGTCAGAGCTTGAAGTGTCGAAACGAAAATAGGTGACTTATGCGACTCAACAAAATAACCCAGTTTGAAAGTAGGTTACATCGCTTAGGATGCTGAAAATGTATACACAACAGACGTATTTTCTAACACTGTATTTTTATTTCGTTTTGCTGACGACTGTTAACAGTTGGGAAAACTATTCCCAGAAAAACACGAATGGAATTGAAACATATGAAAAAAGCTTTAGTGTTGACAAGAAAAGCTTTGTACAGGGCACAAGTGTGCCTGTGAAGAATCTTGAAAAAGGGGTCCTCCTAAACACTGGAATGCCACAAAATGACGCGGAATGACACCGGAATGCCATAAAAATGATGCAGAATGACAATTATTTTACAAAATACTTGACCCCAGAATGTATTGTGTTTATTAACAAACAAAGTACCTTCCAAGCAACCTTCTTACATCTGGTCCTGTTTACACTTTCAGACTTAGGAAATTATTAGCTCAGTAGATGAAAATCAACCATAGGAGGGTGCTGGGGGAATTGGCACGAAGAAGAGGGGAGGGGTATGAAGGAGAGGGTAGCAGTGGGGATTTTCAGTCAATAATTACTTTGTGATTTTTTAACCTGGCAAAGATGCATCATAGACAACTGGACCTGGATTAATCAGACGTTTATGGAGGACCACAAGCTGAAAATATGAAGGGGCGGAAAGAGGTGGTACATAAATATTCTTAATTTTCCTCACTTGCCTATGAAATCTCCCTACATGACTCTGCAGTCTCCCTATTTTTTCTGGAGGGATACATGAAGTCTCCCTAAAATTCCCCCCAAGGCTGGTCTCTGCCACCTGCCTTTCTTGAAGATTACGGTGAGCTGAAGAATGCCATCCTCCATAGATATCAGCTAACTGAAGAGGGATTCTGGACTAAGTTCCGAGAAAGTAAACAGGAGAAGGGAGAAACCATACCTCAGTTCGCTAAGCGGTACTTTGACCGCTGGACAGATCTCGCAGAAGTGAATGGCTCATATGAGGCCCTGCGAGATCTGTTACTCCGGGAGCAGCTCATGACAACCTGCTCCACAGAATTGGGTCTCTTCGTAAAGGAATGGCAACTCTGACAGAGTGCTACATTGAGGCTCATGGTGAGAATAGCAATGACACCCGCAAAGCAGATCCACCCCAACCTACCCAAAGCGGAAGGTAGCCAGAATAGGGGCACTCCCAAAGTGACATGTTTTATATGCGACAAGCGGGGGCACCTGGCCAGAGACTGTTGGAGAAAGGTGGTCACAGGGAGACAAAGCAGGGGTCCACCCAAAGTTGGAGGGAGGGACTCATCCCCAGTTGGTAATAGAAGAGTAATGCAATACAGCCTGTAGAGAAAAGGCAGACAGCAGCATGCCACCATACAGTTGGACAAGAAGTGAGTCCACTGCGCCAAGCTCTCGAAGCTGGCAACTCAGGGTACAAGGAGGTGAGGTATTGCCTATTATTAGTGGACTGTGCGGGGGATACAGCACCCTTGGTAAAAAGGAAGAGATGCCGGTGTACCCAGCATATGTGATTGACCGATCAGTCCATATGCTACGTGACACCAGGTGCAGAAGCGTAGCGAGAAAAAGGGAAATCATTGACAATGGACAGCTAACAGGGCACGACCATGAGTGCATGCTAATAGATGGTACAGTTAGTAGGTTCCCCCTTGTGAGGGTGGATACCTCATTCTATAGTGGGGAAGTAGATGCAATGTGTATTGAGGCACCCATCTATGACCTCGTACTTGGGAACATACCTGGGGTATGTTCAGAACCAGATAAGACATGGTCGGAGAGGAAAGCACCCAAATGCGAGTCGGTGGCGGTCACCCGAGCCCAAGCCACAAAGATAAAGCAGCCAGTGAAATCACTGGAGGGGCCCATGAAGTCAAGTAAGGGGGCACACGTAGAGTGTACAATTGAAGCCCCTAAGGTTAACCCTTCTATGAGGAAAGTCAGGGGACTCGCTGAAAGGAAGCAGCAAAGGTATGTTGAAGGAGAGGGATGTAATGAGAGTCGGTGTGGGAGTAAACCAAGGGTTAGGAACTTTTGGGTCAGTCTAAAGGTGACTGTGCTCCAGCCGAAGAAGTCTGGTAGAGCGCGGTTACAGTGGGAGGGGCCGTACACTGTGATGGGAATAATGGGGAACTGTTATTACTGAGTGAGCGCAGATGGAGAAGTGGTTTACCATGCAAGGTTTTTGGGGAGATGCCAAAACACAAAAGACACTGAACCCACGCTATTGGCTGGGGGAGGAGTGCTGTGAATATCGACTCAAGGTCGACAGTGACAATTCGTGCAAGCTCAAAGCACATTTTGAAGTTGTGAGTTCTGCATGAACTGTGTGTATTTTGAAAGGATAGGAATATTCAAGGAGAGTTCTATCGAAGGACACATGTTTAAGGTAAATGACGTAGACTTGCTAAACTAGCCGACAGAGTGGATAAACCAAATCCAAATCATAACTATGTTGCCACAAGGTAATTAACATTGCTAGTCGGGATCACCTGGCAGTCAGAGTTGCAGACACGTACAGATGCCAAAGATTAAGACTCGGTGTTTTAAGCTCCTGTTGTGAGCTCATGACAGTGACATTTTGAGAGTGTACTATAATGCCAGTACAGGGCTATAGATAGACTGAATTGATGAAAAACTATTTAATCCCTGTGTTAAGTCTTTGATTTGTGTTGATCAAATTGTTAAATGTGTTGAATATGGAATGAGTTTATTTTAAATGTAAACAAAAGAATCATTGTTACTTTAATCACTGTTTCCTTTCGACAGCCTGAAGTGATTAGGAATCACACCTAACGAAGAACAAACCTATATTTCGAGTTCACTCGGCAGGGAAGAAAATCATAGTGCGGACCCAACTCAGCTCTGCAAGCCGAGTTTGGCCCGTATCCAGATTCCGACCCTCCTTGTTGGCTCGTCCCCCAATATTTTTAATGGCGAAGCTAAACAACCCCATGTCACCCCTCCCAATCTGGATGCAGCTGACTGTTCACAAAAATAAGTTCAATCAGCTCAGGTCAGTAACATGTCACAAGTCATATTTGGCAAGAAAAAAGTGAAAATTGACAAATGATGAAGATTTTTGCTTGACTAGGAAGTAAATTACCTGATTTATATTTTATAACTTATCATTTACAAGATGTAGCAGCTTTAGCACCAGCTTGCAGACATTTAATTTTTTTTGATAAATTTAAAGCACTAACAAGCATTTATTGGGAGGGAGGGGGGTGTATATGATCTGAAGGTAGGTATATTACAGAAGTTAAAATCAAGTACTTTGAATTCAACAAAACCTTGAATAAGTTGGGGGAATTTCCACTGAACCGAAATTTAAAATTTAGTGGCTTTAACATTTTACCCAATGTTATGACCATGTCCGTCTAGTGCAAAACTGTGTAGTAGCATCATCACATGGCTGCTTACTGTTACTTCAATCATTTCAACAGACAAGAGCCACACGGGGCCTGAGGCACTCCCATGACAATAGTTGTTTAAAGAAGGATTTAATTAACATCTACAGCTAGTTAACACAACAGGGAGGGGGGGGGGGGGGCAAATATTAACCCAGGGATGCGATTTGAACAAACTTGAATCTCACCCCCACCCTAGAGATGTTGTATACCAAATACAAAAGCATTCTGGTGGATCTGGAGAAAGTGATTTTCAAAGAAATTCCCTTATATTGCACTAAGTTAAAATTCAGGCTCCCATAAAAAGCCCAAATATTAACTCAGGGACTTGATTTGAACAAACTTGAAGCTGACCCCCTAGAGATGATGTATACCAAATATCAAAACATTCTAAGCGATGGTTCTGGAGAAGACTTTTAAAGAAATTCACCCATATTGCACTAGAAGAAGACTTTTAAAGAAATTCCTTCATACTGCACTAAGTTAAAGTTCAGGTTCTCTTAAAGAGCCCAAATATTAACTCATGGACTCGATTTGAACAAACCTGAATCTGACCCCCCCCCCCCCCCCACTCCCCCCTGCCCCCTAGAGATGTTGTATACCAAATATGAAAGTATTCTGACAGGTTTTTGTGCAAAAAGATTTTTAAAGAAATTTTCTCATATTGCACCAAGTTAAATTTTGGGCTCCTGTATTGAGCTCAAGTATTAATCAATGGGCTTCATTTTAACACAAATGTATATGACCCAGAATAACCCCCCCCCACCCCCCCACCCCCCACATCCCTATGGATGTTGTATATCAAATATCAAAAGATTCTGATCAGTGATTGTGGACAAATTTTTATTTTTTATTTTTGCAAATATGCTGACTCAGCATTTTTTCAATACCACCCCCCACCCCCCTTATAGAACACCCTAACACAACCGATGGCAATTTGTTTTAACTATTCAATTCTACTGATCCTAACGATGCTTCATAACAAATAACAGTTCTCTGTTCCGTGTGGTTTGGGAAATATGAACATTAAAATATTTCTATTTTTAGCTCCTGGGGTTCCAATGTGTGCACAGGAAAATTTGTTTTTGCATGAATCAAGTACTTATGACTCAATAATATCACATATCAAATTTGGCTCAAATCGGACCATCGGTTCAGAAATTAGAAATTTTGGACAGGGCCAAATATCTTGCCCCTCTCATTACAAAGGCAAATATTGATCCATGAACTTTGTTTGAACAAACTTGATTCTACACCTCAAAAGGAAACTCCAAATATCAAGTCACTGTACGCACTGGTTCATGAATAGACAATTTTTTAATAATTTGGGTGAATTTTTCCCCACCCCATCCCTATGAAGCTGGGCAAGTTGATTTGAAAAAAAAACAAAAGGCGATGTCAGAACAAGCAATCACCTCAAATACAACTAATATTTGTTCACTAGTTTAGGAGGGGGAGGTGCAAACACCATATTCACAGATGCCGGACAGAGATTGATCACTATAGCTCAACTTGACTTTCAGTCAGGTGAGCTAAAAAGTGGATGAATGGACAGACAGACAGACAGATGGATGGACAGACAGAATACTTGTATGATAGGCTTTCAAAATAGAGCTTATGACTCTCTCCCGATGGAATAAGCTTATTCCAATGCAGGTAAAATGCTATATTCTGAAAGCAAAAATTGCAAAAATTTTTCAAGAAATCTCAGTTTAATAAAAGAATATTTTCATATCAAGTGTTAATATGAACACAGTAAAATAATTATACATATTTTTTTCAAAGCAGATTGAAAATACTCGAACTGACAGAGCGATAGAAAGAGGATATCTACACTGTTTAGTGAATATCAGAAATTATCTAATGGGTGTGGACCTGAAAGTTTTATTTTAATAAAATAATACCTTCGGGTCCACACTCATGAGATAATTCCTGATATTCACTAAAACAGCATAGATTTTCTTTTTATTATATGCTACGTGACATTTTACTGTGCAATAGCAAGCCTAATTCGACTGCAAACAGTTTCTTCAAGACAATAACAGAAAGCTACAGACCATTCATTAAGGCAACGTTCAAGGTGACGTATGTTTCAAAATAATAACAAAGATCAACTGATCGTTCCTTCAAGGCAACATGATGCAGCGTAGCGTGATGTCATTTAGGAAGCTACTGAGGGATATTCCTCAATATCCATAGACTCGATGGATATCGATAAATATCTTTTAGATAATTTAGAGCCTAGCATATAATGAAAGCCTATATTTGGGCTGTGCTGAAAAATGTTGCTGCTTAAATTAACAGGCATCATATTCTGTAGGTGTGCATCAATTTCCCTTAGAAGTGCAAATGTTTGTTTGTATAGATTTGTTTTGCCACAATTTATTGGAGAGTTCACTCGAGTGAAAAAGGTCAAGGTCACAGAAATGTGAAAACTTACATTTCTCACAGACTGTATTTGTCCATCCGGAGCCATAACTCTTTTATGCTTGGGTGGATTTCCACAAAACTTCACACGAAAGTAAAGACCAATAAAAGGTCTGTTGCACTGCAACACCATGCTTGAGTGACAAAGGTTAAGGTCACAGGAATGGGAAAACTTAATTCTCTCACAGAATCAGGATTTTCATCTTGGATTCTTTATTCGGCTCCCTGTCTCACCCATAGCTCCACTTTTGTCGTTAAAGAATTGGTTTCCGGCAAAAAGCTCCTAGGGTTTTTAACTCGAAATGCTGAAAGTGTGTTCATATGTTCCGATAGGGTGTCTAGATGTGCCTAAAAGTTTCAGATTTTTTATTCAACACCAGGTGGTGCCGAAAGTGTCATGCTTGTCATCAGAGAATCATTTTTTTGTAAAAGGCTCCTAGGGGTTTTAATTCGAAACATTGAAAGTGTGTTCATATGTTTCCGTAGGATGTCTAAATGTGCCTAAAGGTTTAGAATTTTTAAATTTGGCCCCATGTGGTTCCCGTAGCACCACTTTGTTGTTAGATAATCGGTTTCTGATGAAAGCACATAGGGGTTTTAATTTAGAATGTTGAAATGTTGTTCATATGTTCCGGTATGGTGTCTAGATGTGCATAAAGGTTTCAGATTTTTGATTTGGCCCCATGTGCCACCCATAGCACCACTTTTGTAATTAGAGAATCGGTTTCTGGTGGAAGGCTCCTAGGGATTTTAAATCGAAATGCTTAAAGTGTGTTCATATGTTCAGGTAGGGTCTCTAGATGAACATAAAGGTTTTGAATGTTTGATCGGGCCTCATGTGGCTCTCGCCATGCCACTTTTTTTGTATGACAATCAGTTTGCGGCAAAAGGCTGAAAGGGGTTTTAATTAAAAATAAAAATTTAAAATAAAGGTTGCAGATTTTTGATTCAGCACCATGTGGAATTCACAGCGACACATTTGTCAATAGAGAATCAGTTTCCTGCAAAAGGCTCCTGGGGGTTTAACGGTAATTCAAAACATTGAAAATGTGTTCATATTTCAAAAAGAGTCTCTAGATTTGCATAAATGTTTCAGATTTTATATAATACCTTTTCATTTCTGTCTGTGTCAAGCATTAACCAATAATCAAGAATGCTAATGCAGGGATATACTATAGTGTGCTTTGCACACAGATGACACCATCTAGTTTTGCATTGTGAGTATCGGGCACAAGATTGAGAAAAAACATACTAAATTTCAGTCCATAAACTATTGGTGAAGTTTTTGCTATTTCATTATTTTTGATGGTCAGACTGGTGGATGCATAGTACATACCTCAATCTCTTCAAAACAGGGGTGTAATTAACTAGCTGAGCTTTGGAAACCCATATTTGGGCTTCATTCTGAAGTGCAGTTACAGAATTTAAAGGCTTCATATTCTGTGCATGTGCTTCATATTAACTTTGAAATGAAGTGATTTAGTCTGTGTACAAGCCTGAATATGAGCAGACTGTCATCTGCAAAATGAGGTTCCCAGAGAGTTGAATTTGGTGATGCTATCCTGCACAGCAGAGTAGCATCACAAAATTTACCCTCTGTGAACCTCAGTCTGAATCAAGGTCTCAAGCTAAAACAGAAAGATGTACCTAGAGGATAAATTGGCTCACTGTAGTGGATAACATCAGCAAATTCACCCTCTGGGAACCTCATTTAGCAAATGACAGGATGCTTATATTCAGGCTTGTCTGTGTGTATTTGCCGTGTTTGAATTTATGGGAGAGTGCCCACGCACTCTCCCATAAATTGTAGCAAGGTTAAGACAAGTAAACAAATGTTAATGACTGAGAATAATTTAGCACTCTACAAGGCCCACTGTATCATAATGTTTAATAACTAAAACAGAGTACATAGGTTTCAAACGCAGCTCAAATATGGGCTTTCTGCAATGTCCCTGCCACCATTAATGGATTTGTTGATAAAACTGCACATCTCAGGACCAAGTATTGTAAATTATCATGATGCAGAAAGAGAGATAGGCAAGAAACTCACATAGAAAAGAGAGCTTTAGATTTACATGAATCTCTAATTATCTGATCTTGTAATCTGTGCATTTCTTCTGTAATCTCACTATTAGAATAAGCATTAGTAGAAGTGCAATTAAATAAATACATCTACAGTGCAGCAACAAAACTATATAGCATATAGAAGATTCAAATAAATAAATGATTCTATAACCCACTGACAAATCGCCTTTAACTCCTTGCATGCTACTGGTGGATATACCCACCCAGGACAGGATTTTTCTTGCCATTGGCATAAATATAAGATGGGCATATTTGATCAAATTATCTCCCAGTAAATTAAATGCATTTTTTCACCAGTGTTTCCATGTGTAAAATTTAGATCTAAATTTAGATTTCCAGCAGCCACGCCTAGTTTTGATAAAAAAATAAAATATTATAAAGTTCAAGTAATTTGTATATTTCTTATACTTACCAATGGCCCAGACTAGCTGGTGCTAACTCCAAAATTAATCCAGGGCCCAACACAAATTTTGCACCTCCAATCCCCAAAATTTGCATGGAAAACCAAAAATTCAATGTCCTATCTGGTCCTCCATACTTTCTGAATCTGCGCATGCACAGTATCTAGGAAGACACCGAAATTGGCGCAAAACATCATTCTTTCTATAATTGCCTGTTAAATGTTGTAAACAGCGGGGAGGTATGAGTGCCCACTCTTGGGAGGGCCATACCTGTCTGGGCCATTGGAAAATATAAAAAGTTAAAAAATTTATAGTAATTTATATATTTTTTATACTTACCAATGACCCAGACATAGCTGGTGCTAACTCTTAAAATATAGGGCCAAACACAAATTTTGCCCCCCAATCCCCAAAATTTGCATCTAAAACCAAAGAAAACATGTCCTGAATGGCCCTCCACACTTGACCTCTACTGCGCATGCGCAGTGTCAAGGACGTTCCGAAATTGGCACCATTAATCATTCTTATAACCAGTGCCTGGTAAGCGCTATGTACTCAGTGGGGAGGTATGAGTTCCCAACTCCTGGGAGGGCCATCCCGTCTGGGTCATTGGTAAGTATAAAAAATATATAAATTACTATAAATTTTTTAACATTTTTATACTGTACCAATGACCCAGACATAGCTGAATAGTAAAAAAGGCTGGAGGGCCAAGGACATAGAGCAAGTTGGAATACGCTCAATTATATAAAATAGAGTCATCCCCTCTAGGGAAAAAGAAGTATTAGGCCTTAAATGTATCTTTCTTATTTATGATAAATTAGAAAGATACAACACCTTCCAAAATTGAGCATCATACATCCATGTACTCTAATAATATCTGGTATAATCCTTATACTAATAATTCTTAAAGTAAGCCAATAAATAAAGTAAGTCTAGAGAATAGAGACTCTTTATACGCCTTAAAAGTGTCTGAGGATGTATAATAATGTCCTTTGACACGTGCTATATTCAAAAGCTATACTTTAAAAACTAAGACCTGAATGAATTTTTAAAACATAAACTTCTCACTACACAACCATCCCAATAACAGCTCAGAATTACTAACTCCGGAGGAGGTATCCCCTTGTTTTCATAGTAAAACAGGTGACCCAAGGGAACACCCTCCCCCCCCCCCCCACCCCTTTTTCTTGCCCTGGGTCAAATAGCCCAGAGCGAAGAGGGCAGCAGAACGGAGTCACTGCCGAAACAGACAGCCTACCTAGCTATAGTAGCAACTGTTAAGTGAATGACATTCTGAGCAGTAGATAATAGACCTAACAATAGAGGCCTCCAGAAATGGACTCGATATTTCTGAGATGAAAATTCATGAATGTGGATGGCTGAGCGCAATGAGCAGCCTTCAAAAATCTATAATAGCGACACTATTAATGTAAGCCCAAGATGTAGAAGAACTCTTACTTCATGAGCCGAAATCTCAAACACAACTGCTGAGTCAATGATATACCATAAGCAGTATCGTTAGTTAATTGAATCCATTAGCAATAGAATGGAGCGTAACGTCCTTCTATTAGGCATCAAAGACAGAAGAAGCTTACGCCCGAAGTAATAAACAGATATCTGTTTATAAATACATAAACTCTAACCGGACAGAGTAAAGGCCTATGCCCGTACGAAGATGGAAGGACCTTAATAACAATAGGTTCCGGCTATTTATTAGGAGCCTGACTCTTATGCAAAAATCCAACCTAAATAGTAAAGGAAGTAGTGATTCCAAAACTACGAAAGTGAAAATCATCCACCGATAGTGCATGAAACTCACTGACTCTTCAGTAAAAGAGAAGCCAACAGAATTACTGTCTAAAAGGTCAGAATTTGAAAACTACTGTTTCCAGAGGCTAAAATGATTACTTAGCTAAATAAGAACCGAAGTTAAATTACGTATAGAAATTTAATCTAATGATTCTAAGTCTATTTATCGAAAAGTTACTAACTGACTTAGATAAAGAGACATAAGACTCAATTGTAAACTATCATAGAGTGCATAGGTATGAGGTAACATAAACCTATAACCTTAATAATAACAGGCTGCAGTAGATCTTGTCAAACAAGTATACTAGAAAGTTGCAATGACTAGTATGGAGGGATCAACAATATCAACATAGTGATCCCTACACCTACGACGGAAGAGCCTCCACTTTAGCCGCATAGTATAGCGAAGAAGAGGTTCTCCTATAGTAAGAAATCGCGTCCAAAGCTCGTCCAGTACAATGCTTACAATGCAATAAGGACCACACAACGGAATACGTGAAGGTTGAGACCTTGCGGGTTGTGATAAAGATGACACGATTTTACCCAGCGAAAAAAGATCCTCTCATGGAGGAAGATTTCGCGTTAAGTCCCACAGTAGATATCAGAGTAAATTTACCCACGGTCTCTGTGAAGACAGAGATGCTATCAACAGAAATGTATTGTGGTTGTTTATCTTAGCAATACTTGCTGAAACAACAGCGCAGGAGGATACGCATATCCTATCATTCCGTCCTATTAGATCAATAGAGCGTTAACAACATAAGCTCAGAGATCCGGACATGTAAACACATAAGATCTGCAATTGATTAGCAAGTTGTGTCGTAAATAAATTATCATTGGGCGCTCCCATTGATAGCAAATCTGATTGAATACTTGTTTGTTGAGAGTCCATTCTGACGGCAACAAGCGACCCATAAGTGAAAGGGAGTCCGGTAATACAATCAGACGACCCGGAATATGACGGACCGAAGCAGAACTTGGTGTACTATAACAAACAGACGGATTCTTTCCATTAAATTGAATAACGGAAACGAATGAGTGCCTCCCTGATTCCGGAGATACGCCACTACTGTCGAATTAACGGACAGGATTTGGACATGCGTTTCTGAATAATGTTCATCCAATGACATAAAGCAAGCCTAAAAAAACATTATTCCGTGGAAGATAAATGCTTGCTTAGAGACTGCGGAACCCAAAAACCCTGGCACTTCGAATCCGTTGGGATCAATATTATATCCCAACCTGTTTGACTGGCAACCGTCATAATTATAAAACTCGGATCCGGCAACTGCAGTGGCACTCTCTGAGTCAACCACCGAATGTTTGCCCCAGTCTGAATCTCTTGCTACACTAGATAGACAAGAGAACGTGTAAATCGAGCAATTCATGGATTGCTGAAAAGTTGCCGTCGAACAGAAGCTTCTCCGAGAACGAAGCGACTCAGAGAGTTCTTCACCTTACTATCCACGCGCGTGGATGTAGCTAGGGCTGCGTCACGTCTAACCAACTAGTAGCCACTGAAGGGCGGAGTTATACGTGAAGAAACTACTGCCCTCAAAAGAAATCACATTGAGGATCATATCCCGGAATTCTTTCTCTTGAAGACGTAATGATAACGTAATGATTACGTATGATAAAGCGTCTAAGTTAAGTCTACTAGACATCATTGTCGTTTCCAACATTGTGGCTGGAAAAGACATAGACGGCGAAAAAGATTATTTCCAGTCTTTAACCACGCTGTCTAGACGCATATGAACTCTCGGTATGCCCTGTTCTGCCAAAATAATTATTCCTATAAATGATAAAAGGCAGAAATGAGCATTGCGGACAAGAAACTAAACTATCATGCTTGGTAGCAGGCTTATATATATGTAGCGTCAATAAATAATACACATGTTCTAATGACATTATTGGACTGTGTTGGTAAGTCAGGGACAATGTCCCTGAACCGATCCAAAATTCCATGTCCAATGATGCTATAAGTCTCTTATCCAACATCGCAGCAATGTAGTCCGAAATAACAACCACTGGAAGATAATGCCGGAAGATATGTATGGCAGCTTCCGATGTTACGAAAGGGAAAACTCGAAATCTTTCGAATCCCTTTCGCCATCCTGTCGGACCCTATAAAGCGTTCGGTCGTCCGAACCTGATGCAACCGCAGACCGCACCGACCCAGCGCCGTCGGATAATTCCTGATTCGACCGAGAAACTGACGACTGCTGGGATGCTGCGAAAAAACTGTGCTAACTCGGATAGCACGTCCGTCACTGAGGCCTGTGGAGAAGCGGTCCTACGATGCATTGCCGCTGGAAGCTCTGTGATTGTTACCCCGTGCATACTACTATTATGCGAGCGAACGGAGTGTATAGGCCTTGTGTCCCTTGGCTACCGGATGGCGTGACCTGTTCGCCGTGGAATCACTGAATGACGAAACTGATCGAATACTCGAGGTCACGTAGCCAATGTGCGGTGGTGTGCACTGCTGTGAGGATGAGGAAGCATTAACGACAGTCTCTCGGACTGTCAATATAACGGAGCGTCCCGAGCGACGGACATATGCTCCGAATGTAAAATATCTGAACCACAACATGCGGTCCCCTATGTTGTTGGACGAGAGAGGGACCTCTCTCGCTCACAGCCCGGACGGACCTGGACAAGCCAGGATCAATTTGTCCTCAATCCGCCGTCACTGGGTGAGTACTAAAGTTATTATAATGCTCGCATCACCCAAATCTCCTTCCTAGACCGCAACGGACGAACCCGGCAGCCGAACCATTCGACGAATGTACGCTACACCGGGTGAGCTAGCGAATGTCACTCCATCGATCCTACAAGGGACCTCTTAGGCGATAGACATATTCCATGAGCACTTATTGCCGCTAACTCTTCATTAACTATGACGACAGAGGCACACTTTTGAAAGACATCTCCGTAACTTTGTGAACAAGAAACCAGAAATGCTTGGTAAAAGCAAGCATATAATAATAAATATATAGCGTCGTTCAATAATTCGAAAGTTTGTGTGACATTATTGGACTATGTCGGAACTGAGGGACGATGTCCCCGAACCGAACCAAAAATTTCTAAGTCCACCGACGCTATCAGTTTCTTATCCGGCATCGCAGCATTCTGGTCCGACGAAAGAACCTGTAGAAGATCAAGTCAGATGACATACACAACAGCATATGTTGTTCCGAAAGGGAAAGCTCAAAATCCTCCGAATCCCTTTCGGTATCCCATCGGACCGGATGAAATTTTCGGACGTCCGTACCCGCTTCTGCGGAGCGTCCCGACCCAGCATCGTTGGATAAAACATTATGCGACAGATTCAGTTGTTGCTGGGATGCTGCGATAAGCTGTGCTATTTAGGATAGCACGTCCGTCCCCGAGGCCTGTGCAGTAGCGGTCTTACAAAGCATTGCCGCCGGAAGCTCCGTGTACGTTGACTCCCGCACACTTTCCTATGCGAACGTCCGGAGTCTGCAGGCCTCGTGTCCCTGGCTACCGGATGGTGTGACCTGGTCGCCGATGATTCTCTGACTGGCGAAGCTGACTGGATATCCGAGGTCACGTAGCCAAGAGCGGTCGTGTGCGCTACCATGAGAATGAGGAAGCCTTATTGACTTTCTCTCCGGACTGACTATATATCGGAGCATCCCGAGCGGCGGACGTATGCTCCGAATGTGAAACATTTTGTACCACAACATCTGGGGCCAGATGTTGTTGTACGAGAGAGGGGCCTCTCTCGCTCGCCATCCGGATGGACCTGAACGGTTCTAGGAACCGGACTAAAAGGCTTCCTCCGTTCTCCCTCTAATCCGCCGTCACTGGGTGTGCATTTGGTAGATTTATAGTGCTCGCATCACCCCAAAACTCCTTCTAGACCGCAACGGATGAACCCGGCTGCCGAACCATTCGATGAAAGGACGCTACACCGGGCAAGCTAGCGGACGTCAAAGGCTGTTGAACCTACTAGGGTCCTCTTAGGCAATTGGCGTATTTACATGAGCACTTTTCCGCTAGCCCTTCATAAATTGTGACGACAGAGGCACACTGTTGGAAGACATCACGGATACATCACCCTAATCTTGATCGTCTGAAATAGAAATTGATAAAGTAGAGTGACCCTGCGGGGAAAGGACCGGAATGTCCAATTCCCCACTAACATACCGTGACATACGCTTCCCATATTGTCATCGAAATCATCAGATACAGAACAGGAGTTAGTGCGAGTACACTGACTACATATAGAATGATTATAAAAGTCAGAGGAAGACATCCTCTTATTACAATTGATCAAAATCCTTTCAATGTGAAAAGAAAACAAAGTCCTGGTACTCGCACCAACCCCTGACAATCAAAATACATAATAATAATATGATCCATTAACATAGAAAAAATAATTGAAATCAAAATATTTTGAAAAAATATTTTTTCAGAACAGCCCAAGTTTCTGAAGAGTAACGTTGAGCCCCAATGGATCCCAACCCTAAGTGTGGACAAAAAATTTAAAAATATTTTAAACAATTTATGCAACACTTACGAACAATAATAATGTATCTAGTTATGATTAAATTAACATCAAGATATTATTTTCAAGAAATCCCCCCTCACACAGAGGTCTGTTGTAAATGTAAACAATAAGTGTAAAAACACTAAAATAAGACTCCAGGCACCCAGGCCCGAAATCAGTTACCAAAAATACACTATCTGATGCAAAACAGAGACTTCCAGGGAAGAAACTGCAGAACATCAGATGGTAGATGCAGAACACAACGCCTAACCACCCATAGGTGAAGACGTAAACATGGGGAAAAGAACAGAATTCACTCTGTTATTCAGCTAAAACTCCCAAGAAATTTTAGTAATAATAATTACAGAAACTATGCCAAAAGCATGGGAGAATAGCAAGAGGGGACTTAAAGGAAAGGGAGAGAGGAAAACACGAAAAATCAGTGTAACTAAATAACAAGAATGACAACAAAATGGCTGCTGCCTCGAAAATAGGTAACTTAACATAATTTCATTAAAAAATTTTAAGTTACAGCCCTGATAATATTCTGTCACACATTTTTCCTCTCCTCCTTCTATATCCTCCTTAGAATCACCATTTCACTAATATTTATGTGTCTGGCATCATTTAAACTGAGATTTACAAGCACAAAGATCAGTCAGATGTTAACTGATGAAGGGCCAAACTAAGAATGGTTAATGGCGCCAATTTCGGAACGTCCTTGACACTGCGCATACCCAGTAGAGGTGAAGTGTGGACAGCCATTCAGGACATGTTTTTTTTGGTTTTAGATGCAAATTTTGGGGATTGGGGGGGCAAAATTTGTGTTTAGCCCTATATTTTAAGAGTTAGCACCAGCTATGTCTGGGTCATTGGTACAGTATAAAAATATATACAAATTACTTAAAATTTTTCATATTTTTATACAACAACCAATGGCCCAGACTAGCTGATTCGTAAAAAGGCTGGACGGCCTAGGACATAAAGGAAAATCTTATCACTCAATCACTTCAGTAAAGGATATCTCCTACAGGAGAATAGAAGATAGAAATTATATAAGTCTTTATCTTTTAAGAGAAACAAGAAATTGAATATAACACATAATATATATATAATTTCTCCATTTAATGCCAGCATAACCTGTTATGCTAATTCGGTGAAGGAAAACCAATATAGAACCTTAGTGAGCACGCTCACATACCCCACGCGCCCCGATATTTCAAGCTCTAATCATTTTTTAAAAATAAACATAGATTCTAGGAATACTGCAGAAAACAGTGTTCTGTAGTTTCAACGGTATTGTTCTGTAGGCCACCATGTTAGACTAACATACCAAAAATCAGCTCAATATCTGGAAGCGTGTATGAAAAAAGTCCGCAAAACTGTAATTTTGATGAACTTTTCAAAGTTCAAGGGCCGTAATTTCGGTAAAAATCAGTGGAGCGGAACAAAATGCAAACTTGATCTGTAGGCCACCAGGTCAGACTAACATACCAAAAATCAGCTCAATATCTGGAAGCGTGTAGAAAAAAAGACAGACTGACGGACTGACGGATGGACCAGTCAAAAACATTATACCCCTGCAACTTCGTTGGGTGGGTATAAATATATAAAGATAGTCCAGAGAATGAGACTCTTTATACTCATTTAAAAGTGTCCGAGGATTATATATTAATGCGCATTTGACATGTGACATATACAAATGCTTCACAGTGAGCTACACTTTAACAAGAGCACCGCGTAGCGGGACATTATATACCCGTTTTGTATTTTTGAAGGGTTGGGGTAAGGATGGGGGTGAGGGTGAAAATTGTTCGGACCAACCCCATATTCGAACTTGACCTGTATTTTGTTGTAATTAAACAACATACCAAGTTTGGAACCAATCGGAAAACAAATAATAAAAGTTATCATCCAGAAACCAAATATTTGATGCATTCTATGTCCAACAAGGACCATAATTCAGGGAAACTTCGAAGTTTGAACTGACCCCATATTCTAACTTGACCTGTCTTTTGTTTTGATTAAACCACATACCAAGTTTAGGAGTCAATCGAAAAAAAAATACTAAAGTTATCATCTGGAAACCAAATGTTGACGAACGGACAGACCGATGGATGGACAAATGGACAGACAGAGAGACTGATTCCATAATTCGATGGTTTTTCAACAGGCGTATAAAAAATTAGTCAGGCCATACTAAAGTTATAATCTGGAAAACACAAAATGCACAAATTCAAGAGGAATAACTCTGGAAAGGTACATGCGATTTTGGCCGAAAGTGAACTTGAGCTGTGCTTTGTGGTCATAAACAAAATCTGAGAATATTTGAAACAAATTAGTCAAGGCAAACTAAAGTTATCATCCGGAAACCACATAATTCACAAATTTGCAATCATTCAAGGGGAATAACTATGGAACGGTACATGCGATTATGGCCAAAAGTGAACTTGAGCTGTATTTTGTGGTCAAAAACAAAATCTGAGAATCTGAAAAAAATCGGTCATGGCAAACTAAAGTTATCATCCGGAAACCCCAAAATCCACAAATTTGCAATCATTCAAGGAGAATAACTCTAGAAAGGTATATGCGATTGTGATCAAAAGTGAACTTGAGCTGTATTTTGTGGTCAAAAACAAAAAAACTGAAAATTTGAAATAAATCAGTCAAGGCAAACTAAAGTTATAGTCCGGAAACGAGAAGTTGGGCTAAATTCCCATAAATAAAGGGCCATAACTCTACTGCAAATGGGCCGCTAGAAACAGAAATCGAACCTATCCTGTATTTTGTCATACTAAATCCACATGCCAAATTTAACTCAGCTCAACCATTACAACTAAAGTTATCGTCCGGAAATGAAATGTGTCCATGGACGGACAGACAGACAGATGGGTGGAGAGACCATTCACATAATACGTCCCATTTATCAATCGGGTGTATAAAAACAACATCTGAAAAATTTGGTGTCAATCCGTCAAGGCATTCGGCTTTAAATGAACAGAAACCAATTTTTTTTCAAAAATTGTGTTTTCAAAGGGCCATTACTCTGCAGCAGATGGACTGAGAAACACCAATATTGAACTCGACCTGTATTTTATTGCTACAAACATCAACTGAAAGTTTGATGTCGATCCGTCAAGGCGTTCGACATTAAATGAAGGGAAACCAATTTTTTTCGAAAGATTGTGTTTTCAAAGGGCCATAACTCTGCAGCGGATGGACTGAGAAACACCAATATCGAACTTGACCTGTATTTCATTGCTAAAAACAACATCTGAAAAATTTGGTGTCAATCCGTCAAGGCATTCAGCTTTAAATGAACGGAAACCAATTTTTTTAGAAAAATTGTGTTTTCAAAGAGCCATATCTCTGCAGCAGATGAACGGAGAAACACCAATGTCGAACTTGACCTGTATTTTATTGCTAAAAACAACTTCTGAAAGTTTGATGTTGATCCGTCAAGGTGTTCAACTTGAAATGAATGGAAACCAAATTGTTTACGGACAGACAGACAGACAGACAGACAGACAGACAGACAGACAGACAGACAGATAACATAATACAACCGTTTTTATAAACGGGCATATAAAAACAGTACATAAATGAGACATAGTATTTGCTTCACACCGAGCTACACATTAAAACCATCCCAGCACTACTGACACCAGAGGAGGTCTTCCCTTGCTTTTCACTATAACGCTAAATGATCATAAGGGAAAAAAACTGTCCCCCCCACCCCCTCCCTTGTTCGGAGGTACGAGACCACAGAACGAAGAGGACAGCAGAACAGTGTCACTGATGGAACGTGCTGCCTAAATAACTATAGATGTAACCATTAATGGATAACATTCTGAGCAACAGAAAGAGGACCTAAAGATCTAAGGTCACCGGAGATGGACTCTAAATTCCTCAGGTAAAACTTGGTAAATGTAGAGGGCTGTGTCCAGTACGCAGCCTTCATGAGATCAGTAATGCTATACTGTTAGAATAAGCCCAAGAAGTTGACAGCTCTCTAACTTCATGCGCTGATATCTTATTTACAGAACGTTGATCCAAAGATAGATTTTCATAGGCAATGCGTATTGCCAACTGAATCCATCTACCAACTGAATGAACAGTCTGTTAGGAATCAATGAAAGAAACGTTTTCTTCCTTTCTCATAAAATCTGATCGACGTTTATATATGCACATTATCCTCACCGGACACAGCATAGGTCTACGGTTGTCCAAGGACAGCAGACCCTTAATGGTAATAGGATCAGGCCATTTATCTGGAGTCTGATTCTTTGCCAGAAATCCCACTTCCATAGTTAGGGTTATGGTATTACCCACACTACGGTAGTGAGAATCATCAACTGATAAAGCATGAAGTTCACTAACTCTTCTAGCAAATGCAAAGTATTTGAACTCTACAACATCCAATGGCTCAAACAGAGCTTCTTTAAGCTTCAACAGAACCCAAGCCAAATTCCACTTAGGAATTAATCTGAGTGTTCTAGGTCTATTTATAGAGAAATTTCTAACTAATTTGGATAATGAAGCATTAGATCTAATTGCCAAGTTATCATGATGAGCGCAAGTGTCTGATAGCATAGACCTATAGCCCTTAATAGTGACGGGCTTCAGTTTGAGATCGTCAAACAGGTAGACCAGGAAACTGGCAATATTTGGTATGGATGGATCATAAACGTCTATCGACTGATCCTTACACCAATGGAAGAAAACCTTCCACTTCGCTGCGTAGCTCAATGAAGAGGAGGACCCCCTTCAGTTAGAAATTGTGTCCACTGCATGACCTGTAAACTGTTTTCCGTTAAAGAAGGACCACATAACAGAAATACGTGAAGGTTCAGACCTTCCGAGGTGTGATGCAGTGCATGTGACTTCCTCTGATAAAGAACGTCCTCTTGTGGAGGAAGCTTCCGGAGAACGTCCCTTAACAGACACCTGAGAAGATTGATCCAAGGTTTCTGTGATGACAGAGGTGCTACTAGTAGAATTTTGCAATGAGATTGTTTGATCTTTAACAGAATCTGCTGATTTAAGTTCGAGTTGGAGGATACGCATATCCTATCATTCCATCCCATGAGATCGACAGAGCGTCTACAGCGTACAGTCGATGGTCTGAACATGGTGACACGTACGTCGGTAATTGATTGTTCAGATGCGTCGCAAACAGATCTATCATGGGGCGATCCCACTGGTAGCAAATCTGCCTGAATACTCGCTTGTTGAGTGTCCACCCCGATGGCAACGGGCGACCTTTCCGAGAGAGTGAGTCTGCTATTACGTTCAGATGACCTGGTACATGACGGATAGAAAGCTGAACATGATGATTCATGACATATAGAAGAATCTTCTCTGTTAATTCGCATAATGGAATCAAATGAGTGCCGCCCTGGTTCCTGATGTACGCTACTACTGTCGAGTTGTCCGACAAAATCTGAACATGAGTATCCGCTAATATGTGTATCCAATGCAGTGCTTGCCATACTAACATCATCTCTTTGATGTTTATATGTTT
Source organism: Pictodentalium vernedei (assembly GCA_031216915.1). NCBI lineage: Eukaryota > Metazoa > Mollusca > Scaphopoda > Dentaliida > Dentaliidae > Pictodentalium > Pictodentalium vernedei. Next base: position 304,915,971 of record CM062291.1, on the reverse strand, counting down.
CTCTAGGAACCGGGGGTCCCAAAGACCCTGACACTTCAAATCTGGGGGCTTAGGGTCGCGCCCCAACCCATCTGACTCGCATCCGTCATAATCGTGAAAGCCAGATCCGGCAGTTGTAGTGGAACTCCCCGAGTTAACCACTGAATATCTGCCCAAATCTGAACCCTTTGTTTTACCAGGTCCGTTAAAAACAATACTGGTTTCGAGCGAATGCGTCTTCACACTCCAGTTCTGAGTAAAGAATATCTGGAGGGGACGCGTACGCAGACGACCCATCAGAATAAGATCGCAGCCGCTCTGCACAGCCCCAACAGTTGCATGAATTCCCTCGCTGTTAATGGGTCTGAGTGTAGACAAAAGCGAGCATAACAACTGACTAATGTCGTTCTGGGTAACGGCAGACAAACCAGATTGTTGTGAGTCTCGAAGCTCATTTCCAAGTGAGTGAACGACTTGGACGGAGCTATATCTGACTTTTTCTTGCTTACGATGAAACTGAGACATCGGAACAAAAGAAGCAGACTCTAAACATCGTTCTGAAGAATAATTCTGTTGCTGTATCTCTGTAAAATGTCGTCCAAGTAAGCCAATGTTACCGCAGATGAATGAGTTCAGAAGTATGACATTAGCGAGTTCATCATACGAGTGAAAGCACAGGTAGCCAGGTTCAGACCAAAGCACATTGCTCTGAACTGATACACCATCCTTTGTACGGCGAACCACAGGTACTCTCTGAATGCCAGATGTACCCGGACGTGAAAGTACGCATCCTTTAGATCTACGCTTGCCGCATAGTCGTTCACTCGAATGCTCGCTCTTACCGACCGAATGGTCTCCATATAGAATTTTGGAGCCACGATAAGCTTGTTTATCCAGTTCAAGTATATTACTGGTCAGAACGAGCCGTCTGGCTTCAGTACAAGGAACAGGTGACTGCAAAAACCCTGAGAATCCTGATTCTCTTTGACCTCTATTGGTTCCTTTAATATAGAGCCTGTACCTCCGCTAGGAGAGACTCTCTTTGAAAGGATCCGACGGAAGATCTGTCCAACACAGACATCTTGTTAGTGTGAGTGGCGCTCGGAATGATAGCCGCAGGCTGTCCGAGACTCCACTTCTCAACCACTGATCTTCAGTGGCTGCTGTCCAGTTTCTCGCGAAGATGATACCCTTCTGCCGACTGGCAAGCAATAGAGGTCTTCAACATCATCTGTATGACCGGTGAGGCTTATGGGAGGAGAAACTACGTCCTCCAGTGAAGAACCTCATCCTGTTTGCCTTGGGGCATCTGACCGATAGTCCCGATCAGACCTATGCCCCTTTCCCGAGTCGCTATATTGACAACCTCCAGAGTAATTGTAAAAGTGCTTCTTCTACCCTCGTGAGGAGTTTCCTTTTGACGTTAGATCTGGAATGCCCTCCTTCACTCTTGCCTGCTGAAGCAGATTGATGAAACGCTGACTTCAATAGCAGATCACTTGGCGCTTTCTAAATAGCCTGATCATGGGCTGATGAAAGCTTGTCGTCCAAAATGGTACTTCCGGTGACTGGAGCAACCCGGAGAGCTTTTCATCTTGTCATCAATAAGTGAGGACGATGCAGTCTGCATTCATCCCTCTGCTGTTCCGAAAGGGAAGAGTAATCTACTTCCTTATCCCATTCACCATCCGAGAATCAGTTGCGAATCTCAGTGAAGATGACTCGACTGAACCAGCACCGTCCGACAGCTTAGGTTCGGAGTCTGAGGGAGGCTGCATCTGCACTTGCTGGGATGCTGCGATCCGCTGCACAATTTGTGACAGCAAGGCCTGAGGAGCAGCGGTCTTCTGTTTCCTAGAAGTTTGCTGCTCCTGGGATGGTGTGTCAGAGATTGATCTCTTCTCCAAACGTCCCAATGATCGAGGTCTCGTCTCCCTAGCTACCGGATGATCCGACTTCATGGGCCCAGAGTAGTTCCTTCTTCGTGCGGCAGACTGGATATCCACAGTCGGGTAGCTAGGATGCAGTCGTGTCTGCTTTAATAACATAGCGGAGGCAGCCGTGACTGAAGTCAGCCCCGGCTGCAGACTAGAAGGAGCGTCCCGAGCGGTGGGTAGATGTATGCTCCGTCTCGTGCAAGTTTCCAACCAGAAAACTTCATTTCGGCCTGTGAAATGTAGCGGAGGAAGCCGTGACTGAAGCAGTGCCTAAAACCAACCCAAGCTGCAGACCAAACAGAGCGTCCTGAGTGAAGGGCAGGCATATGCCCCAGCTCATGCAAGTTTCTCATAACATTTGGTCCCAAATGACGGTTAGGTTAGAGGGGGGCCTCTCCCACTCGCAGTCTATAGACCTCTCCAAGTACAAGAAACTTGCTGACTTCCTCCCTATTTCCATCGTCGCTGGGTGAGCTTTTTATATTCAGTCTTGTCATTTTGAGGTGGGCGATCAGCCCAGGCCGAGTTCAAAAGTTCAAAACGTACGTCTAACCCAGATTTCTGCACCCCCATTAATTCAGTCGAAGGCATCTCAAACGGCAATTTTCACGGATTGAAGGAGGTAACAAAGTGCAATTTGTGAAGTTTGTAGTATGTCGTCACATCAGTCACCCAGATATAGTAACTTTTCAAATACAAACGAGAGGTCTGCCAATTCGAACATTGTAATTAGTTATTGCATTGTACATCAGACTGTGACAACTCTCGTGTCATGCGCGATTACGGGATGTATCATCCCCAAGCCAATTCAACGCCTGACGATTCGTCAGTTGGTGATGAAGTCAAAATGGCCCTCTTGGGGGGATTTGAGGTGAACCATAAGGGCCCTCCTGCAATTTTAAAAATGACAAGTCTGTATATTAAAGTGCTCGCTCTACCCAATCCACTTCTTTCGACTGCAATGGACTTACCCGGCATCACGGCACCCACAGATGGAGTACCGTTTCACCGGTCGAGCCAGCTGCTTGCAAGAGATTAAAACCCTTAACAAAGGTCCCTAACTCTTGCAATTATGAGCACTGCAGCTAGCTGTATATGCTCAATGGAGTGCGATGGTAGCACACTTGGATGGGTGTCAGAATATCATCACCATGTTCATGTTCCTCTGAAATAGAAACTGACAAAATGAATTATAACGCAGTGAGAGGCCTGCCTTACGAACCTCACAGCCAACAACGAACCGCAACACCCGTCTCCAACATTAGTCATTCCAGTGAACCCAAGAATGACAAGAGTCCAGAGGAGTGCATTGACTAAAGTCGATGTCAGACCTCCAAACTCCACAACAAAATATATATAATTAAGATACATGAATAATAGCAATCAAAATTAAATTCAAAATATTTTTTGGGAAAAAATGCCCAAGTTCCCAAGGGGATCATTAAGAGCCCAAAGGTATCACGATAGAGCCTAAGTATGGACAAAATCCAAATTTTTTGAGCTACACTACTGGAATAATAATCCATGTATCCTACAGTAAATCTACAGTAATAGAATATAAAAAATCGCGACATCGACGCAGTAGCTGAGACGGGTGGTGCAATCTCACAAAATTCTAAGTTCATCAAGAGCCATAACTCCAAGAAAAATATTTGGAACAACACATGCATTGAACAGTGGCTAGACATCAATAAGATACACTTACATGCCAAATATAAAGTCATTCCATCAAGTATTTCAAAAGTTATTGAGTTTTGAAACTTGTTGGTCACAGACAGACTGACCTACCGACAGACCGACCGACAGACAGACAGACAGACAGACCGACATTGCCACTTATAGAGCTGCTAGTCGCAGCTAAAAACTACCTAATATGAGAACATTGTCAATGTAAACAATGTCAATGTAAACAAGACATCAGGCACACAAAAAGAGGCCCAAAGTCAGAAACCAATTTAATGTTACCAGATGCAAAGCTAGATCTTCATACAAAGAAGAAACGATACAATGGATAGAAGATACAAGACTAAACAACCTAAACACCCTTAGGGTGAGGACGTAACCATGGGGGAAAAACAGAATAAAATTCTGTAATAAATGTTAAACTCCCAATAAATTTAATAAGAAATTTCAATAAAAAATAGCCAAAAAGCTTAAGAGTTTAACAAGAAGAGTTCATGGAAGGATAGGGAAGGAATATTTAACAAACAGTGGAATAATCATTAACAAAAAAGATGACATCAGGCGTATTTCCTGAAATTGGGATGAAATAATTTTCTATTTATTATAAAGTTACAACCCTGAATGTCTAAAACCACCGCTGAACACTTCCATCATCCAATAACAGCCTTGGATCCACCAATTCTTGCATTGATTTGTGTCTGGCATCCTCAAAAAAGGAGATTTTAAAGCACAGATGTCATTTCATTGTTGCTGATTTTAGGGTCAAACAAAGAATGATGTTGGCGCTAATTTCGGTCACTTCCTCGCTACTGCATATGCGGGGAGAGTAAAAGTATAGAGGACCAGATAGGACTTTTAATTTTTGGTTTTGCAAGCAAATTTTGGGGATTGGGAGGTTCAAAATTTGTGTTTGGCCCTTGATAACTTTGAGTTTGCACCAGCTAAGTCTGGGCCATTGGGTTATAGTATAAAAATATTCACATCTAGATGTCAGGATTTTGCATTTTGGGGTGGGGGTGGGGGTGGGGGTGGAGTAGGAAGCAAAATTCAATGCTTCTCACACTAGGCAAATGATCATTGGTAATTTTGCAGAAACTGTTTCCAATTTTTTAAAAGACAAATCAAAGCCTCCTCTATACCAGTGATGTTCAAAATGTGTAAATATATCCAAAGCATACAAAAACTCACAAAAGCACATGCAATATATGATATACAATATGCCAAGTGTTCTTATATTCATTCAGCTGGTCTTGAGCATTTGAAAAACCAATTTCTTGTTAAAAAACATCAAACTGATTCAGTGCAATATGATTTCTGGTCCAATAATCCAAGTACAATATACTTTCACGCCGCATATTTCCCCAGCATACATTTCCCCAGAGAACATTACCTCAGGTGAACATTTACACAGCAGATATTTCCCCAATATACCATAGACATCATACATGAGTGGACATTATAAGAAAGTAACAACACTTTTAACACTTTTGAAGTTAAAACAATTATCAGAGTGACAGTGAAGAGAAACAATTTCAATGTTGATAAAACAAGGCACAGGTATTGTATCATTTTAAGAACTTGAAATGATTTGCATTATATTTTTTCTGTGACGATAAAACAAGGTCTTGGTTATCATTTTTTGGAATACTCTGAGAGTTATTCTTGGAATTTATGCCTTTACTTATTTAGCTATACTGTATGCATTTTTGTGAAAAAACAATGTTGACTGTACACAAAGTAAACAATTCTAATCACTGCATAAACATCGCCTCAAAATCAAAGGGAAGTAACTCCCAACATTGGGGCTGTGCATTTGGAATTGTTATAAAAACAAAATAAACAAAACCATGAAGAATTTAACACACATCAATGTCTTCTTTCAAAGAAGAAGCCCAGGGAAATGTCTGCTGGAAGAATATGCATCAACCATATAAGGGGTAATGTCTGCCTGAAATGACTGCGGGTGAAGTGTCTGCATAATCGGGTCTAATGAATAATATTGTTGATTGACAATTTTCAGTGGCAAAGTTTACATTCCCTAACAGCAGTGTTAACAATTAATCAATTAACCTTTACCAGACAGGTTACAAGCTTTTTCCAGTTATGTTTTTTGCTACCTGTTAAATGAAGTTTAGAAATCATTTGTATTAGTGAATTCCCCTTGTTTATTGCTCTTCTGGCACTAGTACATCCAATACAGGCATTTGATCTATTCTGTATTATTTGACAGAGCCTCATGTATGTAAGAATTCTGTTTCTCAGCCCCCTCCCCCTCCACCACGGTCCTACTTGTAACACCTTGTCATAGGAATAATAATGTAATGTTTGACAAAAAATTCCTTTCCTTCTCTTGACACCCAGCAAACATTAAACTAATATTTCTGAAAATTCTGTAAATTAATACAAATGACTTACTGTGACACATATTTTGAGTAAGCATCAAGACGTTCAAATAAGGAGACAGCACTGGCTTGCAGCTGATGTTCTGATGCACTCCCTATCAATGCCATTTCACTAGCTTCCTTAGAATTTTCTTCTTTATCAGGTGCTAATCGGAGTAAAATCTGGACCATCCATCTTACCATTTCTGAATGTAAAGTGCTGACCTGAAATTTATTACATACATGTATAATCAACAGTGTGATAGATTTGTTTATTTTAATTGCACTCAATAAGCAAAGCTCAACCAATGGCCATAAGCCATTGATGAAATTTTCAAATTATTTCTGAAGTAGATACTGGTTTTATATTCTGGCAACCATACAACATTGTGCAAAAGACTTTTTTTAATAAATGCCGAGATATTTTGTTGTTAGTGTGGATTGATGTTTAACCCATTACCCAAAATAATGACCAAAACTGAACAGCGCTATTTACAAAAATCATCATTCAATTTTCATTATTTTAAAAATTGTTGTCTCTAAAACATAGCTTACGACCGCTCATTGGAATGAGCTCGTTCCAATGAGGGGTCATAAGCTATGTTTTTCAGACAAAAAATGAAAATATTTAGTTATTCAAGAATTTTGTTGGCAAGTGTCATCTGCTTTTTGTGTTAGGTAAAGGGTTAACCCTTTTTTAATGCAAATGATACAAACATTTGTTATTTTGATTTAACTCCTTTCATACTGCTGCAAATATTCCTGCCTGGGACAGCAAATCTCTTACTATTAAAATAAGTGAAATTTGAGAAAATTTAATTATTGGTAAAAAATTTATACACCTTACAGGGGAAATTTGGTTAAATATGCAGCCATGACAAGATTTGCTGGAAAATATTTTAAAATTATTTGGCAGTTTAAAAAAGTTAACAAATTTTCAGCAAAGAAATATCATGTGACTCATTAGAATGAGGTCAAAATTTTTTTAATAAAATTTGTTTTTCAAAATCTCATTTTGTATATTATTTGGACAAATGTGACTGTCTACTGACTGATTCATTAGGTGAAAGGCTGACAATACTGTTTTTTTTGTATTTTTTAAATTAATTTATCTTACCTGTTCCACAAGCTTAGCATCTTCACTATCAATAGAATTTGATGATGAGGTCATCCATTTCTGTACTTTCCTCACTGTTTCTGTGATATCAATTCTATAACAGCATGGATTTTATTAGAACATCAGTATTTTAAAATTTATAGGTAGAATATTGTTTGTCAAATTCAGAGCCTCACTGCATGCCATAAGTGGCTAGCAGTGATGCTTTGCAATACTAATTTCTGCTACAAAACATTTCAAACCCTGGTTATTACTCTAAGACTCTATTTAAAAAGTAAACAATTGGATACTAAACATAAATAAATAGCAGCAGTTAAGGAAAGGATAAAAGGAAATAAAACACAGTTAGGACCCAAAAACTGGATTTTCTGTTTCTCGGCCATTTTTTGTAAACTTGCATGTGGGCAGGCATTATTTTATGTTTTATTTTTGTAATTATTTCGTTGCCAAAGTTCATGTTCTTGGTTTGTTTCATGTTTTAGGCCTCATAATCTACAGAATAGCATGGGTGGTGGTTCATTTCGTTCTGTGAGTGCAAGAAGGCTTTGCAATGCTAAAACCTTGTTGCACTCAAGGGACAAATTTATCAGTTTTGTTAACTTGGGTAAAATATCAGACATGAACCATTTTATTGGTATTTTTTTAAAGTTTGCAATGGTTATAAAAAGAGAGCATACAGCAACCAAAAGGACCATGGCAGAGGGGGAGGGGGCGAGAAACAGACTTTCAACTTTTTAGGCCTTATAGTAGAGTTCATGACATTATTGCAAAGCATGTTGGTGACAAGTTGAAGGTAGTTTTCAGATGTCGAAGCTCAGTAACACACAAAAATGAAAGTATTTTGTGAAGCAATCAGAAGTTACAAACTCACAGAAGTTACAAACTCAAAATGCATTTGTTACATACAGAATGAGAATTTATGATAGTACCCCAAAATTTTAATTTTCTCTCTCATCTCATTCAATATTCCAACACTGAATATTTAACTGGTTGAGCACTAGAAGGCACTATTATGGCTCTCCTGAAGAGTGCTGAAAGCCACTTTAATGTTGTTGGCCAGCATAAAATTGTTTTGTTACATTTATTGGAGAGTGCCAACAGGCACTCTCCAATAAATTATAACAAAACATTTAAGACAACCTCTGAAAAGTTAAAAAATTTATAGTAATTTATATATTTTTTATACTTACCAATGACCCAGACATAGCTGGTGCTAATTCTCAAAAATATACGGCCAAACACAAATTTTACCTCCCAATCCCCAAAATTTGCATTAAAAACCGAAAATAACATGTCCTAAATGGTCCTCCATACTTTTCCTCCACTGCGCATGCGCAGTGTCAAGGAGGTCTCGAAATTGGCACCAATTATCATTCTTACAAGCAGTGCCTGGTCAGCGCTATGTAATCAGCGGGGAGGTTCAAGTTCCCAACTCCTGGGAGGGCCATCCCCATCTGGGTCATTAGTAAGTATAAAAAATATATAAATTACTTTAAATTTTTTAACATTTTTATACTGTAACAATGACCCAGACATAGCTGAATAGAAAAAAGGCTGGAGGGCCTAGGACACAGAGGAAAATCCAATAAGCTCAACTATATATAATAGAGTTATCCCCTCGAGGAGTAAAGGAGGATTAGGCTTTACATGTAACTTTCTTATTTATGACAAATTAGAAAGACACAACACCTTTCATAATTGAGCATAATAACATCCATGTTCTCTATTAACATCCAGTATAACCCTTTATACTAATTATTTTTAAAGTAAGTTAATAAATAAAGTAAGTCCAGAGAATTGAGACTCTTTATAATCATTAAAAGTGTCCGAGGATTGTATATTAACGCCTGTTTGACACGTGACATATACAAATGCTTTACACCGAGCTACACTTTAAAAATATGACATGAATGAATTTAAACATTAGCCTTACACTTTAAAACCATCCCGGTACCGACTCAGAATTACTGACTCCGGAGGAAATATCCCCTTGCTTTTCACTATAAAGCAGGTGACCTAAGGGAACACCCACCCACCCCCTTCCCCTTGCCTTGGGTCAAATAGCCCAGAGCGAAGAGGACAGCAGGACAGAGTCACTGCCGGAAGAGAAAGCCTGCGTAACTATAGTTGCAACTGTTTAGTGGACGACATTCTGAGCAACAGATAACGGACCTAAACAATGCAGGTTTCCAGAAATGGACTCAATATTTCTGAGATAAAAATTTGTGAATGTGGATGGCTGAGACCAATATGCAGCCTTCATTAAATCTGTAATAGCAACACTATTTGCGTAAGCCCAAGATGTAGAAAGAGCTCTTACTTCATGAGCCGAAATCTTAAGCACAGACTGCTGAGTTGAAGATAAATTATCATAAGCAGTACGGATAGTTAATTGAATCCATCTAGCAATAGAATGGACCATAATGTCCTTTCTATTAGGCATCAGAGACAGAAAGAAGCGTTTTTGTCCCTTTCTGATAAACTGAGATCTTCGTTTATAAATATGTAAAGCTCTAACCGGACAGAATAAAGGCCTATGCCCGTCTGAAGACGGAAGGGCCTTAATAACAATAGGTTGCGGATATTTATTAGGAGCCTGATTCTTAGCCAAAAATCCAACATTAGTAGTAAAGGTAATAGTGTTCCCGACACTACGATAGTGAGAATCGTCCACAGATAGTGCATGAAGCTCACTGACTCTTCTAGCAGAAGTTAAATAAGTTAAACATGAAATTCTGAGCTAAACAAAACTAAACGCAACTAAAAATGTCAAGAAATATGTTTCAACAATCTAAATCTTGTCCTATCTCTGTATTAACAATGTTCTGCCCAGTCAGTACTTTGACGTTTTACTGCCTTGGTATTCCAGGTGAGGTATACATTTTAGAAGCTTTTGATTTTATTATAAGATCTCCACTAAGGAAGTTGGAGCTTTGTCTTTGTCTGGAGTCTTGAACAGATAATTCTGTTTAACTCTAGATGCCTTAGGAAGACAACCTATTGGTCACAATAGATTCAATTTTGCTTGTAACTGGGGGCATCTTTAAAGTGATTATATATACTTCAGTCCACCTTTTATTGCTCAGAGGGGATTCCTATATTAGGTTTCTTTTCTGATATTCTTTAGTACTGCTTTATCACTTAGTTTCGAAGGTTAATTTCCTTCAAAAAGGAGGTGGGGGTGGTGGTGGGGTGGGGTGTGTGGTGGTGATTCCTCCTTACCTCTTCTAGTCTTAAAGTAAGAGTGTAACTATGGGTGAAGCTTCCCTGCGGGAACTCCTGGAAATAAAGCAGTGCCTGCTCACTGCAGTAAACAGGCCCTGTTTTACTGGTAAAATAGGGCCCAGTCACCAATGCTTGGGAGGTGAAAGCCCTCTCTAAAATGGGCAACATGGCTTACTAATGCTCACCCTTGGTCTTAAATTGATACTCATGTTGTGGTCATGATTAGCCAATGTGCAAAAATATGTGACCTTGATTGATACATATTAACTAACAGAATCCTGCATCTGCCTTCACCTGAATACAACCTGTATCATCGGCGTAACCAGAGCGATTCAAAATATAACCAGGAAACTGAAGGAATAAAATGACTTTAATGCAATTTATAACATGAGGAATAAACTCATACGCCGTAACAGAAGCAGCCGACTCTGAACAAATCTTCTCAAGAATGGACAAATTGCCATATTTGGAGAATGCCGCCTAGTTAAGCTGACATGCCTGCCACACAGGTTACTCGAAGGCTAGCAATACCAACCGAATGTATTTCATGAAAAAATTCTGATTCCCAAAACTGTTACATTATCCAGAAATCATATGCTTGGATACGAACTATGAGCGAACAACTGCAGGATGCAAACCAACTAATGAATGGTTGCACCCCTGAAGTCGCTGTAAGAACAAAAACTTCCCGCCACTTGAAGAGCAAGGAAACACTTGAATACAATTGAATGAATATGAGGCTTACAGGAAGAGAACTATGTCCTGACCTGTAATCGCCTCTTAACATATTGGCAGGTGGGGTGTGGGCGGGGGGGGTGTAGGGTGGAGGGTTCGACGTAAAATCATATATCGAACCCCCCACCCGCATTACTTGAATCGCTAGATAAGTATGGCCTGTGAAGTAATACTAAGGCTTGAAATTAAAAAAAAATCCCTTTTTTCAATGAAAGGAAAAAGGAAACCTCAAGCTACATTCCCAAAGTTATGCCCCTGCTGCTTTTCTCAATAAAAGAGCAATAACAGCGAAGAGAAGCTTATCATAACAAAATAACTGGTCAAATAACCAAGTATGACCAGTTTTTTGACCCAGAGCGACTCGTAAAGCTCTCGTCCTAGTCATCTTTAGTAGTATAAAACCGTAGGGCTCCATCACGTCTGACAAACTCCATATTGCCACTAAAGGGAGGAGAGGAACGTGATGAATATGGCGTTATTGTAAGAAATATACCCGACGATATAGCATCACCATATCCCTTGAAATCAAGACAGTACACCAGGGCTCTAAGGAATACACCATACAGACATAATATCCATAATCCTCCAAGTGGAATCATAATTTATGACGATAGATTGGACAAAAAATGAAGAGGTCAATGAAAAACTAAGTTCTGGCACCCGATAATAAAAACCTAGATGAACTCCTTGTGCCTTGTTCCAATTATTTGCAGGAAATATATTTCTGAAAAAAGGAACTAACAACAGGCACAAGAAAGAACGCTCATAATTTCTCACTTGGCTAATATGGCATCATCAACAGGGCTAAATGCCTCAGACAACTAATACAAAAAAAACACCGTTAAGGAAAGAACAACCTCTTTCCTTATAATGGTACCTTGTCCAAGAGGACAGTGGTCTCAGCCAAGCTGACACAGCTTAACCCTTTACCCAACGCAGACGATATCAAAAGTTATTATTTTAAATATCATTTTTTAAATTTTTTCAAAAAATTTCAACAAAACCATATCATGTGACCCCTCGTTGGAATGAGCTCGACGAGCTCGTTCCAACGAGGGGGTCACATGATATGGTTTTGTTGAAATTTTTTGAAAAATAATATTTTTTCAACTGCTGAATTTGCATATTACGTGGGCGGATGCGGGCGATTCGTTGTGTAAAGGGTTAAGGTCTTCCTATCCGAGAAGACAATTATCTGGGTGTAAACTGTGGCCACGGAAGCTCACTAAATGGAGATTTACAACGCCAGCCACTAATGATAGAGAAAAAACACCGCTCATAATTCTCACTAGGCTATTATGGTGTCAACAATAAGACTAATGTCTGTGACACCTAAGAATACAACACAGAGAAGGAAAAAATATACTATTTCCTTCTAACGGTCCTATTCCTCAAAAGACAGAGGCCTCAGCCTAGCTAACGCGGCTCAGAAGTCTTCATCTCCATGAAAACAGATATCTGGATGTAACCTGCAACCTTTGAAAGCTCACTGATGGAGACCTACGATGGTAGTCGCTAAAGTTAAGGGAAAAAGTCTGTTCTTAATACTAATTAGACTAATATGGCATCAACAATAGGACTAAATACCTCAGGCACCTAAGAATCCAACACTAAGAAGGAAAAAACATACTCTTTCCTTCTAACAGCCCTAATTCCAAAAAGACAGTAGTCTCAGCCTAACCTACGCAGCCTAAAAGTCTTCATATCCATGAAGACAGATATCTGGGTGTTACCAGCAGCCTTGGAAAGCTCACTAAATGGAGACTTGTGATGTTAGCTGCTAATGCTATAGAAAAAGCCCATTCTAAATTACATAAGTCTACTATGACGTCAACAATAGTACTAAATGGCTCGGACGTCTAAGAATACAACACCGAGAAGGAAAAATATGTACTTTTTCCTTCTAACAGTCCTATTCCAAACAAGACAGCTGTCTCAGCCTAGCTAACGCAGCTAGCGATTTTTTATTCGTGAAGACCAAATCCGAGTGTAATCTGCGACCTTGGAAAGCTCACTCAATGGTGACTTATGACTCGAGCTGCTATGGCTGATGTGAAGAAGCAATAAGCTGTACCTTCACAGCAGCAGGACCATCCTTGAGGCAAAATATTGGAGTAAACTACAGTAGCTTCGCTATCTGCTGTAGACAGAACAATGACCTAACCCCCGATCATATCGGGGCATCTGTTGACTGAATATGCCTTGATGAGCTAGCAATTGGTCACCCGACTTCATTAGCGATGAAAGGAACTGGATACATGGAACTGCAGAAACAAGTGAAGTCGGAAGCTAGCTTACGGTCGACTACGCATAGTCAGGGAGGAGAGGGCTCTCCTGTTCACTCGGACGAACGCACCGACACACTGTGCTTCTCTGAAGCCTAAGCAGTCGACCCAGACTGCTATCGGGACAGAGAGGACTCTCCTGCTCATAACGACGAACGTCCTGGCAGACATCAACCAGCCTCATCCCCTTGTGTGCTGTCGTCATTAGGTGAGCATTATTTTTAAAGGATGTTCACTCTACCCTAACTCGTATCTCGACCGTAACGGACCAACCCGATGATATTAATTGAAAACAGCACCACCGGATGAGTTAGCTACAGTCAGGGAAATAAGACATGAGGAGCCTACTTCCTGCTATAGTATGAGCACCCTGCGACTCCCCGTTATACTCACACATTTGCAGATACGGCTGCACAGACAATATGTGCATCAGCATGGTGCCAAAGGTCTGATATCAAGGCTTATACGAGCAGCTATCTATGATACTTTGCTGCCTGCTGCTCTCGGGACTCTGACCTAATCCCAGGTCATATTGAAGCGTGTCCCAACTGAAGATGCCTCTACGCGCTAGCTTTGGAAATCCAATTTCAGCAGTGATGAATGGACCTGGATCCATGGAAAAGCAGAACATCAGAAGTCCAAAAGCTAGCTTGCAGTCTACTGTGCATTGCCTGTGTGGCAGAAGAGGAGGAAGCCAAACAGCCGGCACGGCTGCTATCAGGGAGGAGAGGGCTCTCCCGTTCATTAGGACGAACACCCCAACTAACTACACTTGTCACAGTTGATGCTGACTGTTATCGGGACTGAGAGGGCTCTCCAGCTCGACCCCGAGCATCCAATGTAATAACAGACAGACTTCCACCCACTTTGTGCCGTCTATCCAAGATTCACACCTTGCACAAGAATTTAGAGGAGGTGCAATGGCTACAATCCCAGCAGGCCTGTAGATCAGAAAAGGACATAATGGATCCACACAAAGCATGAATCTTCACTGTATGTCACTAACGACATAAACGAAAATATGATACAATATTAGCCCTCAACACTCCCTAAAATGTATGAAAAACTACATTATATATTATACGATATAACAACATGGTAGAAAAAATAAAATTTTCTAAAAATGTAGATGACCACACAAGTATCCCAAGGGAACCTGATGAGCACAAGGGCACCCCGATAGAGCCAAAGTGTGGACATACCACTCCACAACTATGACATGAACATCAGGCTAGGGCCTACCATGTAAAGTAACACACTAATATAATAACTGTACTACAGTAAACCATCACAGTACTTACCAAAATTTTTGAGAAAAAGTAAATATCATCAGAAAACAAACCGGAACTAACAAGACAGGCACATAAGAATGACCCAAAGTCAGTAACCGGAGTATAAAACTACCAACTGCAAAACTAAATCTTTCCAGGAAGATAAAAAAATAATGCAGCCGGTATGAGATGTAAGACAGATGTCCCCAGAGGCCGACCTGACCAGGATGTAAACACGGGGGTAAGCAGAACTATATTCCAAGAAAAAACATCAAATTCCCAAGAAATTTTTAAAAATAAATCTCTTAAAAAATGCAAAAAGCACTTGGGAACTTAACACGAGGGTTCATAGAAGGTCAGGGGAGAAGACTAAACAATACTAGTGCTA
This sequence comes from Pictodentalium vernedei, assembly GCA_031216915.1. Lineage (NCBI taxonomy): Eukaryota > Metazoa > Mollusca > Scaphopoda > Dentaliida > Dentaliidae > Pictodentalium > Pictodentalium vernedei. Next base: position 304,900,970 of record CM062291.1, on the reverse strand, counting down.
TCATAAGAATGTATCAGGAGAATATCCCGAAAGCAGGAAACATAATTTTTATCATTAAAAAATTAAAAGTTACATACAGTCCTGAACGCTCCAAAACATGACTGTTCACCTACAACATCCTGTAAAACCATTGAATCCACCAATATATTCAATAATCTGTGACTGGCATATTCAGAAAATAAGTTTTATAGCACAGAAGTCAGGTAGATGTTACTGACATAGGGCCAAACAAAAAGAATGATGGCTGGTGCCAATTTCCATTGCTTCCTGCTTGCAGCGCATGCACAGTGTATTAAGCTATGAAAGACCATATAGGACTTTAAAATTTGTGTTTGGCCCTTAAAAGTTATGAGGTTGCTCCAGCTAAGTCTGGGCCATTGGTTCTAGTTAAAAAAAATATAGTTTAGTACTCAACCAGTCAAATACCTTAAGACACCTACAGTATACACTTGAATCCCATGCCACAAAAAATCATGCATCAAAACACTGTTCAAAACAGGGGGGGAGGGGGGGGGGGGGGGGGGGTCAAGCCCCGGGCATACCCCCAATGTGCATACCACTAAACACTGACAGGAGAAGAAATGATCCATAATACCGTGAAAGTTATTCCCATAAACAATCTTCTTTCCAAATTTCTTTGAGAGCCGCAAACCCGAAATGAGAGATATGAGGTAAACAGACGAAAAATTGGCTATTTTATGAGACAAAAAAGCAAAATTATTGTCTTTGTTTTACAGCAAGGTAATTGTGAAGGCCAGAAACACATGTTACTTAAGTCTAGTGATAAGCGGACCATTCACATAAGAGATGTAGAACCAAGACATAATGCCACATGTGGGGAAGTAATTGGGATTATTTTCTTTCTTTTACTGCAGGGACCTGACTCACTTAAAAACCTTTCCCATAAACAAACTTCACTCCAAATTTCATTGAAATCTGAAAACCCAAACCTTATAAAACAGACATAATGTCACATGTGGGAGAGGTGATTTGCATGTATTTTCCTTGTTTTACTGCAGGGACATGAAACCTTATAAAACAAAGACATAATGTCACATGTGGGAGAGGTGATTTGCATGTATTTTCTTTGTTTTACTGCAAGGACATGACTCCTTTGAAAGCCATACCCATAAACAATATTCATTCCAATTTTTAGTGAAATGTGATAACCCAAACCTGAAATATGAGGTGAACGGACAAAAAATTGGCTATTTTACGAGACAAACAGCGATTTTTCAAAGTTAAAAGGGGGGATAAGTCAAAAAAGTGAAAAGTAAAAAATATTATTAGAGGCTAATTTAAAAGCCTTTCCCATAAACAATTTTCAGTCCAGATTTCATTGAGATCCAACAACCCAAGCCCGAGACAAAAAATAGCCTATTTTTGTATATTCAAAGGGCCATAACTCGCAGAAGAAATATTTGAACAGCAAAGCAGCTAATGCTGCTTCAAGGTCTCATGATATGGGAACATCTCTATGAAATTTCATCAAAATCTGAGCAGTAATGTTGAAGTTATAATGCAAACAGATATCTGAGTTCGGACAGACAGACGTATGTGAGGACGCACAGATGCACGGACAGGTGCAATCCAGTATACCCCACTTTTTTGAAAAAAAAGCCAATCATTTTTACCTATGTCACTCTCTTTAGAAGACTTCTCAGTGGTTCCAGGTCCTATTTTATCGGTAATGCAGAACTTGTTTAGCACAGAAAACAAGCACTGCTCCACTTCCCGGGGCTTCCAGGGGAGCAGAATAATAATATTTGAATGGTGATCTCTGAGAATACCATTTGGCCAGTTTAGACTATTATGTTAGGCAAAGGGTTAACCTCCTGATGGGCATGACATGCATATAACACTTTCAATATTTTCCACTTTCAAAACATAGCATTAAACCATGTAATGAGCTGTCATATAAGCCATGTTACAGAAGCAGAAAATTAACCCTTTACCTAACATGGAAATCAGACGACACTTGCAAAAAAAATTCTTGAATAACTAATATTTTTCACTTTTTGTCTCAAAAACATAGGTTATGACCCCTTGTTGGAACGAGCACAACAAGCTCGTTCCAACGAGGGGTCATAACCTATGTTTTTGAGACAAAAAATGAAAAAATAATGAAAGTTAAAAAATTTATAGTAATTTATATATTTTTTATACTTACCAATGACCCAGACATAGCTGGTGCTAACTCTTAAAAATCTAGAGCCAAACACAAATTTTGCCCCCCAATCCCCAAAATTTGCATCTAAAACCAAAAGAAATCATGTCCTAAAGGACCTCCATACTTTGCCCCTACTGCGCATGCGCAGTGTCAAAGACGTTCCAAAATTGGCGCCAATCATCATTCTTACTGGCAGTGCCTGGTCAGCGCTATGTACTCAGCGGGGAGGTATGAGTTCCCAACTCCTGGCCATCCCCGTCTGGGTCATTGGTAAGTATAAAAAATATATAAATTACTATAAATTTTTTAACATTTTTATACTGTACCAATGACCCAGACATATCTGAATAGTAAAAAGGCTGGAGGGCCTAGGACATAGAGGAAAATCCAATAAGCTCAACTATATAATATAGAGTGAACCCCTCAAGGAGAAAAGGAGTATTAGGCTTTACATGTATCTTTCTTATTTTATGATAAATTAGAAAGATACAATACCCTTCATAATTGAGCACAATAACATTCATGTTCTCTATTAACATCCAGTATAACCCATTATACTAATTATTTTTAAAGTAAGCCAATAAATAAAGTTAGTCCAGAGAATTGAGACTCTTTATATTCTTTAAAAGTGTCCGAGGATTGTATATTAATGCCCGTTTGACACTTGACATATACAAATGCTTCACACCGAGCTACACTTTAAAAATATGACATGAATGAATTTTTAACATTAATATTACACTTTAAAACCATCCCGGAAACGACTCAGAATTACTGACTCCGGAGGAGGAATTCCCTTGCTTTTCACAATAAAGCAGGTGACCTAAGGGAACACCCTCCCCCCCCCCTTCCCCTTGCCCTGGGTCAAATAGCCCAGAGCGAAGAGGGCAGCAGGACGGAGTCACTGCCGAAACAGAAAGCCTGCATAACTATAGTTGCAACTGTTTAGTGGACGACATTCTGAGCAACAGATAACGGACCAAAACAATGCAGGTCTCCAGAAATGGACTCAATATTTCTGAGATAAAAATTCGTGAATGTGGATGGCTGAGACCAATAAGCAGCCTTCATTAAATCTGTAATAGCCACACTATTTGCGTAAGCCCAAGATGTAGAAAGAGCTCTTACTTCATGAGCCGAAATCTTAAGCACAGACTGCTGGGAAGAAGTTAAATTTTCATAAGCAGTACGGATAGTTAATTGAATCCATCTAGCAATAGAATGGACCGAAATGTCCTTTCTATTAGGCATCAGAGACAGAAAGAAACGTTTTCGTCCCTTTCTGATAAACTGAGATCTCGGTTTATAAATGCGTAAAGCTCTAACAGGACAGAGTAAAGGCCTACGCCCGTCTGAAGACGGAAGAGCCTTAATAACAATAGGTTCCAGATATTTATTAGGAGCCTGATTCTTAGCTAAAAATCCAACATTAGTAATGAAGGTGATAGTGTTCCCGACACTACGATAGTGAGAATCGTCCACCGATAGTGCATGAAGCTCACTGACTCTTCTAGCAGAAGAGAAAGCTAAGAGAAAAGCTGTCTTATAAGACAAGAATTTGAAATCTACTGTCCCAAGAGGCTCAAATGGCTTTTCCTTTAGTTTAAGAAGAACCCAAGCTAAATTCCACTTAGGAATTAATCTAAGAGTTCTGGGTCTATTTATCGAGAAGTTTCTAACTAACTTAGATAAAGAGACATTAGATCCAATTTGTAAACTATTGTGGTGTGCATAGGTATCAGATAACATAGACCTATAACTCTTAATAGTAACAGGCTGCAGTTTGATTTCGTCAAACAAGTATACTAGAAAGTTTGCAATGTCTGGTATGGAGGGATCAAAAATATCAACAGAATGATCCCTACACCAACGACGAAAAACCTTCCACTTAGCCGCATAATTTAGCGAAGAGGAGGTTCTCCTACAGTTAGAAATCGCGTCCACTGCTCATCCTGTAAAGTGCTTGCCATGCAAGAAGGACTGCACAATGGAAAAACGTGAAGGTTGAGACCTTGCGGGTCGTGATGAAGTCGACGCGGTTTCCCCTGCGAAAGAAGATCCTCCCGTGGAGGAAGCTTTCGCGGTAGGTCCCACAACAGACACCTGAGTAGATTTATCCACGGTCTCTGTGGAGACAGAGATGCTACCAACAGAATCTTGCATTGAGATTGTTTTATCTTTAGCAATACTTGCTGAATCAACCGCGCTGGAGGATAAGCATATCATATCATTCCGTCCCATGAGATTGATAGAGCGTCTACTGCAAATGCTCTTGGATCCGGGCACGGTGACACATACGTCTGCAACTGATTGTTAAGATGTGTCGCAAATAAGTCTATCATTGGCCGTTCCCACTGGTAGCAAACCTGATTGAATACTTGTTTGTTGAGAGTCCACTCCGACAGCAACAAGCGACCTTCCGTGAAAGGGAGTCTGCTAGTACATTCAGACGACCCGGTATATGACAGACCGAAAGTAGAACTTGACGTTCTAGAGCAAACAGAAGAATTCTCTCCATTAGCCTGAATAACGGAACGGAATGAGTGCCTCCCTGGTTCCGTATATACGCCACTACTGTCGTATTGTCGGACAGAATTTGGACATGAGCTTTGTGAATAATGTCCATCCAATGACGTAAGGCAAGCCAAAATGACATCATTTCCATGATGTTTATGTGCTTGCTTTGGAACTGTGGATCCCAAAGACCCTGGCATCTCGAATCCGTTGGGATCAATGTTGCACCCCAACCTGTTTGACTGGGATCCGTCATAATGGTAAACCTCGGATCCGGCAACTGCAGCGGAACTCCCTGAGTTAACCACTGAATGTTTGCCCAAGTCTGAATCTCTTGTTTCACTTGATCTGACAAGAGAACGTCTGTGTCGAGCGAATGAATCTTCACACTCCAATTCTGAGTTAAGAAAATTTGGAGAGGACGAGTGCGTAACCGCCCCATCGGAATGAGATCCGCGGCGGCTCCGCACAGACCTATCAGTCTCATAAACTCCCTCGCTGTGACTTTGTCTGCATGAAGACAATAGCGAGCGTAACAACTGACTAATTTCGCTCTGGTTAACGGCAGACGAACGAGATTGTTGTGCGTCTCAAAGCTCATTCCCAGATGAGTGAATGACTTGGACGGCACCAGATCCGACTTCTCCTCGTTTATAACAAAACCGAGACATCGGAGCAATAGAAGCAGATTCTGCACATCGTTCTGAAGCGTTAACTCGTTGCCGTACCTCTGAAGAATGTCGTCCAGGTAGGCCAACATCACCGCAGACGAATGAGCTCGGAAATACATCATTACTGAGTTCATTACCCGAGTGAAAGCCCAGGGTGCTAGGTTCAATCCGAAGCACATCGCCCGGAATTGATACACAACTCCTAGGACTGCGAAGCGTAGATACTTTCTGAATGTCGGATGTACCATGACATGAAAGTACGCATCCTTGAGATCTATGCTTGTAGCATAATCGTTCACCCGAATACTCGCTCTGACCGACCGAATCGTCTCCATATAAAATTTCGGAGCGACGATCAGCTTGTTTATCCAGCTCAAATCTATGACTGGACGGAACGAGCTGTCTGGTTTCGGAACCAGAAACAGATGGCTGTAGAATCCCGGTGTTTCCTGGTCTTCTACGACCTCTACCGCGTTCTTCATTAAGAGACTGCACCTCCGATAACAGAGCGTCTCTTTTCTGCGGATTTGACGGAAGTAGAGTCCATTTTGGACTTCGAGTTAAAGGAGGCTTTCGTTTGAAGGATATTCTTAGACCTTCCGAAATCACCCCTCTCACCCAAGGGTCGTCCGTAATCGACGCCCACTCTTCTGAAAAACTCGACAACCTTCCGCCAACCGGAACACGATAGAGGTTGAAGCCATCACCTCCTGGACCTGCGAGGCCTGCGGGAGGAGAAACCACGTCCTCCACGACCCGCACCTCGTCCCGTCGACCTCTGGGCGTCCGACCGATTGTCCCGGCCCAAAGGACGTCCTGCACGTGAGTCGCTGCCTTGACAGTCTCTTGAATAAGACCAAGAGGACGCACCGGAACCTCTATAGGAACCTTTCTTGGGCGCATTAGACCCAGAAGTGCCTGTCTTATTCTTCTCTGCCGTATCCGACTTTTTGGAAGCAGATTTAAACAGCAGAGAATCCAAAGCTTTCTTAGTAATTTTATCGTAGATTGCAGAAAGCTTGCCGTCGAATAGAAGTTCACCGGAGACCGAAGCGACTCTGAAAGAGTTCTTCACCTTACTATCCACGTGTGTGGATGTAGCTAGGGCTGCGTCATGTCTAACCAACTCCAGGTTTGCCACTGAGAGGGCGGAGTTATACGTGGAATAAGCCACTGCCCTTGAAAGAAGTCTTAAAGAGGATTGTATATCCTGGAATTCTTTCCCTTGAAGACGCAGTGATAACGCCTTTGTAAGGTGGTCTGCGTAAGATAAAGCGTCTAGACTGGCCCTGTTAGACGTGATTGTCGTATCCAACACCGCGGTTGGAACAGACATAGACGACGGTAATGACAATTCTAAGTCTTCCGCCTCGTCGTCAAGACGCAGAGGAACTCTCGGAATACCCTGTCCTGCCGTATCGAATTTATTCCTTGCATTAATGAAAGGCAGGTTAAGAGCACTGGAGGACAAGAAACCAGCTTTGCCTGTTTTGGAAGCAAGCTTGAATATAGCGTCGTTCAATAATTCAAATGTTCTTGTGACATTATTAGACTGAAACGGAAACTCAGGGACGATGTCTCTGAACCGCTCGAAGAATTCAGTGTCCAATGACGTTATCAGTCTCTTGTCCGGTACCGCAGCAGTCTGGCCCTACGGAACAACGTGAGGAAGGAAGTGCCGGATGAAATCCACGGCAGCTTTATGTTGTTCCGAAAGGGATAGCTCCAAGTCATCCGTATCCCTTTCACCATCCGGTCGGACCTCATGATGCTCCCGGTCGTCCGCACCCGATGCTTCGGCGGAGCGTACCGACCCAGCGCCGTCGGATAATTCCCGATCCGACACCGATTCTGTCGGTTGCTGGGATAATTTGTGCTATCTGAGCAAGCACGTCCGTCATCGAGGCCTGCGGAGTAACGGTCTTACGCTGCTTAGCCGCGGGAAGCTCCGCATCAACTGACTCCCGCATACTCTTCCTATGCGAACGTCCGGAGTCTAACAGCCTCGTGTCCCCGGCTACTGGATGGCGTGACCTGGTCGCCGAAGAATCCCTTATCGGCGAAGCTGGTAGAATATCCGCGGTCACGTAGCCAAGGTGCGGTCGTGTGCACTGGTGAGAGGATGAGGAAGCCTGAGCAGTCTCCGCGGACTGCCTAAACAATGGAGCGTCCCGAGCGACAGACGTGTGCTCTGCTTGCGACACATTTTGTACCACAACATCAGATCCCTGATGTTGTTGTACGAGAGAGGGGCCTCTCTCGCTCGCGGCCTCTCTCGCTCGCGGCCTGGCTGGACCTGGATGAGCTAGGAACCGGACTAGAAGGCTTCCTCCGATCTCTCCTAACATCCGCCGTCACTGGGTGTGCACCTTGAATGTTTATAGTGCTCGCATCACCCAACATTTCCTCCTGGACCGCAACGGACGAACCCGGCTGCCGAACCATTTGGTGAATGGACGCTACATCGGGCGAGCTAGCGGACGACAGCGCCGTCGATCCTACTCGGGACCTCTTAGGCAATTGTCGTATCTCCATGAGCACTTTTGCCGCTAGCTCTTCATTCAATTGTGACGACGGAAGCGCACTCTTGGAAGATAACATGGAAACATCACCCTGTTCTTGTTCCTCTGAAATAGAAACTGATAGACTAGAGTGACCCTGCGGAGAAAGGACCGGCATAGCCCTTTCTCCACTAACAACATACCGTGACACACGTTTCCAATGTTTGTCATCCCAATATTGACATATTGAACAGGAGTTAGTGCGAGTACACTGACTACAAATAATACAATGATCATGAAAGTCAGAGGAAGATTTCTTCCTATTACAATTTGAACAATGTCCTTTCATTGTGAAAAGACAACAACAAGTCCTAGTACTCGCACAAACCCCTAAACACAAAGATACATAATAACATGATCCATTAACATTGAAAAAAGCAAATGAAATTCAAAATACTTTTTGAAAAATATTTTTTCAGAGAAGCCCAAGTTTCTGAAAAGTAACGTTGAGCCCCAATGGATCCCAAGGGTAAGTGTGGTCAAAAATTTTAAAATTATTTTAAATAATTATTGCAACACTTACGGATAATAATAATGTATCTAGTAATGAGTAAACTACTCCAAAGGCAAAAAGCCCCCCTCAAAAGAGACTGTTGCCAATGTAAACAAGAAGTGTATAAACACCAGAAAACATGACTCCAGGCACTGACAATACTGGCCTGAAATCAGTTATCAATATTACACACTATCTGATGCAAAACAGAGACTTCCAAAGAAGAATCTACAGAACATCAGATGGTAGATGCAGAACACAACGTCTAAACACCCATGGGTGAAAACGTAAACATGGGGAAAATAACAGAATTCATTCTGTAACCAAGCTAATTCTCCCAAGAAATTTTAGTAGTAATCTTACTCAAAAATATGCCAAAAGCATGGGAGAATAGCAAGGGGGGACTTACAGGATAAGGAGAGAGGAAACACTGAATAAGCCGTGCAACTTCAAAGCAAGAATGACAACAACAGGCCCATGCCTCGAAAATAGGCAACTTAACATAATTTCATTACAAAATTTTAAGTTACAGCCCTGAATATTTTCTGTCACTCCTTTTTCCTCTCCTCCTTCTCTATCCTCCTTGGAATCACCATTTCTCCAATATTTATGTGTCTGGCATCATTTAAACTGAGATTTACAAGCACAAAGATCAGTGAAATGTTAACTGATGAAGGGCCAAACAAAGAATGATGATTGGCGCCAATTTCGGAACGACCTTGACACTGCGCATGCGCAGTAGGGGCAAAGTATGGAGGTCCTTTAGGACATGATTTCTTTTGGTTTTAGATGCAAATTTTGGGGATTGGGGGGCAAAATTTGTGTTTGGCCCTAGATTTTTAAGAGTTAGCACCAGCTATGTCTGGGTCATTGGTACAGTATAAAAATATTAATTGGCGATTTTTGAGAATATCGCTGGCCGGTTTTGGCCATTACGTTGGGTAAAGGGTTAATATATAACACAATTTGGAGAACCATTTCTGTGTGCAGGAGATCTGGCCAATTCCTAAGGTAAAGCTTCAAAATAAGGTCACTGAGTTCATTCCAAAAAGGAGGGTGAGGCAAGGGAGGGTTTATTCACTATGTTTTGGGACAAAAAGAAAAATATTTGATACTTCTTCAAAAATATTGATGTATTAAGTTGCCATTTTACTGAACAAAAGGCTGATCTAAAATTTGTATACTATAGGTTTTGGAGACATTAATTGGGACTCTACCTCTAGATTTAATAGGTTCAATGAAAGAATATGAATTTCTCAGAGAAGATATACGGTTCATTAGTAAAGAAGATTCACACAAAACGGCATGCAAATATTGAACAATGTTAGTAAAATTCAGTAATGCATAATTTGTGTTGGGAAAAAGAAAACAAAGTATAGAACATTTAACAAACATGATAATGAGTTTCACCATTTGAAAGCCACCGATTGCTTCAGAAAATACACAAATTAATCAGAATATCACTTCAACAGAAATTAGAAAGGAACAGGTTATTTGTTAAAAGTTTATTCTGCCAACTGCCATATGTTTTGAAATTCTGAAAAATACACTGCATCAACAGTTTCCCCACTGGAGTTTCAATAATGATGTAGACTTAAACGAATGATGAGGATACACAAACCTGTAATTCATTCTTTGAAGCAATCAAAATTCTTTTTCCAAATAGTTCCTGGTAGCACCATTTTTATTGTTTTTTTAAAATGAACTTGCCATAAATATTTTATCTCATTGCCATGTTCAGAGTTACTACATTTCAAGCTTTTGAAAGTTTAAAATCTTCTACACTTCATATCAAAACACCAAAGTTCTCAGCAACAAAGTTTCCCATAAGGCAACTGAAAATTTAACTAGTTATATCAACTTTAACAGAGCTCATTAACCTTTAACCTGCCAAGTATTTTGAAAATATTTTTCATCAAATCTAGTCCTGGCTGCTGTAAAGCAGCCATGACTAGATTTGATGAAAAATTCATTAACCCCTTACCCAACATAACACCAAAAACCGGCCAGAGCTATTCTAAACTAGAGTGATGCCTCGCATGCAGCCCGACTGTCCCAGCAATGGCAATGCTTAGACACAAAATAGTCTGAGCCATTTTTGGTAACCGTTTACGTAACGAATCTGCCATATCTGCACTCATGATATACAAAACTTGCTATTCAAATTTTATTTTTTCATTTCTCTACCCCAAAACATACCTCATGACCTATTAATGGAACAAGATTGATAAAGAATTAAAGGTGTAACTCTGTGAATAAAAAGCTTTAACCTGGAAGTTCTAAATTAAATTGACTACCAAAAAAAAAAGGGCTAAATATATCCCCAAATAACATAAAACATAATGAGAATGATACAATCAATAGTAATTAATATTAATTAAAAAGAAACTGTAACCTTCACTAAAAAACTTTAACCACAAACTTAAACCGAAACTCTAAATGTGAACAGATGGACAGACAGACAGATGGACTAACAAATGGACGATGGATGGACAGACATCATAACTATAGCCCTGACTGTAAACAGTTGGGCTAAAAATGCCTAACTGGCACCCCAAGTGGAGGTGGTCGTAGGGGGGGGGGGGGGGGGGGGGGGTTATAGGAGTTGAAAAAAGTTTTGCATGTAATCACTCCAAATACTTCAAAATGCATTTGACCCCCCCCCCCCCCCAAAAGGAAGCCTAAATGGCAGGGAGGGGGAGGGGCAGAGCAATAACATCCAACAACTTTTATTTGATACTGGTGGTCATCGAACTTCACATAAACATTGCTGCTGTAGAGACATGTACTGACAAGAATTGAAATCTGTTAACTATTGTTCAAGTTATGCCATAAACAAAGTTCGGACAAATAGATGGACGGACTGACAGACAGATGACACTCTATGTGCTATATCCCTCCCTTGTGGGGGGGGGGGGGGGGGGGGGATAAAAAGTATCAAAGTATGTGATAGAAGCCTAATTTCAAATTTCGAGAAATTAAGTTCGAAAACCGTTTTGAAAAGGATTACATTAATGCCAATATTATTTGAAACCACTGTATACAGGTTCAGTAGACCTTGCCCCAAATGAAAATCAATGTCGCTGTAACACAGTTTTTGAAGAATGAAAGGTACAACCTTGAAAAGCAAAACTTTAATCCGAAACTTTAAGCTGGGAATACTAAGTAAAACTGACTGTCAAAAAAGGGTTAAATATTCCCTAAAAACCGATAAAAGAAATCACTGATGTAAATGCAATCATTAAGTTGTATTGACTATGCAAGAATTAAAGTAAGAAAGTATGTGGTTAAGCCTAATTTCAAATACAAAGAAACTAAGTCTGAAAACATGTTTAAAAGGGGTTAAAATCATGCCAATGTTAATGAAAATCGCTGTAGAAAGGTTCAGTAGACATCATTCCAAATGAGAAACAGGGACGTTGCACTGAACTGTTTGAAGAATTGAAGGTGTAACTTTGTAAACAAAAAAACTTTAACCTGGAAGTTGTAAATTGGGATACAAAAAGGGTTAAATATTTCCCAAAATAACATGAAACATAATGAGAATGATACAATCAATAGTAATTAATATTAATTTAAAAGAAAAAATCCAGTAAGAGGATCAAAGATCCAGAAGTCGAGTTTTGACATTAAATTCTGAAGAAATAAGCTATTTGTAGCAACAGTGACCTTGACCTTGGGGCCCCAGACTCCAAAAGCGATAGGTATCTTCCCTTCCTATAGGGTATAGCAACAGTAACCTTGACCTTGGGGCCCCAGACTCCAAAAGCGATAGGTATCTTCCCTTCCTATAGGGTATAGCAACAGTGACCTTGACCTTGGGGCCCCAGACTCCAAAAGCGATAGGTATCTTCCCTTCCTATAGGGTAACCTGTGGTATAAGTTTGGTGAAGATACAACGGAATAGAACTAAAGTTATTGCCCGGAAACCAATTTGTCACAAAATATTCTATTTATAGTAACAGTGAACTTGACCTTGGAGTCCCAGACTCCAAAATCATTAGGTGTCTTCCCTTCCTATAGGGTAACATCTGGTATAAGTTTGGTAAAGGTGTTTCAAACAGAACTAAAGTTATTGCCCGGAAACCAATTTGTCACAAAATATTCTATTTATAGTAACAGTGACCTTGACCTTGGAGTCCCCGACTCCGAAATCAATAGTGTCTTTCCTTCCTATAAGGTAACCTCTGGTATAAGTTTGGTAAAGGTGCGTCAAATAGAACTAAAGTTATTGCCCGGAAACCAATTTGTCATAAAATATTCTATTGATAGTAACAGTGCCCTTGACCTTGGGGCCCCAGACTCCGAAATCGATAGGTGTCTTCCCTTCCTATAGGGTAACCTGTGGTATAAATTTGGTGAAGATACACGGAATAGAACTAAAGTTATTGCCCAGAAACCAATTTGACACAAAATATTCTATTTATAGTAACAGCGACCTTGACCTTGGAGTCCCAGACTCCGAAATCAATAGGTGTCTTCCCTTCCTATAGGGTAACCTCTGGTATAAGTTTGGTAAAGGTGCGTCAAATAGAACTAAAGTTATTGCCCGGAAACCAATTTGTCATAAAATATTCTATTGATAGTAACAGTGCCCTTGACCTTGGGGCCCCAGACTCCGAAATCGATAGGTGTCTTCCCTTCCTATAGGGTAACCTGTGGTATAAATTTGGTGAAGATACACGGAATAGAACTAAAGTTATTGCCCAGAAACCAATTTGACACAAAATATTCTATTTATAGTAACAGCGACCTTGACCTTGGAGTCCCAGACTCCGAAATCAATAGGTGTCTTCCCTTCCTATAGGGTAACCTCTGGTATAAGTTTGGTAAAGGTGCGTCAAATAGAACTAAAGTTATTGCCCGGAAACCAATTTGTCATAAAATATTCTATTTATAGTAATAGTGACCTTGACCTTGGAGTCCCAGACTCAGAAATCAATAGGTGTCTTCCCTCCCTATAGGGTAACCTCTGGTATAAGTTTGATAAAGGTGCATCAAACAGAATTAGTTATTGCCCGGAAACCAATTTGTCACAAAATAGTCTATTTATAGTAACAGTGACCTTGATCTTGGGGCATGAGACTCTGAAATCGATAGGTGTCTTCCTTTCCTATAGGGTAATCTCTGGTATAATTTTGGTAAAGGTGCATCAAATAGAACTAAAGTTATTGTCCGGAAACCAATTGTTTACGCCCACTGCCTGCCCGTCACTTCATCAAACTATAAGTCGAGTTTGACTTCTTCAAAACTCGACTAAAAAAATTTTAACCTTGACTAAAAAACTTTAATCACAAACTTAAACCAAAACTCTAAGAGGTAACAGATGGATAGATGGACAGACAGACGGACAAAAGTCATGACTATAACTGTAAACAGTCAGGCTAAAAATCGCAAATGAATTTTCATTATTTTTTCATTTTTTTGCCTCAAAAACATAGGTTATGTCTCCTCAATGGAACCGGCTCGTTCCAATGAGGGGTCATAACCTATATTTTTGAGACAAAAAATTAAAAGAATTAGTTATTCAAGAATTTTTGTTGCAGGTGTCATCTGCTTTTCATGTTAGGCAAAGGGTTAAAGTTTGACTCAAGAAATTGCTGGTCAAAAAGTTGGTACAATTTAAAGGTGAAAATTTGGTTAGGGATGCTAAAGGTGTACTTATTTTATTGGCAAGTGATTTAATGTCCTTGGCAGGAATATTCGCCAGCAGCATGCAATGAGTTAAGTTGATAAAGAAGCGATGATTGCCTGAATTATTAGTCTCATCTGGGCAGAATAACATCATCATAGAGATTTTTATCATGCGACCAGAATGGAAATGGTTGAAATTTTCCAGAATCCTTCAAACTAGGAAATAGGTAGTACACTTTTAAAGTTTTGAAAATGAAGTGCATAAATGGTTAAACATAAATCATGTCCAAGGTGTGAAACTAAAGTTCTTTAACTCTCTTCACTCTGATGTCAAAATATCCAAATTTCAAGTAGCCATTTTTCCCATAATGCAACTGGGAATTTAACCAATTCAGTCTTGTTTGACAGAGCTCAATGAGCTCTGTCAAACAAGATTGAATTGGTTAAATTTCTTGTTGCAGTATGGGAAAAATTTGCATCTTAAACTTTAGATATTTCAACATCAGTGTGTGTACAGGGGGTTAAAACATGATCTGCTTGATTGAATTCTTAATTCATAATCAGAATACAGTGCACCACATTGAGTGAAAACCCAACTTGCTACACGAAATATACAAATAACCCTTCACCTCACAAAAATCATAATCTATGGTTTTGAGACCATAAATTATAAACTTTTAACAGATTTTTTGTGAATACCACAAGCTGGTTTGGACATAAAGCTGGATGAACTGCTAATAGGAATATCAACTGACAAGAATTTGGTTATTTTCCTACCCTATAGTGATAACTGAGTACTCAATTCATTATATCCTGTTCGGCAGCAAGCCTGATAACAAGCAGACTGTCATCTGCAGAATGGGGTCCCCAGAGGATGAATTTAGTGATGCTACCTTGCACAGCAGGGTAGCATTACTACATTTACCCTCTATGAACCTCAATCTGAATCAAGTTCTCAGGCCTATGCAGAAAGTAGTACCCAGAGGATAAATTGGAGGATTCTAGCCCACTGTATGGGACAGCATCAGCAAATTCACCCTCTGGGGACCTCATTCTGCAAATGACAGATTCCTTATTTTCAGGCCTGTTTGGCAGAGATGAGCCAGATATAAACTGTTATAATGGATGTATAAAGGCCGTTATTTTTTGTAATGCGAAGAAAATTTGGCATTAATACAAGAAATTTTCAACAAATTACATTTTGTTTTCACTCTACAGGGACTTACTCAACAGCTCATATACAATTCACTGGTCAAATCAGAACAGAGGAAACCACTTAATTGGATATTTCTTATATTACAGCCCTGTTAATTCCTGCTGCATACAACGTCTATACAGTGGACCACTTGCCATACCTTCTGTACAAATATCTGTTAATTGATTACAGGCTATAGAGTAATTTCCAGTTCACCCTTTACCTAATGAACCAGCTGCATTTTCCTGCATATTATGCAAATTCAGGAGTTGAAAAAAATGATTGTTCAAAAAAGTTTAACAAAACCACATCATGTGATCCCCTATTGGAATGAGCTTGTTCCAATGAAGGGTCATATGATATGGATTTCGTGAAAAAATAATATTTAAGGCCATCAAAAAAAGAACCTCTGTTTCTCAGGCCCGCGCGCATGGTCATTTTTGGTGCGCATGCAACCTTTTTATGACAAAAAAAAATCTTCAAAAAATTTGAGATATTGTGCTCATTTTGGTAAATCGATATCGATGCGTTCGCAAATTTTAAATTAACACACTTCAAGCTTTTTCTACATCATACCTTAATGAAGTGGGTGGGTTCTAGCAATATTCACGACAGAAAGTGTTTTATTCTGTAAAAGGTAAGTCATAATGACAGCAAGAAGGAAGGTGTCTTTCAGTCTGACAACAAACAGTCACAAAGGGGAATGGTCGATTCGCACCACGTTTGATTCGCACCAACCCTCAGAAAGTCTGCAAAGTCAGGTGCTATGTTGAATGGAACACAGTCTCCTGGCATTTATTTTTAGTAACATTTGTATTGTAAATGGCCGTCATTGGGAATTTGTGTACTGTTATTTGAAACCGTTACGAGTTTCCCAGTTAATTTAAATAAATGCATTTGAGATGCAGGATAATTGGATAACTAATAGTAACCGTTGCTTGATATAAAAGTAACAGTCATAGTTGAAAATAAATCGCATACAGGCAGGTATGTGCGGTCGAATTGGTTAATAAAAACACGCAAACATTCGTTTTGTATATCATTTTCAGATTTCAAAAAAATATGATTTATGGATGAACTGCCCGTTCAAATGGGTTGTGATAATTTTGAATATAATGGGGAAAAATTGCGATTCACGATTTTATTAGGCAGGTTGTGAAAGGATTTTTTTTTTTTGGTCAAATAAATCTCTGAAAGTTGGCACTTCGACATTTGATTTGTCCCAGAGACGTTTCAACCCGAGACGTTTCACCCACGAGGCATTTCGTGACTTTCGTCCTGTGTTATAATTTTCATGTTTCACTGAAAAAACAAACATTCAAACCCCACTTCATTTACGACCCAACACCTCTGTGGTGAATAACCAATATATTTGCGAAATTTTGCATGGTCCACCAGGCGTTTGGGTGGGGGTCAAATTACCACAAACAACCTCTCGGGGAGAAAATAAAAAGAAAAAAAAAAAAACGCCCGCCCGCATGCTTTTTTGGAAAAAATGGCCTGAGAAACAGACAATCAACTTTGTATGGCCTAAAACAATAAATTTTAATATCATCTTTGTTGGGTAAAGGGTAAACTGAATAAAAATAATGTGATCTGTCATAGAATTACTTAGATAACCACTGAATTCCCCACATTTCTATACATGTACCTATTTAGCCTCAGTGCATCCAATATAGCATTTAACCCCCTGCACACTGATGTCAAAATATCCAGATTTGAAGTAGCCATTTTTCCCATATTACAACTGGGGAATTTAACCAATTCAATCTTGTTTCACAGAGCTCACTGTCAAACAAGATTGAATTGGTTAAATTTCTAGTTGCATTATGGGAAATATGTGCACCCTGAACTTTAGATATTTCGACATCAGAGTGCAGGTTGTTAATTTATTAGATCTCATATTCCAGAGTTCAATAACCTATGTCAGTCAAGATAAAAGTAAATAAATGCTCACTTTATCACCAGAATACAGGAAAATGAACACGTTTTTGTTAATTGCATACTCCTGTTAACTGGGTATTTTTCACTAGCAAAGTGGCTATTCAGTTAAAGTTCCCTTGTACTATAAGTATGGTACATTGTTTTGTGTTTGACAATGATATGCAAATAACATGGTATTTGATTTGATTAAATGAGAGCCACCTTATAGAAATTAACAAAATTTAAAAAATTGGACCACCCCAATTGACTGAATATTGTGGGATGATAAAATGGCTATTATTGAGGAAACTTCCTGTGAACTGAGTTAAGGCCTCAGAAAAATGATAAGTTTATGAACACAAATAGTAAATGACACCTGCGAAAATATTTCTTGAAAACAGTTTTCACTTTTTTTTTGCTTGAAAAATATAGCCTATGGCTCATCATTTGAACAAAGTCAAAAAGTCTGTTCCAATGAGGGGTCATAAGGGTATCGGGTCATTTTTGTATCTTGGTCATTTAGAAACCTGATTACTCTTCATAACCTATTCATTACATAAGGCCCAATAAAGTTAAGAACCTCTTTCTCAGGCCCTCCTGCAGGATCATTTTGGCTGGCGCATTTTCTCTTTTGGTAACCCATGCAAACTTTGATAAAACTGAAAATGAAATGGTTTGTGTGTGATATTTTACCCAAGTTAATTAAAATGAAAAATTAGTTCCTTGAGTGCAACAAGGCTTTACAATGCTTTAACACTGTGAAGCCTTCTTGCACTCAATGGACATAATATGAAATGACTAGGTTATAAAGTGACCAGATTATGAAGTGATTAGCATTTGAGTTATTCAGTCTTAAGCTATGTTTTTCAGGCAAAAATTGAAGATAATAAATATGAATGGTGAATTTTGTGAATAGCACTGACCAGTTTGGGCTATAATGTTAGGTAAAAGGTTAAGCTATACAAGCCAGTTCTTTCCAAAAGAGGGTTTATGAGATAAAAAACAATGTACTTTTAAAATATCTCTTGGAAACAGCTTTTTAACACTCTACCCACCACAAGTAGTAGAATGACAGTACATGTACTAATATTTTTTTCCTGATGATTCAAAATTTTCATTTTTCTTATCTTCAAAGCCGTAGCCATTGCATAACCCTTCACTAGAATAGTTTGTAGATACTTTGTTTTAATGAGCGGTTAAAAGCTACGTTTTGGAATAAAAGAAAACCAAAAATAAAGAAAAGTTTAATAGAAATTTTTGAGAATAATTTTTCAATGGATTTGATTCATTACTTTGGAACAAGGGTGTTCAAAAGTGTTTAAAAACCCTTTGATATTGTATCTCCACTGGTTGAACAAAATAAGAAAATACTTAAAAACATATTCATCCATCAAAACAAATGGCTTGGCAGAATAATTGTTAATCCAACATGCAGAGCTTGGTAAGTGTTAGTCTACACCCGATACCAGGTTAATGGTTGTTTGGGGTGTTAGTGAGAACACTTATGTCACAACACATCTACCTCGTGTGTGCCCTCCCTTCATTCCTTTCATCCTCTCTTTGAGTTGTTCCTACGTACTCAATGGACTCGATAACACAGGCTTCCCAGTCATCCAACAAGTGGATGAATGAACACCATTCGCTTTCTGTAATGTTGGAGTTACCATTCAGGAAACCCGATATTTTTGTATCCCAGCTTTCAAGTGAGTTTGTAATGTGGATCACACTTGTTGCAACACCTTGAATAAAAAAAATTAACAAAACATAACGATATTAATTAATACAGTAACGTGATCACAGAAGTGGCCTAGTGCTTGATCAGAATGTTATGGGTTGTGACACTTAAGCCAGTGGGTCGGGATATCATCTATTAAACAGCATTAAATCAAATATCTATAGAGTATACCTTCAAGTTGCAGCACCTGTTCTCAAGAATAAAGACCAAATATGGGCTTCTAGCACTCTACCATCAATTTTTTTCTTCTGCAGGTGAAAATGTCCTCTCCCAAGTAGTTGGTGCAGGTCATTTTAATTTGGTGCAGGTCATTTCAACAAAATGCTTTACCCATTGTAAATTGACATATAATGACAACTAAATGAGGAAATGACTTGATGAAGATATTAACTCATGTATACCTCGTTTTCAGATGCTTTATTAAATTTGAAACTTTTCAAGAAGGCGGAGGGATGTTTTGTGATGTTAATTTATTTTTTAATTAGTTGTTATAATTTTAATAACGTGTTCTGTCAGGAAAAAAACAATTTTTTTGCTGTTTTTAAGTTATCAGAATTATTTTTCTTTCCGAACGGACATGTGGTTATTTCGCAATAGAATTTCAGTTTATATCAGTGTTTTTCAACCTCAGATTCTAAAATATTGAGCAGAATTGCGTAGGTCAAAATGTCCTATGGATTTCAAAGTGTGTCAGTCAAAAGTAATTTTGGTGTAGGTCATTGTCCTTGTCCCACAACTTATTTCGAGCCTTGTGACTTGACTGCATCTTGGGAGGAGGGAGAGAGGGAGGGATGGATTTAGGGGGGATTTAGTTGTAACGTTCCAGCAATCCAGTTGTATAGTGATCACTGGTTAAGACAGAAAATAGTAAGCACACACCATTTACAGGTTGTGTGCCAGAAGCCACTGTCATGTCTCTATTGGAAGTCACCACTGTAGTGGCTTTACACTGTTTACATAACCTTGATGTTTGCTCAACAGTAGAAAATTTTTTATAAAAAATATTTGGTTGCAATAGTGCCTATTGTAACAAAATAATTATTTGTGAACAAAATCTTGCTCAACTTAAGACTACTCGTGCTGGTAGCATGGTATCTTTGAAAAGAAATATCCATGTTTCAAATCACCTTTAAAAAATAATTTAGCACTCAACCAGTTAAAAGTGAGACAAACATTTTAATCCCTTACCTCACCTGATTTGAAGATTTACCTCACATGATTTGAAGACTTACCTCGCATTATTTGAAGATGACTATTCACTTTTGTTTTGTCTTTCAGATTGACATGTTGATTTTCTTCCCCAAAAATTCTGCACATGAAGGGTTGAAAGGGTTAAGAATAAGAGATGTATGTTTTTAACCCTTTATCCAATGCACAAGAGAGTAAAAAAAATTTTTTTTAATTTTCCAAAAAAATTCAACAAAACCATATCATGTCATCCCTCACTGGAATGAGCTCAATGAGCTTGTTTCAAAGAGGGTTGACATGATATGATTTTGTGTCTGGGTTTTTAACCACAAACTTTAAGCAAAACTGTCAAAATGCATTTTTGACGAAAGAAAAACAAAGTACCTAATTGGCCCTGGGTGGGGTGGAGGGGGGGGGGGGGGTGTCTTACATGAAAAAAAGTTCCCCATGTAGTGACTGTAAATAGTTCAAAATGCATATTGGAGGAAAGAATGGATGGACAGACTGACAGACAGATGGACGGAGCAAGCTCTGCGCTATATTCCTCCCTTGTGGGAGGGGATAAAAAGTAACGAAGTATGTGGTAGAAGCATAATTTGAAATTTAAAGAAAATAAGTTCGAAAAGCATTGTGAAAAGGGTTAAATTAATGCCATTATTATTTGAAACCACTGTGTACAGCTTCCATAGACCTTGCCCGAAATGAAAAAAAAAAATGACGTTGTAACAGAGTCTCTGGAGAATGAAAGGTAGAACCTTGAAAAGCAGAACTTTAAACCGAAACATTAAGCTGGGAGTACTAAGTAAAAGTGAATGCAAAAAAGGGTTAAATATTTCCTAGAACCAATAAAAGAAATCACTGATGTAAATGGAATCATCAAGTTATACTGAGCACGCAAGAATTGGAGTAAGAAAGTATGTGGCAAAGTCTAATTTCAAATACAAAGAAAGTAAGTCTGAAAACATGCTTAAAAGGGGTTAAAATCATGCCGTTATTAATGAAAATCACTGTAGAAATGTTCAGTAGACAGTAGACATTGTCCCAAATAAGAAACAGTGACATTCCACTAAACCGTTTGAAGAATTAAAGCTGTAATTTTAACCCCCCCCCCTCACCCCCCCCCCCCCCCCCCAAAAAAAAAAACAAACTTTAACCGGGAAGTTGTAAGTTAAATTGCCATACAAAAAAGGGTTAAATATTTCCCAAAATAACATGAAACCATAAAAAAAAAACATAATGAGAATGATACAATCAATAGTAATATCAATTTAAAAGAAAAAAAAACAAACACTTGAACCTTCAGTAAAAAAACTTTAACCACAAACTTCAACTAAAACTCTAAATGTTAACAGACGGACAGATGGACAAAAGTCATGAATATAGCCCTCACTGTAAACAGTCGGGCTAAAAATGCTTCATTCACTTGGTGGAAGAACTAAAATGTTCACGGACAGAAGAACAATTATAACAGCATTTATATACCTACGAGGGAGAAAATAAGAGGTCTAAGGGGCCCAAAGATGCCCACCTGAATGATGGATTCCAACCTGAAGAGATTTATTTATTAGTGTTTAAGGTCACATATCTGTACAATGGCTAATCTTGACCACAATATGGATATAAAGTCAAGTCCAGCCAATCGTTTATAAACATCTTGCCCATTTTTAGAGGATTTCTACCTCTGGCATTGGTGACCAGATCCTATTTTTACCAGTAAAACTGAACTTGTTTTACTGCAGTCACTACTAAATTTCCTGAGGGGAAACATCAAGAGATGCCCAATAATAAATCTAACTAACCGCTAGACAAGAAATCCACATTAACAAATAAAATGTAGATAGTACTGCACAATAAAATTTTGAAATTAAATTCAAGGATAATAATGACAATGATGTTAAATGAAAATATCAAGGTACTGGTACCAGATGACATCCCAAAAAGACTTTTTCTATTTAAAATTCATGGAGCACACAAAGGAATGCAGGGTAATTTTTCTTTTGCATGAACCAAGTACACATGAACCAATAATAATGCAAACCAAATCTGGTTCAAACTGATCCATCAGTATTGAAAAAAGAAATTCTTGGAAGGGACTCACCCATTGTGATCCCAAATATTGATTTAGAAACTTTTCTATGCACCAACCTGAATCTTCCCCACCAAAGGTAGTTACATACCAAATATAACAGCATTCTTACTGGAGGTTCATGAGAAGATTATTATCCACTAGGGTAGGAATAACTTAAATTACCCCCCCCCCCCCCCACACACACCCCACACCCCAAAAAATAACAAATAAAAACAACAACAAAAAAAAACAATAAAAATAAAACAGAAAAAACACACGGTATACTCCCCAAAATAATGTGTAAAAGTTAGATTAGCCCAGTGGTTCTGAAGAAGACAAGTCAGTGAGACACAAGCAAGTGATTTAACATTTTTCCCACAGGGATGCAGAAAATGTTTTTCTTTAATATGTATTTTTATACGAATCAAGCACTTATGACTCAATAATACCTCATGCCAAATTTGGTTCAGATCAAAACATTAGCTTTGAAAATTTACATTTTGGATAGAGCCAGAAATCTTACCCCTTCCTCTGCAATGGCAATTATTGCAACGCCCCCCCCCCCCCCCCCCACCCCCCAACTTGTGTGATCAAATTTCATTCTGTGCCTCAAATGGAAGCTGAATACCAAATATTAAACCACTGTACCTATCATTCCATATATAAAGGGGTGATTGGCCTGGGGTTTCTTCATCCCCTCCCCATAGGGTGGGGGAACTTAAAACTTAATGCCCCACTCCAGTCATCAGTCACATGGATTTGGATAGAAATCAACCCTGCGGTTTGAAAACGACAAAATTCAAACACCACAACACATGCCAGACAGAGTGATTGCTATAGCTCCTCCAGACTTTCAGTCAGGTGAGCTAAACACAGGACTATCTAGGACTTTCCAAGACATTTCAAGGGAATTTTCATTTTTTTCCAAGCACTTTCCAAGACCTTAGTCAAAATCTAAAATTATATTAATCCTCTCTGTTATTATTTGTATGCATGCCATTTAAAAATTCTGATGCACGTATTCCAAACTGAAAATATCTGCACCTGACAGAAATCCTTGGGAAGGTCTTGGAGAGAGCTTTCCAAAGATCAAAGTCATATGCAGGTATTATTTCAGTTGATGAACAGCTGGGATAAATGAAACATAGTTTATGGAACAAAAACAAAGACCAGAACTCACAAATGCACATTTTTAATAAACCAAGCCCTCCAAATACTAAAATGTATTTTTCAAGGATGCTTCAAGACTCTTTTGAAGAAAATCTGATTTTCAAGTACTTTTGAGGACCCAGAACTTCAATTTCAAGCAACTTCATCATCTGATACAAACCCTTAATAATCAAGAAAAGCTACAAAAAATTTCATTTACTTGAAAATGAACACTTACCATTTTCCCCTGTTAATCTATTGTAGAACTGCCCTAACAGACCTTCTACAAGCTGAAATAGAAAGAAAAGTGCAATCAGAGAAGTGTTATAATATAAATGTCCATTATGTTTAGAGAATGTATAGAAAATGTTGCCATATGACATTCTGGAAAGTGATAAATTTAAGTAATTTGTATATGTTTTATACTTACCAATGGCCAAGGCTTAGCTGGTGCAAACTCAATATTATCAAGGGCCAAACACAAATTTTGAACCCCCAATCCCCAAAATTTGCATACAATACCGAAAATAAAAAGTCCTATCTGGCCCTCCATAATTTTACTACCTGCACATGCACAGTACTCAGGAAGAGACCGGAAACGACGACATCATTCTTAGTAGACGAGCCTACTAAAATAATCACTCAGCAGGGAGGTGAGTGCCCACTCATGGAAGGGATATCCCTGCTTGGGCCATTGGTAAGGATAAAAAATACACAAATTACTTGAAATTTATCATATTTTTATACTACAACCGATGACCCAGACTTAGCTGAATCATAAAAAGGCAGAGGGCTTAGGACTTAAGAATTAGCAGACCAAATACAGATCCTTAGCCTGCATTCCAAGGTGAAAAGGAGATTAAATTTTTAAAGGAATTACATGTATGTCTCTCTATACAATAATAGAGAAGACTATCATCAATAAGGAGCAATATCCAAGTAAGTCCGTATTCTTAGTATGAATGATTATGCTAATTGGGTGTAACATGCTCCCAATTTTAAGGCTAGTCCGGACTAAGCCACTTAAATTAAGATGGCATATTCGAGATTGAGAGACTAACCCCCACAAACACACGCCATATATATATAATAAACAAGCTATATCTAAGATCAGTAATAATCTTCAGACAAAACAGCTTCACCCATAGTTACGCACTTATCGAGCCCGAAGAGATAAAGAAAAATCCCCCCCCCCCACTTTTTTTTCCGAAGAAATATTTTTTGAAAACAAAAAGGGAAGTCTTCTGGAATCAGTGAAAGTGGTACCAAATAATCTATATATATTAGCCCAACAGGCACCCAGTTATTAATTAACATTAATTATTGGTGCTTAATGCCACTTCAGTAGCTAAGGCTACCATGGCAATCCCAATTATTAACAGTGCAAGCTTCTAATGTATTGCCATAGTCGGAATATGTAGATAGGTCGAAAACAGGTGATGTGTACAACCATACACTTGTTCAGTTGAATCCCAATGGAAAGTATCTGTTAGAACAAACACCCTTCTGAGGCAACCAACAGATGACACTGGGGGGGTCGACAAATAATTTCAATCGAAACCCCCCTCGCCCGCATTACTTGAATTGCTAGATAAGTAAGGCTGGATTAAGGCTATACTGCTGCTGCTATTCTTAATAAGAGTAATACAGCTAAAAAAGCTGAAAGTCAAAGCAATCATGATAACAATAATCTGGCGCTACTCATAACACTTTTTTCTGTTAGTTATCAAATAGTATAGGAACCACAGGGCTCCCTCACGTCTGACCAACTCCATAATGCCACTAAGGACGGACAGGGATGTGATGTCCAAATAATACACCATATAGGCATAATATCCAATCCCTAGAGTGTAAATATAATCCAGAACAATATATTGGATAGAAATGAAAAGGGAGACGAAAACAATGTTCCGATACCCGATCATAAAAACCTAGATGAACTCCTTACATTCGATCTGATATCAAGATATTCATGAGAAGGAGTTTAGTACAGGCATTTAAAGAAGTGCCCATTAATCACACTAGGTTAATATGGCACCATCAATAGGGCTTATCGCCTCAGAAGAGAATAACCTCCTCTAACATAACGGTATCATATCTGATAGGACAATGAACTCAGCCTAGCTGAAGCAGCTAAAGGTATTCCTATTCGTGAAGACAATAAAAAGGCTGATAACTGCAGCTTTAAAAGCTCACTTAGGAGACTTACAATGCCAGCCGTAGCTTATAAGTCTTCATCTCTGTGAAGACAGATATTTCGGTGTAAGTTGAGACCTTGAAAGCTCAATGAACGGAGACTTACAACTATCGTCGTGCAAGGTGGGGAATGAAGATCCACTATTTTAACAGCCCTAATTCCCCAAAAGACAGTAGTCTCAAGAGATAATTATTTCAGTTATGTCACTGCATAATTACTGAAAAACACCGCTCATGATTCTTGTTGGGCTACTGTGGTGTAAACAATAAAACTCAAGTCTATGACACCCAGGAAAACACACCGAAAAGCACTTTTTCCTTTAGCGGTTTTATTCCCAAAAGACAGCAGTCAGAGCCTAACTAACGTAGCTTAATAGAAGTCTTCATCTCCGTGAAGACAGATACCTCAGTGTAACTTGCGACCTTGAAAGCTCACAGAACAGAGACTTACAACCATGGTCGAGCAAGGTAGGGAATGACAAGCTGCCATTTTAACAGATGTAATTCCCCAAAAACAGTAGTCTCAAGGTAGCTACGCAGTTATGAGTCTTCATCTGTGTGAAGACATATCTGTGTTACTTGTGGCCTTTGAAGCTCACTAAATGGAGACTTACAATACTAGCCACTAATGTATAAGAAAAGACCACTGTAAGAGTGCATAAGGCTACTATGGCGTCCACAATGGCATTAAATGTCCTGATGCCAAGAAAGCCCTCGGCACCTGAGACAAAAGATCCAGGGAGGAAAGACCTTCATCTTTCCACTGCCCGGTATGATAAGCATTTTTTTGCCTAGAAAATGCAGACTTATAGTCAGATGGAACAAGATTCTAAGAGCTTATGACTAAAATTTCATAGTCTCAAGGTGCCCTTCTGTGAGGGATGGTGACTCACACTGTGTAACCCTCTCAACATCCAAAGATTCCATCTGAAAATATGGTCAACTCCATCCGACTGAATGGATGACTGGGTCAACGCAGCACCGTATGAGCCTATTAATGGTAGTACCAGCAACTACTGGGATGCTGCGATACACAGAGCAATCTGCATCAGCCGGTCTGTGAACGAGGCTAACAGAGCAATGATAATCCACTTGTTACCATAAGCTGCTCACGGGACGGAGATCTGGCCCCAGATCCTTGACACATGTCCCTTATAAAAATGCCTCAAACGACTAGCTATCAACCCGAACATGCGAAGTCGGATAGCTAGACTATGGTCAATGTGCTTCACCAATGAAGCAGGGAAAGATACCATAGCTGGATCCAGCTGCAGTGTGGAAGGAGCGTCCTGAACCGCAAGTGTGAATGAACGTCCCAACTCACGAAAGTTTCTCGAATCAAAAACAGTCGACCCCGACTGCTGATGGAAAGGAGAGAATTCTCCAGCTCACGGTCTGCCCCAGACCTCGCTGAGCGTTCCGTTAGAAACTTGTAGGCATCTATCCCTTAGCATGCATATCCATGGAAGAAGAGGAAGCCGTAATAACAGCTGACGCTGGCTGAAGAGCGGAAGAAGCATCCAAACTCGTCATATTCTGGATGGATGCTCCTACTCATTGAAGTTTCTCACAACACAAAACAGTTGTCCACGACTGTTAACGGGAAGAAAAACGCTCTGCATTTGCGATCTGTTCCCAGATCTCACCAGGTATCCTGCTTAGAAACGTCTAGGCTAATCTCCTTTCGTGCACTTCCATGTAAGCAGAAGAAGCTATAATGGCCACCGGCCCCGTTTCTCACAATGGACACAGTCGACTCCGACTGTTAACAAGATGGAGAGGGTTCCCCAATCGATAATCTGACTCCAGATCTAGCCGAGCATCCCATAGAGACACTTTTGGCTTCTTCTACATTCACAAATGACCAAACCGACCCAGCACTGTCCTACGACTCACTACTGTAGTCTGCGGACAGGTGCCCCCTGCTGGGTTTTTAAGTTGTGATAAGCTGCACAAATTGCAACAACAAGTCCATTACGGAGGCTTGTGGAGTAGCGGCTTATATTCTCTGCTGCATGTTGCACCCAGGACGGAGATGTGACCCCCAATCTCGGCGCTGAACGTCCCGATGAATCAAGCCTCAAATCACTAGGTACTGGATGGACCGACTTCGAGGGCAAAGAAAGGAGCGTCTTCACTCAGCTGCATGAACATCTGGAGTCAGGTAGCTAGTGTGTGGTCACATGTGCTTTGCTAAAGCGGATGAAGAAGCTGTAACTGCAGCCGGCCCCAGGTGCAGTGTAGGAGTAGCATCCTGAGTGGCCAGGGAGGATGTTAGCTCTGACTCAGAACAAGTTTCTCAAAGCAATAGTCGACCCTGGCTATTACTGGGTTAGAAAAGGCTCTCCCAGTTGTGGCCAGATCCAGGCCTCGCCGAGCTTACCGAAGAGAAACTTGCAGACTTCTTCCCCTTATTTTGTTGTCGTAGCTGGGTGAGCTTTTGATTAAAAGGTGCTCGCTCTACCCAATTCTACACTCTCCTCGACCGCATCAGACATACCCGGTATTACGGTTCCCACTATCAGTTAACTGCCTGACCGGTCGAGCTAGCTGCTGGAATAAGAGGCCTTATTCCTTATATTCAAGAGCAACTTAGCAGCTAGCTCTGTTTACTCCTCAGAGCGCGACGATGGAAGCATATTCTGAACGGTTGTCACAACGGTTGTTCTTGTTTCTCTGGAAAAGAAACTGAAAATTCGAATTATCTTGCAGTGACAGCCTTGACATCGGAACTTCAATTCAAACACATAGCGCGACAATCGCTTCCAACTTTAGTGTCCTAAGGAGTCAAGCCAGACCACACAAGTAGGACCAGAATCAGGTGTACAGCAACCACAGGCAAGGCAAGAAGCATGTAAATCTGATGTAGATTACTTCGCTCTACACTGAGAGCAGCAATTCATAAATAATTAAAATCCAACAAGTTCACTGCACTCCTAACATCTAACATATAATCATACAATGTAAGTATACATGACGAAGACAATCAAAAATAATTTTGAATTAAATCAAAACAAATTTTTTACGAAATTTTTTTTGAAAACGCCCAAGTTCCCCAAGGGAATCACACGAGCCCAAGGTCATGCCGACAGAGCCTAAGGGTGGACAAATACCAAAATATTAAAGCTACACTACCAGAATATTATTAAATGTATCCTAATATAATTGTGATGAAATAAAACTCTATCTGTTAAGGGTGTTGTTAAAAGTAAACAACATCAGAATAGAAAAACCAGAAACAAGACAAAAGGCACACAAAAGGCCCAAGTCAGTAAATAATTAACTGAAACCTGATGCAAAGCTAGATCTTCATGTGAAGAAAAAAACAATGCATTCAGTAGGAGTTGCAAGACAACACCCGACACCCCTAGGACGTAACAATGAGGAAAAACAGAATAAACCTTCTGTACAACATGTTAATATCCCAAGAAATTTAATAAAAAATTTCAATAATAAAAACAGCCAGAAAGTTTAGGAGTTCAACTTCAATGATTTGTGTCTGGTATCCACCAAAAGAGATTTAAAGCACAGATGTCAGTTGAATTGTTTACTGACTTAGGGCCAAATAAAGAATGTTGTTTGTGACAATTCCAGTCTCTTCCTGAGTACTTACACTTATATGCCAAATATATTTATTTATTTATTGATGTTTAAGGTCACATATTTATGCACAATGGCTAATCATGACCGTGACAGTTTTACGGGTGGAGGAAGCCGGAGTACCGGGAGAGAACCACCGAGCAACGACGAGCAGCTGCCAGCTCCCCAACATATGCCAAATTAAAAGCTAGATTTTGATAGAGGATTGTATTACAAATGAATAGCCACTTCCAGTGAAAATTATTCAATTAACATGGTCTCATATCTATATTCTAAAGATAAACTGTGCATTTATTTTATCTTGTTTGATAGAGCTCAAGACACACCATCAAACAAGATATAATAGATTAAATGCCTTGGGTGTACTGAAGTCAAATAAGCATATAAACAAGGGAAATTTAGTGATTATCCAGGATTATCAGGGTAATTTCTAGATATATTACAAGATTTTTTATTCAATTAACAGTATTTTATGGTGTAACCTATATTCAAGTAAGATTTGTACTGAAGGTATGGTTTGTTTCTTTTGTTTTACCGTTGTTTATTAACACTTTCAACAGCCAGCATTAGATTGTGTCGGATAGTTTTAAGGGTGGAGGAAGCAGGGGTACCCAGGGGGAACTACCAAGCAGCAGGAAGCAACTATCTGATTCCCCAATGACCAAAGTCCGCACAAGCAGGGCTACCAGCAGTTTAAGGAAAGTGCACCATCAATGACCATCAACACCACCATGCCCCTATGTGGGTATTCAGGATTAGGTGTCTTGCCAAAGAACACAATGCAGTTACTGCTGGTTGTGATCAAACCATAAACTTTTTGTTTGAAGTTCAATGCTCTAACCAATGAGCCACTGCACTCCCACTGAAGGTATGGTAAATGATTTTGTGTTTGGTAGCTATATTCAATTAACAGGGTTATTCAATTAAGAGATATACAATTATGTATCTTGCATCCATTAAACTTTAAAGCCTTGTATTTAACGGAATCACCACTATGACATAAATGTTTCTGTATTCAACTGGTGATGTTCTAGTCAGAACTTTTATCCCAGCTCCATTTATACTAGTTCCTTTCTTGTCAAGTCATTGGGTACGCTTCAAAAAAATTTTGTTACACAATTATCGATCGTCTGTCAAATAGTGTGAAAATGTAAATGTCCAAAGCAAAATAAAATCAGTTCACAAAAAAAAAGTTAACAAAAAAAGAGATAATATTAAAAAAAAACAAGCCTTTCCAAGCACAACATTAACCCCATACTGTGGCTTGTTACAACCGATAATGTTACAATGCCGCATAGTGTTACACCAACGCATAATGTTACAAAAAATGTAGTAAACAACCGATAATGTTATAAACTGCGCATAATGTTATAACTTTTTTCAACCCGTTATGTTATAAAAATCGACGCATAATGTTAAAACTTTTTTCAACCCGTTATGTTACAACAAAATAACCGATAATGTTATAACTTCTGAATACTAATTCCAGTTACAGCTATTGTAGATGGGCTTTACCACTTATCATTTATTGCCGCATAAAGGTATGTAATATTTATACTAAAGGTTTCTGCTCTGGTTAAGGCGAGGAGACAACCCCCCCCCCCCCCCCCCCAACCCCCCCCCCCCCCCCAACCCCCCCCCCCCCCCAACTCCCGGGGATTTATCATAAAATGACCTAGTCACATTACACAGACACGGATTATCCTGATAACTCAATCGTGTGACGTCATTACCATGATCATCCAGTGCCCAACATGGTGAAGGCGGCGGTAGTGGAGGAGGTTTACTATTTTATCCGGTTGGTACGTTTACCAACATACGTAATCTCCGCTTCCAGAAATGTAATGTACCATAGTCCCCTGTCGCCTTTGGGGATGGGCAAATGCCTCTGTTTCTGCTTGTTTTGGGCATCTAAAACTCATTTGTCGCATATTTCTTAGTCATAAGAATATCTTATTGTTCATTAATTTGACATTTTAACAACTAACAGTGAACAAAAATGAGGTGGAGTTAAAAGAGGTCAAAAAGTTGAATGGAGCGAGGTACATATGGTGGATGTGGCGGGTTGGTAGTGTGGCACGGAAGCCAAAGAATAAGATGCGAGACTGGGTAGGAAGTGGAATGGGGTTTAGGAGGATTGAAAGGGGTTGGCAGGGATTGAGCTGAGGAAGAGAGGAGGTCATGGATTAGTACATCAGGGTGATTGTGCAGAGAAAACTATCTGAATATACTGTAAGAGAGTAGTGCTAGACGGTATGATAATATAGATGGTGGAGATGTTGGAAGAAGTGGAAGTGATGAATTTGGGATTACAGGTTCTGGAAAAGGTGGAATCACTAGAACATCCAGTATAGGGAAAAGGAGGAGATTGTGGAGGAGGGGTTGTATTGATGTTGATGTTGTGGCGGTGTTGGTGATGGTATTGAGTAGTTATGTATGTTGAAAATGAGCCATTTTGTAGGACCCCGGGGCAGGACCCCGGAAGTGACGCCATGTCACGTGACTGGGCGGTCATGTTGGGTTCTCATGATAGTGCACGTGGGTGGCCATGTTGTGATGTCATTATCATGAAATAGGTGGTAGGAGTGCATATGCACAGCGCGTGTTGTTATAGGGACACGTGTTCCGTCTCACCCTTAACAACCCGGCAATAGATATCGAATTAATCCAAACAACCCGACAGTCTTCAGGAAACTGACCAAAACATTCCCGAAAACACTCCCGAATCCTACCAGTACCGATTTAGTAACTCGCCAGAAACTCGAGGGACCGGGACTTCAGGAGCTCAAGGGGCAAGGGGCAGAAGGGCTCCGGGGACAGGGACGGCGCCTCCTCCTTCCAGTTTATCTCTCAGTTAAAAAAAACACCATTGTAATAAACCAACCATTATTGTAATAAACCCATTTCTGTGATAAATTACATTATATGGTCGGACATTAGGTAACGATACTATCCTATATTTTAAGGATACTAAACCCACGGAATCCCCCTTTTCGTCGTATGAAGCAATGGATGCTATGAAAATGAGCACGATGCGCGCAAAATCATACATACGTCTCAAAATGAAAGCTATGAAAATGAGCGCAATGATTACCTCTTCATACGTCTCATGCCCTCATTAAGGATAGTATCCTACCTTTATTTGGGAGTGTTTTCTGGAGTGTTTGGGTCAGTTTTCTGAAGATTGTCGGATTGTTTGGATTAATTCGATATCTATTGTCGGGTTGTTAGGGGTGAGACGGAGCACGTGTCCCCATAACAATACGCGCTGCGCATACGCACTCCTACCACCTATTATCAAGATAATGACATCACAACATGACCACCCACGTGCACTATCATGACAACCCAATATGGCCGCCCAATCACGTGACATGACGTCACTTCCGGGGTGCTGCCCCTGGTCCTACAAAATGGCTCATTTTCAATATACAAACTACTCAATACCATCACCAACACCGCCACAACACCAACATCAACACAACTCCTCCTCCACAATCTCCTCCTTCTCCCTATACTGCCTGTTCTAGTGATTCCGCCTTTTCCAGAACCTGTAATCCCAAATTCATCACTTCCACTTCTTCCAACATCTCCACCATCTATATTATCATACCGTCTAGCACTACTCTCTTATAGTATTCTCAGATAGCCTTCTCTGCACAATCACCCTGATGTACTAATCCATGACCTCCTCTCTTTCTCAGCCTAATCCCTGCCCACCCCTTTCAATCCTCCTAAACCCCATTCCTCTTCCTACCCAGTCTCGCATCTTATTCTTCGGCTTCCGTGCGACACTACCAACCTGCCACATCCACCTTATGTACCTCGCTCTATCCAACTGTTTGGCCTCTTTTAACTCCACCTCATGTTTGTTCACTGTTAGTTGTTAAAATGTCAAATTAATGAACAATAGGACATTCTTATGACTAAGAAATATGGGACAAATGAGTTTTAGATACCCAAATCAAGCAGAAACAGAGGCATTTGCCCATCCCCAAAGGCGACAGGGGACTATGGTACACTACATTTCTGGAAGCGGAGACTACGCATGTTGGTAAACGTTCCAACCGGATAAAATAGCACCCCTCCCCCACCACCCCCCGCCTTCACCATGTTGGGCACTGCACGATCATGGTAATGACGTCACACGATTGAGTTACCAGGATAATCCGCGTCTATGTAACCTGACTAGGTCATTCTATGATAAATCCCCGGGAGTTGGGGGGGGGGGGTGGGGGGGGTGTCTCCTCGCCTTAAGCAGAGCAGAAACCTTTAGTATAAATTTTACATACCTTTATGCGGCAATAAATGGGAAGTGGTAAAGTCCATCTACAATAGCTGTAACTAGAATTAGTATACAGAAGTTATAACATTATCGGTTAATTTGTTGTAACATAACGGGTTGAAAAAAGTTATAACATTATGCGTCGATTTTTATAACATAACGGGTTGAAAAAAGTTATAACATTATGCGGTGTTTATAACATTATCGGTTGTTTACTACATTTTTTGTAACATTATGCAGTGGTGTAAAATTATGCGGCGTTGTAACATTATCGGTTGTAACATGGCTGTCTCATCTGCGGATCCCGTTATATCTAAATTGGTCAACTCTATGTTGGTAAATCTTCAGACATCCTGACATCCCTCAAACTTCTTATAAAAAAAGATTCTCCCAGCTGTTTTGCAAATCCACCCAAATTTCTACTTATATTTTTAGTATCAGTAATAGCCACCAAATGGTTAGGTGTGAATGGACACCAGTCGAAGAGAAACAGCAATACAAATTTTAACATTTTAACAAACTCGGCCAACAGAAAAGATAACAAAAGATATTTAGATAGACTGGTTCCCTAAAGGCTGTTCTGATTTTTTATCGATCCATTTGATCATTACCACTTCAAATAAAAATAACAGACTCTTCAATTTTGGGTTCAAACATCAGAATTAAAATTTATTTATTTAAATGAATTTTAATGCATGGGGTTGTGCAATAAACACTGAAAATGATGTGTTTCTGTGTTTACGGCTCTTGCAAAATACGACTATGTCATTCCAACTCGTTATGTAAAAGATCCACCGATTTAAACACATATCGCGTTCTGTCTATTTATATGATAAATCATCTTCGGATAAACATCATATAAGTTGAAACTCACTGGAAATACACAACTATAAAATAGGGTCACCAGGGTCTGCTTTATTCATAAGGTGAATTTTTTTAAAAATGCTGGATATAACATTTTGAGACCATTCATGATACATTCTTACACCTCATTTAGGAATTTCAGCCATTCAACAAAGACTGAGCCCAAAACTTTGCAAGTTGGTCAAACGTATATCATGAGGATGGTATGATTTATTGACTTGGAACCAACACCATTAACATATTATTATATGACCCTCTCAAAAATGAAGAAAATCAGATTTTGACATTTTGGAAAATATGAGATTTAACATTTTGAGAACCCAATCAATTTCTATTTTCTATAGGTCTTGAAGTTATAAACCTCCATTCCCTGAAACATATTTTCTTTTTCTTATTAACCCTTTACCCAACATGAAAGGCAGGCAACACTTGCAAACAAAATTCTGGAATAACTATTTTTTTCAATCATTTTTTGAGTCAAAAACATATCTCATGATCCATCATTGGAATGAGCTAAATGAGCTTGTTCCAATGAGGGTTCATAAGCTATGTTTTTGAGAAGAAAATGAAAAAATAATGAAAACTGAATAGTGCTGCCGGTGTACTACGATATCTTCCCCCCCTGTACAACTTCCCCCCCCGGGGGAAGATAAACTAGTTTATCTTCCCCCCCCCCCCCCACACCTGGTTTATCTTCCCCCCCAACTGAATTTTTTTACCATTCAGATTTTTACCAGATCTTTTTTTAGAATTTGCTTGTTCACTTGTGTGTGATATTAAAAAAGCATCAAGTGCGCATTGAAAAACTTATTGGTCAGTATGTGAGAGAGCTATATGCCCAAAAGAAAAAAAAAACATTTTAGCCCAAATTAGCATTGTGAGTTGAATATTATACAAATTTCCATTTTCAAGACTCATTTGAATATGTTGTTAATAGAAGAAAATTGCACAAGAAGAACTTGCGTTTTTTTTCTCAAAATACCCCTGGGATATATGTAAAAAACATTTTTTAAACATGTCGCCCGATGTCGCTAAATATTTTTTATTTTCACTCAAACAACTATTTTGAAGAGAATTTCACCTGTATTTTTCAAGTTTAAGATTTATTTGCTAAGGATGTGACAAAGAGAATAATTTCAGTTGTAGAGGGTTGGGGGGAGGAAATATCCTGACCAATTTATCTTTCCCACACCTGACACTCGTAGTTACCCCCAATTTTTTTTTTTTTTCCTCAAATCACTATTTTGAAGAGAATTTCATCTGTATTTTCTATTTTTAAGATTCATGTGCTCAAGCTGTTAGAATGGAAAAAATTTTGGTGGGTGGGGGGGAAGATATCGTGACCAGTTTATCTTACCCCCCACCCAACACTCAAAGTTACACAAAAATTGTTTTTAGCTCAAACCACTATTTTGAAGAGAATCTGATCTGTATTTTTTATTTTTATGATTCACATACTTAAGCTGTTAGAAGGGAACAATTTTCAGGTGGGGGAAGATATTGTTACCAGTTTATCTTACTCCACACCAACACTCTTGACAAAGTCATGATTTTTGTGTGTGCTCAAAACACAATTTTAAAGAGAATTTCATCTGTATTGTCTATTTTTAAGATTCATATGCTTAAGCTGTTAGAAAGGAAAAATTTTCAGGTGGGTCGTGTTGGGGGGTGGGGGGGGGGGGGGAAAGATATCGTGACCAGTTTATCTTACCCCCACCTGGAACTTGAAGTTACATAAAAAATTATTTTTGACCTCAAACCACAATTTTGAAGAGAATTTCATCAATATTTCCTATTTTGAAGATTTATTTCACATTTCTTTTTTATTATTTAGGTTATTGTTTTCCGATTCATATGTCTTAAGTTGGAAGAAAAATTTTTAGGTTGTTGTGAGTGTGGGGGGGGGGGGGGGGGGCAGATGTCATGACCAGTTTATCTTACCCCCCACCTGACACTTGAAATTGAAAATATCTGTTTTTAGGGCAAACCACCATTTTGTAGAGAATTTAATCTTATATTAAGATTCATATTTCCCACTTGTTAGTTTGTGTTTCAGTTTCCAGTGTCATGTGGGAGGTAAGATAATATGGTCACAGTATCGTCTACCCTAGTCAAAATTTTTCTATTTTAACAACTTAAAAATGTGAGTAACGATTCCTATGTCTAAGTTGTTGGAAAAGAAAAACATCCAGGTTATTGTTTTCTGATTCATATGTCTTAAGTTGGAAGAGAAAATAATTCAGGTTGTTGTGAGTGTGTGGGGGGGGGGGGGGGGGGGGGGGGAAGATGTCGTGACCAGTTTATCTTACCCCCCACCTGACACTAGAAATTGCCAACTTAAAAATGTGAGTATAACGATTCCTATGTCTAAGTTGTTGAAAAAGAAAAACATTCAGGTTATTGTTTTCTGATTCATATGTCTTAAGTTGGAAGAGAAAAAAATACTGCTCATATCACCTTTTTGAAGAGAAATTCATTGAGGGCTTTGTTGACTCTATCAAGTGCTAGATATTTTGTTCGAATTTTATGCTGTAGTTTACGTAGTTTTTATTGTTATGATAATAAAAGTTCTCAACCGAAAGATATTTTTTCTTTATTTACTCAGAAATGATCTTATCCACCCCCACACCTGAGTCACAAAAGGCTGGTTTTCTTCTGATTTTTTGCTATATTTTCCATTCTCAAAATTCCTGAACTTAAGTTGTAAAAGGTGACAAATATTCGGATGGGGTGGGGAGGGGGATCATGGTTAGGTTATGACTACCCCCTTCCCCCCAACAGACATTCAAAGTTTTTAAATTATTTTTTTTGGCTCATACAGCGATACTGCTGAGAATTTTATTCATATTTTCAAATAAAAAAACATGTCAAAATATAGGGTTTGTTGCCGCACTCTCAAGGCCAGACTAACAAGTTTTCAAATTGCCCCTCATGCTTTTTAATATAACAGAGGGGTACTAAAGCAAATTCTTTAAAAAGTTCTGTGATTAAATTGAAAGATAAAAAAAATTCAGGTGGGGGGGAAGATAAACCAGTGGGGGGGGGGGGGGGGGGGAGATAAACTAGTTTATCTTCCCCCCCGGGGGGGGGGGGGAAGTTATACAGGGGGGAAGATAAACTGTTACACCGGGTTTGGTCATTACATTGGCCAAAGGGTTAACATATGTCACTTCCTTCACAGCTTATTTTGATTTATCCTAATTAAACCTAATGTATCTTTTTTATTTGCCTGTTAACCATTATTTCTATAAAATATGAAACACAAATATACTTCAGACAATACTTTATACCTCTCCTAACTAGTCATTAAAATATGCTACAGACAATACTTTCTACCCCTTCCTAACTAGTCACTATTAGTTTTTCTTTCAATGAATTTAAAACATATGGTTAATGACAAATAGACCAAACTGAAGGTTAAAAACTTTACCTCATTAACTACCATCATTGAATCTTGTTCTGGATGGGTCCTTCCATTTTTCTTGTGTCGAGCAAAAACTTGCAGAGCACTGTCTGTCCATCCATCCATTTCTGATCGAATTTTAAATATCTGGTCTTGACATGATAGTAGAGTGTCACCACCAAATTTTTCTGCCTCCCTGCCTAAAACCTGAAATGTTAATGCAGATAATATGCTGGATATCATTAAGTTATAATGATCGTAGATGAAATCAATGTACTTTTGTCTCATCTCAATCGAGACCAAACTAAATAATAAGCTTCAATCAAGTCAATCCCAGCAAATCTACATTTACATAAAATTATTCATAATGTTACTGTGAAACAATATTTTAAACAGATAGAATAATTTTTTTCTACGTTTTGATGTACAACAATTAATGAATATAATAGTTAGTGATTATCCACAACACCAATTCTGTGTATGAGATTAATCAATTACTCAACAAAACTGCCAAATTCATGTAGAGATTTATCTAATAACAGCCCAGTGCACTTATTCATTCTTCATTTTTCTCCAAAACAAAGCCTTTATCTCTTAACTGTAATAAATGTAAAAGTCTCATTCCAATAAGCAATCACAAGAGATGTTTCACAGGAAAAAACCCCAACAGATTTCTACTTTAACAAATTGCCAAACCCAGGACCGTGTATTGTTTTCTGACTCCACTCCTAAGTGCTAGAAGCCACTATCATGGCTCTCTTGAAAAGTGCTGAAAGCCATGAAAGACATTTTAGTGACTTTGCACTTTATGCATTAGCTTGTTGTTTGCTTGGCAATAGCAAGAATATTATTGATATAAAATTGTTTTGCTGCAATTCATTGGAAAGTGCCTGATGGCACCCTCCTATAAATTGTTATAAACCAATTATTTATGAATAAAATCTTGCTAACCTAAAAAATGTGTTACAAAACACTTTTGAAAAATAATTTAGCACTCTACCCGTTGAATTTTGAACTGGCAGACTAAATGTATATTGCATATTTGAAAACCTGCTTTAAAACTATTGAGTCACCAAAGTCTTATTCAGATGTTGACGAACTTAGTAGCCTAATAAAATATGCCCCATCATACAATATGGATGAGCCTGACAACTGTCAAATTATATCTGATTATGGCTTAGATACAGGCTTAGCTCATCATATTGGTCAGGGTGTTCAAAGTCCATGGGGCCCGACCTCAGGTGCCCCCACCCCCATGGACTCCGCCTCCCCCCCCCTCAACATGGAGCCTGCTATCCACAAGGTTAAAAGGGGACCACAAACTCACAGAAAAGAGAGAGAGATATATGTCTGTGCATATTTGTAGGAATTTGAATTTCATGTATCGTAAATCAACAATCGGGATCTCTTTCTGCACACCTTGTATAAGGACCCTTGTCAAATTCTGCAGACCAAATTTGCAACCCAGGAAGTGAGTAAAGTTTCTTTTTTATATAATGTATGAGTGAACTTAAATGTAGTTTAATTACAAGCATCTGATACTAAATTAGCACATAATATTTAATTCAATTTCTATATATCCATTCTATTGATCCCTTCATGGTGTAATGTTTCTTCCCTTTTCATAATGAAAGTTTTGTGCATCAATTCTGTTTAGAGATCTTTGTTAAAGGCTGGTTTGAACTCACTTTTGTACGACTTCAAATTAGTAATTTTTCTACTTGTAAATCTTCAGTGCATCAACTCTGAGAGTCGAGAATTTTGTCCTTTTCATATGAAATTTTCAAAACTGGTTGGCATGTTGGATCTTGGAGGCCCCTAATGTGTTATGGCCACAGTCCCTCACCACCAGCACCATCTAGCTGCCACTGCATAGATACAGGCAGCCAAGACCTGACAAGAAATCAGTGTTAAGCTGCTGGACTTTTCTGCTTTTTGGTAATTTATGGAAAACTAATTTAACCTTTAACTTAACAAATTGTTCACATCTGGCATGTAATATGGAATTGCGTAATTTAACAAAAATGTCTATAAAACCATATCATATGACAACCCCCCTCCACCCACCCCTCATTTGAATGAGCACATTACACCCCTTCCAATGAGGGGGGCACATAATATGATTTTGTAGAAATTTTTGTGAAAATTGTGGAAAAAAAAATAGTTAAAATAACAAATTTCCATTTTGTGTCTATCGGATAAACGGTTTACAGTCTGCACACTAATGTCAAAATCTCAAAACTTAAATCAATTTTTATCCCACAAAGCAACTAGGAATTTAAACAATTCAATTTTGAGTGACTGAGCAGTTTTAAGCTCTCTATTAAATAAACAAGACTGAATTGGTTGAATTCCTTGTTGCATTAAGATTGAGGGTAAGTTTGCAACTTGAGATTTTAATATTTTGGCCTTAGTGTGAAGAGGGTTAAGGTCTCAATAATCACTGCTTGTCAGTAGTACTGAAATGGTTAATCAGATAACTGGTTTGAAACCAGTTAGCTACCTAACCGATTAGAAAAACTGTCAACTGGTTATCCAAAATATCGGTAGTGATCGTCATTCCACCGATAAAATGTAGTAAATCTGCCGCTTCTCCTTTGGGATAGATTAGACCTTGAAGCTGTGTTGTATATTTTAAGGAATAATCGACTTTGGCATCAAGACTTCATTAATGATCGGCAATTTCCGTGAGTATTGAGTAATTGCAGAAACTATTGCATAATATGTATAAAAACGAACATTGTCAAGTACTCGACACTGTTCATTTGTAAACACACTACGGAATAGTTTCCGCAAACACTGCTTTTTAATCTCTATAATTTTGATCCCATATTTGGTGAAATAATGTCCATGGATAACTAGATATTATCCGGTTGTAGCTATCAATTAGTCGGTTGTGGAAATGAGCCAACCATTTCAGCCCTACTTGTTAGAAAGGAATACATCACTTTATACCATAATTACCTATTCTGCTATTTAAAAAAAGCATATGATATAAATTTTAGCTTTACACACCAACCGTGGTGAACACATGTGTCTGTGGTGAACACGCCAGCAATGGGATTTCAATAGTTAAAATTTACACTTACAGTGGAACTACATCCAAGTTGACCTTTGGTGATCATCGACCTGAATGTAAACTTAATTTATCACTTGTTGCCTTGCGAAGGATGAAATTAAAGTGGCAATTATTTATTATGTTTTTAAATGAGTTTACCTCATAAGAAACCAAAAATTAACAAACATGTGTTGTTTCATGTTAATGAAGCATCCCATGATAACCCAAAATAGTATGTTATGTTATTAAAATTAAAAAGGCCCCATGATTTACGCATTTCTTTTTCCATTTCGTTTCGGCGATAAAATTGACAGAGGAAATACCGCTGACTGGTGCTTATGTACACAAAAACAGATTCCCATGTGTTTACGTCTGCGGCTCAATAAAAGTGAGAAAAAATAATAGCGACTCTTAATAAACTGACAATCATCG
This sequence comes from Pictodentalium vernedei, assembly GCA_031216915.1. Taxonomy (NCBI): domain Eukaryota; kingdom Metazoa; phylum Mollusca; class Scaphopoda; order Dentaliida; family Dentaliidae; genus Pictodentalium; species Pictodentalium vernedei. The sequence goes on along the minus strand of CM062291.1, from coordinate 304,859,831 downwards.
TATAAATAAAATATACCCAATGTAGCCAAAGGCTAGCGGTTAACACCACTTCACCACAAGAGGTGAACATTTGGTACACCAATCTACTTTGGGTATATTCTATATATTTACTCATACTACATGGATATTTTAACCCTTGATCCATTATAACAACCATAACAGGTGTAATATGTTTTCCTAACTGGTAGAGTGGTAAATTATTTTAGTCAGCAAAATTGCTTCATGTCTTTGCCTTGTTGCAATTTATGGGAGCATGCCTAATGGCTTTCTCCCATAAACTGCAAAAACACAAATCCTCACAGTCTCAATAATTTCACTTCAAAGATAAACACACCCACAGAATATGAAGTCATTAACATGTGGTACCCACACTTCAGAGTAGAGCCCAAATTTGGGCTTCCAGCACTCAACAAGTTAAATAATTATAAACTAATGAATTTTCACATTTTGCTTCCTAACTATAGCTTATGGTCCGTCGTATGGAAGAATCTTTACAAACACCTTCCAATTGGGGACTGGAGAATCTATGCCTTGTGAGATCAAACTGAAAAAATATCGAAATTTGAATGACAATTTTTTAATACAACATTAAATATGACAAATTCATTGGATAAAGGGTTATCTATATTATAAGCTTCCAATCTGTAACTTTAAGTAATGTAAACAAGACTACTGAATTCCATTAGGAAAAGCAGCAGAAGACACAAACTGTTCTGTCCCAATGAAATCATCTTGCATCTATCTGCAAAGTGTAAAGCACACAGAGAAAATTCACCCCAAAGTTGCATCACATGTCTTTTTTGAAGTTCTGTTACAAATCAGGTATAAGAACAAGGGACATGTAATGATAATCAGGAGACAAGAACTAAAATAAATGGGAATTTTCTTTCCAAACTCTTATGGGCCTAGAGAGTTTTAACCCTTTACCCAATGCAGGCGATATCAAAATTTGTGATTTTAAATATTTTTTTTTAATTTTCAAAATATTTCAACAAAACCATATCATGTGACCTTCACTGGAATGAACATGACGAGCTGGTTCCAATGAGGGGGTCACTTGATATAGTTTTGTTGTAATTTTCAGAAAATTAATATTTTTTCAACTGCTGAATTTGCATATTATGCAGATAGAAGCGGCCGATTTGTTAGGTAAAAGGTTAAACAATTCTTGACACTCCAAATAAAGCAAAGACTTGTGACCTTGCAGTGGTTTCTAGTTAAGTCTTGGTGGCCTACATAGGCAGCTAGGACTTAACTAGAGACCTCTACTAAGTATTTTGAACATAAAATCTGCATGTTTAGTTAAAGGCTTCATGTTTGGGGTATCCAATCTATAACCATTCTAAAACTGTAAGTTACCCAACAGAATTGTGTGTCTTATCTTCATTGGCAACACTGGAAATACACTTCCCTGTGAAACAAGAGGCTCAAGTGAGTCTAAAATGCTCACCTGGCTCAAATTGTCAAAAGAGATAGTGTATCAGTAAGTGATCAGCAGCAAGAGCAATTTTTTGATTTGCTATGACACAACCAAAGGCAACTTTTTAGGCCATTCATTTCTGCTGGTCCTAGGAAAGCTCCAGCTGTTTTGTGAAGTATTAAAAAACAACAATCTAACAAATTTTTTGTTTTCAACTGCTGTGGTTCTCTTTAGCCACCCCCCCCCCCCCCCTCCACTCACTAGTGGGTCTGAAAATTTTTTTAAGAAATTTTCTCATACTGCACTAAGTTAAAATTTGGTCTCCAATAAAGAGCCCAAGTATTCATCCAGGGATCCCATTTGAACAAACTTGAATCTAAACCAACTAAAGATGCTCCTATCAAATATCAAACAATTCTGACTGGTGGATCCGAAGAAGAAGATTTTAAAAGAATATCCCCCATATTGCACCAAGTTAATAATCAGGCTCCCATAAAAAGCACAACTATTAACCCAGGGACTCGATTTGAACAAATTCAAATCTTACACCTCTAGAGATGTCACATACTAAATACGAAAGGATTCTCACTAGTGGGTCTGAAAAAGAAAATTTTAAAAGAAATTTTCTCATATTGCACTAAGTTAAAATTTGGGCTCCAATAAAGAGCCCAAATATTCATTCAGGGATCCCATTTGAACAAACTTGAATCTAACCCACCTAGAGATGCTGCATACCAAATATCAAAAGAATCTGACTGATGGATCTGAAGAAGAAGATTTTTAAAGATTATTCCCCATACTGCACCAAGTTAATATTCAGGCTCCCGTAGGAAGCCCAAATATTAACCTGGGGACTCAATTTGAACAAACTTCAATCTGACCCCTGTAGAGATGTTGTATTCCAATTATTAAAAGAATTTGACTGTTTGATCTGTAGAAGATTTTTTAAGCTTATTCCCCTTGCGCCCTAAGTTAATTATTTGGGCTCCTGTGTTGAACCCAAATATGAACCGAGTTGCTCGATTTGAACACACTTGAATTTGACTGTCCTATGGATGCTGTATACCAAATATCAAAAGATTCTGATCAGCGGTTCTGAAGAAAATTATTTTTTCAATTTTCAATTTTTGCAAATATGCTGACTCAGCATTTTTTCAAACGTCTCTACAGAATGCCCTGACACAACCGATAGCAATTTTTTTTTAATCCAGTCTACCGGTCAAAAGGATGTTTCATACCAAATAACAGTTCTCTGATCGTGTAGTTTGGGAAATAAGGGCATTTGAATTTTTTTCTATTTTTAGCCCCTGGGGTACCCATGAGGCTGCGAAAAAAAAAATTGGGACATCAATCAAGAACTTTGGACCCACTTATACTACATGCCAAATTTGGTTCAAATCAGCCCATTGCTTCTTGAAATAGAAATTTTGGGCAGAGCCTAAAATGGGTATGTGCTCACAGAGAGCCCAAATATTGATCTACCAACTTCCTTCCCTTGAACAAGTGTTGAGTGTTCCATACCATATATCAAGGCAATCTCTTTGGTGGTTCATGAGAAGATTTTTAAAGACTTTTAGGCTTTGCCATCATTGACTAGAGCCCGAAGAAAGCAGCCGCTTCATTTGAACAAAATAGAAAGGGTATACTCCAGGGATGGTTTGTGCAATATATGTTTGAATTTGGCTGTGAAGAAGAAGCCAAATTTGCAAAAGTTACCGGACGACAGATGCCAAGTGATGGCAATAGCTCACACTGACTTGCAGTCAGGTGAGCTAAAAAAGGTATAAAACTTAAAAAAACAACTATAAGTTGTTAAAAAATGTAAAAAATATGAGATTTTAATTCCAAAGTGTGAATCTTTATATCAAAAAGCACAGTGACACCAAGTCTGGTACCCATCTCTACAAAATGGTCTGTTTGTAAAGTAAACAAAACAAGAGATACCTGTACGAGATATATGAGATTTGTTCAAGTGTCACCGGAAAAAGGAGGCATATCAGGGGAGCCAACTAATACTATACATGCAAATGAATCCATCTTTCTTGCGAATTATAGTGACCATTTAAAATGATTTATTGAATAGAATTCTTCGCAGCTGTCATAACAATTGCTATAGAATCCTCATTTTGGTGTTGGGGTGTTACCATAAAGTTTCCTACAAAAATTTGTCATGTGTTTAATAATCATTACAAGTTAGTCAGGTGGTTGATTTACAAGGTTGCGATTTGAAATTTACCCAAAATGACAGTGGCTGACAATAATGCTAAAACTGCATAACACAGTATTTTTAATGAAATACACAAAAAGCAAAATTTCTCCCAAACTATCCGGTCTCATAATGTTTTCTATTACAAATAGGTAATTATTTTTCACAGAAAAACAATAGTAATACTTTTTCCCTCCAAAAATAGTACTCTGGATGCTAAATCATTTCAGCGAGTAATCTTTTCAAGATTAAAATTGTTTCTTTTCTTTCCCTTCAAAATAACATAATTTTCTAAATCATAGCAATCTATGTTTAAAAATTGACTGAATGCAAACTTCCAGTTAGCCCTTTACCTGACAAAACAATGCATGTCTGCATAATTTACAAATTGAGCAGTTCAAAAAATATTGTTTTTTTTAAATTTCAACAAAAATATATCATGTGACCACTCACTGAAACGAGATCATCGAGTCCATTCCAATGAGGGATCATATAATATGGTTTTGTTGAAAATTTGTTAAACCCAGTCCACAAATCTGTGAATGGCAACAACAATGGATGGATGTTCTTTTCATGGTTATTCAGTATACAAAACATCAAATCAATTAAAATTTGAGACTAGTTGCAGATACAGAGTAATAATATATAGACTTGTTCAATAATGTAAATGAAAAGGGGCAATAAATTCTGGGAAATTAGGTAATGATATTTGTAAGTTCACGTCTCTGTTATTTATCATACATCAAAAATATCTGCTGGAAAGTGTAAGAACAGTTGTGTATAATAGTTTGAGATGGACTTGTTCAATAATCTAAGAGAAAATGATAATATCTCTTGAAAAATACAGTGCAGCAACATGGTTTAACAGTATGCACAAGTTTGTATAACAGAAATTCAGAATGGTAAATATCAAAAGTATCTGATGGAAACAATATGTACAAGTTCATATCACACTTATTCATCATACAAATATACAGAATATTTGCTGGAAAGTGTGAGACTACTCGCAGATAAAAGTTTCAGACCGACTCCTTCAATAATCTTAGGGAAAAGGGGCAATAACTTTTGATAAAATAGGGGCAGCAACATGGCGTAATAAAAAGCACAATTTTGTAACACAGTAATTCAGCATACTAAATATCAAAAGTATCTGATGGAAAGTGTGAGACTAGTTGCGGATAAAGTTTGGGATGGACGAATGGATGCACACACAAGACACAAGGATCCCTGTATGCCCATGCTAAAGCAGGGGTGTATAAACAAATCTGATGTTGTGTGCATTTGGCGAAGGGTTGACCTTTAAAGTGACATAAGTCACACACAACATCACTACTCGCAAAAATCGCATGTCACATTTAATTATTTTTTCCAAATTTTGCCTCCTAAACATAGTTTATACCATTGAACTGAGTTGGAAGATGCCACCAGAGTTCAAAGAGTTAATTGTTATTGAAATGATCTGTTATAAAAAATTTTCAACTTTGTGTAGCGTAATTTCTGGTGACTAAACAATATTATGTTATACACTGATAGAAAGAGCTTCAAGATGCTTTTCCAACAAGGTATTACACAACAACATATTATTAATTACAATCAGCACCCTCTTGAGAATTATTTGGATATTTTAACTTTAGAAGTATGGACAATTTTTGCCACACATGACAAACCTTGTCCCATGGCTTTGTAATTGTTTTTTATAGAGCCTTCATTGCCAATAAAGATACTTAAGACTTGTCATAAAACAACTGCCAGAAAACTTTCAATTTAACTGTCACGTTGACACAAGGTTATAGGCCTTTTAACCCTTTACCCATTGAATTGCCCACATCTGCCCACGTAATATGTAAATTCAGAAGCTGAAAAAAATATTTTTAAAAAAATTGCAACCAAACCATATCATGTGACCCCTCTTTGGAACGAGCTCGTTCCAATGAGGGGTCATATGATATTATTTGGTAGAAATTTTTGGAAATTTTTAAAAAAATTATATTTAAAATAATAAATTTTGATATCGCTTATGTTGGGTAAAGGGTTAAGAATAATGCCAATTTCTGATCAGCCTAGGCACAGAAATATAAATTGATAACAGAGTTTTTCAACTGAATTTTTTCACAGCAAACAAATATTCATTCACAAACCAACTTTATGAAAAATATCATTAATTCCTATAATAAAAGAGCAAAGTGAACATCAGAATATATTTTTTATTTACAAAGTTTATCAAATAAAAGCTAAAAAAAAGTCACTCAAAAAATAAAAACTCCAATATCCAGTCCTGATTTGGTAAGTAGAATGTTGCAAAAAGTCAACTATTTTTGTTTCACTCACCTGAAATTGACATTTCAGCCAACTTGAAACTTGGGGAATGGGCTTTGACAAAGTTAGAGCTCCTTGATTCTGAAATCTGAAAACATGGGTGTGGGCTTACATATGAGTATGGGCTTGGACATGGGTCAGTATGGTAGTTGTGAAAAGATTCAGTCTAAAAGCAAAGTTTTTAGACACCAGTCAAATTCTTAACAAATCTGACGTTGCAGTGACCTGGAATACATCTAGCCCTTAAATAGTCCATTGCCCATTTTTAAATTCAAGCAGATTTAATATTTCAGTTGAAACTGACATACTCCATCCAACAGAATTTAATCCTTTACCCAAAGTAATAGTCAAAACTGGCCAAAGTTAATCACATTGAACTGCCATTCAATTTTCATTATTTTTGGTGTCAAAAACATAGCTTATGACCCTCATTGGAACAAACTAGTTGAGCTCATTCCAATGAGGTAATAAGCTGTGTTTTTGACACATGAAAATGAAAAAAATTAGTTATTCAATAATTTTGTTTGAAAGTGTTGTCTGCTTTTCCTGTGTGGTAAAGGGTTAAATTATACCATAAACATTTATTTTCTCTGAATGAACATGCAGAATGTTTCTCAAATGAGAATTATTTTTACCGATTCTTTGAAGACATTGCCTTTACTATGATGTTTGTTTTTTAAATATTATGAATGAATTTCAGCACTGCTATAATTTTATGTCTGCACCCCAGGGTTAAGATCTTCATGTCTTCAAGGTGAGTTTACTACTTACTGAATGGAATATGCACAAGCATGAAAGAATATCTGTATAGCTTCATGAGTAAAGGGACAGCACATTACATCAATGGTAGTCTACACACAAACAGAAAAGTGGGTAAATAAACCACCCATAACAGCATCAAATTCCTTGCTGAATATATCTGGTGGCCAGAGTGTTGCCTAAAACCTTCAATCATTTCAAATACAGCTTTGTAAAAAGAATTGTTAACCAAGGATGACTGATGGCAAAAAAATATTCAATTCTAAATTAACAACTGAAAAATAGGTGCCCTAGCAGGTGCAACCTAAAACTATCTTCATGACCTTGGAGATTTGCAAAGTTTGCAAAATAACCATCATTGTTTAGTGAGGATAATTTAACAACATAGATTTGTGCCCTCTCATAAAAATGATTAAAAATTGAATAAATCAGCAGATGAGCTTAGTGAAAATAATTTTGGTGAATCAATGCCAGTTGAATGCATGCGATTCTAGTGAAACTGTTGAAGTGCCATAATACATTTACAATAATAAAATTCTGATGTACTTTTATCTTTGTGGATGAAATGCTGTTAAGTGACATATTGCTGGAGAGGGATTTTCTACATGTAGGACAAAGCTCTGGAGAGAAACCTTTACAGACAAAAACCAAGTGGATAAAACCCCAAACAGAAATTTACAAAACAGTGAAAAGCCCAAAAATGTTTTTATTTTTTTAGTTAAAACTCTTAGGGTTGAATTCTAACTTGGACAGTTTTTTACTCCTTTAAAATAGGTGCCCAATATGGAGCCTCGTCTAAACCTGCAGGTTATATCAAGTATACCCTGGAAGTAGTTTATAGTCAAGAATGCATTACCTTAACAGGCAGCCATATTTTGACTAGAAACCACTGCAAAGCTATGGACTGAATCTGATGTGAGTGACAAAAATTTTGTAAAATTGTCTTGGACTTTAAATGTCCAACTGATTTTATTAAATAATAATTGCTTTTATTAAAAGGTTATTTTTTTTCCAATTTTTCCTTTTTTTAATGTTATAAATATATTTTTATTGATATTACAAATTTTTAAAATCATCTATATTATAAGTTATGAACATATTTACATGCATAAATATATACAAAAAACTCAATGACATTACATTTTAGTGACGTTAATTTTCATCAACATGTGTAAGATATTTTATTCATAAAAAAACACTTATTAAAATTCCATTAAAGACCTTGAGTTTGGGAGAATGTGTGTGTGTGTGCACCTAACAAAAGTAGGATGAATATATAAAGTTTATTACAAATGCCGACAACAGTGCTGCCCTCCACTTTAGCTGCCTGAAGTAGTCTGAATAAATATACACATGTCTCAGCTCTGCTAAAGCAGGTCAGACAAATGTGATTTAAAAAATATATTTGTGTAGAATTTAAATGTAACAGAAATCTATTGCCTTGAAAAACATGAAAAATTTGTTTCAGGCTTTTGTCCACCTCTATCATTTTGTTTTATGGTATTTGCTGATAGGATTTTTGTCTTTAAGGCTTTAGTCCATAAGGGCTTCTGTCATGGTCCCACAAGTTCTGCCAGTAAGCCACTAAACAAAACATCATAAGTTTAAGAGAAAACTCTATACCTTAGTTTGACATATTCTGGACTAGTCAAAGCAGTCTAGGCACTAAAACAGTTAATAACAAATGGAAAAAATAATTGAATGAGATTAATGAAAAATGAAGAAAACAACATACAAATCAATTCTGATCACTCATTGTGTTAAGAAAAAGCAATAAACAAAAAGTTATTAAGAAATATGTTTTAATTCCTTCAGTGCCTGGGTCAACTTTTCCATCAACATAAAATTATCTCTGGTTTCATTAATTTCCATTGGAAATTTTTTATAAATTTGGTGTACGGAAGAACCTTAATACTATGCCTAACATTTCTAAAAAGTGGAACAATCAAAGGATCTCTCTACCAATTCAATGAAAATAAGATATTGTAAAAAAAAAACAAGAGCTACACCCGGCACTGCATAAAACGTTCACTAGGCAATTTTTAAGTTGAAAAGGCCCATAACTCTTGTACAAATCATCGGACTAAGCTCCAATTCAAACTCAACCTGTATTTTGATATAACTGAGTCACAAACAAAGTTTCGTCCTAATCTTTTAATTAAATTCAAGTTATCATCCGGAAATGGAAAAGTTCACGGATAGACAGACGTCCCGATTTTTTCAAAATGGGCATATAAAAAATGAATTTCAAACTTTCCCTGCACAGGCATATATGGTTTGAAGATCTGGCTGTTTTGTTAACTCTCTACAAACTGATGTTAAAGAACTAAAATTTCAAGCAGCAAATTTTTCCCATCATGCAACTAAAATTTGATCAATTCTATCTTATTTGACAGAGCTCAATGAGCTCTGTCAAACAAATCTGAATTGGTTAAATTCCTAGTTACCTTGTTGATAAAATTATCAGCTTTTGATATTACGGCATCAGTGTGAGAAGAGTTAAGAAGAATCACCTCCCACTGTCCATGTCAAATGGATTCCCAAATAATATACATTGACTAGTCATAGTCATTTTTCACAATCAAAAAAGTTTTTCCATTTTACATAAATTTGTCACTTGCAAGCAAATTAACATATTGTAAATAGTCTGGTATTTAAAAATTATATGAAGTTATTAGGGTTATTCAACTGAGAAATATCCAGTCAAGTGGTCTAAACTGTACTGGGAATATCCCTGTTATATAAATATGCTTCACCTTTAGTTTGTTCATTTGGTTTAACAAGATTCCACTGTATTTACAATGCCTCTTTAAAGCCCTTGTGTGACATATATGAACAACTGGGCACTGCAGAGGCAGTGAAGTAGAATGAAGCCAAACAAATCTAATATATGAGACAAGAAGGCTGCTATGGCAGCCATACTGGATATGGCAGAAAACAGATTATCGAGCAGAACCTTCCTCTAGTCACCATTAATCCACCAAAAAATAGCAGCCATGGTGCATTTGATTTTCAAGTTATTGCATGGACGAGCAAAAATTACAAAAAATCTAAGATGGCTGCTATAGCACGAAAACTGATTATTGAAAGGAACCTTTCGCTTGTCACCACTAATCCACCACAAAAAATAGGATTAATGTGCCTTGCATTGTCAAGTTATTGCATGAAAAGCAAAAGTTAACGGACGGACTGAGAGATGGACAAAGCCATACCATAATATGGCCTGCTCCAGAGAGCAGTCGTATAACAAATTTTATTTTACTTCCTGGGGTTCCCATAAGGAAGTTATTTTTTTTAGAGTATCCTGTGAAAAATAACCCCAAGCACTGAAAGGAAACAAAAAAGCAAAATCATTTCACACTCAAAACTCATAGCATCTTCTGAAATAAAAGCTTCAAACAAACCTGCCAACAATGTTTTTTCTGATACTGAGTAGTAGTGCAATTTATCTGTAACTAGCGGGTGAATACCCGGAGTTGCACGGGAGAAGATGGTTATATCAGAAGCCTGACGTCATTGATACCCCGATAAAGTCAAAATGATCGATGGGTCAATATACCTGCACATATGAAATTTTAGCCCGATCGGCCCAGCCGTTTTCGAAATAAAAGGTCAAGGTCATCAATTTCAAGGTCAAGGTCACCCTGCATGGGCACGGCACCCATCCCATGTTACTCGCAGGGACGAATTACCCCCGTGTACAAAATTTGAGATCGATCGGTCGAGAAACGGATGAGTTCACCCGGGACAAAGATAGAGAGACAGATACAGACATTCGCATTTATATATTAGATTAACCATTGACTGAATCTCTTTAATCCTTTACATAAAATACTGCACAAAACCAGTCAGCCAGCCAGCTTTTTTAAACAAAATAATTGCCATTCTAATTTAATTACTTGTACAATTTTTTGTCTAAAAAACATAACTTATGACACCTCATTGGAATGTGCTCACTGATCTCATTCCAATAATGGATCACACAGCAAGTTTTTTGTGGTGAAAAAATGAAAATTTTAATTATTTAGATATTTGTTTTGCAAGGGTCATCTGTTTTCTCCAATACTTTTCAGCAGTGCCACGGCAGAGACACTAAGCAATAAGTTAACAGTGTCCCCCATTCCACTTTAAACTTAAAACCTTACACGGGCAATGTGGTACATCAGGTCAGAGGTTATGCAAGGTTTCCATTAGGCAAGGATATAAGAGTACTTGATTACTCCTGGACATAATGTCCGTCCATCAAAGACTAAATTCCCCACTCATGTCAGTATCCATTTGTACTGCTTTTTGGACTACAGCAAATAAGATTTATTTATTGGTGTTTTTAAGGTCACATTTTTCGGCACAATGGCTAATCATGACCATGACAGTTTTACGGGTGGAGGAAACCAGACTACCCTAGAGAACAACCGAGCAACTGCGAACAACTATCAGCTCCCCAACATACTAACTCCAAACAAGCAGGGTTAGCACTGGTTGAAGACAGGTGCACCATCAATGTGCAGTGCACCTTAGTACACAACGTCACCGTTGCCCAATGTAGGCAATGGGGGGTGAAGAATCTTGCCCAAGGACACAAAGCAGTTGCGGCAGTTGGAATTCTAACAGAGGACCTCTCGGCTTGCAGCCTGCACCTCCTCTACCTACTGAGCCATCACACCCCCAAATGAGATTAAGTGTCTTGCAACAGGACACAATGTGAGAGGCACAGATCAGCAGCAAGCCCATCAACCCCATATTAGAAGTGTAATGCATTAACCAATATGTCAATGTGTCTACCAATCTTACTCAATGCAATATTTTTTTTATGTTTAATTTAATCCTTTAAACAATGCACATGATATCCAAATTTGTCATCTTAATTTTTTTTTTTTAATTTTCCAAAATATTTCAATGAAACCATATCATGTTGCTCCTCACTGGAACAAGCTCATTCCAATAATGGTGACAAAAGGTTTTGTTGAAGTTTTTTGAAAAGTTTTTTTTTTCCCAATTACCCAATTTGTAAATTATGATGGCTGATGCAGTCGATTCGGTAGGTAAAGAGTTAACGGAGATAGTTTTGAATACCAAAGTCCAACTATTCTTTTAACATATCAAGACATTAAATTTCAAAATGTATTTTATTCATGCAGAATTTTTCTTATAATATATTGGATCAAGTGCCAACAATCATACTTTAACCCTTTACCCAATGCAGACAATATCAAAATCTATTATTTTAAATACCATTTTTAAAAATTTTTCAAACAATTTCAACAAAACCATATCATGTGACCCCTGATTGGAACGAGCTTGGTGAGCTCGTTCCAAAGAAGGGTCACATGATATGTTTTTTTTAAAAATTTTTTTTAAAAATAATATTTTTTCAGTTGCTGAATTTGCATATTACGAGGGCGGATGTGGCGGATGTGGCCGATTCTTTGGGGAAAGGGTTAATAAACTGGAGAAAAAATATTTATTTGAACAGAAGCTTATGCTCTCTTGGCTTACCAAGTGTGAGTTGTGATACGCTATTTCCTTACTTCAAAGTTTTATTGTTTTTTGGGGGATTAATGACTTTTTTGACAGACAAGTCCAGTGTCAGACAGTTTAACCGATGGAGGAAGCCTGAGTCTAAAGAGAGAACCACCAAACAGTGGCAAGCAATTGTCAGACTCTCCCATGTACTAACTCAGCACAAGTATGATTAGTATTGGTTGAAGGCAAGTGCACCATCGATGTGCAGCACTCCTTAGTACACAGTGCCACTGTGCCCCTACAATGGGCAATCAGGATTAAGTGATTGCCCAAGGATACAATGCAGTTATCCTTGGTGGGTATCGGAGTGTGGACCTTTCAGTTTAGAAACCAATGCAAGAACCACAGGAACTGTGTCACGAAAGTTAAGAGATTGCATCTTTTCAAAGCTGGATATCCATTTATCTGATTTAGGAGGGATTATTATTATCCCTGGTGGGTGAGGGTGTGAGTGAGATGGGAAAATCTCACCCGAGGGCAAGATATTTGGGCCAGACATGAGGCTTGCTGAGTATCTGGACCAAATATCTTGCCCTGAGGGTGAGATTTCCCCATATCACACCCGCCCTCATCGGGGATACTTTTTATCCCCCACCCACCAAAACAGTCTGACATCATCAAAAATTATTCAGGGGCACGTGCAGCTATATCGAAAATTTTGTTGTCCATTTCTGAAGAAAACCGATTTGCTTATCAGAAAGGGTGCACAAAAGTTCTGTATATACCAAAGGTATATACCACTAAATTAAATCCCAACGTCTGCAAGACAGCGGTTAAGATTTGTAGTGAAATGAACATTGACACATTCCAACTACAATGTATTCGTATAACTTTCTGATGGGAATTTCGTGTAACTCGCTCCACTCATAATGGTGTTCATCCAAAAATTGAGATAAAAGAGGCAAGTGTCCTTTGGTTTTGCAGTCTGTTTTTATTTCTATTTTCTTCAACAAACGTTCGTCTGCTATTATTTCCAAAACATGACACCATGTTGTTTTTTTACAGAACAACGTGCGATGATTGAATAGTTCTGTGCTCATTAAATATGCTAATAAGCCAATATTGATTGGTCATGTGTGTGGGGTGAGATAGCTGTCATGTGGGTGGGGCGAGACAGGCATATCTCTCCCAGCTGTCTCACACAACTTTATATATGTCTCAATACCTTAGTGGTGGAAAAAAAAGTCTGTACTTGCAACTGAGATACCTGAAATGAGAGGTGAGTCACACCCTCCAAACTTTCAGTTTTTCATAGTAACCCACTCAACCATCACATCCTAAGAATGTACTAGCTAGAGAGAGGTGTTTGTTAACTATATATTGAGAAACTGAAAAAGACATTAGGGTCCTAATGAGGGCTTGCAACATTTTTGAAACAAGCCAAAATATAGGGAGTTTGGCAGGAACCGATTAACTTAAACTAATCTAACAATAAAATATATCCCAGAGAGAAATGTCAATACTTATGCGTATTACTTAATGTTCTCCAATTAATTATTAATTTTCATTTGTTGTATCAAACTGATAACCAATGACATAATAGTTATGTCAACCCATTCTAATGAGGGATAATGTGCTCTGTTTTTGACGCAAAAATTGAAAAAACTTAAGAATATTTGAAGGGCAATTTTTTTGCAAAAGCTCTGAGAATATTTGGATAACTCACCAAGTAAATGGTTAACTCTTAACCTGCTAAATAATTTTAAAATATTTTTCATCAAATCTAATCATGGCTGCTGTGAAGCAGCCATGACTACATTTGATGAAAAATCAATAAACATTTGCCTTGAGAAATTACTTGCCCAGAAGTGTATATACTTTACAAGGGAAAATTTGGTTAAATATCCTCAAATATGATTTATTTTAATGACAAGAGAGTTCCTGTCCTGGGCAGAAAAATCTGCGAGCAACATGCGAGGGGTTAATGAACAAGTCTCATCTGCCAATCACAGAACCATTTCTCAGTATCAAAATAAACAGAAAGCAAGATAAACACATTAGATAGGTAAACAGGAGGTATACCTGACCCTTGCCAGGACCTTGGCCGGTTAACAGGATCATCAGTTTGGAGGAGTGCTTAGAAGTACAAGGAATTAGTTTAGTAAGAAAATCAAGATGAACAATTAAATAACAGTGCAATAGAATCATTATGTTATTTATAGTTATCAAATGACCTTATAGTTATCAAATGACCATGAGCCTTTTTCTGCCCCTTAGATTCATACTTTAACCCTCTGCATAATGGTGTCGAAATATCAAAATTTCAACCTTCAAATTTTTCATATAATGCAAAATGAAATTTAATTAAATTCCTAGTTGCATTGTAGGAAAACTAATCTACATAAAAATTTCTTATTTTCACATCAGTGTGGAAAGGGTTAAAAGCAGTAATCCACAACAATTCAATAATATTCTGTAAGTAGCACAATTTATTTATTTATTGGGAGTTTAATTACACTTTTGACAGCCAGGGTCGGACAGTTTTATGGGTGGAGGAAGCCGGAGTACCAGGAGATAACCACTTAGCAATGGCGAGTAACTGTCATAATCCCCAACATACTTACTCCACACAGGCAGGTTAGTATTGACGACAAGAGCACCGTTGTTTTGAAGTATGCTTTAGTACATGGCCCGACTGTGCCCCTATGTGGGCAATCAGGATTAAGTGCTTTGCCCAAGGATACAATGCAGTTACCCTTGGGGGAGGGGATCAAAGAATGGACCTTTCGGTCTAAAGGCCAATGTCGTAACCACTGAGCCCACATAAGTAGCACAAGGTGTATGCAGTTTTAATTTAGGGTGAAGCATGAACCCTTACCCCCAATGCAAAATGACATAAAAATACCGGCAGAGACATCACTTAATGAGTTTTGAACTGCTGTTTCGAGGCCTTAACTGGTTAAATGCAACATTATTTTTCAAACGTGATTTGTGACATCAGTATTTCTTTTCCAAGATACCAGCAAGGGGAGCCTTAGTTTAGCAAGATGGTCTTCATAAATAATTGTTTTACTACCATTTATTGGGGTGTGCATATTGGCACTTTCCAATAAATGGTAACAAAATTTTATATATTTTTTTTTTCTATTGTTGAGCAAACAACAAGTTAATGCATACAGTGTAAAGCCACAATATTGGATTTCAGCACTTTTCAATAGAGCCATGACAGTGGCTTCCAGCACTCAACCAGTTAAAAGAATTACTGTTTATTTCTTGATCCATTTAGGCACATTTCTCATGTTTGAATCAAGTAATAAACAAAATCTTCAACATGACCCTCAGTTTATAGTGAATTTTACAAAACTTGTCCAGTTAATTAGGTCCGGACCAACACAAAGGTACAGTCCTGACCTGGTTTACTGAACATGTTTCATAAAATTCACTATAACTAGGGAGTCAATGGGCATCCTCTTCATAAATTTGTGAGCTACAATTTGTACTCCATTACCAAACATGATTATCACAGACCTGTGTCATTATTTCCAAGATATTTTAGAGGTTTTTCACCAAATAAATCAGAATTTTGGTTCTCTGAAGGAACATTTACGGTAACCTCATCTCATTTAGGAACAGTATGACTTACTATGGCACACAAAATTCTCCAATAAAGTTTAAAACTTCAGTAATTTAAAACTATTTTATACAACAACAAAAATTATGTTCTCACGGTTATAAGCAGTTTTTAAATTCCTACCGTTTCAAACCAGAATATATAATATGACTTTTACTAAAATGGATTGTTAGAAGGCTGCTGCAAACAAAAGAATTTCTGCAAGCTAGAACTGAATGTGACGTGATAATATCTGTTCATTTAGAAAAAAATTACAATATTAAAGGATATCTGGTCATGAAAATCCTAAATAATTAGAATAAAAGGCCGCTTGGCCACATGTCCCCTGAAAAAACAAGTCGAAAACGGGTCATAACTCTAGTAAAAATGATCGGTCCGAACCCATATTCGAACTTGACCTGTATTATTACCCCAGAAAGTCACATACCAAAATTCTTTCCGATCAAATAATCCTAACTGGAGTTATCATCCGGACACCGCAAATCTTGAAATTTCTAAGTCGAAAAAGGGGTATAACTCAAAGAAAAAAAATAAATAATCTGGCCAAACCCATATTCGAACTTGACCTGTGGTTTGGGCTAAGAAGGTCACATACCAAAATTGGTTCCAATCAAATAATCCAAACTGGAGTTATCATGGGGACACCAAGTGGGACAGACGCACAGTTGGACAGATGCACGGACAGACAGACAGACGGACACCGCTGATTTCTAAAGTCCCCCGAAAAATTTTTCGGGGGACAAATATATGGTTTGATTTCATTTGACAGCAATGTGGCACATGTGACAGACTGACACAAAGGATGGGGGAGGTAATGCTCACTGCAAATGCTCCACAATCATTACAAAATTGAAAGTCTCAAGATATGAAAAGGCATCACTTGGAAATGTCAGGCAAAACTCAACATATGCTCTATAACCATGACAATATCATTATGCGTATTGTTTAGTACTTTGCTTTCAGCTTCTGGACTAATATCATCATCCAGAATAACAAATGAAAGTGTCAATGACACTGTAGCTCAACTTGACATTGAACTTGGTTAGTTATAAATGAAATGGCAAAATTGAAGATCATTGGTACCAATGTTATTTGATGAAATTTCAACATAACAGCATTGTATGTGCACAACATCAGAGTAATCCATGCATTTTTAAATGTAAACTGTAAGACTGGCTAAAGGAAGAATGTCGATACACAAATGCAGTATGTTCAGAGGTTATTGTAAATAGCAACTTTTTTCACAGAAATGAATGTGCTAATCTATAGCTCTCATCTAAAGGTCTTGCCTAATGAGCACACCAAGTTAAAAAAACAATCTATTATAAATGTGGCCTGTAGGCCATGTCAAAGAAGAATGTTGATGCACAAATGCAATAATTTCAAAGCTTGTTGCTAACAGCTTTTTGATGGAAATGAAAAGAAAATCAATAGCTCCTATCTTTGTCAACCTGTATAAGCATACAAAGTTTCAAAACAACCTGATAATGAATGTTCCCTCTGAGGCATGCCAAAGGAAGATGTTAATGCACAAAGTAGAAGGTCATTGCTTGTGGTAATGTTTTTTTGTTTTTTTTATGGAAATGCATAAATATACCCTGCAGAGAGTGCAAAAGGGATAAGTTGACGCACAAATGCAGTAAGTTCAAAGGCTGGTGATAACGACAATAATTTTTTATGGAAATGAAAAAAAGCAATAACTCACATCTAGAGGTCACCCCGAACACACATACTAAGTTTCAAAGTGATCCGAACATAAATGTGCCCTGAAGGGTGTATTAAAGGGAAATACTGAGGTCTGACTAAACTAAGTTCAAAGGTCATCGGCAACTATTGATGCCTGACTAAACTAAGTTCAAAGATCGTTGCCAGCGGTAACATTTTTTGACAGACGGAAATGGAAGAAAATCGATAGCTCCCATCTAGAGGTCACCCCAAACAAGCATGCCAGGTTTCAACGCAATTTGATCATAAATGTGTCCCGTAGTGTGTGCCAAAGGAACATATTGAGGTCTGACTAAACTGAGTTCTAAGAACGTTGGCCGTGGCAACATTTTTTGATGGAAATGAAAGAAAATCGATAGCTCCCATCTAGAGGTCACCCCAAACAAGCATACCAGGTTTCAAAGCAATCCAATCATAAATGTGCCCTGTAGGGTGTGCCAAAGGGAAATATTGAGGTCTGATGAAACTAAGTTCTAAGAACATTGGCTGTGGCAACATTTTTTGACGGAAATGGAAGAAAATCGATAGATCCCATCTGGAGGTCACCCCAAACAAGCATGCCAGATTTCAAAGCAATCTGATCATAAATGTGCACTGTAGGGTGTGCCAAAGGGAAATATTGTGGTCTGACTAAACTAAGTTCTAAGAACGTTGGCTGTGGCAACATTTTTTGACGGAAATTGAAGAAAATTGATATCTCCCATCTAGAGGTCACCCTAAACAAGCATACCAGGTTTCAAAGCAATCTAAGTTCTAAGATCGTTGGCCGTGACAAGATTTTTTGACGGAAATTGAAGAAAATCGATAGCTCCCATCTAGAGGTCACCCTAAACAAGCATACCAGGTTTCAAAGCAATCCAATCATAAATGTGCCCTGTAGGGTGCGAACAAAGGGAAATATTGTGGTCTAAGTAAACTAAGTTCTAAGAACGGTGGCCGCGGCAACATTTTTTGACGGAAATTGAAGAAAATCGATAGCTCCCATCTAGAGGTCACCCCAAAGAAGCATACCAAGTTTCAAAGTGATCTGATCATAAATGCGACCTGTGAGGTATGCCAAAGGAAAATGTGGACGCATGTACCCCGACGGTCGAGAAGTGATGGCAATAGCTCAGCTTGACTTTGTCAAGTTGAGCTAAAAATGAACTCAGCATACACATACTGTGCGAGGTCAACATGAGAAGGTACACAATCTGCACCCTGCATTGGTCTCAAGGCTTCCTTTCACTGTAAATTTTTGGAACATTCTCAGAGATGCCACAGAACTTACATCAACACATGAGAATGTTGAGATCCTGGGTGGTTTTCTCCAGAAGTGGGATATGCATAACTCAATATACGGTTGATTATACAAGTATATGTGTTATTGTTTAACCTTTGCCTATTAAGACCTTCTCACTCCCAACATATGCTCACACTGACAAACTCCAGCTCCAATGCACCACAAAGGTAAACAACATCCTCTTGTCTGCCATTTTTGGAAACACTTTCACTTACAAATTTTGTAAAGTCTTAGTCCTTCTAGTCAAGAAAAGAAATTTAATATTAACAAATCTGGCCCTCTCATACACCTTTTGTGTGATTTTAGCTGGTGTAGGAGGGGTGTCACTCTGATATCTTTCAGTTATAAGGTAAATCTGTTTGCGGTAGTATATAACATTTCAAAACAGAAAGGTTAGCTCTTTACTTGCTGCAGATAGCTTTTCCTCCGCTATACAAAAATACTGTTGCCTAAGGTTGGGTTGACTCAATCACAGAGAGCTGAGCCATGAAGCAACTAGAATCATACAATTCTGTCATAGCTACTTAGTTCAAGGACAAACCACGCAGAGGTGAATAGCCGCCTGCCATCCAAAAAAAGAAACAAGCAGGTTCTTAGATGAGCACTACTGTGCAGTTGTAAGAAACAACTACCATGTTGTTGTGGGACAAGTTGAAACAGCTCATCCTAAATGGTGTCACATGATTCACTTTGAGTTGTTGTATTTTGTGGTTTTTCAATGTATTGCATACTGCCTCAGTTGTTTCATTTCGTATAAGGACTGTTTACTTTTAATCGTTAATCTAAGTTCCTAACATTTTTTGAAGAATGATAGATATTTTTTATTATTTACTATTAGATATTTATTTTTTAGGATTACTCAAATTAGGACTCCACTGCAACAACTTCCAATTTGATGGTAATGAATACCTACAAATCGGAGGCATAGCAATGGGTACCAAAGCCGCACCTAGTTTTGCTAATATCTTTATGGGGGAATTAGAAAACCAACTGATAGCCGAATTTATACTTAAGCCCGAACTCTACCTCCGGTTCATAGACGATATATTTATAATCTGGACACATGGTGAACAATCCTCACGAGACTTAATCGATCATTTTAATACAGCACACACAATCAAATTTACTGCAGAGTATTCAACTTCCTGGATGTCAAGATTTCAAAATCGAGCAACAGGATTAAAAGACCTATACACAAAACCCACAGATACTCGTGCATACTCACGGCCAGACTCCTGCCATGCCCCTAAACAAATCCAAGGCATCCCACACAGCCAATGCCTAACAGTGAGACGAATCTGCAGTTCAACAGCAGATTTCATCAACCATGCTCATGTGATGATATCCCACTTCAAGAATAGGGGTTATCAAGACAAAACACTGCAAGATGCATTCAAAAAAGTCTCCAAGTTAGATCATCTGACCCTGATAACCATTACGTGTACGGTGCCCTTGAGACTGGTCAATTAATACCCCAGTTATTGATGCTAAATTTAGATTAGTACTATCTATTTATAGAGGAACTATTTATGAGTGGGCGTGAACAATTAATTACTTATCTTCATTGACAACAGAGCAACAATAACAAGAACATTGGCTTTGATGTATTTTATTTCATTCAAGTGTTTCAACTTTTAACAAGCGATAATCTATAGAAACATAATACACTGCACATAGATATTAACATAAATAAATTTATTTTTTGCACATAGATATTTACATTACATAAATGAGTTGTCTCTTTTTTAATCTTTTAACTTCATTTGGTTTCTTCAAACTAACACTACAGTACGTTCAACGTGGATTGAAACAAAAACGTCGCCGCGGTGTGTTCTCCACTGTGGAGTTCCAGTGGACCGCAGTGTTTGATCAGTGGAAGACAGTTTTCAAAACACTGTGACCCGCCGTGGTCACGAGCGTTAAGGATTAGCTTAATTGCTTTTGCATGTCAGTTTCGCTGCTGATTAATAAATACTGTCTTGTGACGTCAACTGGCAAGACAACTGCATTTGTTACTGGTAGTAGATAATTTATTTTAAATTAAAATTGGAATTTGGAGGAGGCAGACGGCAATTATTGCTGTGGTTTGAAATTGTAAATTGGGAATAGAACAGTCAGTTCCATTTGGTTAAGTACAAAGTCCCTGTCACTTTCGAAACTAAACTGTTGTGTTTGCGCGATCGATTTGATCGAGGGAATAAATAAACCAGACTTGAGAAAAACAACTAATAAGTTCCCAATTTCACATTTTGTTTACAGCTGTAGGCCAACTCATGATGAACCGTGTTTTTCTTGGGTGGGAAGTGGGGGCGATAAAGCCTCCTGGGTCACGAAAGAGCCCACGGCGCACGGCTAATGATGGAAGTGATACCAGTTTACAACATTGAGTCAACTCGACCAGCCCATCCTCTTTCCTGTCTTACTCTTGTCGGGCAACGCAATTAAAGATTCTTATAAAAAAGATATAGTAAAAAGAAAATATAGTGTTTTTGAATGGATACCAAAAAGTATCTCACTCGTGACTGAAACTAATGATTATTTCACAGGGGGGGAGGGGGGGGTGGGGAGGGAGGGGATATTTGCATACCAAAACAAATATCCTTCATCCAATTCTGTAGGGGTTTGTACATACTTTTATACTCTTTGCATTTGCAGATTTTTCAACGTTCCTCCACATTGTTGTTATTTCTATTATCAATTGAAATAGCTAAGCCTGTGTGGATGTATGTCTGCATATTACTCTGTGTGTGTGTGTGTGGGGGGGGGGGGGGGGGGGCGGGGGGTCCACAAGGGTGTGTGTTTGTGTTGGTGTGCATGCATGTGTTTTGGTTTTTCGGGTTTGTTTTTTTTTTGGGGGGGAGGGGGGGAGGGGGTATAAACAACTGTAAGAAAAGACCTACCTCTGATGAAAATGTGTCTCATAAGCCTTCATAGGCTGGATATCATATAAATATTTTGTAAATACCTTATCTATATAATATATGTGTATTGAAATGTGCCACTTAAATAAAATATTCTACTACTGCTACTACTACATTAAAGTAGTCGGGATTGAAGTGATTAATTAAATATACTAGATTAAACTACCACTTGCACAAGGTGTGAAATAACATTTGAGTGGCGCGACAAAGCACAGAACTGTCCTTCAAACCAACATCTGTTTTAACACCTTTGCACATGACAAGCTTGAGAAAAAATAAGAGACAAATCAACATTTTCAATTACTTTTTATTAATTCAGCAATCATAATTATAACCATATGTAAATACATTGAATCAATAGAAAATATTTTTTTTTATTTTTCAATAATGACATGCCGATCGACAAACCAGACCACCACACATCATAACCCTAGCTCAAACAAGCCCCGAAATTTCGTATTATAATGTTCCCCCACATGTGTCTTGAAACCCCAACAATTAAAATAGGTCTTTCAGGCAGGAGATATTAGTTCCTCTATTGGAGATTTTCTGGCACCACCTCTGATTTTTGCATGCAGCCAGCACATCAAAAATGTCAGTGTCTTGGCAGTGTAAGATTCAGGCATCCATACCACTCCTAAATGGTGAAGTAAATAGTCCCCCCCCCCCTCCCCCATCCCCGAAACGAGGCAATTTGACCCCAGACTCCCATAAACCCACACACACAAATAGGCCTATATCATTGATTGCCCCCCCCCCCCCTCCCCACCCCAATCTTGGCCAGTTTTCCTTGCTAGTGCATGCAGGTGCTTCAATTTATGGATTCCGAAGAGTCTTGGGCTGAAACGTCCCAGGGCCACCACAAGCATTCCTTTTTCGCTAATGTAGTTTATGTTAATTCCACTCTCAAAACATGTACATTTTAACATTTCACTCTGAACATAACTTTTAAAATCGTAAATCGGATTCCCTTCCTCCCCAGCCCACAATTTATTCAGTACTGGTAACATGATTCTTCTCCTTCAATAGCTACAGTTAGGTAAAAGACCGTCGGGGGAATGTCTTGACTCCAGACATTGTGCTGGTCAAGTTATTATTTTTTTAACTCACATCCATGATTTCAGTACGGTATAATATTTATTTTTTCATAATTCCTCGAGTTCTAAATCAATTTTGATGAACAACATTCGGAATCGCAATAGCTTTTAATAACTTTTTCAAATATTGAATTATCTTTTTAATATTTCAAGTAAAAGTCATTTTTCACTGACTGTGAAAAAATTTGATCTAATTAAGAGCCGGTGACTGAGAGATCAAAAGATAAACCGACATCAGCCGAACATCCCATCACACTGTTTGACATATTCATGCGAGATTAAAATCACGATTCAAACTCCATATTTTGATCGTTTTTTCTGACATATTAATGCTTTTTATTATCAAAAAACATCTATGGAGCATACGATTCAATTTATACTTAAGTGCAATTCCTAACAATCACTAAACAACAATGAACTGAAACTATTTTTGGTGGAAGAATAAACCTGATTACCGCACTTGTAAAAACACAAGTTATTTATAGACAAATTGAAGTCATGTGGTGGGGTTTTGAGACCCCACCTCATAGTGTAATTAGTGGGGTCTCAATTTCTGTTTTCATATGGGCAGCGTACACGACATGAAAACCAGCAATAAGTAATGCAACTGACTGCACACCATTTGTCACCAGTTACAACCTAGAAAGTATGGATATATACCGCTACATTCGTAAATTATGGCCCATTCTGTGTGGCCAGTCAAATGACAGAGCAATATTTTCAGACCCCCACTACTGGCTCATAGACAGAACAAATCCCTCAAAGATTTACTAACCCGAGCGAAATTACCCAGCCTCCATCGAATTAGCGGCAAAATGATAGCCATCCCCCACATCCCATGCCATAAAGCCAATTGCAACAACCTTCTGAAAAATATCTGGTTCAAGAGCACAATTACCTCCAAGAGACACAAAGGACTGACCCGCACAAACTGTATGACAAGAAACTGCATTTATCTCATTACATGCAATTCTTGTAAAAAACAATATGTGAAAGAAACTAAGAGACATTTCCACATCCGAATCTACAAACATATAGCGGATATTAAGCACAAGCGTGATACTCCCGTAGCTATTCACTTTAATCAAAACAACCACCAACAAGTGGACTTAAATTACCACATCATGTAAGTTATTTACTCTGACCCTGAACACCCCAATACGGTTGACCACCGTCTGAGAATAGAAATCGAATGGATCTTCCCTCTCAGAACTCTTCAACCATTAAGACTGAACAGAAAGTACTAAGAATGTAACCTGGGAGTTTACCAAGAGACTGCATGTTTGAGGACCTTTTCTGTTTCAATAAAAAAGTGATCAAAATTGGAATTAAGCTATGAAGGGTTAATATTTTATTATCCGTTGTTCCCGAGAAAAGGAAAGTGTCAATAGCAGAATAAACTCATGAAACCTAGTTCTGACTTTCCAAGTGGAAAACATAGGCGTAAAGTTTTTTTTACAATTTTAAATAAAAAGTGATAACTGATCAATAGATTCTCATGTTGATTAAATTAAACCTACACAGGGATTCTTTTGGGTGGCTACAGGGACTGAATATCGGACACTTTCCCAATGGCACTTGGGCATGATTTTTCCCATTTCAAGCCAAAAATTCTCCAATCTGAGTCTCCATTCAAACACAAATTTACTTCACAACTGGTGTCCTGAACTCAGTGGTTATAACCCCTCAGAAAAATTAATAATTACCAAACTTAACAAAGCATAGATAGCTTTTGAATTTATTTTATTTATTAATTGGGGTTTAATGACATTTTTAACTGCCAGGGTCACCTCGTGTTGGACAGTTTTACAGATGGAGCAAGCCTGAGTACCTGAAGAGAACCACTGAACAATGGTGAGCAACTGTCAGGCACCCCAACATACAGGGTTAGCACTGGTTGAAGACAAGTGCACCATCGATGTGCAGTACACCTTAGTGCACAATGCCACTGTGCTCCCACGTGGGCATGGGGGTGAAGTGTCTTGCCCAAGGAAACAACTTCTGAATTAAAAGACAAAACAGTGGGTTATTCTTTAACCCATAAAGACTAATTCCAATTTTTATCACATTTTACTGCAACAAAACAGATACCCCAACATACAGGTTTTAGATGTTAGATGAACCTGCCAGTTGTATTCTAAAAACTCTCTCAGTTGTTTCAAGTCAAGTCTTGGCTGCCTATATTGGCATTGTATATCTTCTCTGAAACAAATTTCCAAAATGGAGCCTTCATGATGTGAATTTCTCAACTGCATGGGCACCAGGCCCTTCCCAAAGAAGGCAGAAGAATCCCTGCTATAAGAATTCTGCACTTAGCAATTAACTTTACATTAATGAATAGACTTATTATAGATATGAAAATCATTGTATTAAAAATATTTAATTATCATGCATTCTTCAAAAACAAGTGTCATAAAGATCCATTTTCAGAAAAAACAAATCTTGTGAATTAAAGAAAGAGACCTGCTGAGAGAAGTGTTATGTTTTTAGTTTTTGCCTTGTTGTTTGTGCAATAGAAAGTGAAATTCTTTATATTAAAGGGAGAGAATATATTACCTCTTCCCATTCTTTGATATCTACAAAAAGACTCTCAGACTGGAATCGATCAGGTGCTTTTTGGAAATGGCCCTCTGAACTACTGAAATACAGAAAAAAGAACATATATTACTTCTCATTTTCCACATACACAACCTTTTAATTTAATCCTCCATCCAAATACAATACAAAAAGCAATACTGAGATGTCTTCATGAACAGATACATTCAGTTGTGTTCAACTGGCTCCTTAATGAATACAAAGAAAACTTTAAAATATATTTGTACACATTTAATTTATATTTATTTTTGTGATGGAGTAATAAATATGTGATGTTCAAATGCTGTTGGATACTTATCTCTTTACCTAACCTTTTACTCAACACATTTTTTTTTATTAGGGTTTAATGACACTTTTGACAGCCAGGTTCACCTCGTGTCAGTTTTACAGGTGGAGGGAGCCGGAGTACCCAGTGAGAACCACCGAGCAGTGGCAAGCAACTGTCAGACTCCCCTACATACTAACTCCGCACAAGCAGGATTAGCATTGGTTAAGACAAGTGCACCATCGATGTACAATAAGCCTTAGTACACAGTGAAACCCTGTCCACACATAAGCAATCAGGATTAAGTGACTTGCCCAAGGACACAATGCAGTTACCCCTAGCGGCAATTGAACCACGGGCCTTTTGGTCTGCAATCCATTGCCATAACCATAGAACTACTGTGCTGCACTCCCCCAACACAAACAGATGATACATGCACAAAATGTTTTGAATAACTAAATATTTTCATCTTTTGCTTCAAAAACTTCTTAAACTTACCAGGAAAAAAGTTCCAGACTTTTTCCTTACTTTTTTCCAGTCATGTCAGCCTATTTAGCATCATATTCCAAGTACTTCATACTAATGGAAAGCTTACTATTTGAGGGAAAATTTTGATGAAAACAGTCAATGAAGTAAGGCACATTTTTGGGGAGAATGTTATTTGATCATTCTCATATGGTTCAATCAAATTGCTTGTTCAGATAGACAAAGACTATTAACTGGTTGAGGGATAGATTATTTTTCAGGTTCTGAATTTGTTTAAAAATTTGTTTTATTACAAATTATTGGAGAGTGCTCACAGCACTCTTCAATAATTTGTAATAAACCATGTAAAGCACTTACAATATAAACTAAACTGACAATAAAAAAGAAAAAATTCAGCAGTCAATGGTTATTGCATAGAGATGAAACTTTAAGTATTGGAGGTTTTTCCTTAAATTCTGAGGGAGTGCATTCCACAGTGAGGGAGCTGCAAAAGAGAATGATCTTTTACCTGCAGTAGATCTTATTCGAGGCACAACAAGAAGATTCTCTGAAGATGATCTAAGATTCTGTACCAGTTGTATAAACTGACAATCTGTTTTTAGAAGGTAGGGGCAACATCTCAGTGGACGATGTTGTGTGTCATCATTAATACTTTATATTTAATGTGAAACTCAACTGGTAGTCAATGCAAGGATTTGAGGATCAGTGTAATGTGCTCAAATATTTTGGCACCAGTAATGATTTTGGCTGCTGTATTTTGAATACGCTTAAGCAGGTTAATACATTTCAGCAGAAGTCCAAAAGAGAGTTCCAATAGTCCAACTGAGATAGGACCATAGACTGTATAACAGTTTTCTGTGTGTTTTGATCAAGTAGTTTTCTAATTTGGGGGATAAACAAAATATTATTTGCGTCTGACTGAATATGAAACATGAGAGGAAAATTTTGAAAGCCTTGAGAGTGGCTTCAAGCACTCAACCACTTATATTACTAGGAATTTTAATGGCATTTTGTTGTTTCAAATCATTTAAAATTTGTTAAAAAAATTATTTCCATCCTTTTTCAATACTCTCATGGGTTAATAGACAATTTTTCCATACTTTTTCAAGACTGACACAAATTTCCATACTTTTTCAAGAATTTCAAGATAGAATTAGAACCCTGAACTCATTCAAATGATCGGTCATAAGCTGCATTTTCGAGGCAGAAGTTGAAATAAATCATAAAATTTGAAAGGAGATTTTTTTGTGAATAGCTTGGCCAGTTGTGCTTTTTACACAAGGTAAAGGGATAACACAATCTGTACAGAACATGGAGAGTGGATAACCATAAAAAAAAACATGGAGTGTAAGTTTCAAACATTCAATATGATTTCTCTGATAATGCATAAGAATACCAAACAAAGTTACAGTCCATTGGCTGAAACTATACTTCGTATTCTTATGCATTGTCAGAGACAAGAAGTTTTTGTTACGATGGAAACTAAACACCATTATAAAGCATCAAGGTTGAACATATGCTCTGAGCCACAAACCTCAGAGCATGTTACCGTCAATCCATCACAATAACGTATATGTTCCAATAAGACACTACCCATAGCCCAGAACCTACACTGTGAAACATGAGAGGCTTATTTACTAAACTTGTGATCGTTAAAAAGTTGCCTTATTCAAGGCAACTTTTAACGATTATTATATAAATATATATAACGATTATTATATATATCAATATAGGGTGATATATATATATTATTATAGTAAATAAACCTCTTGTGTACCCACGACAGCACTGGATAAATAATCAATACACCAGATGAACTCATTCCACCTTAGTTCAAATCGTATATCGGTTTGTAAATTAAACAAAACTTTATCCGGAACACTCTGCTGCATGTGTAAAACATCCAGAAAAATGAGCGGCTTTTTAGTCACTCCAATGATGAAGCAATTACAAAACGGGTGACGTCATTTCAAATATTTTGTGTTGTGACGTCAGATGGAAACATTTGCTACTGGAGCCGTAAACATAAAAGAAACTACGCCAGCTCTTATCCAATCCGAGGGCAAGGATTTTACTCTTATTGGAACATAGGTGTATTAGTGGTGATCCACTCTCCACATACTGTAGATAAAACTTTCAAAAGTTAAAAACAAAATTCCATTTTTCGGGTTTTAAAACAAGGCTTGTAACCTCGGTTTTCAAAACACAGCTTGTGACCTTCCACTGGAACAATTGCAATGAGCTAGGTTGAAATTGTTTCAATATGGGGTGATAAGCTAAGTTCTGGAATATAAAACTGCAAACATAAAGTCTTAAAGACAATTCTGAAGTATTTTTGTACGGATTTGACTGACACATTAAGTAGAGGGTTGTCAAAATGCTAAAATTAAATGAATTCACAATTCTTAACAACACTGAATGGCCTTTTCCATTAGTCTCCAGTAAAATGAAAGTACTATCATTAAAATATTGTTAATGGTAGGTTAAAATTTAAGTGAAAGGTTTTCAGAGCTCCTCAGAAAATGATCTACTCCTCTTAATCTATTACAAAATGCATATATAAAAATTTATTTTAAAAAATATTTTTTTTAAACTTTTCAAAAGATCCATCAAAACCCTATCATGTGACCCCTCGCTGGAATAAGCTTGATAAGCTCATTCCAGTGAGAGAGTCACATGTTATGGTTTTGTTGAAATTTTAAAAATATATTTTTTTAACTGCTAAATTTGTAAATTACGCAGGTGGATTTGCTGATTCCTAGAAACAAACTAGAGTGATGTCATGCATACAGCCCGACTGTCCCAGCAATGGCAATGCTTAGACACAAAATAGTCGGAGCCATTTTTTGTTAACCATTTACCTAACGAATCTGCCATATCTGCAGTTGTGATATACAAAATTTGCTATTCAAATTTTATTTTTTCATTTCTCTACTTGGATCCAAAACATACCTATTAATGGAACAAGCTTGATGAGCTTAATAAGGAGTAATAAGCCGTGGTTAGAAATAAAAAAATGAAAAAATCTGATGTTTGAGAAAAATAATTTGTAATGTTGGCTTCAACTTGTGTTAGGTGAAGGATTAAAGATGCAGTACATAAAGCAATGTTGGGCTATAGAAGTCAATTTTCTTTTTTGCATGTAATAACTCCCAATCCTTCAAAATGGATTTTGGGAATAATTGCCTAAGTGACGTGTGTGTGTGTGTGTGTGTGTGTGTGTGTGTGTGTGTGTGTGTGTGTGTGTGTGTGTGTGTGTGTGTGTGTGTGTGTGTGTGCGTTTGTCTTACCAACTTGACGAGGTAACTAGACAAAGGAGTTTGCGTGTTTCGCCTTACCGAGGTACAAAAGACAAAAGAAACCCTTTACCTCGGTTGTTTTCCCAGAACTGTACCGGCAAAACGAGGTTGAAACCGTTAGTCCACACAAAGGACAGACAATGGGGTACCTCGGTATGTAGGGAAAACAAGACTCTGTGTGTGTGTGTGTGTGTGTGTGTGTGTGTGTGTGTGTGTGTGTGTGTGTGTGTGTGTGTGTGTGTGTGTGTGTGTGTGTGGGTGGGTGGGTGGGGGCAGGGGGAGGGAGGGAGTTGTGGAACCTATATTCTAACCTGGCCTGTATTATAGCTGGAAAATACACGTATCAACTTTGGTTGTAATCAAATAATCCAAACTGGAGTTATCGGTTGGAAACCAATTGTTTACAGACATATGGATGGACCGACAGATGGACGGACAAAAGTTATGATTATAGCCCTGACTGAAAACAGGGGGGGGGGGGGGGGGGGGTGTTAGACTGTAAGGGGGGGGGGGGGGGGGGTTACGTGAGTTTAAAAAAAGGTTCTGCATGTAGTGACTGTAAATAGTTCAAAATGCATATTGGAAGAAAGAAAAAAAAAAAACCTAACTGGGGAGGGGGGTGTATGTCTGGGTTTTTAACCACAAACTTTAACCAAAACTGTAAAAAAGCATTTTTGGCAAAAGAAAACTAGAGGTACTGTGAGCAAACTCACACGATACCCACCCCCCACCCCCCCCCCCCCCCCCACGCCTGAAATGTATAAGTTAGATTATCTCCCTTTGGAAATGTCAGAACGGAATTATATTGCTTTATACACATCTTCATATGGAGTTCTTCCATTGTGTAAAGTTTCATGAAAATTCTTCAAACGGTTTAGGAGGAGTTGCGCTTACAAGGATGGACAGACAGTATAAGTTAGATTATCTTCCCATGGAAATGTCAGAACAGAATTATACTGCTTCATGCACATCTTCATATGGAGTTCTTCCTTTGTGTAAAGTTTCATGAAAATTCTTCAATCGGTTGAGGAGTTGCGCTTACAAGGATGGACAGACGGTATAAGTTAGATTATCTCCCTTTGGAAATGTCCGAACGGAATTACATTGCTTCATGCACATCTTTATATGGAGTTCTTCCATTGTGTAAAGTTTTATGAAAATTCTTCAAACGGTTTAGGAGGAGTTGTGCTTACAAGGATGGACAGACGGTATAAGTTAGATTATCTCCCTTTGGAAATGTCTGAACGGAATTACACTGCTTCATGCACATCTTTATATGGAGTTCTTCCATTGTGTAAAATTTCATGAAAATTCTTCATACGGTTTAGGAGGAGTTGCACTTACAAGGATGGACAGACGGTATAAGTTAGATTATCTCCCCTTGGAAATGTCAGAACGGAATTATATTGCTTCATGCACATCTTCATATGGAGTTCTTCCATTGTGTAAAGTTTCATGAAAATTCTTCAAATGGTTTAGGAGGAGTTGTGCTTACAAGGATGGACAGACAGACAGACGGACAGATGGATGGACAGGGTGATTCCTATATACCCCCCCCCCCCCCCAAACTTTGTTTGCGGGGGGTATAAAAAAGTGCCTAATTGTCCCCCCATTATTGGATAATTGTGGTCATCAAACTTGACTTAGAGACATGTACTGAAAAGAATTGAAATCCGTTAACTTTTGTTTAAGTTATGGCATAAAGAAAGTTCGGACAGACGGATGGACTGACGGATGGATGGACTGATGGATAGACTGACAGATAGACAGACGGAGCAAACTCTGCTATATCCCTCCCTTGTGGGAGGGGATAAAAAGTAATAAAGTATGTGGTAGAAGCCTAATTTGAAATTTAGAGAAACTAAGTTCAAAAAGCGTTGTGAAAGAGGGTTAAATTAATGCCAATATTATTTTAAACCACTGTGTACAGCTTCAGTAGACCTTGCCCAAAATGAAAAAAAGAAATGACGTTGTAACAGAGTGTTTGGAGAATGAAAGGTAGAACCTTGAAAAGCAGAACTTTAATCCGAAACTTTAAGCTGGGAATACTAAGTAAAATTGATTGGTAAAAAAGGGTTAAATATTTCCTAAAACCAATAAAAGAAATCATTGATGTAAATGGAATCATTAAGGTTGTATTGACCACGCAAGAATTAGAGTAAGAAAGTATGTGGCAAAGTCAAATTTCAAATACAAAGAAAGTAAAATAAAAACAAAATGAGAATGATACAATCAATAGTAATATCCATTTAAAAGAAAAGAAACCCAAAAAACTTTCAGGTTGAATCTGATCTCACAAAGGATTCCACATAACAAATATAAATATATTCTGATTGGTGGATGTTGATTTTTAAAGAAATTTCTTCACACTGCAATTGTTAAATGTTGAACTCTCTCAGCCCAAATATTGATTTGAACAAATCTGAATATGACCCCCATAAAGATGCTGCATACCAAATATTAAATGATTCTGGCTGAGGAATGGGAAGAAAATAATTTTTCAAGAATTTTCGTCATATTGCATAAAGTTAAACTTGGGGACCCAATAGGAAGCCCAAATACTGACCTAGGGACTTGATTTCAACAAACTTGAATCTGACCCCTATAAGGATACTGTATACTAAAGATTAAAAGATTCTGACTAGTGGATGTGAAGAAGATGATTTTCAAAGAATATTTCTCATATTGCACGAAATTAAAATTTGGGCTCCCAAAAGGAGTACAAATATGAACCAACAGACTTGATTTGAACAATCTTGAATCTGACCACCCCATACAGATGCTGTATACAAAATATCGAACGATTGTAACTGGAGGGTCAGAAGATTGTCTAAAAATATTCCTAATACTGCACCACATTAAAATTTGGCATCTCACAGGGAGCAGAGATATGAACACTGGGACTTCATTTGAACAAACAAATCCCCTCTCAAAAGTTGCTGAATACTAAATATCAAAATATTCTCACTGGTGGGTCAGAAGAAAACTTTCAAAGAATATTCCTCATATTACAATAAGTTAAAATTCGGGATCCTTATGGGAGCCCGAATATAAACCCAGGGACTTGACGTGAACAACTATGGTTAGGATTGTAATTTTTTAACCCACTTGATTATTTATTTATTTATTTATTGGTGTTTAAGGTCACATACTTATGCACAATGGCTAATCGTGACCGTGACAGTTTTACGGGTGGAGGAAGCCGGAGTACCCGGAGAGAACCACCGAGCAACGACGAGCAGCTGTCAGCTCTCCAACATCGTAACTCTGAACTCTGCACAGCAGCACAGGCAGGGTTAGATTGGTTGAAGACATGCGCACCATCGACGTGCAGTACGCCTCAGCACACAGCGTCATCGTGCCCCCATGTAGGCAATTGGAGTGAAGTGTCTTGCCCAAGGACTCAACGAGGTTGCCGCAGGTGGGATTCGAACCGAGGACCTCTCGGTTTGCAGCCTGCCCCTCTACCAACTGAGCCACCGCGCCCCCAACCCACTTGATTCCATGGTCCGAAGGGTGCTTCATGCCAAATAACAAACCTTTGTTCCATGCTTATTTTGGAAATGTGGGTGCTTGAAACATTTTCCATTTTTAGCTCCTGGGATTGCCATGGGTATTTTGGAAAAATGTTTGCATGAATCAAGTATTCATGACCTAATAAACCCATATACCGAATTTGGTTTAAATTGGCCAACTGATTCTAAAAATAGTAATTTTGGGTGGGATGAAAAATCTTGACCCTCCCAGAACTGAAATTATTGTCCCTAAAACTTTCCTTTAAAAATTATAGTGTATACCTCAAAAGGAAGAAAAATACCATATATCAAGTCATTCTATCCAATGGATCATGAGATTTAAAAAAAAGAAGTTATTTTTCCCCCAGCCCCTCTCCATGGGGGGGGGGGGGGGGGGGGGGGGGAGGGGGGGAGGATATCAATTTTAACCCTTGAGGCCTAATTCCGACTTTGATCACTTTTACTCCAACAGAACAGGTGCCCCAACATGCAGTATCAGGATTAACATTGAATGCTTGAATAACCAGAAATAACTAAAATCATATTTTTTGCTTCAGAAACACTGCTTATGACATGGCTTATAATCAAACCACAAGTAGTTTGGGAGTGGAATATAGGAATGGGTCATGTTGATCCTTCCATCCATCTGCCCATCTATCCTGCCCATTTTCTTATCATCAAATCGAAAGAAAGCTGTTTAAAATGTTTTTCTCAAATTTGATTTGGAACTTTTTGGTGATAATGTGATGAATGTGATTGCAAACAAGCTCTGCTCAATTATTTCTTCAAGAGTTATCACTCTTGCTGGACTGGACTTTCTTGGCATAACGTTAGCATTTCTTGTCATCATATTTCAGAAAAAACCATTCAAGAATTTTTGCCAGATTTAATACGTAGCTTTTTGGTGATAATATTATGAATGGGATTGTGGACAAGCTATGTTCAAGTATTCTTTCAAAAGTTACTGCCCTTGTTGGACTTGGAATTTCTTGTCATCACATTACTATTTCTTGTCATAACATTTTAAAGAAAACTGTTCCAATTTTTTTTCCAAATTTAATCTCTAGCTCTTTTATAATAATACAAGCGGGTGAATACCCGGTGTTGCATGGGAGAAGATGGTTATATCAATATACCCTCAGATATGATCGGCTCAGCCATTTTCGAAATAGGTCAAGGCCACCAATTTCAAGGTCAAGGTCACCCCAAACGGGCACCCCAATAAAGTCAAAATGATCGATGGGTCAATATACCCGCACACATGAAATTTTGGCCTGATCGGCCCGGCCATTTTCGAAATAAAAGGTGAAGGTCATAAATTTCAAGGTCAAGGTCACCCCACATGGGCACAGCATCCATCCCATGTTACTCGCAGGGACGAATTACCCCCGTGTACATAATTTGAGATCGATCAGTCGAGAAACAGAGGAGTTCACCCGCAACAAAGATAAAGAGATAGATAGAGAGACAGATACAGACATTCGCATTTATATATTACATGAATGAGATTGCAAACAAGCTGTGTTAAAGCATATCTTTGCAAGTTATTGCTCTTGTTGGACTGACCATCCCATGATGTTATACTTGTCTCTCATCTTTTTCTTTTTATCACTAAATGAATCCTTGATATGTTGTCTAAGAAAGTTTTAAAAGTTAGGTCAGGCAAGAAAATACTGTATTTTTAATATGAACGAGATAAAAAGGTAGATGGACTGGGAAAGAAGTTAAATACTCACAAACAACTTTTCTGTAAATCCTTGAACCATGTTTTCATTCCAAGTTTAATAAGATTCAAGTTAGTTTTCATATCTTCTTCACGTTGTTTCAATGACACGCTGAACTCATCAATTAGATCGCGCCATTTCTCAACATGCCCATGAATGTTTGTCAATAATTCTGTATCTTTGTCAGTGAGAAGAATAGTGAAGTGTTGAGCAAGTTTCACCCATGCTTTTTCACTCACATGTAGTCTTTTTGCAGTTGTCAATTCAGCCTCCTCTGTAACCTGAAAGCAAATGGTTATTTGCAAAGTTATTAATCAGTTGTTGAAAAATGTTAACTTTTCTTCCATTCAAGATATTCAACTCTTGGAGAACACACACAACTGGGTGCAGAATTAATCTAACATATATAACACACTGAAAACTCCAAAAAGTTTCACAGAACAAAAACTAGAAAAATACACTCAATGACAATAGCCAAATACCAATTACCATGGAGTTATAGGCACTGGAAATTCGATAAACTCAAACTTGGTCTTTGCTTTTTGATGATGGATAAAATTTAAAAATTTAAAGTCATACCATCATTGGAAAGAAAGTTAATATGCAGAAGGCAAAAAATATTTATTTGTTTATTTATCATTTTACCTAACACAAAATGCAGATGACATTTGGAAATAAAATTAACTAATTTTTTTTTCATTCTTTGCATCAAAAACATAGCTTATGACCTCTCATTGGAATGAGCTTGTTCCAAAGAGGTGTTGTAAGCTATGTTTTGGAGATAAAAAATGTAAAACATAAAGAAAGTTGAGTGGTGATTTTTGTGAACAGCGCTGGCCAGTTTTAGCAGTTATGCTCGGTAAAGGTTATAGGTGTTTAAGATTACTTTCCATATCTATGACTATATCATGAATGTACCACAAGGATGTGGGACTTATAACCCATGCATTAGTTACCAGGGCCTATTTTACTACTAAAAGAGAACTTATTTAGAATAGCAAACAACAGTTGTTCAACTTTTTGGGGTTTCCATGGGGAAGAAACCAAAAGTCCTGATGGAAGTATGGACATACAAATGAACGGAAGCACATGAGTAACTCTCAAATGTCTCTCTGTCCTTCAATGGGAACACAAGAAAGCTTCCTTTAAAATCAGACAATTTCAACATAAGTGCCTGAGAAACAAGTGTATTTTACTAACAATATTAATTGACACACACCCTACATTAAAGCTCCCAGCACTGAATCATCTCAAGGATGTAATAGTTGAGATTAGAATTTATTTATTTATTGGTGTTTAAGGTCACATATATTTCTGTACAATGGCTAATCATGGCCATGACAGTTTTATGGGTGAAGGAAGCCGGAGTACCCAGAGAGAACCACTGAGAAATGGCGAGCAACTGTCAACTTCCCAACATACCAACTCTGCACAAGCAGGTTTAGCACTGGTTGAAGACAGGTGCACCATTGACGTGCAGTACGCCTTGGAACACAATGCCACTGTGTGCCCCCATGTTGGCAATTGGGGTGAAGTGTGTTGCCCAAGGACACAAAACAGTTCCCAACGGGTGGGATTCGAACTGATGCCCTCTCAGCTTGCAGCCTGCACCTCCATCTACTGAGCCACTCCACCCCAGATTATAATTTAAGAAATTACTTAATTTGAAGATTACCTTGAGTGCTAGACAGTAGGCAGCAGTGCTCCACAATTCTTTTTCATCAGACAACATAAACACTTGTCCTTCAAGTCGTTTCCTCTGAAGTTCATATAAATCGTGATATTCAGATAATAAACTTGCGTTTTTCTGTGCTTCACTTAATGCAAGCTTCAGCTGAAATAAATCAAAGCATAAAAACTTCACTATGACTGGATATTTACTTTTTACAGGTTTATTTGTATGTACTGTATTCCACTTATCTGCATACTCACTCTGAGGAACCAACACTTGATATTGCAATTGATGAGGCTGAGAATTTTAGAAAAGAGTTTTTACCACAGCTATGTCATGTCCTCTTCATGTTGTTTAATTTACAAGCTGAAGAGAAAAATAACTTGAAGACATTTCTAATGATGAACAAATAAGGAGAAAGGACTGTCAGACGAATGGCAATGGTCTGAAAACACAATTGGTCCATTGTAGATGCTTATGTCAGATGGTCAGTGTTAAAGGGTTTCAGAATTTATGTATTAATGAAAATTCAGCTTCTAAACTCCCAATTCCGGCAGTTTTCTAAAATAATTTTCAAAGCCTAAACATCAAAAAGAATATACTGAACATCGCAAAGCAGTTTGTATTAGTGTTGAAATGATTAGCCGACTAATTGATGTCGATGCGATTATTAAATTAGTCGATCCCTAAATCTGCTAGTCGATTAGTCGGAACATCTGCCCCAACCATACACCATCCCCTTAAATTCACCCAACATTGTTGCGAACGTCACAAGTAAACTCCCGAAATCAAAAAACAACCCACGGAAATAACGCGTTTGCTGTTTCCGACTGCATGAATAACAACCCTAGTTGGCCAACTGACCAGAGATTGAATAAGACCAGGGGTGCGTGAAGTAAACAGGGAAAAATATATGGGTGAGCTTATTCTCGAGGGAGCAGCCTGCAGGAAAGTTAGGACCCAAAGTTGACATGAAATTAGGCCACCTACGGACATCAATTTGTTCACCAGGTACTGGTAAGTTCGAAATGTCTTACAGAAACATCAAAGAGAAATTATGGAAGAACACATACCAATTCGTATTTGGAACAATTTGTTATCACTAAAGAACCAATTACAAAATCCATGTGCTTTTTATTTTCATTTTGTAAATACATGCGGACAAATTCCTGGAAATCTGCGAGTTTCCGGGAAATTGAAAGTGAAACTAGCTTTTCCTCGAACTGCAAATGAGTTAAGAGGAAACCCAATCAGGTCAGGTGATGATTTTCAAAGCAGACAATATGGAAATTAGTAGGCGTGTTCGATGTATGCATAATTATGGACAGATAAGAGGTTAAGTCATAATACGAGAAGTTGTGTGGGAGTGTTCAGTGTACAAATGTTGACAGGCTGATGACTGCTGTGGGCGTTAACTGTGCTTAATTTTCGACAGGGGATGTACATCACGCATGCGTAAAGAGCACTTCCATTTGTTAACATTCAATGGGATGGAACGAATAATATAAAAAAAAACCTGAATAATGATTTATTTTATTAAAATATCAGTGACTATATTGAGAAAAAATGATTTTAAACAGAAGCTACCAACATTAATTCTCTCTCGAAACTGAAAGAGGTTTTGAGGACTTTGAAAGCTTCACTTGCCATTGTTTCATTGCAAGTATTACTGTTAGTTTTAACCAGGAAAGAACGGTGGTACACGTGTTTGATAACAATAACATGGAGGCTTCGACTAGTCGATTAGTAATCGATTACTGCTGGCGACTAGTCGATTCCTGAAAATCACTAATCGTTTCAACACTAGTTTGTATACCTTCAGGTTGACGTCAATGAAATGTCTTAGGCATGTCATGGCCAAAACGTCCTAGTACCCGAGTTTATGTAATTCAGTCTATGTAATTAAATACCAACTTCCACAAATTTATTTCACGATAAATACAATGCTTTCACAACCTACATAAAAACGTAAAATGAATTTTGTTCCCAATTTACCAAATTCCAAATTACCACAACTCATATGAATCAATATTTTGTCTGTAAATATCATATTTTGCTGGATGTGAAAACAGACTGAAATGTTTGCAGCTTTTACTTGCACACTTTGACTCTAAATAATTACTAATGTGTAACTGATCATTAAATATTAATGTCACTTTTTTTTAAGTAAAGGTTATTTTTTATACATCAAACATTATCGCTTCCAACTATCCTGCATCTCCAACTCATATATACGATAAATACAATGCTTTCACAACCTACATAAAAACGTAAAATGAATTTTGTTCCCAATTTACCACATTCCAAATTACCACAACTCATATGAATCAATATTTTGACTGTAAATATTATATTTTGATGGATGTGAAAACAAACTGAAATGTTTGCAGTTTTTATTTGCACACTTTGACTCTATATAATTAGTAATGTGTAATTGATCATCAAATATTAATGTCACTTTTATATACAGTAAAGGTTATTTTTTATACATTATACATTATTGCTTCCAACTATCCTGCATCCCCAACTCATATATTTTGATCAGCTTTGAAGCTACTGATATTTAAGATACAACACAAGGACAGCCATTTAAAGAAAAGTTGAAATTTAGGCAATTCTCCACAGAACTGGCCTTCCAACATGAAAAGTCATTGTGAGATCCTCAGACCCCTGAAAGGTAGGTGCAAGTTTATGAGATCAAACAGAACTGTGATACAGTTGCACTGTTGAGACATTGTTCTATCCTAAAACGTCTTATTTGTTACCTCTGTCCTAAAACAACACGTGAAACTTTGAAAAATTGAGGAATAGCAGTATGAAAGTGTTAGCAAACAATTCTTTTTGACAATCGTCCTTTTGCTGATGTTTACCCTGGCTTCTGATAGGTGAAGCAAAGGTTGGATATCAGCCAATAGATGATTGTATACCAATTTAGCGTCTCATCACTAAAACATTCCTTCTGAAACATAACATATGTACCTTCATCAATATCAGCTTGCCCTGCATGGACTCAGCAGGTTTTGTGAACGTGTTGGGAAAAAAAAGAGGGGAAATAGGTTCAAATCATCCGAATATATTTGATGAATTATGTTGATGACTTGTAAAGTAAAGAGATAAGGTAAAGAAGCTTAACTCTTTTTGATATAAAAAAAATATTTAAAAAATTGTATTTGATAACAATTTTTTATCAATTCCATACAGAATCGATAATAAAATATCAAATTACAATTCTAACTTCTCAACTTGTGCCATACACTTGCAGAAACTGCAACTCTTAGCTAGAAATCACTGATAAGCCAATTGTCTCACAAGATGTGGTGTAGAAGAGAATCAGGAAAATTATCCAGACTCTTAACTGGAAAAGTGCCAAATTATTTTGGGTTGTCAAAATTGGTTTGCATGTCTTTGTATGGTAACAAATTCTGGGTTGGCTGATTTAGATCAATTGATTTAAATCATGATTTAAATCAAAGAATGTTATAAAAAAACATTGATTTAAATCAAAAATTTACAAATTGCCAGAAATTTTTTCAAAACAACTTGAAAAGGAACTGAAACAAGATGAAAAGCATATTAACTGTTGAAACACATCAATCAGACAGTAATTAGACAGTGTAGAACAATTCTTTAGAGTGGGAATATATATCCCACTGTGTCTTGACTACTGGGACATGGAGTAGATTAGTTAAATGCGCCTGAATAAGTTGTACAAGTTTATATAATATTCAGCTGATAGAATGGAATCATACTAAAGTGAAGACAGATTTTAAACCATATATATGATAATCTTTCAATGAACACATCAGAAATACTACATCAACTTTGAGAATCAAGATCAGGGCTTGCCTTGAGTAAAATGGTCGGGGCCTAAAAAAAAGTCCCCCAGATGTTGAGGTCGGGGCCTGCTGGGGGCCTGAAAAAAGTCCCCCAGATATTGAGGTCAGGGCCTTTTGGGGTAATTTTATGTTGTTACATTCTTTCCAATGGCGACCTTAGTTGATTGCTTTTGCTTAGAAAAAAAAATCTAGGTACATAAAAAACACATTCCAGTGGAATGTGTTTCTTATCTACCTAGATGTTTTTTAGGCAAAAACAAATCCACACCAGTCTCTAGGTAATCATTTAACCTAATTTATCAAATTAAAAATTGAAGTTCAATGAAATGCTATTATATTGAGTAGTTAGCAGTTTGGGCTTTGTATTGTCAGATAGTGAGATGCTTGAAAGATAAACAAATTTATTAAAATCTGGAAAACATGTGAGTGAATATATAGCCAATATCCCAAGGCTTAGACACAACATAAAAAGTATAAAAAATCGAACAGAAGTAGACCTGAGCAATAAGAACTGTTTGTCTTGGGTCGTGACTCAGAAAACAAATTAGCAGTGTAACTGTTCTGCATTTTAAGTTTTTAACCAGTAGTAACTGTAAACACACTGAACCATAATCGTCTGAACCATCATTAATTATGAGGTATACAGTGGGTAAATTTAATGCTGCTATCCTGCAATGCAGGGTTGCAGCCTTATATTTACCCACTGTGAACTTCATTTATATATGACTGGCTGCTTATATCCAGGCTTATAAAGTATAGAATTTACTGATGTTCAGTCGCAATCACTATCTGAATCACAATCAGTTTCAGTGTCGTTCTCAGACTTTCCATCACTATCAGTGTCGGAATCTTCATCTGATTGACCAAGTTCAACGTCAATAGTTTGTGTTGGACAACTCGGACGACTGACATAAAATTCTTCCATAGTATCATCATCCAGGATTGAGAGACGTTTTTTATGGCGCTTGGCAGCAGTTCCTTCATCTCCAGTTTCGGAACTTTTCCCCAGTCTCCGCTTTTGCCTTTTACTGGTAATATATTTATCAACAGCACAATTAAGTATGTCTTTTTTCTCCACCTCTTCCCAAACAAACTCATTCGCAGCAATGAGCATTTGGTCCTTGAGACTTTTGTGGCTCATACTGAGCCTTTTATCATTTAGTAGGGTCAACATTACAGAGAAACCCCTCTCTGTTGTACTGTTGGACACAGGTACACTGAGACAAATTTTAGCCAACATGCACAAGTTTTTGAAATCTTGTTGTCTTGATGTTAAAATGTTTCTCCAGAAATCTGCAGGGTGTGCCTGAAGATATTTCGAATCGCGTAAACACTTCAAATCTTTCCATTCAATAAATGCGCATTTCTCATCGAACTTCATGTGACGTAATGTTTCATCAAAAAGCTGTACTAATTGTTTCAACGGCTGAACTCCAAACTCTTTATCAGATGACAAGCAGTCCAAGCAGTCCATTATTTCAGCCATGAGTTTGAAAACTGGTTCACTGAAGCTCTCAAACCTTTCTTTAATTTTTTCAATCAACTTTGGAATAACTGCTTGCTTTATATTATCAACTGTTTTTTTTTCCGTATCAGTCATATGTAATAGGGTAACTGTTTGAAACTCTCTATTCTCTGGCTTTCTTAAATGATGGTTTTGCTTATGTATTTCACCACTGATTGAAAGTTCAGTGAGGGAGGAGCTGTCGTCCGTGAGAAGTTTATAATTCTCTGCAGAAGTGTGGATATCAGGTGTATCTAGAACATCAATCAGCTTGTTTATGGCGAGATTGAGTGTGTCGCTAATGCTCCATGCACAAACATGTGCTTTCTCAAAAGCTAACGAAAGAGAAGCTGGTCCCTGAAGTATTTCCTTGTACAAAACAACTTTTTTCAAGAAAGAGTAAGATCGCAGTTTCTTTATGTAACCATGCACCTTCCCTTGTAGGCTTGGCGTTTTGACAGATTTTGACTCCACTGCTTCACACAAACTCTGTGCAAGAGGAACCCAGCCATGTAATAATGTCAACAACCCTCTCAATCTATGACCTACAAAACGTGTACCGTGTGTTCGTGGAAACGTGTACCCGTCGATCCCCAATGCCTCGCAGGCATTATTATACATCCTTCTCATTTTGCCAGACTTCTTGTGTAGTGTATAAATATGTAGCATAAAGTCATCAACTGACCTAAGGTCATCATTGGAAAGAATAACATCTTTAATTGCCAACTCGGCTCTGTGATTGACACAATGAATTGTGATTATCCATGGATGCTCATTTTTTAGTCTTGTTAGGAGTCCTGTGTGTACACCGGTATTCACGCTAGCATCATCTGATGTCGCCGAGACCATGCACTTGAGATAGTCATCATCGGATAGGCCGAGTTCCTTAAATGTTGTGTCAATACATGACTTCAGCCCCTCAGCTTCAGCACCGCCATGATCTTTAACATCTTCGATGCCAATGCAGTAGTAAACAGGAAGGCCATTTCTAGTAGTTCTTACAAAAATAAGTTCTTTCTCCGAGCCGGTTTTCTTTGGCTCACTCCCGTCAGTTAATATGCCAAATGTTGCTTCAGTTGACAGTGTTATTGCAAGCTTCTCGCGAATTGCATCTGCTATGTATGATGTGTATTCTCTTGCTATTTTCCCATTAGTTTTTCCTTCAATTAATTTGGCTCCAGACTCTCTCATACACTTGACGAGAACTCGAAATTTATCAAATGGCAGACGTTCTGTTACCAAATTATACGCAGCTTGGAATAATTTCAGATAAGCATCCTTTGTATATGTGGTACAAATTAGTGGAATTTTGGGTTGGACAGTTGTTACTGTCGTACCTGCACTTGTGCTGGATTCCGATTCAGTGCCTTCAGTTGAAACTGATGTAGATTGACGTGGTTCTTCAAACTTCTGTCCCTCGAGGGCTCTCTTGTTGCCATCTGATCCCAAGTGTCTCACCAAATGATGTTTGCTTATATTATCTTTCACCCCGATTATGTACCTATCCACTGTAAGGGCCGCGTTTCCCGTTGGTAAACTGCATCGAACATACTTCTCAAACTCTTTACAAATTTTACATCTGACTGTAGATACATAAATTTTATTCTCGAACTCCGTTGTGTCACATTCGTAGTTATCTTTGAATGGAAACTTATTAAATGTCGCTAATTGGATTGTCTTCTTCGGATCAACCGACGGCATTGATTCTGTTTTGTTGGCACTCAAAACATATAAAAAACGAAAGTACTTGCGGTGCTTCTGGTCACACTAATACAGCTCCCCGTGAATAATAATTAATGCCTGGGCAAATCTGGGGCAATTCACCTCATGCGGTGTTAGATTGTTCTGTTCTGTTCAAATAACGCCCGGAGGACCTGGTCACATACAGAATATAACTCTTTCATGATGATGTGAATGTCTAGCTCATGTGGGGATCGGGTCGATTTATCCCGGGGACGTTTCGTCCCCTATTGGTTGGACGATTTGTCCCTGGGACGATTCGGCCCATTTTTTGTGAAAAGCAAGTGTTATAAATAAGTAGCAGACAGGTTAATGTAAACATTATATACATATGATGTGTATCATTAAAACTTAACTGGTTTGGCAAACCATTTCTAAGGATGTGATCATGTCTTGTTACATCATGAAAAAAATCCAACATCCCATATCATCTTAATGATTTGCTATTCAAGTGGGCGTATCGTCTCTGGGAGGGGACGAAGCATCCC
This sequence comes from Pictodentalium vernedei, assembly GCA_031216915.1. Lineage (NCBI taxonomy): Eukaryota > Metazoa > Mollusca > Scaphopoda > Dentaliida > Dentaliidae > Pictodentalium > Pictodentalium vernedei. The sequence goes on along the minus strand of CM062291.1, from coordinate 304,815,887 downwards.
ACTCTGTCAGTGTCTTGAGGACGAAACGTCCCACTATGTTAGGGGACGAATCGTTCCGGGGACAAAACGACTTGGCCCCATCATGTGGTGCTGGACGTTTCGTACATAGACATTTTGGATTTTTTGTTGATCAAATTTTAGGACGCTTCGTGCATATTGTGGGGTGTGTATTTTCGATGCAGAGGTGTCTCAAAGAAAAAATTTAAAAAAAAAAACGATTTCAGTTTACTGTTTAAATAATTTCAATCTATGAAAATTCCCCACAGCTTTGGATATTTCAGAAATGGAATGCGCCCCCCCCCCCCCTCCCCCCAGGCCCCCACCTCTCCCTGTAGACACAGGTACACATTTTATTTTATTTTGTACATTTATTTTGATGGCAGTTTCTGTGTCCAGTGTTGCATTTATTCAGATGTTAGGATCGGATGTACCCACGCATAGTATTGTGGGATTGAAGGGAATTCCCCTATTAGTTGACAAGCGTGCTTTCGAAGTCTCGTAAATGTGTACGTTTTTTTGTGTTTAATCTTGGGATTTTCTCAGTTTTAGTGCGGATTTAGGTGGATGTTAATCAGACAAAAACAGTTTGTATTATTATTTTATCTGTTATTTGCTGCTTCTATTGTAATCACACTTGCATGAATGAGACGTGAATACAAAAATTAATCTCGCAAAATATTGTTGCCGAAACCTACCAACAGTAACACTGAGATTCCCAGAGCCAAGACAGAAAAAAAGTCGGGCCGAAAAAAAAGCCCTGAGAAGGGGCCTCTCTGGGCCGATCTCGGGGCCGGAGCCGATCGGACCCGACTCAAGGCAAGCCCTGCAAGATCAGTGATTTAGGAATGCTGAAAGTGGCAAAAATGATTTTCAAGAGGTCATCTGTCTTCAGGCAATGCTGTAACAATGAGAAAAGATAAGTTTTGATGATTCCTCTATTTCCATCTTCATGTGTGCTGTCTATTTTATGCCAAATGTATTCTGGAATCATCCCCTCGTGCCACCCCAAAGAATTTAAATGGGTAACAGAGGTAAATGTTTTAGTATCAGACACTTGTGTCCATTCTTTGCTGACATACTTTGCCACAGGATTCCTTTGGAAGCCAAGTCACTCTGTTTCTCTATCTAAAGGAATCATGAGGGGAAAAGTATCCTCTGGTGAATAATTTATGGTATGGAAATAAAAATCAAATAAATCAATTTAAATAAAAAAATATGATTTAAATAAAAAAAAATGTAAAAAATCATCAACCCTGTGTAACAAATTATGGGAGAGTGCCTACAGGCACTCTTCCATAATTTGTAACATTACAAATCTTTATAGACTAAAAAATTTCATATTGTAGATGATATGAAGCACCTCCACCAAGTATAAAGCCTTTAGGTCGGAGTGCCTTCACTTCACAATAAAGACCAAATATGGGAGTCTAGCACTCTAACAATCAGAATTAAAAAAGATTTGGTATGGTTTCATTAGTTTTATTTTGCAAACACAGAATTTAGAAACTCTCAGCTTATCAATATTGTCTTGGTGGATATTTGCTGTACTCTTTATTTTCAAATCAGGGGGGTTATAAAGAGTGAGGGCAATCACTGGCCTCAGAATGACAGACTTGATGTTTTAATGCTTATACATGTCTCATCTGGAGCTTCCAAGTTAAAATATTTGTAAATTATTTCAATAATAACATACATCTTCTTGAGCTTGTTGTGCCTCCTTTGTAACTCTTCTATCATGTTCTTTAACTTCTGAAAGTTCACTGTAAAATAATAAATTTCAGCTGCATAAATTTCTTGTAAAATATATTATTTTCGGTACCAGCAATTAACTGGAAGAGAGCTGAATATTTCTCGAAGGTGATTTGTAACTTTACAAAATTTTTTTGAAGATTCTAGTGCTACCAGTAAGGGGGGTCTTGGCTTAGCAATATTTTTTTATAATTGATTTGTCACAATTTATTGGAGAGTGCCATCAGAAACAATTTGATATACACATTTTTTGCTCTACTACTAGACAAATATCAAGCTAATGCATACAGTGTAAAGTCACAAGAGTGGCTTTCAGCACTTTTCAATAGTGCCATGATAGTGAATTCTCGCACTATACTGGTTAAGGGTATGAGGAGATGGGGGAAAAAAAATAATACAACTCATGAGAAATTGAAGTTAATGGTGGATCACATCAACCTGTCAATCATTTAGTAAATAAAATGCCAACTTCAACAGTTTTTAAATCTATTTTAACTGGAGAAGATTTCAGATCTCCATTTTTCTGCTTGTAAAACACCTTTTAAAGCCAGTACATTCTGTTTTAATGGGTGATGACTTTCTAGGTACTCAAACCTCCAAAAAGTACCCTGGGAGCACAACATATTATAAATTAATTTTATTCCTCTATGGAAGACCCTGGATCTTCATCTATGAGAAATACATAATTTTGATCCTACATGAGATAAAATGATATGAGTTAAAAAAAATATTTTTCTTTGTACTACCCCCAACTCCATTTGGTCAGGCCACACCCTTGGTGAAAAGTACACGGTATTACATTAAGAGTTTGTCCAATGTAAAATCCACTTTTCAATGGGGAAGTTAGCTTGGGTGGGCATGACTGAAACAATGCTTTACATTGCTAATTTTTGTTAGAAATTTGATATGTCCAGCTTTCATTATCAAAAAGAGATGATGTCCTTCTTATACTTCCAAAATGGAGGTCTAAAGGGTGCAATATAATTTATAATAACACCAAACATTTGTATTTTCTAGATCTATTGAAACAGACCATTGAGTAAAAATAAAGAAAACAAGAGGTCCCATGGGGCCTGAGGCACTCTGTTGTCCATGTCAAATGATTTTTTGCCAGTATTTGGATGCAACCACAAAAATAATGCCAAGATTTTCAGTAATGCAAAAGTAGGGAGTCCAAATATCAACCTAGGGATGTAACTTGAACAAACTTGAAGGATGTTCTATACCAAATATCAAAAGATTCTGACTGGTGGTTCTAGAGAAGAAGATTTTGAGAATATTACCAATTTTGCACTATGTTAAAAGTTTAACAAAAATAAAATATTAACTCAAAGACTTGCTTTAAATGAACTAAGATCTGACTTCCCCAAGGATGCTGTATACCAAATATCAAAAGATTCTGACTGGTGGATCTGAAGAAGAAGATTTTCCAAGATTATTCCTCATATTGCATTAAGTTAAAATTTAGGATCCCTTAGAGAGACCCTTTATCAACTGATGGACTTGAGTTGAACAAATTCAATCCAACCCCTGTAAGGATTCTGTATGCCATATATTAAATGATTCTGACTGGTGTTTCTGAGGAAGAGTTTTAAAGATTATTTCTCATATTGGACTAAGTTAAAATTTGGGTTCCAATAGAAAGCCCAAATATTAACCCAGGAACTTGGTTTGAACAAAATGAGATCTAACCTCCCTAAGGATGCTGTAACTCAAATATCAAAGTATTCTGACTGGTGGATCTGAAGAAGATTTTTAAAGATTATCCCCCATTTGCATTTTAAAACTCAGGCCTCCCCACACACTAATCTCACCTCTCCCATCCCTCACCCCAAACTGTTAACTAGGAAAAGTAACTATTCTTGTCTGTCAAGTCCATTTGGTTGTAATGTTCAAAGTTTGTTGATCCAAAATATCTCACGAACAGGACATCAGGTGCACCATGCACTTTTTGCCCTCTGATTGGCCCCGTTTGGATCATTCTTTGGTTTCTTTTTGTTTATTTTTGCTTTTTTTAAGGTTTATTGTCAACATGTGACATATAAAACAAAAGTTATTGGCAAGAAACGAATTTTCGGTGAAGTTCTATTTATAATAACAGTCCAAGGACTTTGGTCTTATAGCTACAAAACTCAAAATCTTCAGGATTCTTCTCTTTCTATATGTAATTACTCCCTGCAAGACTGCTTGAGCTCTAAAATATATGGAAATCCAAGTGCGTTTTTTTAGTAAGGGTGACCTTGACCTTTAGCCATCAAACCTTAAAATGGTTGGGTTCTTCTCCTTCCGTGAGATTATCAACCCTGTAAGGTTAGTGGACCTGCATTAACCCTTTACCTAACGTAACGGACAAAACCGGCCAGCGCTATTCTCAAAAATCGCCAATTAATTTTCATTATTTTTTTCATTTTTGTCTCAAAAACATAGGTTATGACCCCTCATTGGAATGAGCTCGTCGAGCTCATTCCAACGAGGGGTCATAACCTATGTTTTTGAGACAAAAAATGAAAAAAATGAGTTATTCGAGAATTATTTTTGCAAGTGTCGTCTGCTTTTCATGTTAGGTAAAGGATTAAATAGAACTAATGTTATTGCCCAACACCTATTGTTTATGATCATCTGTGTTCAAAATTTGTTTGTATTAATTCATGGAATTCTACCTTGCATGAAAATCTTTTCACTGATAAGTTAATTCTAGAAAGTACCTTGTGAGGATTCCTATAGTTGTTTTAAATCTCATTAACTCCTCAGTTAATCGTCTATCTAAAGCTCTCTGTGCCATTACTTCCTCATGCAAACTGAAATAATACATAATGTGGATTCTGACAGAATATAAAAAAAACACAGTGAACTATACACAACTCTATTCATAAAACATGAAACTACTGCAGCAAAAGTGAAGTGAAACACACAATTCACTATTTCAAGAAACAGTGGATAAATATGCGTTATGTGAACATTGTGCTTGTACAGAATCTTTTATTGTAACTCAACACATTTTGGAGGATGTAGAGCTACAAGTTGCACATCTGTGACAAGTAGCTATACCTCCCCAAAAACTATCACAGACTGACCAACATACAGGTGGGACAGATACTCAAACCAACACTGCCATATAAAGAGCTGCTTTCCACAGATAAAAAGCAATTAACAGATATGTTTGGTTAACTCTTCACCAAACACAACTAGGGGACAACACTTACTAAAAATTTACTTGAATAATTAGACACTTTCATCCCCAAACAAGCTTGTGGCATCCTGGTGGAATGAACCCGAGATGTGCATTCCAATGATGGGTCAAAAGCTATGCTTTGAAAGTAAAATTTTAAAAACAATAAAATTTTAATGGCAATCTTTATCCTTGAAATTGGCCAGATGTCTCCAAAAGACAAGAAAAGGATTAAGACGTATAACAAGTGCATTAACCATTAAAGGCCTGGATAAGTATCCTTAATTCCCACCAGCCCACAGCCTCCATAGGTCCAGTGGCTTATCAGTGATTTCTACTCAAGACTTGACTAGAAACCACTGCCTACACAAGTTGCCAATTGTTAACAGTACCTCCTCATGATGACATGTTAAGGGCACCTGTTCTGAAGTCATAAAAGTCAAAAATTGGCCCTTAAGGTTAACAGTTGAACTTTGAAAACTACTCTACTTAACTTTTTGCAAGCAGTTCATTCATGAACCAATCTCAGTTATGCAAGTGTAAAAACACATGGCTGCTTCATACCTCTTAATCTGCTGTGGTATTTTATTTATCAGTTCACTGTACCTCTTCCTCAGAGTGGCCAACAATTCACCTCGCTCAGCACACTCAACTGTTACCTGGAAATGGAAATAAATCATATAACAACAAACATACTCCACAATAGCTGATGATATAATAACAACTTTAAGCAATAAAATCTCCCTTGGTTATGTACAAAATCTTTTACCTAACGTTGTTTATACCTCCAATTTTCAAACCTTTTGGTTTCTTGATGGGCTGAGGTTTATCGTCGCCCAATATTTGTGGATACACTCACACAACAACAAAAATCTATAACCACTCATGGATACAACAGGTAAAGATGATCTTATTTTGGGTTACTCAATTTAATCAGTTAATTGATGATCTCAATGAAAAGCCTTTAAACTATTATGAACTTTTAATTAACGGGCAGAGTGTTAAATTATTTCTGGTCATCAAAATTTGGAGTGGGCTGTTCACTGACACATAATCTTGCCCTTCTGAGGAAAAGTGTTGTATCATACACTTAGACACGTTGATATGTATACGCAAACAACTCTACATTTGAATCCAATGAAAGTAAAATAATCTACCTCTCCAGATTGAACAAAGCTATCGCTGAAGGCAATTCATACCTCTGACTGCAGTGCTGGACCCATGAAGTATAAATGAATGAAAAACAAGGTAAAAACTGTGTCTGTCGAAAAAAATGCAGGGAACTTTTTGATAAACATATCAGGAGAGGATTATCATAAGGATCACTCATACCAAATTTCCTTGAAATCCAACCACTCAATGGTAACATATTGCTGCGACGCACAGATGCACAGAAGATGGACAGACGAATGTAATCCAGTATATTCCCATTCTCTTCAAAATTTGGGGTATAATAGTGCTGAAGGCAGGAAAACAGAATTTAAATGAAATTGAGGATATCCAAATGACAGCTTGCATAATCCAATGAACATTTGAATGTGTGAATTTGGATTGAATTGACAGATGATCATCTTGTGGAGGCCTGCATTCATTTACAAGGAAGAAGAAGGGTAACCTGAAATCATCATGGTCTCCAAATATATTTTTATAGTAATATAAAGGGGTTAATTCAAAGAAATATCAGTGATAAGAAACATTACCTGTCTGATCAGTTCATGGAAGACAGAGTTGTATATGTTCTGTTCTTTTTTAATAATTTCCAGTAAATTGTGCATCTGTAAATAGATAAGATAAGAATCATGACAAGAGGTTTGACTTTTCCAAAGCTCCAAAATATGAGAAAAAACAATAAGGAGTTTGAAAACAAGGTAGAGAAGAATCAATGAAAAACAAAATGAAAAAGAAGGTGCAGTTCCAAAGTTGAAGAGGCTTTCATCAGTCAAAAGCCTTCAATATATCATAATTATGCTAAAGAAACCACAAGTGCAACTGAATGTGATTGGTACTGTTCGGGTCACTGATAACATGAAAACTTCAACTATTTCATTATTTTCTAAATCCAGAACACTGCTGAAGGTATTTTTTTTCTTGGTTGTATGTTAACCCTTAATGGCCTAATTCTGACTTGTTAATGCAAAGGAACAGGTGCCCCAACATGCATTGCTTGGGTGAACTTAAAACTTGTTTTCTAAGTACCTTATCAGTTGTGTCTAAGCAATTCTTGGCTGCCTCTGAAGGCAGCCAAGACTTGACTAGAAGCAACTTCACAGCCACTGGAAGTAGACTTTCAAAGTATTGCAAGAATGTATAAAAATCTCCAGGTCCTTAACCCCCTGCACTCTGATGATGAAACTCCTGATTTGTCATCCATGGTTATCCCCCCTATGTTGTCAGAAATTCAGCAATTTAGATTTTGGTTGACAGAGCTCCAATTGAGCTCTGTCAACCAAATTCTAAATTGCAGAGTTTCTGACAACACAGGGGGCAGATATTATCCATGGATGACAGGGAGGTGTGGTGGGGCTTAGAGTGGGGGAGGTGTCGAGTATTCTCGACATCAGAGTGCAGGGGGTTAAGAGTTAAAGTTTCTGTTTTCAGACTGCAAAGTTGTACAAAGACCTTTGAATGTTCACAGCTCACAATGTATCATGCTACAGAATTGCCTATGGTACAGGGATTTTCATCATAGTGAAATGACTGTTTTATTCTGGTGGCAGTCATCCTACTATACCTTTTCCCAGGAGGGTGTTCCTTACTATTCTGTGATTTTCAAGACAACAGGATTGTATATCATCAAAGATACACATAATATTTACAAGAAGCATGGACACACAAATGGACAGGTAGATGCTAAACAGAAATAGAGATGAATAATTTATTAAACAGACTGGTGAATTACTGGTTGGACAGGACCTATTGTTGCTCAAGTTCAAAATCTCAATTCTTAGGAAGTAAAAACATACCTGTGTTGGTCCTTTGAATTCTACATCAAGATCATTTACACCAGATTTGTCTAGGAGTTGATCAAAGGCTTCCTGAAGTTTAATCACTTCATAACGGCTAGCTGGTTTCCTGAAGTAAATGAGTATATTTTTGAAAATACAAGAACACATTGATTTGTCAAGCCATGATTTTAGTAAAACTTTATCAAACAAAGTGAGAAGATCTATCAAGCAAAATTTATTAACTAACCCCCTGCACACTGATGTCAATATATTGAAATTTCAAGTTTGAAATTTCAATATTTTTACATCAGTGTGCATGTGCAAAGTGGTAAAACTGTCCAGTACTTCAATTAATCTTCAAAAAATAACATAGAACAAATAGCACTTATCTGGAACAACATTATGTAAACAAACATAATGGTAAGGGCAGATATGTCTTAGAACTTCCAGCTGCTGCTTCAAAAACTTAATTAACTTGCATTTTTGAGTTTCATATGAATTTATAGTAAAACTGAACAGTTAAACAGTTAAAACACACAAAAAAACTGCATCTTATTCTGAGGCAAATTTCATGCAACCTGAGAAAATATGGCAGAAACTCTGTTAACTCTTTACCCAACACGAAAGGCAGACGACACTTGCACACAAGATTTTTGAATAACTATTTTTTTCATTTTTTTTCTTAACAACATAGCTTATCACCCCTCATTGGAATGAGCTCAACGAGCTTGTCAGAATGAGGGGTCATAAGCTATGTTTCTGAAACAAAAAATAAAGAAAATTATCAATTCATAGTAATTTGTATATTTTTATACTTATATCCAGGGCCAAACACAAATTTTGCCCCCCAATCCCCAAAATTTGCATGTAAAATCGAAAATTGAATGTCCTATGTGGTCCCCCATACATTTGATATCTGCGCATGTGCAGTGTCCAGGAAGCACCGAAATTGGCACCAATTATCATTCCTTCTACAGTGCCTGCTAAATGTTATAATCAGCAGGGAGGTATGAGTGCCCACTCATGGGAGGGCCATCCCTGTCTGGGCCATTGTTAAGTATAAAAATATACAAATTATTATGAATTTATAAAATGTTTACACAACAACCAATGGCCCAGACTTAGCTGAATAGTAAATAGGCTGAAGGGACTAGGACATAAAGGACAATCCAGTTACTCAATCACTTCTTAAAGGATATCTCCTACAGGAGAATAGGAGAGAACGGAATTACATATGTCTTTCATATTTACTCGAAATAAGAAAGACATAGCACCAACAATGTAATTGAGCATTACATAATATATAGTTCTCCATTTTTAATGCCAGTATAACCCATTATGCTAATTCCGTGAAGGGAAGCCAATATATAAAGATAGTCCAGAGAATGAGACTCTTTATACTCATTTAAAAGTGCCCGAGGATTGTATTTTAACGATCGTTTGACACGTGACATATACAAATGCTTCACACCGAGCTACACTTTAAAAATATTACATAAATGACACATAACGATTGCTACCACTGAGCTACACATTAAAACCATCCCAGTACCGACTCGGAACTACTGACACCGGAGGAGGTCTTCCCTTGCTTTTCGCTATAAAGCCAGATGATATTAAGGAAAAACCGTCGCCCCCCCCCCCCCCCTTCCCCTTGTTCTGGGCCACATAACTGCAGAACGAAGAGGGCAGTGGAACAGCGTCACTGCTGGAACGGAAAGCCTAAATAACTATAGCTGTAATCCTTTAGTGGACGACATTCTGAGCAACAGATAAAGGATCTAAACACCTAAGGTCACCAGAGATGGACCCTATATTTCTAAGGTAAATCATTGTGAATGTAGAAAGCTGTGTCCAGTACACAGCTTTCATGAGATCAGTAATGTCTATACTGTTAGAATAGGCCCAAGAAGTGGACAGCGCTCTAACTTCATGCGCTGATAACTTATTAACAGAACGCTGATCTGAAGATAGATTTTCTTAGGCAATACGTATTGCCATCTGAATCCATCTAGTAATAGACTGAATAGATATATCTTTTCTGTTAGGAATTAATGATAAAAAGAAACATTTTCTTCCTTTTCTAATAAACTCTGATCGGCATTTATATTTGCGCATAGCCCTGACTGGACACAGCAAAGGTCTATGATTGTCCATAGACGGCAGTGCCTTTATGATAATAGGCTCAGGTCGTACATTAGGAACTTGATTCTTAGCCCAAAATCCCACTTGTGTATTTAAAGTGATGGTATTTCCAACACTACGGTAGTGAGATTCGTCAACAGATAAAGCATGGAGTTCACTAACTCTTCTAGCTGAAGCAAAGGCTAAGAGAAATGCTGTTTTATAGGTCAAGAATTTGAACTCTACAACATCTAATGGCTCAAACGGAGGAGCTTCTCTGAGCTTCAACAGAACCCAAGCTAAATTCCACTTCGGAATTAATCTGAGAGTTCTAGGTCTATTTATAGAGAAATTTCTAATTGTTTGGATAATGAAGCATTAGATCCAATCGCCAAGCTATCAAGATGTACGTAAGTGTCTGATAGCATAGACCTATAGCCCTTAATAGTGACGGGCTGCAGTTTGAGAACGTCAAACAAGTAGACCTGAAAGTTGGCAATATCCAGTATGGACGGATCATAAACGTCTATCGACTGATCCTTACACCAACAGAAGAAAACCTTCCACTTTGCTGCAAAATTCAGCAAAGAGGAGGTCCTCCTACAATTAGAAATTGCATCCAATGCTCGTCCTGTAAAACGCTTGCCATGCGAGAAGGACTGCAAAACGGAAATACGTGAAGGTTGAGACCTTGCGGGTTGTGATGCAGTTTGCGTGACTTCCCCTGATAAAGAAGGTCCTCCCGTGGAGGAAGCTTCCGGGGACTGTCCCATAACAGACACCTGAGAAGATTGATCCATGGTTTCTGTGACGACAGAGATGCTACTAACAGAATCTTGCAATGAGATTGCTTGATCTTTAACAAGATCTGTTGAATTAACGGAGTTGGAGGATACGCGTATCCTATCATTCCGTCCCATGGAATCGAGAGAGCTCTACTGCATACGCTCGAGAATCTGGGAATGGCGACACGTAAGTCTGCAACTGATTGTTGAGGTGTGTCACAAATAAATCTATCATAGGCTGATCCCACTGGTAGCAAATCTGTCTGAACACTCGCTTGTTGAGAGTCCATTCTGAAGGCAAAAGGCGACCTTTCCGAGAGAGCGAGTCTGCTAGTACGTTCAAACGACCCGGTATATGACGGATGGATAGATGAACTTGATGTTCCAAGACAAATAGAAGGATTCTTTTCATTAGTTTGCATAATCGAATGCGTGCCTCCGTGGTTCCTTAGATATGCTACAACTGTCGAGTTGTTAGACAATATTTGAACATGAGCGTTCTCTATTATGTGAATCCATTGTTGTAGCGCTAGCCATATTGACATCATTTCTTTGATGACTATGTGCTTTCCTAGGAACTCTGGGTCCCAAAGACCCTGGCACTTCGGGTCTGTTGGGTTCAGGGTCGCGTCCCAACCTGTTTGACTCACATCCATCATAATTGTGAAAGCTGGGTCTGGCAGCTGCAGTGGAATTCCCTGAGTTAACCACTGAATGTCTGCCCAAATCTGAACTTTTTGTTTTACCTGGTCCATTAAAACAATATTGGTCTCGAGCGAATGCGTCTTCACACTCCAGTTCAGAGTAAAGAATATCTGGAGAGGACGTGTGCGTAAGCAACCCATTGGAATGAGATCCACAGCCGCTCTGCACAAACCTATCAGTCGCATAAATTCCCTCGCTGTTAATGCGTCTGAGTGTAGACAAAAGTGAGCTTAACAACTGACTAATTTTGCTCTGGGTAACGGCAGACAAACCAGATTGTTGTGAGCCTCAAAGCTCATCCCCAAGCGAATGAACGACTTGGATGGAGCTAGATCCGACTTCTTCTCGTTTACGATGAAACCGAGATGCCGGAGTAATAATAGCAGACTCTGAACATCATTCTGAAGAGTAATTTTGTTGCCATACCTCTAAAGAATGTCGTGCAAGTAAGCCGACGTTACCGCAGACGAATGAGCTCGGAAATAAGACATTACCGAGTTCATTATTCGAGTGAACGTCCAGGGTGCTAGATTCAGGCCGAAGCACATTGTTCGGAACTGATATACTTGAACGGCGAACTATAGGTACTTTCTGAATGCAGGATGAACCATGATATGAAAGTATGCATCTTTCAGATCTATGCTTGTCGCATAGTCGTTCATTCGTATGCTCACCCTTACTGACCGAATGGTCTCCATATAGAACCGATCTTCTGTAATAGTTATCCAGTTTCTCTCGAAGCTTGATAACCTTCCGCCAACTGGGATGCAATAGAGGTCCTGACCATCACCTGTAGGACGTGCGAGGCCAGCGGGAGTAGAAACCACGTCCTCCCCGTAATGTGCCTCGACCTTCTGGCTTGGGGGGGTCTGACAGGTTCCCTCAACAAGACCCACACCCCCGACCTGAGTCGCTAAATTGACGATTCTGAGAGTAATTATATGAGGATCTTTTGTATCCTCGTGAGGAGTTTCCTCTGAACAATTTTTGACCCAAACCTCCTGTGTTACTCTTCTCTGCTGGTCGAGTTTATTTGACGCCGACTTCAGAAGCAGAGTATTAGACGCTTTCTTTGTGGCTTGGTCACAGACCAAAGAAAGCTTGTCATCAAAGATATCGTGTCCCGATACCGGAGCGACTCTAAGAAAGTTTTTCACCGTCATCTATCAAAGATGACGATGCAAGGGCTCCATCACTAACTCCAAATTAGGCACTGTAAGGGCAGAGTTATAAGTGGTAAACATTATAGCCCTGGAAAGAACTTGTAAAGAGGTACGAACGTCCTCAAATTTCTTCCCATTGAGATGTTGCGCCATAGCTCTCATAAGGTGATCTGCGTAAGACATAGCGTCTAAATTCGCTCTGTTAGAAGAAATTGCCGTTTCAATTGTATCCGACAGAACTGTGAATGACGGAGGTGAATGACGGAGGTGAATGATGGAGGTAAGGACATATCTAGGTCCTCAGCCTGTTCATTCAAACACAGAGGAACTCTCTGAACACCTTCCCCTACCGTTTTAAAAGGACGCAGTCCAATAAACGGTATACGTACGGAAGATGAAGATAAAAAGCTGCCTTTTTCTTTCCACTTGAAAGATTAAATATGGTATCTTTAAGAAGAGCAAAAGTCTCTGACACCTGTTTAGACTGCACCGGAAAGGAAAGGACATCCTCCCTTGACCGGATATAGTCAGCGTCTAACAATGCTAGCAGTCTGATTCTCTGGAACAAATTCTGGAAAGTATTGATGGATAAAATCCATCGCTTCCATATGTTGTTCCGAAAGGGAAGGGTCATTTTCTTCCATATCCCTTTCACCATCCGACGGAATCAGATTAGATTCACGGTCATCGGCATCTGAGTGCGCAGATGACTGGACCGACCCAGCGTCATCTGACAGCTTGTGTTCCGAGGCTGCCATGGGTTGCTCCTGAGCCTGCTGGGTTGTTGCGATAAGCTGCGTGATTTCAAGTCCGTTACGGAGGCCTGAGGAGCAGTGGTCTTTTGTTGCTTGACCGCCGGCTGCTCCTGGGACTGTGTGTCTGAGATGGCTCTTTTCTGCGGACATCCTGAAGGAGGCCTCATTTCCTTGGCTACCCGATGGTGTGACTTTCTAGACGAAGAGAGGTCCTTTCTCGGCGATGCAGGCTGGATATCCGAAGTCACGTAGCCAAGGTGCGGTCGTGTGTACTAAGTAGATGTGTAAGAAGCCATAAGTATAGCGGACCCCGGCTGTATATTTGACAGAGCATCCCAGACAGGAGGCGTGGACGAAAGCTCCGACTGATGCAAGTTCCATACCACAACATCTGTCCCCAGATCTTGTTGTGAAAGAGGGCACCCTCCTCTCGCTCGCGGTCCTATCAGACCTCGCCAAACTTACTGTTGAACTTGCTGGCTTCTTCCTTTCCGTCACTGCAGGGTGAGCCTGTTTATATATTATAGTGCTTGCTCTACCCTTTTTCCTCTCCTCGACCGCAACAGACACACCCGGTGTAGTGGTGCCAACCGCTTCACCGGTCAAGTTAGCTGACGCAGGGATCTGAAACCATCGGCGCGTGGTTTATTGCCCTGTCTAATATTTAAGAGCACTTTTGCTGCTAGCTCTCTAATTGCGACGTCGGATGCACACTTTCTGACGGCGTCATGAAAAGATCACCGTGTTCTTGTTCCTCTGAAATAGAAACTGAAAAACTAGAGTGACTCTGTGGCAAGAGGACCGGCACTGTCCTCTCGCCACTAACAATGTACCGTGACATATGTCTCCAATTTTTGTCATCCCAATTGACACAAGTTGCACAGGAATTAGTGCGAGTACACTAGCTACAACTGATATAAAAATCATGTGAATCTGAGGAAGACTTCCCCGAGTTACAATTTCAGCAAAAAGCTTTCATTCTGAATAAAAATAAAGTCAACAGTACTCGCACCAACTCCCAATAAATGTCTGAAAAAGATACATAATAATATTAATGAAAACAATTGATTCGAAAAATAATTTAAAATAAAAAAAATGTTCAAAAAAATTTTGGCATGCACCCAAGTTCCCACAGGGAACTATGATTTATTTTATTTTATTGGGGTTTAAGGTCATATACTTATGCACAATGGCTAATCATGACCGTGACAGTTTTATGGGTGGAGGAAGCCGGAGTACCCGGAGAGAACCACCGAGCAACTGTCAGCTCCTCAACATTCTAACTCTGTTCAAGCTCCGCTCAAGCAGGGTTACAGCGGTTGAAGACATGTGCACCATCGACGTGCAGTACGCTTTAGTACACGGTGTCATCGTGCCCCCATGTAGGCAACCGGGATAAAGTGCCTTGCCCAAGGACACAACGCGGGTCGTCCTGGACGGGGATCGAACTCAGGACCTCTAGCATAGAAGTCCAACAGTCTACCAGTGAGCCACCGCGCTCCCAGGGAACTATGAGCCCAAATGGATACCGATAGAGCCTAAGTGTAGACAAAGTTTTTTTTTCCTCTCCAAAAATTGAAGCTACACTACCGGAATATAAAATGTATTTTATAATCGTCCTAACATGATTAATTCATAGGAAACTACATGTATAAGGAAAGCGTTGTCAATGTAAACAACGTCAAATGAAAACCGGAAACAAGACTCCCGGCACTGAAAAACACAGCCCGTAGTCAGTAACAGATTTTAAACTATCCCATGCAAAGCAAACAGAATAAACATTCTGTGAAACACGTTAAACTCCCAAGAAATTTACTAAAAAAAAATTAAATAAAAATGCCAAAAAGCATGGGAGCTTAACTGGGGGAACTTCAAAGAAGGATAGGGAAGGAACACTTACCAAACAGTGGCAAAATCATTAGCAAGAATGATAACATCAGGCCCATGTCCCGAAATTGGGAAACATGAAATAATTTTGTCAAAAAATTATAAAGTTACAGCCCTGAACATTGAAAACCAATGTTTCTTCCTTCCATCATCCTATTCTGTCCTTTGATCCACCATAATCACCATTGATCTGTGTCTGGCATCATTAAAACTGAGATTTAAAAGCACAGAAGTCAGTTTGTTGTTATCTGATAAAGGGCCAAAGAAGGAATAATAATTTGTGCCAATTTCGGTGCTTCCTGGACACTGCGCATGTGTAGATGTCAAATGTATGGAGGACCACATAGGACATCCAATTTTTGGTTTTACATGCAAATTTTGGGGATTGGGGGGCAAAATTTGTGTTTGGCCCCGGATATTTTTGAGTTAGCACCAGCTAAGTCAGGGCCATTGGTTGTTGTGTAAAAATATTGAATGGTGATGTTTGTGAATAGCACTGGCCAGTTTTGGCTGTTATGCTGGATAAAGGGTTAACCTATGGCATTGCTAAACTGATGGGGGGTTTAGGGGTATGACCCCTTCCCCACAATTTTTCCCGCTGGGACATTTTCATCAGAATTGGAGTTCTAAGATACCAATTATCTCTTGCTAGTAATATTGTACTTTCTTACTAGACTAGATCTGATTCTTTGACTTTTGTCATTCATACTTACAAATGGAGATCTGTAGCACCAGAATTGGGCTGTTGGGGGACCACCATCACCAATTGCGAGTACTGGTAAGGTACATGTTAATTAAATAAGAATTTGAGTTACGACTAGCACATGTGTATTTTATTTATTCGCTATAAATTTCAAAGAAGTCTTGAATTTTTTAACTATAATTCCGACTGACATCATGAAGGCATACCTTTGTCGTCAAAGGCATGAACTGATGATGTAGTTGGAATATTACTCAGCCAGGACCTGAGCCATCAGAGTCAGGACAAAACAAATTTAATCCCCTCCCCTCCATTCAGTTATCTTCACAATGCCCCTGTTGTTAACCTCCCCCTGCAAAAACACTCAACATCGGTGATATAATGAAAGTGTCAATGACACTGTAGAATAGCTTGACAAACTTGAACTTGGCAAGTTATAAGTGAAATGGCAAAGTTGAAGATCATTGGTTCCAATGTTATTTGATTAAACTTCAACATAACAGCATTGTGTGTGCACAACATCAGAGCAATCCATGCATTTTTAAATGTTAAGTGTAGGGCTGGCTAATGGAAGAATGCTGATACACAAATGCAGTAAGTTTAAAGGTCATTGTGAACAGCAATTTTTTCACAGAAATTATTTCTAATCGATAGCTCTTATTTGAGGTCTCACCTAATGAGCACACCAAGTTCCAAAACAATCCTATGAAAATTGCACCATATTGGCCATATCAAAGAAGAATGTTGATACACAAATGCAATAAATACACAGGTCGCTACCACAGTTTTTGACGGAAATGAAAATAAAATCGAGAGCTCCTATCTTGGTCCCACCGAATAAGCATACCAATTTTCAAAACAACCCAATAAGGAAAGCACCCTCTGAGGCATGCCAAAGGAAAATGTTAATGCACAAATGCACAAAGTTTGAAGGTTGTTACTGGTGGCAATGTTTTTGGGGGGAGTTTTTATGAAAATTCATAAATACGCCCTACAGGGAGTGCAAAAGGGACAAGTTGCTGCACAAAATCACTAAGTTCAAAGGTTGGTGCTAACAACATTTTTCGATGGAAGTGAAAGAAAATCAATAGCTCCCATCTAGAGGTCACCCCGAACATGCATACCAAGTTTCAAAGCAATCTATTAATAATATGCAATACAGCATACCAAAGTTCCAAGGCAATCCATACATAAATGTGCCTTGTAGGGCATGCCAAAGGAATATGTTGATGCACAAATAAACTAAGTTCAAATGTCATTGCTGACAGCAATGTTTTTGACGAGAACGGAAGAAAATAGATAGCTCCCATCTAGAGGTCATCCCAAAACAAGCATACCAAGTTTCAAAGCGACCCAATCATAAACGCAACCTGTGCAGTGTGCCAAAGTAATATATTGATGCACTAAGTTCAAAGGTCATTACTAACAGCAACGTTTTGTGACGGAAATGGAAGAAAATTGATATCTCCCATATAGAGATCGCCCCCAAACAACCATACCAGGTTTCAAAGCAATCTGATCATAAATGTGCTCTGAAGGGTGTGCCAAAGGGAAATACTGATGCATAACTGCACTATGTTCAAAGGTCATTGCCAACGGCATTTTTTGACAGAAATGAAAGACTAGAGTGATGTCACGCATGCAGCCCGACTGTCCCAGGAATGGCAATGCTTAGATGCAAAATAGTCGGAGCCATTTTTACAGTTTACAGTTTATCTAACAAATCTGCCATATCTGCACTCGTGATATACAAAATTTGCTATTCAAATTTTATTTTTTCATTTCTCTACTTCAAAACATACCTCATGACCTTAATATTAATGGAACAAACTTGATGAGCTTGTTCCAATAAGGAGTAATAAGCCATGGTTAGAAGTAAATAAAAAATGAAAAAATCTGATGTTTCAGAAAAATAATTTGTACTGTTGGCTTCAACTTGTGTTAGGTAAAGGATTAAAGATGCAGTACATAAAGCAATGTTGGGCTGCATGAGTCAATTTTCTTTTTTGCATGTAATAACTCCCAATCCTTCAAAATGCATTTTGGGAATAATTGCCTAAGTGACACGTTTGTGTGTGAGTGTGTGTGTGTGTGTGTGTGTGGTGGGGGGGGGGGGGGGGAGGAGTTGTGGAACCTATATTGAAACCTGGCCTGTATTACTAGCTGGAAAATACACATATCAACTTTAGTTGAAAACAAATAAAATAATCCAAACTGGAGTAATCAGTTGGAAACCAATTGTTTGCAGACAGATGGACGGACGAAAGTCATGACTATAGCCCTGACTATTGTCAGGCTAAAAATGCATTTTGTACCAATAACTCCCCATCCTTCAAAATGCATTTTGGGAATAATTGCCTAAGTGACGCGTTTGTGTGTGAGTGAGTGTGTGTGTGTGTGTGGTGTGGGGGGGGGGGGGGGGGGGGGGAGGAGTTGTGGAACCTATATTGAAACCTGGCCTGTATTACTAGCTGGAAAATACACATATCAACTTTGGTTGAAAACAAATAAAATAATCCAAACTGGAGTAATCAGTTGGAAACCAATTGTTTGCAGACAGATGGACGGACGAAAGTCATGACTATAGCCCTGACTATTGTCAGGCTAAAAATGCATTTTGTACCAAAGAAAAAATATTGCATGAATGGCCCTGGGTGAGGAGGAGGTGGGGTGGGGGTGAGGGTTAGGGGTGGGGGAGAGTGGGGGTTGTTAGGGGAGTCCATTTTTTTTTCCACATGTGGTCAGTCTAAATCCTTCAGAATGCATTTTGAGCAGAGAAAAAAAAAATACCTACCTGGCACCATGGGGGTGGGGGTGGTGTTTGTCTGGGTTTTTAACCACAAACTTTAACCAAAACTGTAAAACTGCATTTTTGACAAAAGAAAAAAAAAAGTGCCTAATTGGGGGGTGGGGGGGGGGGGGGTGGGGGGGGGGGAGTGGAGGGGGGGATTTTGGGGTTGGGGGTTATGCGAGTTTAAAAAAAGGTTCCACGTGTAGTGACTGTAAATAGTTCAAAATGCATATTCGAGAAAAGAAAAAAAAATGCCTAATTGGTGGGGGGGGGGGGGGGGGGGGGATAATTTCTGTCTGGATTTTTAACCACAAACTTTAACAAAAAAAAAAATTTTTGACAAAAGGAAAAAAAAAAGGTTCTGCATGTAGTGACTGTAAATAGTTCAAAATGCATATTGGAGGAAATAAAAAAAAATAAAATGCCTAATTGGGGGGTGGGGGGGAGGTGGGGTGGGTGGGGGCAGTGGTGCTTGTCTGGGTTTTTAACCAAAACTGTAAACAAGCATTTTTGACGAAAGGAAAAAAAAAGTGCCTAATCCACCCCCGTAGGAGGAAGGGGGTGGTGTGTGTGTGTGTGGGGGGGGGGGGGGGGGAGGGGGGGGGTACGTAAGTTTAAAAAAAGGGTCAGCATGTAGTGACTGTAAATAGTTAAAAATGCATATTGGAGAAAAGAAGAAAAAAAAGCCTAATTGCGGGTGGGGGGGATGGGGGTGGGGGTGTGGTGTTTGTTTGGGTTTTTAACCACAAACTTGGAGTCACCCTACCAAGCTACAATGAAATCCCTTCATAATTATGGCCTGTGAAATATTCTAAAGGTTTTCGGGCTTCGGGCCTCTGCTGCCGTCACAGTTGCCCAAAAGGGGACGTTCTCATCTAGACATTATATGAAGTCAACCTATCACGTTACAATGAAATCCCTCCATAAATATGACATGTAGACTGTGCCAAAGGTTTTCGGGCTTCAGGCTCGGGCAGCCATCATGGTTGAATGATCGCAACCAAAAGGGGACATTCTCATCTTGGCATCATGTGGATTGATCCTACGAAGTTGCAATGAAATCCCTTCATAAATATGACTGTAGACTGTGCTGAAGGTTTTCGGGTTTCGGGCACCTGTAGCTGTCACAGTTGCCCAATCACGTCCAAAAGAAGACTTTCTCATGTTGACATTATACGAAGTCAACCTATCAAGTTACAATGAAATCCCTCCATAAATATGACCTGTAGACTGTGCTAAAGGTTTTTTTGGTTTTGGGCTCGGGCAGTTGTGACGGTTGATAGGTCATGCCCAAATGGGGAAATTCTCATGTGGACATCATACGGAGTCATCGTATCAAGTTACAACGAAATGCATCCGTATTAAACATGACCTGCAGACTAAAAGTTTTTGGGTTTGGGGCTTGGGCAGCCATCACGGTTGACAGATCATGCCCAAACAGGGACGTTCTCATCTAGGCATTATACAGAGGCATTCTATGAATTTGCAATGAAATCCCTTCATAAATACAACCTGTAGACTGTGCTAATGTTTTTGGGGTTTGGGCTTGAGCAGCCATACCGGTTGACCGATCACGACCAAAAGGGGACATTCTCATGAAGACATGACATAAAACCTGCATATGAAATTTTGTGACGAGCAGACAAGAACTACCGGTTATAGCCTGTACTTGAAGGTTGAATAAAAAAACTTTAACCATAAACTTTAACCAAAACTCCAAATGTCAACTAAACAGGAAAAGAAAGAAAAAAAAAACCCACTTGAACCTTCAGTAAAAAACTTTAACCACAAACTTTAACCAAAAACTCTAAATGTTAACAGACGGACGGATGGACAGATGGACAGACGGACGGACGGATGGACAAAAGTCATTACTATACCCCTTACTGTAAACAGTCGGGCTAAAAATTGATAGCTCTCATCTAGAGGTTACCCCAAACAAGCATAAGTTCCAAAGCAATCTGATCATAAATGCGATCTGTGCAGTGTGCCAAAGGAAATTGTGGACGTATATATACGTATGTACATACGGACTAGAAGTGGCGGCAATAGCTCATCTTGACTTCATCAAGTTGAGCTAAAAATTAGTTAGTCAATATCCTTCTGCTATTCGTCTGGACAAACAAAAGCACTAAATATGATGCAATAAACAGATTTTTTATGGACCATCAAAAATGAAGAGAGGGAGGATGGGGGTGAATGAGGGACTTAATAAACTTAGCATGCGAGGGCATCTATCCTGCCATGAGACATATTACCTTATGCAACAGCGAAAAGGAGGAAAATTCAACAACTAGTGACATTGCTAGAACACAAAACATGTTGAAAAGACACATTTTTATTAACTCCCCTTAGGGAAACAAGGAAAAATAAATATACAACTGGGGGCATATGTTTGTTTTTTTTTTGGGGGGGGGGGGGGGGGGGGGTATTTGTTCAGACAATGAATCTGTTCCCCTCAAGGTAGAAGCATACCAAAAATTATTTGAATCCTACCACAAATGGAGCTTGGGAAGCAAACATGTCGGATGGACATTATTTGTTAAACATACGAATGCACATACACATACAGCTTTTCACTATACACCCCCTCATGTTACATACTCCATCTTTTTCCATTATACTGCAACTAACTGGTTTAGTGTCAGGGACCACCATCATAACTCTATTGTAAAGTTCTAAATGTCACTTTAGTGGCTTTACACTGTATGATCTGCAAAAATCAGGCACTACCTAATAAACTATATCAAAACAATTATTTATGAACAAAAAGCATGCTGAACGGTGGATTCCTTGCTGGTAGCATGGTTACCTTTGAAGATCTAGAACTCTTCCACTTAACTTGCAGAAAAATAAATTTAAAAATGAGATTTGTTTTGGTAAATTGTCCTTCTGGTAATACAGGTTTTTTTTATGAATTCGCTGAATCAAATAAATAAACAAAGGCTTTCTATTTCAAAATATCCAGTGTATGTTTTTGTAATAACATCCCTTTTTAAGGTAAAATTCACTTCAGGTGGAATTTATACTGGCTCAAAACCTAAACCTTGCATGACTGGTTTGATAACTAGCTGCAGAAAACACTCTGATTGTAGGGCTGCATGGTATACCAGTAATTCAATATTAACCATTTTTTGAAATGCCACCGAGCCAAAACCGGTATCATTTTGTAAGTACCAGAATACCACAAATTAAGTATTGTATAAAATTATCAATGCTGATATCGATATATTAATAATAATTGAAGAAATGTTGAATGTCACTCCCATCACACCAGTCAATATTTATCGTCAGTAATATTTCAATTTCCAAAATTTTCTGAGTGGGTTGAAAATTTGAAGAATATTTTGATATACTCATTGTTTATGAAATATTTCCAAATTACACACATTTAATCACTCATCACAAAACATATAATTAAATTTGTTGAATGTAAATTTCGGCTTTAGGCTATTTATTAAAAGAATTGTTATAAACACGTGTTTGCTGTTTTGTTTTGCCATTGACCACTGATTAGGTACATGTACTTGTCACATTATTTTTTTAATGTCGATTGGGTATCTGTCAAACATGGAAAGAAATCATTTGTAATTCAAACTCCTCCCCACCTTGTAACTGCTGCTGTGAAGTACCGGTCAATTACAGAACAGAATTTTTAAAACGTCATCCAAACCCCACCCAAATTTACAACTACTGTCGTATATTTCTGTCAATCACTCATCAGTTATCAATGAAAACACTGTTTGAACAAAATTATATGAGCAATTGATTCATGGTTTCTTAGCCGTGGGGGCATCTGATACCCCACTGGCTCCCTTTCAATGATTGACAGGCTAGGTGTTGGTGTTGTTTTCTTTGTGTGATGTGAAATTGAAAATATACTATTGTTGTTCTTTGTGATATAAATATACTTGTGTTTTTGAATAAATGGTAGTTGATTGATGAGAATTTGCATTTGTTTTTTCTTCAAACACCTTCACACTATTTAACAAAGCCTCTGTTGATAAAAAAATAGGCCGATTAAATCTTGAGATGTGTACCCATATGCGCAACTAGTAGAAAGCTGTATGACGGAGGGCCACCTCGGATGCCGACATTATGTACACCATACATGGTATAGGTACATATAGAAATGGATTGGAGGAGTAACTAATTTGATGGATAAAGGGTTAATATCTCCGGATCAAATTATTAGATTTACATAAAAAACTATACAGCACAGCACATCACATCAGTAACCTTAATACATATATAAAGTAACCTGATAATCGGATTAATATTTTTTGAGTTATCTCATGCCAAAGGGATTGGAGGAATTTTCAATTTGAAAGATAAAGGGTTAATATCTCAGGATCAAATTATCAGATTTACACCAAAAACTATACAGCTCGGCACATCAGTAACCTGAAAACAAATATAAAGTAACTTTACAATCCAAGCAATATTTTTCAAGTTATCGAATGCCAAAGGGATTGGAGGAATTTTCAATTTGAAGGATAAAGGGTTAATATCTCATGATCAAAATAACAGATTTACACCAAAAACTATGCAGCTCGGAACATCAGTAACCTGAAGATATATATAAAGTAACATGACAATTGGATTGATATTTTTGGAGTTACCTCATGCCAAAGGGATTGGAAACATTCTCAATTTGAAGGATAAAAAGCTAATATCTCAGGATCAAATTATCAGATTTACACCAAAAACTATACAGCTTGGCACATCAGTAACCTGAACACAAATGTAAAGTAACTTGACAATCCAAGCAATATTTTTCAAGTTATCAAATGCCAAAGAAAAGGATACGGATGACGGATAGATGGACAGACAGACAGACAGATGGACGAACAACGGAGGGCCACCCCGGATGCCGGCATTATGTGTACCATACATGGTATGGGTACACATAAAAAGAACTTGTTATTTCTACTCACTGTGCATCATGTATGAGTATATTTATTTCATATTTTTGAGCAAATAAATAGGCCTATGGCACTGTGTTAAAAGGTCTTGTACAAAAACACGAAAAAAGTCGTCCAGTTAATTTTTATAACTGATTTTTTCAACTGTAGAACACATGAATTAAATTTATTTGTTAATTAATGCAGCAATATGAACGTAATCATCAGTATCAGTGACTATCAGTCACAGGTACTGATAACTACAATCAGATTCTGAACTAGTCTATGATATACCTGAAAATCGTGGGGGTTTTAATACCGATATCGGTATTGAAATTTTAATACTGTGCAGCCCTAACTGGGTGAACACAAAAAGCATCATTGACAAGATTTGTACTCACTACAAATGGATGAACTTTGAAGCATACTTACATGGAAGGAAACATCACAAGATGTTTTTCATGATCTTCTGGTTGAGTGGCATATTTACTGAAAAATATATATAACAAGTGATAAACTGAGTGCTGGAGCATAACAATACTTGAAATCGTCTTATTCATTCTTCTTTTTTGGGGGAGTGGCAGGTACACAGCCAACTAGGCTATGTCACTTCCCATAGAGTAGTTGTCTTTTTTTCACAAATTTATACTTGCACATATCTCTATGTAAACTATACTACAAATAAACAAATAAATAAAAAAAAAAAAATAAATAAATAAATAAATAAATAAATAAATAAATAAATTTATTCAACACAACATACATGATATCAAAAGTTATGTTTTTTTTTTTACATTGGTTTTAACTGGTAGAGTGCTGGAAGCCCTATTTTGGGCTTTACTAAAAGTGACAGGCAATAACTGTCTGTAGCTACATTCTGCCTGAGGAAGCTTTTATTCTCCATGATATGAATCCGATTTTTTATACAATACCTTGCTCTCTGACATTTAATTGGATAGTGCCTATTAGGCACTATCCAATTGAATGTAATAGAGCAGTATATGATGAGCTTTGATTTGTTGTCAGAAAAAACTTAGCACTTTACCAGTTAAGGACACTTTCAACAGCCAGGGTCCCTCATGTCAGATTGTTTTATGGGTGGAGAAAAGCAGAGTATCCAGAGAGAACCACAAAGCAACTGTCAGACTCATCAATGTACTAACTCGGCACGAGCAGGGTTAGCATTGGTTGATGGCAAATGCACCATTGAAATCCAGTATGCCTTAGTACACATCACTACTCTGCCTCTACATAGGCATTCAGGATTAAGTGCCTTGCACAAGGACACAATGCAGTCACACCTGGCAGGGATCGAACTGTGGACCCATTCATTCTGAGGTCCAATGCCATAACCACTCAGCCACTATGCTCCCTAATGTGAGTTTATAAATGAGTTTGGTGAACTGCATAATTCAGTGACCATACAATTCATGATTCATTTCACTTTTCTTATGATTCATTTTTGATTCTGTATTTTGTTTCTTCAGTCAACAAAAACATCCAAAAATACTGTAAAACTTGATGATTTCTTCATGTTTTTGTTAATAATTAAATTAATTACATACCAATTTGTTTCATCTTCCTGATAATGTTGTGAAGTCCAATTTAGCAGTTGTCCACAACATGTTGATCTTTTCCATTACCGTGAAAGCCTGTTACCCTGTTAACCCTTTACCCAACGCAGACGTTATCAAAATTTATTATTTTAAATACAATTTTTTAATTTTTTTCAAAAAATTTCAACAAAACCATATCATGTGACCCCTCGTTGGAACGAGCTCGACGAGCTCGTTCCAACGAGGGGTCACATGATATGGTTTTGTTGAAATTTTTTGAACAATAATATTTTTTCAATTTGCATGTCACGTGGGCGGATGCGGGCGATTCGTTGGGTAAAGGGTTAAGTGAATGGGCTCTTTGGGAGTGAAGAATATTCACTTAACGGGAATATTCAAGTCACACATAATTTGGTCATTTCCTATATTTTAGAGATGAACTCATGGAGCTCTGTTAAACAGATATATTAGATGAAATGCCTGTATTGGATGTACTGTGGCCAAATGAATCTATAAGCAAGGAGTATTCACTGATTGTCAAGGTAATTTCTCGACATATTGCTAGATTTTTTATTCAATTAAAAGGAGCTGACTCTATAATCTATTCACAATTATAGATGAAATTTGTACTGAAGGTATGGTAAATGGTTTTGTGTTTGGAAGTTATATTCAATTAACATTGTTATTCAATTAAGAGATATCCAATTAAGTGGGTTCCACTGTATTTAAACTCTTTCAAATCATATCTATCCTGTAATTCCTTCCCAGGGGTTTGAAAGGCCGATGATCTAGTGATGCATCATCACTAAAATTGCTTTGCATTGCAATAAACTGAGAATGTTAGCATTTGCCTGAATCACAGATCTTTCAACAAAATTTACATTCATTCACATGAAATTGAAGTTAAGTGTGAGATCTTTTCAAAATATGCCATACCTGACCAGAGAATCTCCCTGATGTTAAATTTTTTACAATATACATGTATGACGGTTTAGCCACACGAATGTAGTGACCATCCTCTAGGAGATAGCCACTACATTGGCACTGCTAAATTGTTTATAATTTACCTAAAATACATATTTACGTAAATACATAACTTCCAAGGGTGAATCTATAAATCAGTGTTTGATAGTTTTAACCCTTTACCTTACATGAAAAGCAGACGACACTTGCAAACAAAATTCTTGAATAACTATTTTTTTTGCATTTTTTGTCTCAAAAACATAGGTTATGACCCCTTATTGGAATGAGCCTGATGAGCTCATTCCAAAGAGGAGTCATAACCTATCTTTTTGAGACAAAAAATGAAAAAGAAAAGAAAATTAATTGGTGACTTTTGTGAATAGCACTGGCCAGTTTTGGCCATTACGTTAAGTAAAGGGTTAACAGACTAAGAGTTACAGGAAGGATGTATTGTATAAGTTTTCCTATGCTTTAGTGTGGTTTCAGTTTCTTCTGCAGCATCATCATTTACTTTACAATACCATATATAATGACCATGGTAACAGATAAGAAACAAGAAAATATTTAAAACATTTACAAACAAGTTTAAAGGGCAAAGGTGTTGTTACTACACTAATACATACT
The DNA here is from genome assembly GCA_031216915.1 of Pictodentalium vernedei. Taxonomy (NCBI): domain Eukaryota; kingdom Metazoa; phylum Mollusca; class Scaphopoda; order Dentaliida; family Dentaliidae; genus Pictodentalium; species Pictodentalium vernedei. The sequence continues at coordinate 304,789,067 of CM062291.1, read as the reverse complement.
CCCCATAATATTCCAGTCCCATCACTCCTTTGTTTTTAACAATGTGATATTCTTCTGGTACCAATGTGTCTGGTAACTGTAAAGTCTGCTAAAAAGAATAATCAAACAAACATTCACATAAAAACATTTTTCTTATAACAAAAGAAAAACAGAAAACATAAAATGGTTGAAAATTCCAGTGCTAGGCAAACATTGCATCATCATAAGGTTTTGGAAGCAAATTAGATCCATGCACAGTCTTTAGTAGAAATTACATAATCTTTAAATCCTCAGATTATTTGATGTTAATAACTACCATGTATACATGAACACAGCTGCAGGTGACTTAACAGTGTTTTGACATCATTGTTGTCTGCCTGTAGAGGCAGTTAACATTGATATAGAAACACTGTAAAGATTATTATGATCCCTGATGAGTCTGGAGGTGGGATGGGGAAATCTCGCGAGGGGCAAGATATTTGAACCAGACCCGAGGCTTGCCAAGGGTATGGTTCAAATATCTTGCCCGCAAGGGTGAGATTTCCCCATTCCCACCTTCAGACTCATCAAGGATGATTTTTCTCCCCCACCATGCAGCAATTACGTTAGCCAGAGATAATCGGGAGTCACATGCTGATTCAATCAACTCATTTTGTATTCATTGTTTTGAGAAACTGATGACACCATCGGAAAGAGCGTGAACAAGTTATGTATATACCAAAGGTATATACCACGAAATCGATTAGGAATGGTGGCAGCTTGAGGGTTGAAGAGTTTTAGAGCATCAAACATTGATCATACTGCATTCTGATGACGTCAATATGAATTAGTTGGTAGCAAGAAACTGATATGATATGCATAACGTCATAATAATGTTATAAATGTATAACGTCAGGTGGGTGGGGTGGGATACATCTCTCTCTCCCTGCTATCTCAGCCGGGACACACGTATGTTACACATGCAGTGGGGGGAGAAAAATGCATTCTACCAGTTGAGTTCACAAGGAAGAATACACTTGGGACCACTTTTGCATAGAAATATAAAAGGGTCTGTTTGTAGCTATATGGGATCTTAGAGGTTAATACAATAAATAGTACAACACTTATGTCCATAATAATTCTGTAAAGAATCACTCTTAATGGGACATCTGACATCGGCCAATTTTAAGCCATCAATTGACCATCGGTAGAAGTGTTTGAACATCGGTTCATGCCGATGTTTACATGAAATACCATAGTATCAAAGTTGTTCATATTTACATTTAATCCATGACCTTATACAAGCAGTAACTAGCTTAACAAGTAGCCACAATGATTGGTAGTAGTGTTGAAATGATTTGTCGATTATTCAACATAATATCCCACTCCCTGTACAAGTTACACATACACTGACAGTGACAGCATCGGTCCAGTACTACTACTACTATTAATAAATTGCTGTTTGATCGTTTGATACCACTGTCACCACATTTGAAAGCAATCTAGTTACCCAATTTTTCTTTATTCACTGTCAACACAAAGTGGACAATAACAAATGAACATAAAATACACTCAACAGCTGATTGTTTTCATAGTCGGCATATAACTTCAATCTGTTGTGCATGTTACTTACTTATGTAAACAATCTAAAAATAGAGTGTGGCCATTTTATGCATGGACTTCTGGGACTGGTTATCATTTGTGAAACATTACATTTTTTCTTTCTGGATTTTCTTGCACTAGAAGTGTGAATACAAATCTATGAAATGGAGTGAACTGCGGTGTTAGAAGCTATTTGAAAATACAGCCGTTATGAATGTATTTTCAGTCATTGAATTCCACCCCACAATGAAAGCTATCTGAATTACTGTGTACAAAATGGTCCTGGGTCTTTTTGCCCCAATTCACATCACATTCCCCCACACCCAGCCCACCCCCTCTTCTGACCCCCCCCCCCCCCCCCCCCAAAAAAAAACCTCCCACCACCCACCAGCTTTCTGGCCTAATTCCCTTTTGCCCTGCGTCATTTTGACCCACAGAGGGAGGTGGGGAGTTTCGCCCCCAAATCAGACAACAAAACTTCAAAAGATAAATCAAAGGCAGGTGTGGCCACTGGTGTGCCTTGACTTTAAGTCTCATCAAATGATTCAGGAATCTCCGTGTCTCTGCTTTTAATTTCTGTAAGATCTGTGATCAGAGCCTCACTATTAATATCCATATGCTGATTTGCTGAGAATTCCAGCAGCGCTGCAATTTCTGCATATGTGAGTGGGATTTGTTCTTCCCTTTATGAAGTCGCTGTTCTTGCCCGGTCACATGGCACACAAAGTGCAAGCCAGAGTTGTCTTTTCACTTATATCATTCCAATACGTAGTTCCACATAATTGGTGCTGTCAATTCCCGCAGACATCACAAGTGATAGCATGCAGTCTGCGTCTCACCTTTCTATTACAGTCTACATATGGCTCTGACATATTTGCTGTGTCTGTAGTTTGAATTTACTGAAGCTGAATAAATGAATTTACTCTTACGTTGTAGAGGTTTTTAAAGACTGACAATGTTGCCAGTTTTAAGTATAAACATTATACAAAAACTTTTGAAAAGATGAATATAATCATTGTCAATTCACCCCTCATACCTGGGTCATTTCGCCCCAATATAGGGACAAAACAACCTGGGAATCGGGGCAAAATATATATATGTTATTTAATTGCCCTTTAATATATTTTATTCAATTTCATCTTGAAACTAAATTTAAATGGAGGTAGAATTTAAAAATAGGATGTGCATAAGTCACCTATTTTCTCATCGATCAAAAATGTTGCACTGTCAACATGTTTCTGCTGACGTCATATTTTTATTTTGATACACAAGAGACTCACTTGTGAGATCAAAAGACACATCAACCTGACTGTACTGTAAAATTAACCCAATTCTATGCGTTCTTTTGGTTGCGACATCTGACATCAGATTTCACAATCGGCTGATTGTGCACTCATCTAATCGGCAGGCAAATGACGGTTGCAAATCCTTATCGGTTAATCACTAGCCACAAATTCCCAAAAATATTGACTCTCAGCCTTTGCTTTTATGTAAACCCTTTGAATCCTTGTTTCCTGGAATGGTATTGCCTTTGTGTACACTTACAGTGTGTTGGGTCAGTCCCATATCAATATACATGGACGATAAAACAATAACTGCAGTCTGCAGCCATCTGTCTGCAGACTGCAGTTATTATTTTATCATCAATTCCCCATGTATAGACCTCTTATAATAAGACAAAAATGGGACAAAATTATGCCTTGGACTGAAAAATCGGTCTTCTGATTTCAAAGGGTTAGCATGTGAACAAGAGGCCCCAAGGGACCTGAAGTCCTCACCTAAACAACGGTCCATTGATTCTTCAAAAAGAGATTCAAGGATTGTTTTAAAAAATAGTTAGTTATTTACTATTTACTTCAAATTTTTTCACTGATTGGATTGGTGGTTTGAGAGAACAAACATTAACATTTCCAAGTTTCCCACACAACATTATTACAAATACTTCATATTAAAAGGAAATAAACTAATTTCCACAATATACAGAGTAACAAAATGACCCTCTACCCATCGTAAAGGCTAAAACCGGCAAGCGCTATTCATAAAATCACAATTCAATTTTAATTATTTTTTTCATTTTTCATCTCAAAAACATAGCTTATGATCATGATCCCTCATTGGAACAAGCTCCTTGAGCTTGTTCCAATAAGAGGTCATAAGCTATGTTTTTGACTCAAAAAAACTTTAAAAAATAGTTCTTCGAAAATTTTGTTTGGAAGTGTTGTTTTTCTTTTGTGTTAGGTAAAGGGTTAACAAACTTGAGTCTACCCCACCAGACCTGTTTACATTCCCAATTTCTTCAGGAGTCTCCCAATTTTTTGCCATTTCTCCTGTCCTCCAATTTTCAACCCCTCCACTTTTTTTGCCGGGCAAGTATTTTTTGTATGCATATATTTTAACACAACCAATGATTGGTGAAACAAGGGACGGATCCAGAGCCTCCCCCATATGTTCGCCAGCTATGTTTTTCTTGTACTGGTTCAGTTTCGATGGATTTCGGATCATTTTTTGCAGTAAGTGGCAGCAAATGCTAAAATGTATGCAGTCTGTTAAAAAATAGGGCCGATGAAATCGTCAGATGTGTACCCATATGCGCAACTAGTAGAAAGCTGTATGACGGAGGGCCACCACAGATGCTGACATGATGTACACCATACATGGTATGGGTACATATAGAAATGGATTGGAGGAGTGTCTAACTTGATGGATAAAGGGTTAATATCTCCAGATCAAATTATCAGATTTACATAAAAAAAATATATAGCACAGCACATCAGTAACATGAATACAAAAAAAGTAACATGACAATCGGATTGATATTTTTTGAGTTACCAAAGGGATTGGAGAAATTTTCAATTTGAAGGATAAAGGGTTAATATCTCAGGATCAAATTATCAGATTTACACCAAAAACTATACAGCTCGGCACATCAGTGACCTGAACACAAATATAAAGTAACCTGACAATCCAAGCGATATTTATCAAGTTATCGAATGCCAAAGGGATTGGAGGAATTTTCAATTTGAAGGATAAAGGGTTAATATCTCAGGATCAAAATAACAGATTTACACCAAAAACTATACAGCTCGGTACATCAGTAACCTGAACACAAATATAAGGTAACTCGAAAATTCAAGCAATATTTTTCAAGTTATCGAATGCCACAGGGATTGGAGGAATTTTCAATTTGAAGGATAAAGGATTAATATCTCCGGATCAAATCATCAGATTTACATCAAAAACTATACAGCTCGGCAAATCAGTAACCTGAACACAAATATAAAGTAACTAGACAATCCAAGCAATATTTTTCAAGTTATCGAATGCCAAAGGGATTGGAGGAATGTTCAATTTGAAGGATAAAGGGTTAAAATCTCAGGATCAAATTATCAGATTTAAACCAAAAACTATACAGCTCGGCACATCAGCAACCTGAACACAAATATAAAGTAACTTGACAATCCAAGCAATATTTTTCAAGTTATCGAATGCCAAAGAAATAGATACGGATGCCAGACGGACAGCCGGACAGATGGACAGACGGACGCTCCAACATTTCAGATTTATGGGCTACCAAAAAAACATTTTGTATGTCCAAAACCTTATTTTATCCAGAACCCCACCCCTCCACCCTAGAACTTATATTTAACCCTAACCCCACCCCTCCACCCCAAAACCACACCCTAACCCTACCTCACCTTGACCCTAAATCCTAAAAGCCCACCCCAGACCCTAACACCCACCAACCCCCAGGACCTAACCCCCCAACCATAAGCCCTACTCTGGGGCTACCCCTAACCCTAACTCCCCACCCCACCCCTGACCCAACCCCACCCTAGCCAAACCAATAGGATTAGGAGCTATTTTTCGGTTTAGGGGCTATTAAAACTAACCCCCCCAACCCCCCCTGGGGCCTAACCCTCCCCAACCTTAATTAAGCCCTACTCTGGGGCTACCCCTAACCCTACCCCACTCATAACCCTAACACTACCTTAATTTGGAGGTAGCCCCTAATAATAATATCCCTTAAACCCCCAATGTTGGCCCGGACAGACAGACAGACGGACAGACAAAGGATGGACGAACGACGGATGGCCACCCTGGATGACGGCATTATGTGTACCATACATAGTATGGGTACACATAAAAATAGGTTAACTGAAATTGATTGTAATCTTACAGACATACAAGTACCACCCCCAGACAAGATAATCAACAGACAGCATAACTGCTGTAAATGTCTGGTAAAGCATAAGGTGAGGTCTATTTATCAGCTATGGTCGTTACGACCAAAGCTGATAAATAAAACTCACCTGTATGCTTTACAGACGTTTTTTAACAGCTCTCAAAGTGTGAAGCCTTTCAAATACATCTCCTGAAAAATCTCAAAATATCCACTCAGATACATGGAAATGAGGGTTTGGGGATCCTGGAATTTAAATTTTTCATACCGACGACCATCCCTCGCCCGATCCAGCTCCCCCCCCCCCCCCCCCCCCTCCACTTTGAAAATCGTTTCGCCACCCTTGAAAGTAAACAGGTCTGGCCCCCAACTAAGGATGGTATATACCAAATCATCATATTGCACTAATGTCAATAAGGAGCGCAAATATGAACCCACAGACTTGACTGAGACAAAAAAAACTGAATCTCACCCACAAGGCTGCTGTATCCCAAATATTAATCAATTCTGACTGATGGATCTGAATAAGATTTTAAAAGAATTTTCCTCATGTTACACTCAATTAAACCTTTGGCTCTGATATGGAGCCCACATTTGAACCCAAGTACTTGATTTGAACACAGTTAAATCTGACCCCCTTAAGATTGCTGTACACCAAATATCAAAACATACAAAGCTGCTGACAGGCAGATTAAAGAAGCTTCCTCAAATTCCACCAAGCTAACATTCAGGCTGCCACAGGGAGTCCACATTTGAACCCAGAGACCTGATTTAATAGTATATAATTCCCCAGCCCCATGATGTTTCAAACGATCATGACTGGTAGATCTGAAGAAAAAGATACTGCACAAATTTAAAAATTGAGTTCCCATAGCCCATAGGGAGCTTAGATATGAACCCAGGGACTAGAGCTGAACAAACTTGAATCTGCCACTCTCCCCTCCCACCACACCTAAAAGGATAGAGAGTATCAAATATCAAAAGACTCTGACTGGTGGATCTGAATAAGAGGATTTTTTTAAAGAATTTTCCTCATAATACACTAAGTTAAAGTTTGAGCTAGTTAAAGTTGAGCTGCCGTAGAAAGCCCAAGTTTTAACCCAGGGAATTGGTTTGAACAAATATTAATTTGACCCTCATGAGGATGCCATACACCAAATATCAAAAGCTCCAAACTTGAGGATCAGAAGAAGGTTTTCAAAGAATATTCTGAATATTGCATCAAGTTAAAATTTGGGCTCACATAGGGATTTCAAATATAAACCAAGGGAACAAACTTAAATCTGACACCCTAAAAGACGCTGAAAACCAAATATCATAATATTTTGACAAGGGGATCTAAAAGCAGAAGTTTTTAAAGAATACTCCTCATATTGCACAAAGTTAAAATTCATGCTACTATAGGGAGCTCAAATAGAAGACCAGGAACTTGATTTAAACAAACTAGAATCTGACCCTCTTAACTATGCTTTATGTCAAGTGTCAAAAGATTCTGACTAGTGGATCTAAAGAAGAAGATTTTTACAGAATATTTATGATACTGCACCACGTTAAAATTTGGGCTCCTATAGGGAGCCCAAATATTTACATAAGGATTTGTTTTGATTAAACTTAAATGTGACCCCATAAGGATGCTGTATACCAAATATCAAAATATTCTGATTGCTAAATCTGAAGATTTTGAAAGAATATTCCTCATATTGCATCAAGATAAAACCTGGGCTCCAATAGGGAGCCCAGATATGACCCAGTGGACTTGATTTGAACAAATTAGAATCTGATCCCCTTAAGGATGCTGTATAACAAATATCAATATATTTTGTCTGGTGAATCCAAAGAAGAAAGTTTTTGAAGAATTATCCTCATATTGCACTTGGCTTATTTTAGACTCCTGTATAGAGCCCAATTATGAATCCAGGTACTAGATTTGTACACACTTGTATGTGATGCCCCTAAAGAAATGGTATATCAAATATGGAAAGATTCTAACTGGTGATTATGAAGAAAAAGAGTTTTTTTAATTTTTTAAAATATGCTGACTCATATTTTCCAATTTCCCTGATTTTCCCTGAACCCTTTACCTAACACAAAGTCAGACGACACTTGCAAATTCAATTTTTGAATAATTTATTTTTTTCATTTTGTGCATCAAAAACATAGCTTCTAACCCCTCACTGGAACGAGCTCAATGAGCTCGTTCCAATGAATGGTCATAAGCTATGTTTTTGAGACAGAAAATGAAAAATATAATGAAAATTCAAATGATTTTTGTGAATAGCGCTAGCCAGTTTTGGCCGTTACTTTGGGTAAAAGGTTAAGGTCCCCGATGATACAACAGTTGCATTTTTTTGTTTCCCCAAAGGGTACCCCATGTCACAACCGTTTGCAATGAGCTCTGTCAAACAAGACTGAATTCCTAGCTGCATTATGGGAAACATGTACAGCTTGAAATTTAGATATTTTGACAACAGTAAAACATTATTACTTGTTTAGGTTTCATATCAACTTCTCGTCGTACAGCACTCTTGTCTATTGTGTCAGGTCTTGGTGGCTTAACTTCTGGAAGAGGTACATCATATAAGAAAGAAATGTCCCTGTAATGAGGAAGAGAAAAATTTGTAAAAATAAAACCTGAATTCTTCACTTTGAAGGATGATCTGTAATACATAGTTCACAAAAATTATATACCTATCAGTTCCTACTGAGATTCTTGTAGAATTGTTTTTATCTAAAGTATTAACCTGTACAAAAATTATTTTTTTCTGCTTTAGTGCGTTATTTAAATGTGAGAAAAATATATAATAAAGCCATCATGCACAAGCTCACTCATGCCTCTCAGTCTACTTCACTTCTCTAGTACTGAAGCGATTCATCGATTTGTTGACGATGATGCGATAATGCCATTAGTCAACTAGAAAAATGCCTGTCGACTAGTTGGAAACATTTATAATATCCCAGTACAAGTTACACTGACAGTACCCCATGGGTACACAAATGGCTGTTTCATTGTCTGTTATCACAGTCAGTTCATTTGGCAACAAGCTAGTTACTCAATTATTCTTTAATCACTGTCAACACAAAGTGGACAATAAAAAAAATGAAAATGAAACACTCATCAGCTGATCGTTTTGAGAGTTGGAGAATAAGGCAATGTGTTATCCATGTTACTTATTTGAGTAAACAATCTAAAAATAGTATGTGGCCATATTGTGTATTTTAATATGAATTTGATCACTTTTTACTGCAACAAAACAGGTGTCCTAAAATCCAGTTTTTGAGTAAACATGCAATCTACATTCTGAGAACCTTGACAGCAAAGACTTGCCAAGTAGACGAGGTGTAGCCAAAATGAATAAAAATCTCCAGTTCTTCAAGGATTAAGTCACCCAACACCTGCTGATGGTGTTGATATACAATTTTGATATTTTTTTTACTACTTTAGCTCATAACACTCATTACACTCCACTGGACTGAGATCATTAGTCATTCCAAATGAAGGTGCTAAACACTGTTTTCCAAGCATAGAATGAAAATATTATACTCCTTTGTGACAATATATTGCAAGTGGTGTTTGGAAGCAATAGTTGCTACATCACTTTTATCTTTTCAAAAGGTTAGCCCTTTACCCAACACACAGGATATCAAAATTCATTAATTTATTTTTAAAATTGCTCAAAAAATGTCATAAAAAACAAACCTTGAAACCCCTCAATGGAATAGCTCGACAACCGTGTTCCAATGAGGGGGGGGGGGTCACATGAAATGGTTTTGTTAAAAAAATTTTTTAAATATTTCTTTTCAACGGCTGAATTTGTAAATTATGCAGGCATATCTCTTTATACAATGCAGAGTATATCAACATTCGTTAGTTTGATTATCTTCTTTCAAATTTAAAAAAAATATAATAATCAAAACCAAATCATTTAACCCCCACATTGGAACAAGGGGATCACATGATATTGTTTAGTTGAAATTTTTGAAAAAACAAGTTTCTTTCAACAGCTCAATTTGTAAATTATGCAAGAAGATGCAGCCCATTCATTTAGGTAAAGGGTTAACCCTTTACCTAACGAATTGCCTGCACCAGCCCGCGTAAAATGCAAATTCAGCAGTTGAAAACATATTATTTTTCAAAACATTTCAACAAAACCATATCATGTGACCCACCGTTGGAACGAGCTCATGGAGAGGGGGGGGGGTCACATGACATGGTTTTGTTGAAATGTTTTGAAAAATTAAAAAAAAATGATATTTAAAATAATAAATTTTGATATCGTCTCCATTGGGTAAAGGGTCAAAGTAAGTTATACAGTGGAACCCTGTTAATTGAATAGCCACTTTGCCAATGAAAATTATTCAATTAACAGGATTATTCAATTAACAGGGATTGTGTCACTTTCTTTTTTCGTATTCTAGAGATAAACTTGGCATTTATTCTATTATGTCTTATTTGACACAGCTCCATGAGCTCTGTCAAACAAGATATAATAGATTAAATCCCTGTATTGGATGTACTGAGGCCTATGAACAATCAAAACTGGGGAGAGGCAGGGTAATTTCACGACAGGTTACAAGATTTTTTATTCAATTAACAGGAGTTTACTCTATGATCTATATTCAATTAACAGGTCAAATTTGTACTGGAAGTATGGTAATAAATAGTTTTGTGTTGGGAAATTATATTCAATTAACAGAGTTATTCAGTTAAGAGATATCCAATTAAGTGGGCTCCACTGTATTTCATAAGGACTGGATTTGTCTTATACTTAAGCATAAAACAAGCATAAATGAGTTTTCAATTCAAAGTAACAATAATAAGGCTGAAATATTAAATATTAAAACATACTTCCCAGCGCCACATAAACATGGTGTATTTTCAAGTAGATGCTTGAATTTATCTTTCCGTTTAAAATTCCACACATTAGCAGGCCGGTTACGAGTCTGAATCTGAAAAATATATTAATATATTAAATATACTTCTAAGCTCCACATAAAAATGGAATATGTTCAAGCAGATGCTTGAACTTACATTACAGTCATCATGTAAGTGTCCAGATTTCATAGACTAATGGATAGCATGAAAATGTGTTGTATTTTTTCTCATTTTATTCCCGTAAAAGGAGTTAAGGTTATTCAGGCCTGGCGATTTCAGGCGCGCAATTTTTCACGCGCCTTAATGTGCGCCAAGAAGCATTAAGGTCCGCAAAATTTCGCTCTCCTGGGTGCATAAAGATAAGTATAACACTTTTGAACTAGATGGTGTCACTTGTGTGCAAAGCACACTATAGTGTATCCCCGCATTTGCATCCTTGACTTTGTACGAATGCCTGATACAAAGATGAAATGTATTATATGACACACTAAAATCATATTGAGTGGCACAGGTGACACAGCTTCGTGCACACCTACAGACTCCACTGCAACATTTGAGCATGGCTTTAGCATTTCGAATTACATACCCTAGGAGCCTTTCGCCGGAAACGGTCTAAGAAAACACGAAAGTGGCGACAGTGGTACAGCCACATGGCACCCAAAAAATCCGAACCTTCCTGAACATCTACAGACCCTACTGCAACATCTGAGCATGCTTTTAGCATTTCGAATTACATACTCTAGGAGCCTTTCGTCAGAAACGGTCTAAGAAAACATGAAAGTGGCAACAGTGGCACAGCCATGTGGCACCTGAAAAATCCAAAACCTTCGTGCGCCTCTACAGACCCTACTGCAACATTTGAGCATGCTTTTAGCATTTCGAATTACATACCCTAGGAGCCTTTCGCTGGAAACGGTCTAAGAAAACACGAAAGTGGCTACGGTGGCATAGCCACGTGGCACCCGGAAAATCCAAAACCTTCGTACGCATCTATAGACCGTACTGCAACATCTGAGCATGGTTTTAGCATTTTGAATTACATACCGTACGAGCCTTTCGCCGGAAACGGTCTAAGAAAACACAAAAGTGGCTACGGTGGCATAGCCACGTGGCACCCGGAAAATCCAAAACCTTCGTACGCATCTATAGACCGTACTGCAACATCTGAGCATCGATTTAGCATTCCGAATTACATATCCTACGAGCCTTTCGCCGGAAAAGGTCTAAGAAAACACAAAAGTGGCAACGGTGGCACAGCCTGTGGCACCCAAAAAATCCGAAACCTTCGTACGCATCTATAGACCATACTGCAACATCTGAGAATAGTTTTAGCATTTCGAATTACATACCCTACGAGACTTTCGGCGGAAACGGTCTAAGAAAACATAAAAGTGGCTAAAGTGGCACAGCCACGTGGCACCCGAAAAATCCGAAACCTTTGTGCACATCTATAGTCCCTACTGCAACATATGAGCATGGTTTGAGCATTTCGAATTACATTCCCTACGAGCCTTTCACCGGAAAGGATCTAAGAAAACACGCAAGTGGCTACGGTGGCACAGCCTCGTGGCACCCGAAAAATCTGAAACCTTTGTGTGCATCTATAGACCCTACTGCAACATATGAGCATGGTTTTAGCATTTCGAATTACATACCCTACGAGCCTGTCGCCGGAAACGGTTCAAGAAAACACAAAAGTGGCTACGGTGGCACAGCCACGTGGCACCCGAAAAATCCAAAACCTTCCTGCGCATCTATAGCCCCTACTGCAACATCTGAGCATGGATTTAGCGTTTCGAATTACATATCCTACGAGCCTTTTGCCAGAAACGGTCTAAGAAAACACAAAAGTGGCTACGGTGGCACAGCCACGTGGCACCCAAAAAATCCGAAACCTTTGTGCGCATCTATAGTCCCTACTGCAAGATATGAGCATCGTTTTAGCATTTCGAATTACATTCCCTACGAGCCTTTCGCCGGAAACGATCTAAGAAAACACGAAAGTGGCTACGGTGGCACAGCCACGTGGCACCCGAAAAATCTGAAACCTTCGTGTGCATCTATAGACCCTACTGCAACATATGAGGATGGTTTTAGCATTTCGAATTACATACCCTACGAGCCTTTCGCCGGAAACGGTTCAAGAAAACACAAAAGTGGCTACGGTGGCACAGCCACGTGGCACCCGAAAAATCTGAAACCTTCCTACACATCTATAGCCCCTACTGCAACTTCTGAGCATGGATTTAGCATTTCGAATTACATATCCTACGAGCCTTTTGCCGGAAACGGTCTAAGAAAACACAAAAGTGGCTACGGTGGCACAGCCACGTGGCACCCGAAAAATCCGAAACCTTCGTGCGCATCTATAGACCCTACTGCAACATCTGAGCATGGATTTAGCATTTCGAATTACATATCCTACGAGCCTTTTGCCGGAAACGGTCTAAGAAAACACAAAAGTGGCTATGGTGGCACAGCTACGTGGCACCCGAAAAATCCGAAACCTTCCTACATATCTACAGATCATTTAGCAACACCCTAGTGTAATTTTAGAACTCCGAATTACATAGGTTGGGACTATTCAGCAAAAAAGTGAAAAAATAATGCATTTTTTAAGTGGCTCCACAGAAGCCACCTGGTGGCACAAAAATTTAAAAGTTGTATTTTGGGGTTGCACAGACCCTATCGAACAACTGTAGAAAGTTACAGCGTTTTGAATTACAAAACCGGACGTACGGACGGAGATCATGACAATATCCCCGCATTTTTTAAAATGCGGGGATAAAAATGCAGCTTCAAAATTGAAGGATGCGTATTTATGCTTGCATGTCATAGCGCAGGGAAAATCAGAAGGTTATCTCATTTTTTTTTGTTTTCAGTTCAGAGGTTTCGTACCTATTTTTCTGTCATGTAAACTGTAAAACACCCGACCGTGGAATAATTCAGATGACCCTCACAAGTTCAGTATCATAAATGGCTGTTATTTTGGCTCAGACAGTAGTATTCCTAACCGTGTTGAATATACAACGACACAATGACCAAGTTCAACAACAATAAGCAAATTTGGAACATCACATGGACATGTGTATATAGTGAATCAATTCTGACAGGTTTCGGAGAGATAGCACTGCATTTCTCCAATACAAGAACCTGATTGTTTCAGAATGCCAGGCCTGAGAGTTTATTACTTCCTCAGTTCCTGGTGTGACAACGTACACGCTTTGGCTTGGGACGATTCACAGGTAAAGTTGCTCAAAATCGCAATTTTTTTTGGTGGTTACTGTATCACAATGCCATCTTTTGTCAGTTGCACAAGGCATCACTGAACAGCATAACACAGGCTATTTATAAACCTCTGTTGTGTTTACTTTCACTTTCGGTTGTCATGATATTAGATTATCAATCTGATTTTTTGTGAATTTCTGCGAATATTCGAAATGTCACCATCACCTGCCCGCAAGAATTATTTGATTGGTTTCATTTTTCATTGGGTATGTACAGTTTCTATTACTATTCAAACTTTGCCCCATTTCAAAACCAACTTATATTCCCATTAAACGACATCGGATAATCAAAAAACTTAAATTAAGTGATAACCATTTGGAGTGACGGTATTCCCTCAAAACAAATTTGATAGGCATGACTATTGACGTACAATTTCCGAAAGCCGTCCCCGTCTAAGAGTGTTCACATTTTTTTTATTTACCGCATCAAGAGTAATTTCGAATGCGATGAATAAAAAAATTGAAGATAAAAAATTGTGTTATCCCAGGACCATTTAGAAAATCTTCAATTGGCATTATGTACTGTACAGCTGGCTCAGGTGCAATGAACTGAAATTCAAAATTTATCTGATGGGATGAACTTGAAGGGGATGAAGTTGAACCATGATTGGCTTGTGACAGTTGTGAGTTGTCGGGACCGACGACTTCAACACAGTATTGAGTAACTTTCGAAGTAACATGTATTACAACTATCCAAATTATGCAATGCAACTTTGTGAGTAGAGCAGGTCTGGTCACAGTGTTGAACTGCAATCATATGATATATCATGGTTCAACTGCCTTCCATGTCGAAAAAAAATTAGGAGAGCCATTGGCTCTCCTAGATCATTTCAGGAGAGCGATTTTAAGCCCCCTAAATTTTTCAGAATGCCAGGCCTGGGTTATTGCATGTTTCAGATTCTTACTGCTGTGCTGTTGTTAGTAAATTTAATAGTTTACATGCAGATATATTTGCATGAAGTGGATTAAAATCCTATCAAACAACAAACATGTAGAACTCCGAGGTCCCACACTCCATTCTTCTCGGTGTTTGTGACTTTAATATATTACCCGTGGCATTCATGTAGAATGTGTGCTCCTTTGTTAGCTGCATAATAAAAATCAGATAATGTATGTTCAATTTATCCTGACACCACCCCGACTCGGAAATTCAAGTGAAAAAACAATCTTAGCGGCATAATGCCTGAAAAAAAAATTCAGGCAGGACTGGTCTTTGAACTCATCCAAGACATTCTTGGGGAGAACCCACAGACCAAATCTGGTAAAAACTGAATAATGTTTGGTCAAGTTATTGTTCTGACACTGACCTAAAGTCAGAAATTAAATCTATAGGGCATAACTCCTGAAAAAAAACAGGCAAGTCTGGTTTTCAAACACAGATCAAACTTCGGGAAAATCGGATATTTGTTCAAGTAATCGTGCTGACACTGTAACATAGACAGGTGGACGGACGCCCACAAACCTTCATCAAAACATAGGGCAAATAGTTGACACCACTCGACCAAACATTATTTGGGAGTTCCCCACATTGTATTTACACATACTATTTATTTATTTATTTATTGATGTTTAAGGTCATATATTTATGCACAATTGCACAATGGCTAATCATGACCGTGACAGTTTGATGGGTGGAGGAAGCCGGAGTACCCGGAGAGAACCACCGAGCAACGATGAGCAGCTGCCAGCTCCCCAACATCGTAACTCCGCACTGCAGCACAGGCAGGGTTAGATGGGTTGAGGACATGCGTACCATCGACGTGCAGTATGCCTTAGTACACGGCGTCATCGTGCCCCCACGCGGGCAATGGAGATGAAGTGTCTTGCCCAAGGACACAACGCGGTTGCCGCAGGTGGGATTCAAACCGAGGACCTCTCGGCTTGCAGCCTGCACCTCTACCTACTGAGCCACCGCACTCCGTATTTACACATACAATTTAACTGTCAAGATGTTTTAGCACAAGTCCAAACTCTTGGTTCTTTCTCAGGGGCTCACCAAACTAAAAGACTGCTTGCATCTCTTGTTAGAAATTAAACATGCTATTTTCTTTTTAATTTAAAAAAAAACAGTTGGTGCCTCATAATTTATTCGTTTTAAATATGAGAGTGCATACTTTCTAATACTGGTAGACCAAAATCGAATTTCTCAAATGCCATAATGTTTAGTGTGGTACATCCTGTAGGTCCAAGAAATACCATATTAGTGTCAGTTTTGATCAGGAACACTTCAAAACATCTACCTCACCTTATTGGAACAATAACTATACTATGGCAGTATGTGATGGAAAAGGATATTTCTTTCAACTGCTCTTGGCCTCAGATTTGATAAAAAAAAAAACAATGGTTACTTGATAAACCCTAAAACATGCTAGTTTTATTGTGCTGAATAAAATGGAAAGCGGCTTTGTTTAAATTGGTAAATTTTGAGTGAGTGATTCACAGAACACCAGGTACAGGAAACTAAATGTCTCCCCTGCACTGGCAAGATACATGATTGCCAGACCACGTATTTATCTTACTGGTTCAGACTTCTGTCTTTCACAGTTATTAAAGTATAATGAAATGTTACATTATTTCTCGCCGCAAGAAAATATATCCTTGATTTAAAATTCAGCTCATGTATGTTTCCTTTTGTGTATCTGTTATTCTGTGAATCACATGTTCATAAGTGGGCCATTGGGCACATTCCTACTTGCTGCAGCCTTAAAGTTGAATGTCCCCAATGGATGTGTATTTTTCCACTCCTTTGGAATAAATATAAACATATGCTAATACTTGCTGGACCCTTCAATAAACATGTTGGACCACTGAGTGAATTTTCAGATAACAGGCCACTTGATGTTCTAATAGCTGCCAACCTGCTTGTTACATCCTGATAAGAAATAAGTGTACAGGCAGATTATTTCTACGAATTTGCTCAGAATGGTTGGACATAAAGGCTCAGTATGTAGAAATGAGGACAGGTTAAGGGAGTATTTAACTCCCAATTTTCCAAACCCTCTCATACATGTCCCCTGTAACATGTTTTACATTGGCAATGTATGCTATGTTTTTGATAATGAAAGTGTCAATGACACTGTAGCTCAACTTGTCAAGACAAAGACATGTACATGTATAGTATGTGACACAGCAATGACAAACATCTAGGTAATGACCTGATAACAAAGGTACATATAAAGTATTGTAACGGTCTGTACATAAATACTGAGCGTTGCCTGTAACAAATGTATTTTAGGTAAAGTATTGTAAAGGTGGGTGACAGTCAGATGCTAAACTAGAAAAAAATCTTTGAGTCCCAGAATGGGTCTGACTGAACCCCAAAATATTTGTTCTCATAGCACAGTGATAACAAAGGCACCCCAAAACACACTCATTCCTGTCCCAAGGTGAAAACAAAGGTACCCAAGAAGTTTTGTGAAGATCAGTTCACAAATATGAGCTGTGTAGAAGTTGTGACAAAAAACTGATTGGACCTGATTTCGGTACAAAATGGCCACTGGCAGCCATCTTGAATTTTGGACCATGCCCAGAAACACTTGTTCTCGTCCCAAGGTGATAACAAAGGTCCCCAAGAAGTTTTGTGAAGATCGGTTCATAAATACAGCCTCTAGCCCGAGCCGTATTGACATGTGCACTTACAGAGTATAAGTAGCACTGAATAAATCAAAGTTCATCTAATTTGCATAATTTCTGCACGAGAAAAAAACCCGTACTATATGTGATGTATTCCATGTTACTAAACATTCATACAAAAATTTATTCAAATCAGAACTTTCATACAGAAGTTCTGTACAAAAGACTGATTGCACTAATTTTGGTACAAAATGGCTGCTGGTGGCCATCTTGAAATTCGGACCACACCCAAAAACACTCGTTCTCATCCCACGGTAATAACAAAGGTACCCATGAAGTTTCGTAAAGATCGGTTCATAAATACGGCATCTAGCCTGAGCCATATAGAAGTTGTGTACAAAAAACTGATTCGACCTAATTTCGATACAAAATGGCCACTGGCAGCCATCTTGAATTTTGGACCGCACCCAGAAACACTCGTTCTCGTCCCAAGGTGATAACACAGGTACCCAAGACGTTTCTTGAAGATCGGTTCATAAATACAGACTCTAGCCTGAGCCGTATTGACATGTGTACTTACTGTGTGTAAGCAGCACTGAAAAAAATCAAAGTTCATCTAATTTGCATAATTTCTGCACGAGAAAAAAACCTGTATTATATGTGATGTATCCCATGGTACTAAACATTCACACAAAAAATTATTCAAATCAGTGCTTTCATATGGAAGTTCTGTGCAAAAATCTGATTGCACCAAATTTCGTACAAAATGGCTGCCATCGGCCATCTTGAATTTCGGACCGGACCCCAAAACACTCGTTCTCGTCCCACGGTGATAACAAAGGTACCCAAGAAGTTTCGTAAAGATCGGTTCATAAATACGGCCTCTAGCCCGAGCCGTATTGGCATTTGCACTTACAGTGCTGAAAGTAACACCAAAAAACATCAAAGTTAGTCTAATTTGCATAATTTACGCACGAGAAAAAAACCCGTATTATATGTGATGTATCCCATGGTACTAAACATTCATACAAAAAATTATTCAAATCAGAGCTTTCATATGGAAGTTCTGTACAAAAAACAGATTTCTGCATCGTCGGTACAAAATGGCAGCTGGCAGCCATCTTGAATTTCGGACCGCATCCAAAAACACTCGTTCTCGTCCCACAGTCATAACAAAGGTACCCAAGAAATTTCGTAAAGATAGGTTCATAAATACGGCCTCTAGCCCGAGCCATAGCAGCTTGGCAATTACAGCTCTGAAAGTAACACTAAATAAATCAAAGTCAGTCTAATTTGCACAATTTACGCACGAGAAAAAAACCCGTATTATATGTGATGTATCCCATGGTACTAAACATTTATACAAAACTTTATTCAAATCAGAGCTTTCATACAGAAGTTCTGTACAAAAAACTGATTTTTGCATCATTGGTACAAAATGGCAGCTGGCAGCCATCTTGAATTTCGGACCACACCTAAAAACACTTGTTCCCGTCCCAGGGTCATAACAAAGGTACACAAGAAGTTTCGTAAAGATCGGTTCATAAATACGACCTCTAGCCCGAGCCATAGCCAATTGTTGACGTACGGACAGATGGACAGACGGACAGACGGACGACGGGCCATGAAAATAGCTCAAATTTGACTTCGTCAAAGTTGAGCTAAAAATAATATGTGGTGTACACTGTACTGAAGAGCTGAGGGGTGGGTTAATATGACCTCACAGTTAATGAATGTGGCCCTGACAGTTAACGTATATCAACAAAAGTTACCAAGTTACAGTGAAATTATTCCAAAACGAGTCATCCTATCAAGTTACATTGAAATCCCTTCATAAATATGGCCTGTAGACTGTGCTAAAGGTTTTCGGGCTTTGGGCCCATGTAGCCATCAGTTTCCCAACTGCGTCCAAAGGGGACATTCTCATCTAGACATTATATGAAGTCAACCTACCAGGCCAGGCATTCTGAAAAATGCAGGAGGGCAAAAAATCGCTCTCCTCAATCAGCTTAGGAGAGCAATTAGCTTTACACAGCATTTTAAGTATCCAATTGAACGAACCCAATGAAACTGAAACCAACAGACTATTACATCAGTGATTTTATTAACTTTACTAAGGTAAAGCGAAATCTCTTAGACATCTAGATGTCTCACTCAACAACCGAACACACACTTGACAAGACCTGTGCGTGTACAAAGACCTGTTGTCCAAGAAAGTCATACGCTTACCACTACCACCTTCAACCCCCCAAGGGGGTTGAAGGTGGTAGTGGTAGGCGTATGACTTTCTTGGACAACAGGTCTGCTTGAATCTACAGTCACATCCTGGTGCAAGTGCTTCAAGTGACAGGATAGTAGTAATGGTAGTATATTATAGTGTCAATATTCCTTGAATAATTAGCCCTCAAACTGTGATGTCAGTTGTTGAACTTGAAACTGACAGAAAAAAAAAATATTGCTGTGACACATTTTGCTTCAAATGATTGCAACTGTGTTTGGGTATGGTTGCATCCATTACCTTTTACCACTAAACCACTTTCAAAATGAAATTACGTGATGTTATGTGACTTCGAAGTTAAATTACATTTTTGCTTTACAACAAAAATTTAATGTGAGCATAATACATGTAATTTCAATCATCCCAGACCAAAATATTTAGGAGGGCAGTTTTTCGCTCTCCTTAATTCTTTCAGGAGGGCAGTAAGGAGAGCTAAAAAATCGCTCTCCTGAAATTGCCAAGCGTGACCTACCAAGTTACAATGAAATCCCTTCATAAATATGACCTGTAGACTGTGCTAAAGATTTTGGGCTTTGGGCTCAGACAGCCATCATGGTTGAATGATCGCAACCAAAAGGGGACATTCTCATCTGGGCATCATCTGGAGTGATCCTACGAAGTTACAATGAAATCCCTTCATAAATATGACCTGCAGACTGTGCTCAATGTTTTGGGGTTTCGTGCCCCTGAAGCCGTCACAGTTGACCAATCACGACCAAAATGGGAAGTCATCATCTAGGCATGATATGGAGTCAAACTAACAGGTTACAATAAAATCCTTCCATAAATATGACCTACAGACTATGCTAAAGGTCTTTGGGCTCGGGCTGCCATAAAGGCTGAATGATCGCGACACCCGTAGCCATCACAGTTGACCAATCATGACCAAAAGGTAATGTCATCATCTAGGCATTATATGGAGTAAACCTAAAAAGTTACAATTAAATCCTTCCATAAATATGACCTATAGACTATGCTAAAGGTCTTTGGGCTCGGGCTGCCATAAAGGCTGAATGATCGCGACCAAAAGGGGATGTTCTCATCTAGACATTATTTGGAGTCATCCTACCAAGCTACAATGAAATTCCTTCATAATTATGACCTGTAGACTGTTCTAAAGGTTTTCGGGCTTCGGGCCCCTGTACCTGTCACTGTTGCCCAATCGTGTCCAAAAGGGGACGTTCTCATCTAGACATTATATGAAGTCAAACCTACCAAGTTACAATGAAATCCCTTCATAAATATGACCTGTAGACTGTGCTAAAGTATTCGGGCTTCGGGCTCGAGCAGCCATAATGGTTGAATGATCGCAACCAAAAGGGGACATTCTCATCTGGGCATCATCTGGAGTGATAATACGAAGTTACAATGAAATCCCTTCATAAATATGACCTGTAGACTGTGCTCAAGATTTTCGGGCTTTGGGCACCCGTAGCCATCACAGTTGACCAATCATGACCAAAAGGGAATGTCATCATCTAGGCATTATATGGAGTAAACCTAAAAAGTTACAATGAAATCCTTCCATAAATATGACCTATAGACTATGCTAAAGGTCTTTGGGCTCGGGCTGCCATAAAGGCTGAATGATCGCGACCAAAAGGGGATGTTCTCATCTAGACATTATTTGGAGTCATCCTACCAAGCTACAATGAAATTCCTTCATAATTATGACCTGTAGACTGTTCTAAAGGTTTTCCGGCTTCGGGCCCCTGTAGCCGTCTCAGTTGCCCAATCACGTCCAAAAGGGGACTTTCTCATCTAGACATTATATGAAGTCAACCCACCAAGTTACAATGAAATTCCTCAATAAATAGGACCTGTAGACTGTGCTAAAGGTTTTCGGGTTTTGGGATCGGGCAGTCGTCACGGTTGGCAGATCACGCCCAAATGGGGAAATTCTCATCTAGACATCATAAGGAGTCATCCTACCAAGTTACAATGAAATCCCTCCATATTAAACATGACCTGCAGACTGTGCTAAAAGTTTTTGGGTTTCGGGCTTGGGCAGCCATCACGGTTGACAGATCATGCCCAAAAGGGGATGTTCTCATCTAGGCATTATACAGAGGCATCCTACCAAGCTACAATGAAATCCCTTCAAAAATACGACCTGTAGACTGTGCTAATGGTTTTCGGGTTTTGGGTTCAGGCAGCCATACCGGTTGACCGATCGCGACCAAAAGGGGACGTTCTCATCTAGACATGACCCCAAACCTGCATATGAAATTTCATGACGATCAGACAAGAACTGCGGGGCGTAGCCTGTGCTAAATGAAAATGTGAACAGACTCACAGACTAACAGACTTCTGCACGCGTGATGGCAATAGCTTA
The DNA here is from genome assembly GCA_031216915.1 of Pictodentalium vernedei. Taxonomy (NCBI): domain Eukaryota; kingdom Metazoa; phylum Mollusca; class Scaphopoda; order Dentaliida; family Dentaliidae; genus Pictodentalium; species Pictodentalium vernedei. Next base: position 304,766,981 of record CM062291.1, on the reverse strand, counting down.
TCTTGACTTTGTCAAGTTGAGCTAAAAAAAATTGCGATTTATGAAAAAATACTTAAGTGTTGTCTACTTGTCACGTTAGGTAAAGGGGTGATTTCTAATTTGTACAGACCTGCTAAAGCAATTAATATAAACAGGTACAGTCAATACTCACAGCTGTAGTATTAAGGTTTCGATGACGAGTAGGTGGTCCTAATTGGTCTTTAAGAGGTGGTGGATGTGTTAAGGCAAATAAAACTTCTTCTGGAATGAAATCACTCTGTAATGATGTTGGCAGGGGCTTATTTTGATCTATGTCATTCTGACTACTCCTTATATCTGGTAAATTATCTGTAAAAAACAAAATTTAATTTTGAAATATTTGTTTCTTTTTGTGTTGATGCTCATCTTTCCCAATAAAATTACCAACATTAAGTTTATCTCACTGCATTCTGCTGACAGCATATTCCACTCTTTATTCAAATAAATGCCAGAAGGGTATTTAACTCACATTGGCAATGTCATTTTGGGACATAATTGGGCATAAAACAATTTTTATGATCATTATATATTTCCATTTATTCAACGTAAAGCAAAACAGTTGTTAACCACTGGCACTTCAGTTCCTGTTCACATGGAATAAATTCTCATTCTTTTGCCACGATTAGTCACATACAAATAGCATCAGCTCCACCAAGTGCAGGAGTGGGGGAGGGGGTGTGGAAAACATCTCCAGGAACATATGATTTTTAACTTTCAGTGTGTGAGACCAGTCAACTCATCCCTGGTGGCGCTGGCTATGTGAGTTGAATGCCATTCTGCGATTTATTTGAGTAAGATTGGGGAATTATTCGTCATATGACAATTTTTCAAAATTTATGACCTGGGAACTATCTACCCTTGTGTTTTTTTAGCACTGATAGCACAATATATATGCTACACTTAATATATTAAATTCTGTTAATATGAAAAGTGTCTGTGCTAATAACTACTGAGGCGTGCAAACTGCTATCAAGTTCTTCATTGTTTTGCTTCACAGATATCCTCTAAATGCCTAGCACATGGTATGTAGGCATGCAAACTGCTCTTCTGTTCTTCATTGTTTTGCTTCACAGATATCCTCTAAATGCTTAGCACATGGTATGTGTTCTCCGTGGAATGCCTTCAAGTCAATCAATGCCAATAATACAAATAATAATTTTACCCTCCAAAGAGTTTTTGGTGCCAAATCTAAATTTTTAGTGCAATTGGCACCCCACAGCGTGAACATTGGTAACAAATAGAGTAGTTGAAAAAATTATTTAAAAAAAAAATTCAACATAACCACATCACGTGACCTCTTATTGCAATGACCTCATCAAGCTTGTTCAAATAAAGAGTCACATGACATGGGTTTGTTGAAATGTTTTTAAAAGTTTCCCCCAAAGTAATTAAAATAATAATTTTTTATATTGTATGCATGTGATAAAGGCTTGAAGAATTATGTACCACAGAAATTTCAAATATGAACCAAGAGACTTCACTTCATCATACACCCCCACCCAACACAACACACACCCTTCCAGCAAAAGATGCATTCTAAATACTGCAATATTCTCTTTACCAAGTTTTGACAAAATGTTTCCAGAAATCCATCAGATACTGAACTACGATAACTAGTTGGTGTCACTTGTGTGCAAAGCACACTATAGTGTATTCCCGCATTTGCATCCTTGACTTTGTATGAATGCTTGATACAAAGATGAAATGTATTATATGACACACTAAAATCATATTGAGTGGCACAGGTGACACAGCTTCGTGAGCACCTACAGACTCCACTGCAACATTTGAGCATGGTTTTAGCGTTACGAATTACATACATGTACACTGGGAGCCTTTCGCCAGAAACGGTCTAAGAAAACAAGAAAGTGGCAACGGTGGCACAGCCACGTGGCACCCCAAAAATCTGAAACCTTCGTGCATATCTACAGACCCTACTGCAACATTTGAGCATAGTTTTAGCATTTCAAATTACATTCTCTGGGAGCTTTTCGCCGGAAATGATCTAAGAAAACATGAAAGAAAAACGGTGGCACCGCCACGTGGCATCTGAAAAATCTGAAACCTTTGTACGCATCTACAGACCTTATTGCAACATTTGAGCATGCGTTTAGCATTTCCAATTACATACCCTAGGAGCCTTTCGCCGGAAACAGTCGAAGAAAACACAAAAGTGGCAACGGTGACACAGCCACCTAGCACCCAAACAACCCAAAACCTTCCTGTGCATTTACAGACTCTACTGCAACATGCAGCATGGTTTTAGCGTTTCGAATTACATACTCTAGGAGCCTTTCGCCGGAAACGGTCTAAGAAAACACGAAAGTGGCAATGGTGGCACAGCCACGTGGCACCTGAAAAATCCGAAATCTTTGTGCACATCTACAGACCCTACTGCAACATTTGAGCATGGTTTTACCATTTCGAAATACATACTGTAGGAGCCTTTCGCCGGAAATGGTCTAAGAGAACATGGAAGAGGCAACGGTGGCACAGCCACGTGGCACCCCAAAAATCCCAAACCTTCGTGTGCATCTACAGACCCTACTGCAACATTTGAGCATGGTTTTAGAATTTAGAATTACATACCCTAGGAGCCTTTCGCCGGAAACGGTCTAAGAAAATGTGAAAGTGGCAACAGCACAGCCACTAGGCAGCTGAAAAATCTGAAACCTTCGTGCGCATCTACAGACCCCACTGAAACATTTGAGCATGGTTTTAGCGTTTCAAATTACATACCCTAGGAGCCTTTCACCGGAAAGGGTCTCAGAAAACACGAAAGTGGCAATGGTGGCACAGCTGAAAAATCTTAAACCTTCGTGCGCATCTACAGACCCCACTGCAACATTTGAGCATGGTTTTAGCATTTCGAATTACATACACCAGGAGCCTTTCGCTGGAAATGGTCTAAGAAAACACGAAAGTGGCAACAGTGGTACAGCCACATGGCACCCAAAAAATCCGAACCTTCCTGCAATCCACAGACCCTACTGCAACATCTGAGCATGCTTTTAGCATTTCGAATTGCATACTCTAGGAGCCTTTCGTCAGAAACGGTCTAAGAAAACATGAAAGTGGCAACAGTGGCACCTGAAAAATCCGAAACCTTCGTGCGCATCTACAGACCCTACTGCAACATTTGAGCATGGATTTAGCATTTCAAATTACATACCCTAGGTGCCTTTCCCTGGAAACGGTCTAAGAAAATACGAAAGTGGCAACGGTGGCACAGCCACGTGGCAGCTGAAAAATCCAAAACCTTCGTGCGCATCTACAGACCCCACTGCAACATTTGAGCATGGTTTTAGCATTTCGAATTACATACCCTAGGAGCCTTTCAGCGGAAACCGTCTCAGAAAACACAAAAGTGGCAACGGTGGCACAGCCACGTGGCACCTGAAAAATCCGAAACCTTTGTGTGCTTCTACAGACCCCACTGCAACATTTGAGCATGGTTTTAGTGTTTCGAATTACATACCCTAGGAGACTTTCGCCGGAAACGATGTAAGAAAACATAAAAGTGGCAATGGTGGCACAGCCACGTGGCACCTGAAAAATCCGAAACATTCGTGCGCATCTACAGACCCTACTGCAACATTTGAGCATGGTTTTAGCATTTCGAATTACATACCCTAGGAGCCTTTCGCCACAAACGGTCTATGAAAACACAAAAGTGGCACAGCCACGTGGCACCTGAAAAATCTGAAACCTTCGTGCACATCTACAGACCCTACTGAAACATTTGAGCATGGTTTTAGTGTTTCGAATTACATACCCTAGGAGCCTTTCACCGGAAACGGTCTAAGAAAATACGAAAGTGGCAACGGTGGCACAGCCACGTGGCAGCTGAAAAATCCAAAACCTTCGTGCACATCTACAGACCCCACTGCAACATTTGAGCATGGTTTTAGCGTTTCGAATTACATACCCTAGGAGCCTTTCAGCAGAAACGGTCTCAGAAAACACAAAAGTGGCAACGGTGGCACAGCCACGTGGCACCTGAAAAATCCGAAACCTTCGGGTGCTTCTACAGACCCCACTGCAACATTTGAGCATGGTTTTAGCATTTCGAATTACATACCCTAGGAGCCTTTCGCCGGAAACGATCTAAGAAAACATAAAAGTGGCAACGGTGGCACAGCCACGTGGCACCTGAAAAATCCGAAACATTCGTGCGCATCTACAGACCCTACTGCAACATTTGAGCATGGTTTTAGCATTTCGAATTACATACCCTAGGAGCCTTTCACCGGAAACGGTCTAAGAAAACACGAAAGTGGCAATGGTGGCACAGCCACGTGGCAGCTGAAAAATCCGAAACCTTCGTGCGCATCTACAGATCCCACTGCAACATTTGAGCATGGTTTTAGCGTTTCAAATTACATACCCTAGGAGCCTTTTGCCGGAAACGGTTCAAGAAAACACAAAAGTGGCTACGGTGGCACAGCCACGTGGCACCCAAAAAATCCGAAACCTTCCTGTGCATCTATAGCCCCTACTGCAACTTCTGAGCATGGATTTAGCGTTTCGAATTACATATCCTACGAGCCTTTTGCCGGAAACGGTCTAAGAAAACACAAAAGTGGCTATGGTGGCACAGCCACGTGGCACCCGTAAAATCTGAAACCTTCGTGCGCATCTATAGACCCTACTGCAACATCTGAGCATGGATTTAGCATTTTGAATTACATATCCTACGAGCCTTTTGCCAGAAACGGTCTAAGAAAACACAAAAGTGGCTACGGTGGCACAGCCACGTGGCACCCGAAAAATCCAAAACCTTCCTACATATCTACAGATCATTTAGCAACACCCTAGTGTAATTTTAGAACTCCGAATTACATAGGTTGGGACTATTCAGCAAAAAAGTGAAAAAATAACGCATTTTTTAAGTGGCTCCACAGAAGCCACCTGGTGGCACAAAAATTTAAAAGTTGTATTTTTGGGCTGCACAGACCCTATCGAACAACTGTAGAAAGTTACAGCGTTTCGAATTACAAAACCGGACGTACGGACGGAGATCATGACAATATCCCCGCATTTTTTAAAATGTGGGGATAAAAACTGAATGTAAATACAGGGACTCAATATCACAAACTTGAATCCATCACCCAATTATGCTGCGCAACACTCTGAGCATCAGTTGAAAAGTGGGTTGTAAAAATGTTCCTCATACTACACCAATTTAATATTTGGGTACCTTTGTTGAAACCTCATATTACACTAGGAAACCAATTTGAATAACTTGAATGCTCACACTGAATATTACAAAAATTCTGTCACCTATTTTCTGAGGGATTTCGAGAGAAATTTTGCAGGCTTTGCTGCATTTTGCAGGTTTCGCTGCATTTTGCAACCAGGATGGGTCGTGAATGGGTGAGGCAAATAGAAATGGACTAATGTATTTTCATTAATTGAGAGGAAAGCACCAATTATGTTGCACTTGAACTGGCATTTACGGTGGAGAAATTGATAATGTTCACAATAATAGAGGCAGCAAACACAAACAGGAAATAAAAGATGAAGAGTGATCGGTAAAGCTCTGTTTTGGGACAGCTAAAACATCCTAAACTTTGTTTAATCCCCTACACAAAGGCATTCGAATATCAGAAATTCAAGCTGCAAAACTTTGTCATAAAGGGACTAGGAATTGGACTAATTTAATCTTGTCTGACAGAGCTATTTGAGCTGTCACTGTCAAACAAGATTGAATTGGTTACATTCAGCTAGAGAAAATACAGATCATAGCCGTTAGGATCATTACTGGGGCAACTGTCAGTTGTAGCAAGTCTCTGCTTTATTCCAAAACACGTTGGGACTCTCTACAAGACAGACGTCACAAACACAAGCTGTTATAGTACTTCAAAATGTATCACCACATGTGGTCCTTATATATTGCCAATAAAGTTCCCCCAATTGTCTCATCATCAAATCTATCGCTCAATCTCTGGACATGTCATAACCACAGAGTTCCTTTTTGTCGGACTCAATGGTATCAGTTGTCTTTTATCCTGAGTGTCACTGATCAATGGAACAAGCTGCCTTTTCTGCCTGCGAGAACTCATCACTGATCAATTTCAAGACTTTCCTAAATGCTGGAAATCAATGACCACCTGTATTTTACAGTAGCGCGAAATCATGCGCAGCCCAAATATATCACTGCAGGTTGTGATTGCATTGTAGTAACCTTAATTCTCATTTATATGACAATCATCTGTCACCTACCCCATCAGTGCAGGATGTGCGAGACACCAGAGCATTTCTTCCTACATTGTCCAATGTACTCAAATGTCCGAAATAGTACTATCAACCTTCTTCCATTTACTGTAAACATATCAACACTTCTTTTTGGATCTGAATTCTTGAATAGTCAGGAAAATCATCTTCTGTTTTTGTTTATGAAGTGGGCATTTCTATGACTACTGGGAATCAAATTACCACATACGACTACTACTATATGACGAATTGACACCCATTCCTAAAATCCTTTCCTTTCCACTTTCTTCGCATGGATCACCATCAAGGCTGCTTCCGTCTCACTTCTAACTGACGGTGCTTCTGCTGCTTACTTGTGAGTGTCTCGAATGGGAAGGCAATGTATTGTGCTTCCAATCTGGCATCCCATGTTTTCCATTGTTCCTCTTCTTTGTACTTTCTTTTCACCTTTTCTTTCATTCACAAGCAAGGTTTAAACAATATCATGTATTGCCGTCTGGTAGTTTGACTCCCTGTGCTTGGCTTTCTACAACTAGAATTACCACCAACTTTCTCACCGGTTTTGTCCCTGGCCGGGGTGTCGTGTCCTTGCACTCGAGGTTACCTGCTCGTGTCGACAACGATGCTGACAAATCAAATCTGAATGATCTCTCGGGTATTTGCTCCCATGTCTACATTCTTAGGGTCTTTTGACAGCTCTCACTGTGTGAATGGATGCAGTGCCCCAGCTTGGCACATGGCTGGTGATCAAGTTGGTGAATGACCACAGGCCATGGATTCCAGGCGGCAATATATGAGTCCATCTACTATATTATACATGTACCACCGTTTTGTGTAAACTTATGAATGACCCCGGGAGATGACTAACATAAGCTCCCAGCTTTTTGTCAGATCCCCCATTACATACTAATATGGTCTTTTGTTAGTATATGTTATATTCTTGATGTTCACTATATATACTGTTACTTTTATTGGTATTCAGTATTGTAACATATAGCATAGTTATTGAATAAATATTGTTTCAACTAAATTCCTGGTGGCATCAAGCAACTTGAAATTTCAATTTTTTCACATCAGTGTGCAAAGCTTTAACTTAATTTTACTGTCAACTACTTTCTCCTGGAATAATGGGATAGCTATTCAATTCATAGAGTACCACTGTAAATGGAAATACAGTATGTGGAGAGTGGATTGTCACTAAATCACCCGTGGAGTGGAGTTATCACCCAAAGTATCACTTTCAAATTTGTACATATGGAAAAAAACACAAGCAATGTTTCAACCAATGGACCACCGGATTTAACCCAGAGGTCCATTGCCTGGAACTTTGCTTATGCTTGATATTCTTTACAACAAATTTGCAATCATTGCTTGGGTGGAACCTCTACTGTATGGGTGATTTAGTGATAATACACTCTCCATGTATTGTACAAAAGATATCTTGAGAATCTGAAGGACTATATTTTATTAGCAGCTAGCTGAAGTAACATCCAATAATTGACACAAAAAAGGCCCCAAATTACTCCAATTGTGTACAGTCTATGAGATCTGATGCATTATGAGAACTTACTTTCTGATTCAGATCGAACCAATGCATTCTTATCACTGTTTCTATCTGTAGATCTTGGGGTCCCATCGACAGGAGGAGTCGGCACAAATGGGCCTTCTTTTCTCACTTCAACGGCAGTACTCATGTTCTTCAACCTGAAAAACCAACTAGTATTAATAACATAAAAGAGAACAACTTAGACAAGCACAGTTTCAGGGTTTGGGGTGAAATCTTAACTAGGGGTATCATAATTATTTAATTATTTTGATTCCTAATTGATTAATCACTGAAGATAATCAGTTAATCATACAGAAGTAACTCCCTTCTAAAGAGTATCAGAAACAAGAAGAATGTTACTAAGGTAACACATGCCACCACCCCCCCCCCCCCCCCTTGTGACCTTCAGCTTGCAGATGCGGCAGAAACTATTATACGTGACACACCTTCTGACTGTCCTTAACATTTGTAAAAAGTTTAACAATTGTACTATGATTTGTTTATGAGTTATGGCTGAAACATGAATATTGACCGATTTTTAGTGTGACCATGACCTTAAAGGTACGAACCTGGCTATGGTGTGAGACACATCCTCCCATGGTGGGGGTTCTATCCTCTTCCAGACTTGCAGCCAACTTTTGAAATCTAGAAGCCAGATTTACTTCTTTACTGGTAGAGTGCTAAATTATTGTTAGTCAAAATTTGTTGATGTGTTTTGCCTTGTTACACTTTATGGGAGAGTGCCTATATGAACCTAATTTCAAACCTGGCCTGTATTACTAGCTGGAAAATACACATATCAACTTTGGTTGAAAGCAAATGGTAAATGGTGTTAACGGAGTCCATTTTTGGTTGCCAAACTGTAAAAACGCTTTTCTGACAAAAAAAAAAATGCCTAACTGGCCCGGGAAGAGGGGGGGGGGGGGGGGGGTGGGGGGGAGGGGTGGGGGGATGGGGGGGGGGGGGGGGGGTCTTGTGAGCTTAAAAAAAAAGGTTCAGCATGTAGTGACTGTAAATAGTTCAAAATGCATATTGGAAGAAAGAAAAAAATGCCTACGTCGGGGGGCATAATAAAAACAAAATGAGAATGATACAATCAATAGTAATATCAGTTTAAAAGAAAAAAAAAAAAAAAAACTTGGTTGACTAAAAAACTTTAACCACAAACTTTAACGAAAACTCCAAATGTTAACAGACAGACAGAAGAAAGTCATGACTGAACAGGAAAAAAAACCCACTTGAATCTTCAGTAAAAAACTTTAACCACACACTTTAACAAAAACTCTAAATGTTAACAGATGGACAGATGGACGGACAAAAGTCATGACTATTGCCCTCACTGTAAACAGTTGGGCTAAAAATGTAGGAGTTGAGCAGAAATTTTGTCAAAAGTCGTAACCACTTGGGTCGTAAGGGTCGTAACCACGCAAAATTTGTTGCATCGAAAATTCCTAACCACATGCACATCTACACTTGATACTGACACTTCAAATCAAGTTTTGTAAAAATCCACTGAAAACTGGGGGAGGAGTTAAGAGGACAAAGTTTGTGATGGAAGGACAGACTAATGGACGTCCAAACGAACACCATTTCAATACACCCACCCCCTGACTTTGTCCGGGGGATAAAAATTTCTAATTCTTCAGCTACATGGCCAACATGGCTCCCATAGGGAGACCAAATATTAACCCAGGCAATCGATTTGAACAAACTTGAATATCACCCCACCAGAAAGATGTTGTATACCAAATATGAAAGCATTCTGACTGGTGGACCTGAAGAAGAAAATTTTTGAAGAAGTTTCCTCATACTGCACTAAGTTAAAATTTGGGCTACCAAAGGAAGCCCATAGATTAACCTAGGGACCCGATTTGAACAAACTTGAACCTTAGAGATGCTGTATACCAAATATGAAAGGTTTCTAACTGGTGGATCAGAAAAAATGAAGATTTTAAAAAATCATCCCCCCATATTGCACTAAGTGAAAATTTGGGCTTTCAAAGGAAGCTCAAATATTAGCCTAGGGACTTGGCTTGAACAATCTTGAATCTAGCTTTCATAACAATGATGTATGCCAAACATTAAAAAATTCTGACTGGTGGTTCTGAAGATTTTTAAAGATTATTCCCCATATTGCCCCAAGTTAAAAATCTGGCTTCCTGTATTGAACCCAAATATGAACCAAGGGACTTCATTTTAACAAATTTGTATCTGACCCCTCCCCCCCCCCCCTCCCACACCCCCATGGATGCTATATACAAAATATCAAAAGATTCAGACCATTGGTTCTGGAGAAATGTATTTTTTTTTAATTTTTGAAAATATGCTGACTCGGCATTATTTTGATGCCTCCCTACAGAACACCCAGACAAAACCGATGGCATTTTTTTTATTACCATTCAATTCTACAGGTCCTAAGAATGCTTCATACCACACACACAGTTCTCTGTTCCGTGTGGTTTGGGAAATATGGGCTTTGGAAAAAATTTCTATTTTTAGCTTCTGGGGTTCCCAAATAGCACAGGAATTTTTTTTGCATGAGTCAAATATTTATGGCCCAATAATATCACATACCAAATTTGGTTCAAGTTGGACCATTGGTTCAGAAAATAGAAATTTGGGGCAGACCAAAAATTATGCCCCTCTCATTACGAAGGCAAATAATGATCTGCGAACTTCGTTTGAACAAACTTAATACTACACCTCAAAAGGAAGCTCCATAACACATATCAAGTCATGGTACCCACTGGTTTATGAGAAAATTTTAAAAATATTTTGGAACTATTTCCCACACCCCATCCCTGTGTTGAGTTGAACAAAAATGCAATGCCCCTTCAGGACCATCACTCACACAAACTTTCACTTGAATTGCCCAGTGGTTTGGAGGACAGGTCCAAAACATAGTGTTGACAGATGACGGATGGACGAACGACGGACGAAGAGCGATTAGCTAAGCTCAGCTTGACTTCTTCAAGGAGAGCTAAAAACTGTGCTTTGGGTAACCTTACCGAAACTAAAAAATTATGCCGACCCTAAAAATTTTATCTAGTAAAAGTCGCCCGTTTAGATCATTGTAACCATAAATTTCCATCCAATTTAAACTGTGAATTAAAAACTGTTTTTTTCAAATTACATGAAGAAATAAATATATCGGACATTACGGAGGAAGGGCAAGTGGCAAGTTCTTGTTCAGCAAAGGAAACCGCATTTGATAAACTGATGAAAATTTGACGTTGATGCTAATGATAGATCATGAATATTGATGAATATCATGTTGAGTTTCGTGTATTGATACCAAAAGCCCCAAATCTTTGCTTACTGTCTTGATAATATTATTGGTGCAAGTGTAGTGTACAACAGTTTATTAATCTCATTCAAATGTGTACATAGAAATTACTGACAGTGGTCAGCAGATGCATAGATATTCTATTTAAGTGAATTATGTGGTCATTTTGGTAATTTAATATTTCCGTCAGAAACCACTTAGTGCTTTCAATTTTAAAACCAAATTTGTGGTTGTGTTTATAAGAGCACAGTTGTGATTCAGTTCTCAATATTATCAAACCTTACCTACATTACCTACCTGGATTCACAAAAATGACATATACTCGCCCAAAACAGAAAGTGTGCATTGCAGAAATTGATCAAATTCCAAAAAAATAATTTCGTAGGTGTAAAGAGTGTTAACCTGTTCATGAATTAGTTATATTGAACACAAAAACAGCTTTCCCCGTTAAAATTGCATTAACTTTAAATGACGTGCTGCACGTTTGTCAAAAGGCAAGTTTTGCACGTGGAGAGTCTGAAAATTCATGCAGCAGTGTGAATCCTTGGGTATTTAAACACTAAAGTAAGGCCTTCCTATCGTTCACATTCAAACTTGCGCTGCTGTTAAGACGACTCCACATTAGCATGCCAAGATTGACAATGAATCAACGTCTCCTTGCCCTGGGTATGATTAGAGCTGGCAGAACACACAGAGAGCGTTTGAACTGTCACCGTAACACTGTAGACAGGCTAGTCCATCGACATGCACAACATGATGATGTTCGAGACCGACCCCGCTCCGGGAGACCCCGAGTTACCACCCCTGCACAAGATCGGTATATCCGTGTCGTCCATCTCCGGAACCGGCAACAAATGGCAATGATGACAGCCAGGAACATCCCTAACCTGAGACGGATACATCCTCAAACAGTAATCAACCGGCTGAGAGAATACGGCTTACGTCCTCGAAGACCTGCAATTCGTCCGATTTTGACGTTACGTCATCGTTGTGCTCGACTGCAGTGGTGTAGACAACATCTCAGGCATCCCTTACACTGGTGGCGACGTGTTGTATTCACAGATGAATGTCGTTTCCATCTTTCATCATCATATGGCCGCCAGAGAGTGTACAGACGTCGAAACGAACGCTACGCAGATCCGTGTGTCGTGGAGCGAAACCGTTATGGGGGAGGGTCTCTCATGGTGTGTGGTGGCATCACTGCCCGTAACAGATATCGTGATGAAGTGCTTACACCTGTTGTTGTCCCATTTCTGCAATGTCACGGCCCCGGCGTCATTCTACAGCAGGACAATGCCCGACCCCACGCAGCTCGTGTTGTTCAACAGTATCTGCAGCAACAACAAGAGGATGTTCTTCCCTGGCCCGCAAATTCGCCCAATATTTCACCCATTGAGCACGTATGGGACGAAATGAAACGTCAGCTACGTCGGCTTCCCCATGCATCGTCAACGCTTGTGGAACTCCAAAGACAGCTTATCAGAATATGGAACAACATCCCACAACACTTCCATGCTAACTTGTTCGCTTCCATGAGGCGTAGATGCACAGTAGTAGTCGATGCAGACGGAGGTCATACCAGATATTGAGTGTGTGACTTTTGTGTTTGACCCTTAGTGTCTTTGACTCTCCATGGCACCAAGAGTATTCGTTGTAGCATAATGAAGTTTCTCGTGTTGATCACAAATTGATTCATCTGTGATTGAATAAAATTTCCATGAATGAAAATGATATATATCTTTTTTTAGTGTTATTTTTTAGAATGCACACTTTCTTTTTGGGGAGAGTATATATTAGTTCATACACTGACATAATGGGATACAGTAGAATCCTCTTAACTGAATATCCATTTTGCCAGTGAAAATTATTCAGTTAACAGGAGTATACAATTAACAGGGATTTTGTCAGGTTCCTGTGTTCTGGGGGGAAACTGAGCATTTATTCTATTATATCTTGTTTGACAGAGCTCATAGAGCTCTGTCAAACAAGATATAATAGAATAAATGTCTGTATTGGATGTAGTGAGGCCAAAAAGGTTGATAAATAAGGGGAATTTGGTGCGTGTCACAGTAATTTTTTCGACATATTACAAAAATTTATATACAATTAACAGGAGTTTACTCTACAAACCATATGCAATTAACAGATAAAATTTGTACTGAAGGTATGCTAAATGGTTTTGTGTTTTAAAATTATATTCAATTAACAGGAATAAACAATTAAGAGATATTCAATTAAGTGGGCCCCACTGTACTAAGTTTACTATTGAATACTATCTACATGTATTAAATTAATGAGTAGTTTTTGAACGAGGAGATTACTCCTAGGCTGGAAAAAAACTGAAGTTGAGCTACCGATGGCTCGTCTAACTTTTCCAAAAAGATGGGCTAGGTATGGGTTAATTCATTACATTTGACACCCTATGATGTACCAGCTGACATAGACCCCACACCAAAACATAATGTCCTACCTCTTTGTCGCAGTCTAAATGACACTAACTTCATAATGGGACTTGTTGTCGCTCTCAGGTGTTATGCAGAGTAGTGGAGGGAGTCCAATAAGCAGGTTGCTTCTTGCCATCCCATAAGCAGCAACTGATGATGGACCATAGCTTTGGCCCTGGAAATGAAATAATTTCATCCCCATTCCCCATTTATGTGTCACATAAATTGTTCTAAGTTTACTGATTTGGTTACAGTGTGTTTGCAATTACTCTATCTTCAAAGGGGTGGCAGATAGACTGCCAATCTGGCTATGCCACTTCCCATGGTATACTACTTATTATATTTTGTGCAATATGTTTATTTATAACCACTTTACATGTATGTATACTGTGTAGTACAGTGGAGCTCACTTAATTAGATATCTCTTAACTGAATAACCCTGTTAATTGAATATAATTTTCCAACACAAAACCATTTACCATACCTCCAGTACAAATTTGACCTGTTAACTGAATATAGGTTATGGAGTAAACTCCTGTTTATTGAATAAAAAATCTTGCAACCTGTCGAGCCATTACCCGGACTTTCCCCAGTTTTCCTTTGTTTATAGACCTATTTGGCCTCAGTACATCCAATACAGGCATTTAATCTATTATATCTTCTTTTACAGAGCTCATGGAGCTCAAGTCAAACAATATATAATAGAATAAATGCTAAGTTTATCTCCAGAATACAGGAAAGTGACACAATCCCTGTTAATTGAATACTCCTGTTAACTGAATAATTTTCATTGGCAAAGTGGCTATTCAATTTACAGAGTTCCACTGTACTGAAATGAATAATTGGCTATAGTTTGGTTTTTGCTGTTTCCGTTAACGTATTTTGCTACCGGCTAACCGTTTGCATGTATTTGATGTCAGATTAAGGATAATGTTTTATTACCTTGCTGACCTGCCAGTAAGTCCATTCATGCCAGTATGCCCAGTCCCCATCTTTACTGGGCAAGATTTTATGGAGTTGCAGTTGCACCTGTATTTACATGTCAAATGGAATATATTCAAAACCTTTCTAACTCTGAAGCATGGTGAGTGCGTAAGTAAGAAAGAAAAGTATTCAATAAAAGCATTTCAAAACATACCTAATGTTGTTTGTGTTGTGCATTTTTTATGAATCCCATTAAAATGAAAAAATTTAAAGTAATTTATATATTTTTTATACTTACCAAAGACCCAGACTTAGCTGGTGCTAACTCTTAAATATTCAGGGCCAAACACAAATTTTGCTCCCCAATCCCCAAAATTTGCATCCAAATCAAAAAAACTGATGTCCTATATGGTCCTCCATACTTTTGCCTACTGTGCATGCGCAGTGTCAAGGAAGTATCGAAATTGGTGCCAAAGCCTCATTCTTCCAACCAGTGCCTACTAAATGTTATATAATCAGCGGGGAGGTATGAGTTCCCAACTCATGGGAGGGCCATCCCCGTCTGGGTCATTGGTAAGTATAACAAGAGGGATGTTACATCCCAACGCTCACCTACATTCGCGCTTGATAATGTTGTTCCAATGTAACATGCCTAATATTTAGTTAATATAAATCATTAACTAGGCATCAAATGATTAATGTGGTTTATGTGATGGCTTTGGAAAGTCTATATTTCTGCATTTATTATATATCAATTCAAAATAGAATCATTGGATACATCTTTTAGAAATGTTTATGATTAAGAATATGAATCGTGAGGCCAGATATTAAATCATAAATATGAATTAGGAAAGGCTTTCATAAATCACTGAAATTTTAATTGAAGTACATTCATTGGTTAAAGAGGAGTTGCGGAAAAACATTCGTTCAAGAAAGTGACTCTAAGTCCCAACAAAAATACATCACATCAACAACTAAAATAAGCCTTAATGTTACTAGTAACAAGTATGAGAAAGTATTAAATAATAAAAAAAAAAAGTTAAAAAAAAATTTTTTTAAAGAAAGTGAATATAAGTCCCAAAAATCCCTGTCAAATTCCTCAAATATGCATGTAATAAGGGCGCAACGTTACCGCAATGTAGTTCAGTAACCCATGCGTACAATATCAATTGCCTGGAAAGACACATAGAAACAGAACTCACCTTAACACCTCACCTTAACACAAACTTTTAGAACTTAAAATTGAGTAAGTCAGACAAAAACGTGAACATTGTGATTGAAAAAAAGAAAAGAAATCAGTTAAATTTCTGCATACAGTAGGGTTAATACCTATCGTTGTTATTGAAATGAGAAAATAAACAGTAATGAGAGGTGAAGGCACCACAATCTGCACAAAAGCTGACTTTAACGCAAATTCTTACAAGTTTTGGCAGAAAATCAGCCTCAAATTTCTCAAATATGCATGTAATGAGGGTTAAATATTACTGCAATGGAGTTCAGTAACCCAAGTGTAGAATATTAATCGCTTGGAAAGACACAAAGAAACACAACTCACCTAAACACAAAGTTTACAAAGTTTTACAACTTAAAATTTACTAAGTCCGAGAAAAACATGAAAATTTTGAGTGAAAAAAAAGAAAATTTTCGTTAAATTTCTGCACACAGTAGGGTTAATACCTACAGTTGTTATTGAAATATGAAAAACGCAAATTCTTACAACAACTTTTGAAGAAAAATTTAGCTGAAATTTGGAAAAAAGTCGTAGTTTCAGGGTTAAATACTGTTCTAATAGTCCCCTACAACCTACATATGCAATGAGCCCACTGATGTTTGAGAAATTCACCTTAACATTAAATCTTACAATATTGGACACGCCGGACGCCGACGCCCGAGGTTATCACAATAGCTCACCACATCTTACAGATGTAGGTGAGCTAAAAAGTATAAAAAATATATAAATTATTTTAATTTTTTTCATATTTTTATACTGTACCCAATGACCCAGACTTAGCTGAATAGAAAAAAGGCTGAAGGGCCTAGGACATAAAGGAAAATCCAATAGGCTCAATTATACATAAAGAATAATCCCCTTAAGGAGAAAAGGAGAGAAGGATTTACATATGTCTTTCTTGTTTATTAAAAATAAGAAAGACACATCACCAATCAATAATTGAGCCGAATAACATCTATGATCTCTATTAACTGGTTGAGGGCTAGATTATTTTTGGTGGTCTAAATTTGATATACGCATTTGTTTTATTACAAATTATTGGAGAGTGCCTGAAGGCACTCTCCAATAATTTGTAATAGAACAAACTTCTATAAAGAAAATGTTATTTGCATTTGACTGAATAGGAAACATGAGCAAAGAAAATGTTGGCGTTTGCTCTTGTATCCTCATTTTTTTGAAAGCCCTGATAGTGGCTTCTAGCACTCAACCAGTTAACATCCAGTATAACCCATTATAGTAATTTCTTAAAGGAAAGCCAATAAAAAAAGATAGTCCAGAGAATGAGACTCTTTATACTCATTTAAATGTGTTCGAGGATTGTATATTAATGCTCATATGACACGTGAAATATACAAATGCTTCACACCGAGCTGCACTTTAAAAATATTACATAAATGAGATAAACATTAGCTTTACACTTTAAAACCATCCCAGCACCGACTCGGAATTACTGACTCAGGAGGAGATATTCCCTTGCTTTTCGCTATAAAGCCGGTGATATAAGGGAACACCATCCCTCCCCCCCCTTCCCCTTGCTCTGGGTCAAATCACCACAGAATGAAGAGGGCAGCAGGACAGCGTCACTGCTGTGATAGAAAGCCTACATAACTATAGCTGTAATCTTTTAGTGGACGACATTCTGAGCAACAGATAACGGACCTAAACACCTAAGGTCGCCCCAGAAATAGATTCTATATTTCTATGGTAAAAATTAGTGAAGGTAGAAGGCTGTGACCAGTAAGTAGCCTTCATGAGATCTGTAATAGCAATACTGTTAGAATAAGCCCAAGATGTTGACAGCGCCCTAACTTCATGCGCTGAAATCTTAAGCACGGACTGCTGATTGGAAGATAAACTCTCATAAGCAGTACGAATAGCTAACTGAATCCATCTAGAAATAGAAGGAACAGATATGTCCTTTCTATTGGGAATTAAGGACAGAAAGAAGCATTTACGCCCCTTTCTGATAAATTCTGATCTGTGTTTATAAATACGCATAGCTCTAACTGGACACAGCAAAGGCCTACGGCCATCAGAAGACGGAAGAGCTTTGATGACAATAGGCTCAGGATACTTATTAGAAGCCTGATTCTTAGCCAAAAATCCCACATTAGTAGTTAAAGTAATAGTATTTCCAACACTACGATAATGAGAATCATCAATAGACAGAGCATGAAGCTCATTATCTCTTCTTGCGGAAGCAAAGGCTAAGAGAAAAGCTGTCTTATATGACAAGGAATTGAAGTCTACAGTATTAAGAGGTTCAAAAGGCGCTTCTTTGAGCCTCAACAGAACCCAAGCTAAATTCCATTTAGGAATTAACCTAAGAGTTCTAGGCCTATTTATCGAAAAGTTCTTTACTAGCTTAGATAAAGAAATATTCCATCCAATCTGTAAGCTATCATGATGAGCATATGTGTCCGATAGCATAGACCTATAACCCTTAATGGTTACTGGTTGCAGTTTGATCTCATCAAACAAGTAGACCAAAAAATTAGCAATGTCTGGAATGGAAGTATCAAAAATGTCAATAGAATGATCCTTAACACCAACGGGAAAAAACCTTCCACTTTGCTGCATAATTTAGCAAAGAGAAGGTCCTCCTACAGTTAGAAATTGTGTCCACTGCTTGTCCTGTAAAGCACTTCCCGTGCAAGAAGGACCGCACAACGGAAACACGTGAAGGTTGAGACCTTGCGGGTTGTGATGCAGTGTGCAAGATTTCCACTGAAAGAGAAAGCTTCTGAGGAACATCCCATAACAGACACCTGAGTAGATTTATCCACAGTTTCTGAGAGGACAGAGATGTTACCAACAGTATCTTGCAGTGTGATTGCTTGATCTTTAGCAAGATCTGTTGAATCAACAGAGTTGGAGGATATGCATATCCTATCATTCCGTCCCAAGAGATTGAGAGAGCGTCTACAGTGAACGCTCGGGGATCTGGACATGGCAACACATACGTCTGCAACTGATTGTTGAGATGTGTCGCAAACAAGTCTATCATTGGTCGATCCCATTGGTAGCACATCTGATTGAACACTCGCCTGTTGAGAGTCCATTCTGACGGTAACATGCGACCTTTCCGCGAGAGCGAGTCTCGAGTCTACTAGAACGTTCAGACGACCCGGAATATGACGGACCGACAGAAGAACATGATGTTCTAGAACAAACAGAAGAATTCTTTCCATTAGATTGAATAACGGAATCGAATGAGTACCTCCTTGGTAAGCTACTACCGTCGAATTGTCCGACAGTATTTGAACATGTGAATTCTGAATTATGTTTATCCAATGGCATAGCGCAAGCCAAAGTGCCATCATCTCTTTGATGTTTATGTGCTTGTTTAGGAACTCTGGCTCCCAAAGGTCCTGGCACTTGGAGTCTGTTGGGTTCAATGTCGCACCCCAACCTGTTTGACTCGCATCCATCATAATCGTAAAAACCGGATCCGGCAGTTACAGTGGAACTCCCTGAGTTAACCACTGAATATCTGCCCAAGTCTGAATCCTTAGTTTTACTTGGTCTGTTAAAACGATGTTTGTTTCGAGCGAATGAACCTTCACACTCCAAACTTGAGTGAAAAATATATGGAGTGGACGTGCGCGCAAGTGGCCCATCAGAATGAGATCTGTCGTCACTCCGCACAATCCCATCAGTCGCATGAATTCTCTCGCTGTTACTCTGAGCGTAGACAAAAGCAAGCATAACAACTGACTAACTTCACTCTGGGTAATGGAAGATGAACTAGATTGTTGTGAGTCTCGAAGCTCATTCCCAAGTGAACGAATGACTTGGACAGAGCTAGATCCGACTTCTTTTCGTTTACTTTGAAACCAAGATGTCGGAGCAATTGAAGCAGACTCTGAACATCGTTCTGAAGAATTGTTTTGTTGCCGTACCTCTGAAGAATGTCGTCCAAGTAAGCCGGCATTACCACAGACGAATGAGCTCGGAAATAAGCCATTACCGAGTTCATTATTCGAGTGGAAGCCCAGGGCACTAGATTGAGTCCGAAGCACATCGCTCAGAACTGATAAATGACTCCTAGGATGGCGAAGCGAAGGTACTTTCTGAATGCCGGATGTACCATGACATGAAAGTACGTATCCTTGAGATCTATGCTTGATGCATAGTCGTTCACTCGAATGCTCGCTCTCACTGATCGAATGGTCTCCATATTGAACTTTGAAGCCACAATCAGCTTGTTTATCCAGCGTCAGATCTATAACTGGATGGAACGAGCCATCTGGCTTCGGTACCAGGAACAGGTGACTGTAAAAACCCAGGGATTCCTGGTTTTCCACGACCTCTATTGCATTCTTCTCCAAAAGAGATTGCACCTCTGCTAGAAAAGAATCTCTTTTTTGAAGATTTGACGGAAGCTGAGTTCAGAGCAGATTTCGTGTTAGTGGAGGTTTTTCCCGGAAAGTTAGCTTTAGGCCATCCGAGATAACCTCCTTTACCCAATGGTCGTCTGTAATTGACAACCAACTGGTCAAAAACTTTGTCAGTCTTCCACCCACCGGATTGCAATAGAGGTCCTGGCCATCACCTCCTGGACCTACGAGGCTTATGGGAAGAGAAACTACATCCTCCTCGTCCTGTCGACCTAGGGGCATCTGACCGGTTGTCTTGGCTAGAACCACGTCCCCTACCTGAGTCGCTACTCTGACGGTCTCTAGAATAAGAACTAGAGGATTTTTTATATCCTTTATAGGAGCTTCCTTTAGACGTACTCGCACCAGAAGCTCCTGTCTTACTCTTCTCTGCTACGTCAGGTTTTTTAGAAACCGACTTAAAAAGCAGAGAATCTGAAGCTTTCTTGGTAATCTGATCATAGATAACCAAAAGCTTACCGTCGAAGAGAAAATCACCGGAAACCGGAGCGACTCGAAGAGAGTTTTTCACCTTTGAATCCACTATATTGGATGAAGCCAGGGCCGCATCACGTCTAACCAACTCCAAATTAGCCACTGATAGGGTGGAGTTGTACATGGAGAATGCAATAACCCTCGAAAGAACTCTTAATGAGGAACGAACGTCCTCGAATTCTTCACCATCGAGATGTTCTGCTAACGCTCTGGTAAGGTGATCTGCGTATGATAGTGCGTCTAAATTCGCCCTATTAGACGAAATCGTCGTCTCCATAGTATTAGGGAGGATCGAAAAAGATGAAGGCAGAGATAAATCCAAATCCTCAGCCTGACTATCCAAATGCAGAGGGACTCTCGGTATGCCCTGTCCTGCCGTTGCAAATCTATTATTACTATTGATGAACGGCAGATGCAGAGCAGTTTGTGATAAGAAACTGTTTTTGCCTGTCTTGGAGGCTAAATTAAAAATAACGTCATTCAGCAATTCAAACGTCTGTGAGACATTGCTGGACTGGACCGGATATTCAGGAACATCTTCTCTAACCCCGCCAAAGAAGTCAGTATCCAGTGACGCTATCAGTCTCTTATCCACTGTCGCAGCAACCTGGTCCGATGGAACAACGTGAGGAAGGTTTTGATGGATAAACTCCATCGCCAACTTATGTTGTTCCCGGAGGGAAAAATCCAGCTCCGTTATTTCCCTTTCTCCATCCAAGTGGACCAGATGAGAATCTCGGTCGTCCATGTCTGACCTAGCATAGAAACAAACCGACCCAGCTTCATCCGACAGTTCCTGATCTGAAACCGTTGTAGGATGTTCCATAAGATGCTGGGATGCTGCAATGAGCTATGCTATCTGTGATAGCAAGTCCGTCACGGAGGCCTGTGGAGCAGCGGTCCTCTGTTGCTTAGCCGCTGGAAGCTCCTGGGACGGTGTGTCCAACATAATTCTTTTATGTGAACGTCCCAACTGATGAGGCCTCGAATCCTTGGCTACTGGATGGAGTGACCTAGATGACATGGAATCCTATTTCGGCGAAGCAGGCTGGATATCTGAGGTCACAAAGCCAAGGTGCGGTCGGGTGTGCTGATGTGTGGAAGAGGAAGCCGATAGACTAGCCAAGGCCACCTGTCTATAAGACGGAGCATCCTGAACAGGAGGTGTGGACGTATGCTCCGACTGACAAACATTATGAACAACAACATCTGGTCCCAGTTGCTGTTGTACGAGAGAGGGGCCTTTCTCACCCGCAGTCTGTGATGACCTGAATGAGCTTACTACCGAAGTGAGTGGCTTCCTCCTATCCATCCTCCGTTCTGTCGTCGCAGGATGTGTGTCATCCTAGATTATAGTGTTCGCAACACCTGTATTCCTCTCCTGGACCGCTACAGACTTACCTGGGGCAAAACCACCCATTTGAGGGGTGATACAACTGCCGGTTGAGCTAGCAGGCGACAAGGCCGTAAATCCCTTTTGGGACCTAGGCACTTGTCTAATTTCCGACAAGGCCGTAAATCCCTTTTGGGACCTAGGCTATTGTCTAATTTCATTAAACACTTTTTCTGCTAGTTCTTCATTACTTTGCGACGACGGTAGCACACTTCCTGAAGACATCACGGAAACATCACCATGTTCTTGTTCCTCTGTAAAAGAAACTGAAAAACTTGAGTGACCTTGTGGTGAGAGAACAGGCATCGATCTCTCACCACTAAAAATGTACCGTGACACACGTCTCCAATGTTTGTCATCCCACTTGGCACAAACAGAACAAGAGTTAGTACGAGTACAATGACTACAGCAGACACAATGAGTATGAGAATCTGAGGAAGACTTCCTCGAATTACAATTTGAACAAAATTCTTTCATAATTTTATTAAGCCGTAGTACTCACACTACCCCTTATAATATAAAGATACATGAAATAATACAATCCATAGCAAAATATCGAAAAATAATTAAAAAAAAACACAACATTTTGACATCAGCCCAAGTTCCCAATGGGAACGATGAGCCCAAATGGATCTTAAAAAGGCCTAAGTGTGGACAAAATTTTTTAAACCATCTAAAAAATTAATGTAACACTTACGGAGTAAATTAATGTATCTGACTACATATATATCCTAACAAGAAATTACTAAGGAAAGTAACCGTTGTAAACGTAAACAAATAATAATAAAAACCGGAAACAAGACTCCAAGGACTGATAAACCCGGCCCGAGGTCAGTAACAGATTCTTAAAACTATCTGATGTAAAACAGAATCTTCATCTGAAGAAACTGGAATACATCAGATGGTAGATGCATGACTAACAATGCCTAAACACCCAAAGGATGCAGACATAACCATGGAGATAACAGAATAAACATTCTGTAACTAACTTAACTCCCAAGAAATTTTCCAGAAAAAAATTTCAAAAAATATTCCAAAAGCATGGGAGATTAACTAGAGGGGAGTTTCAAGGAAAGGGACAGAGGAAACACTTAACAAACAGTGGAGATTTCATAGCAAGAATGAAAACATCAGGCCCATGCCCCGAAATTAGGGAACATGAAATAATTTTGTATAAAAATTATACATGTAAGTTACAGCCCTGAACACATCCATCCTCTGTTTCTTCCTGTCATCCTCTTATTGCATCCTTGGATCCACCATTTCCATCATGATATTGTGTCTGGCATCATTTTAACTGACATTTATAAGCACAGAAGTCAGTGAGATGTGACTGACAGAAGCGCCAAACAAAGAATGAGGCTTTTGCACCAATTTTGGTACTTCCTTGACACTGCGCAGTAGGCAAAAGCATGGAGGACCATACAGGACATCAGTTTTTTTATTTGGATGCAAATTTTGGGGATTGGGGGGCAAAATTTGGGTTTGGCCCTGAATATTTAAGAGTTAGCAAAATATAATCAACAACTGAAGCCCAGTTATTATGTGTTTAATCAGTATTCAGCAAACTGAGTTGTATGACTGCAACCAGTGATGTTTTGTTTTCATTAAAGGGTTGCAGTTATTCAACTAGAGCATCCTGATTGCATGTCCATGTCCATAAGCTGTATTGTTTTGTTTCTCCAGTCACATGTGTGAGTGCCAACAAAACAAAACACAGTGGCTTCTAGTTTTGAGCAGTTTCCTTGCAAATTGTACTTCAAAAAAAGACTGTTAATCATAAACAGGCAGGTTCTGTCAGGGAGTTACACATGTAATATGTGGCAGTGTAAGTATAAATGTTTCCTAAAGCCTGCAATGCCCAATCCAACAGTAAAAGATTTCATTTCCTTCCACAGTGATGTTATTGATTGTAGTAAAGGAATTCAGCTTATCAAACCAAGTTTTTCAGTCACGTGTCGAATAATTTAAATCCCCATTGTCTGAGTGGACAGTAACATGCCATCCATTTATGAAATGGGGAAATCCCAAAATGTACATATTAAGCTTGATATATGAAGGTAAAATTTATACTGTTTTGATACTTACCATTGCGATCAAATAAAAAACAACAAGCTGTATTTATTTGTAAGTTTATTTAATTCTCTAAAATCACATAAATATTTGACTGAAAACAGTAAAAAACATTATGAGCAATGAGAACACTGGTACAGCTGTTTGGTAATTTATATAACCTTTATAGGTCAAAAATATTCAACTTGGACCTGGTCGAATTAGTATTAATTTACATTTATACGAGTTGTCTAATCTAGTTAACATGGCGTGAGACTGGGATAAGAATCACTTAATATGCCAAATAATGCCAGAAAGAACGGGTGTTGAAGTGAAAGAGGACAAAAATTGTGGTGACCATTAGGTCAATGTGTGAAATAAGAAATAGGAATAATATTTTCATAATATTTGCTTCTATTTTTAACACTTCCTTCGAAAAGTATACTCACAAATGGTTCAATCCCATTTGTCCCACTTCTGGATTTTCACACCTCGGGGTAGATTACCTGGTTGTCCCACGTTGCTTAAAACAACATGTTATAGTCTTTATTATATTAGTCTTTATTATAATCTGAACGCAGGTTCACCTGATATGGTGATCATTTATTAATGAACATTTAATGTCTATGGTGATGGAAGATTTTATACGTGCCCAACCTTATTTTTTCAGTTATACACACTGCATGGTTTTGTTGATGGCCATATGTATCCACTTGTATATGCCCTTCTTCCTGGAAAAAGTGAGGTCATTCACAGGAAGTTTTTTCATCTCCTAAAAGAAGCTTGTGTCGCCAGAAAGCTTAATTTACACCCTTCAGTGATGTTTTTTGACTTTGAAATAGCGGTACGAAATGAATTCCCTGGTGTGATCATCAAAGGGTGCTTTTTCCATTACACTCAGTGTTTATGGCGCAAGACACAAAGCACCGGCTTACAAACTGAATATAAAGAAGATGAAGAAGTTCGCAGACTTGTACGCAGGGCTGCCGTTTTGCCATTAGTGCCGGAGGAACTAGTTGAAGACGTGTGGTTTTTTGCACTAGACGAGTTTGGAATGTTGGATTCCACTGTTAATGCCACACCATTTACTGACTATGTAACTACCCAATGGGTTGAAGGCGAAACAACTTCATGGAATCATTTCCACACAGAGGGGCCGAGGACCACAAAGCATTTAGAAGGATGGCACAGCAAAATAAAAAAGCAGATCCAAACTGCTCATCCAAATATATACTGCCTTATAAACCACCTAAAAGCCATCCAATCATTCAATGAAGGCTCGCAGATGCAGCTTGCAGCAGGTGGCCTTCCTGCATCGAAAAAACGAAAGTATAGAAATATTGACAGTAGGCTTAATACTCTCAAACAAAGACT
Organism: Pictodentalium vernedei; assembly: GCA_031216915.1. Lineage (NCBI taxonomy): Eukaryota > Metazoa > Mollusca > Scaphopoda > Dentaliida > Dentaliidae > Pictodentalium > Pictodentalium vernedei. Next base: position 304,741,623 of record CM062291.1, on the reverse strand, counting down.
TTTGAATGGAGAGACAGACATTTTACAATATGCAGACCATGCTTCAGATCTGTTACATTTAGAAGGTTAAATATTGAATGAATGAATGTATAATTTATTATTGATATTCAACATAATATAAATAATGCTTTCACATTACTGAGTGTTTTATTTGTGAAAATTATGGGTGCACAGAATAATATCTTGAAACAACCAGCAAAGTTTTAGCTCGTAGACCCGTGTATTATGTATTATTTATATTATCTGAAACAACTAGCAAAGTTTCAGCTCGAGGACCACCGGGTTGTACCCAGTGGTCCACAAGATGAAATTTTGCTAGTTGTTTCTAGATAATATAAATAATACATACTACACGCGTCCATGAGCTGAAACTTTGCTAGTTGTTTCTGGATAATATAAATAATACTTTCACATTTCTGAGTGTTTTATTTGCTGAAAATTATGGGTGCACAGAATAATATCTTTAAACAACTAGTTAAAATTGTGCTAATTATTTCAAGATTTTTTTATTCTATGCACGTCTAATTTTCAGCAAATAAAACACTCACTGATGTGAAATAAACTATAAATCAAAACCTTTCATCAAACTGCCTAACAAGTAATTAAAACTTCCCGATTGTCCCACTTTTTTATTACGTTTTAACTACCTGAATTAAGAAAATGGGACAAACGGGAAGTCACCACACAAATATTGCCAACAAAAATGTTCTTTAAAATATAGTAACATCTAATACATTTGATAACACAATGATATATTTATGGACTGTCGCTAGGTTAGATATCAATAATTTTAAATAAATTCTTGTTGGAGCGACGTTTATATTTGATCTTTGATATGAATAATTTTACGTTTAATTTTAAATAATTGTCAGAGCGACGTTTATAAATTATACTAATTTACTACCAGATGTTGAACATTTGAAAACAAAATGATATTTATGTCACTAGGTTAGATAGGAATAATTAACGTTTAATTTTGAATACTTGTCAGAGCAATGTTTATAAATATTATTTTATAACCAGATGTTGAACACTTGGTAACAAAATGATATTTATGAACTGTCACTAGGTTAGATATGATAATGTTTACTCAATAACTACTTGGACAAGTACACAGAGATAACAAAACAAACATTTCGCAATTAATCACCATCAATTAAATGCACTCAAATAATGTTTACTCAATAACTATTAGGACAATACAAACAAGTACACATAGATAACGAGAGGTAAACAACTAGTGGTAAGTACTTATCAAAAACAAACATGAAAAATGATTTTGAAAAATCTCAAACTTTTGAAAATAACTTATTTACTCAAAATAATAAAAATTCAGTTTAAAATATTATTTATTATTAACAAAATGTAGCGTCCGGTTTGGGTCAAATTGCAGAGGACGATTCGGCCAGCAGACGGTTTGGGAGTAATTCGTGGCAGAAATGGCAAAGCTAGTAACTGTCTGATGTACATGTGTATCCCTTGTCTCCATTGGATCTTGATAAACCTAGGTCCTGTAATGCATCCACACTGCCTGCATCCAGTGGAAGATGCAGCATCGACAGTAACATTTGGAAACACAGCCCTGACTGCCTGCCATTAATTTTCTGCCGTTGTTAAATTGTTTTCAAAATGGTTAGTGTGTCATGTCTGTATTAGTTATTAGTTCAGCGATCTGAACATAGTGGCTACCCCTCTACGTTCAGATTTTTCCCATTCAATCCTATAGAAAAAAGTTCACATCAAGTTTTTATGGGAACTCCAAACTCGCAAATAGGAATATATATCAAGCTTTTGCCCTTATTACCGGCTGCATTCGATAGTACACGTATTTCCTTACATTTGGGCAGAGTTTATTGATCCAAACTATGTTTTATCCTTTAATTATCATTATCTGAATACTCATGAAGCGTCAACAAATATTTCGATATCGTCCATGTTTTAGTCTAAATATAAAACAGTAAAAACAATAACCTGGTAATGGCGCCGAAATGAATAGACATTTTCATCGTTCTGGAATATGAATCGCAATCGCATTCATGCAGAGGAGGTTGATAACCTGAATGTGATCCGAGTTTGATAACATCCTCTGCGCGATTGCGATCATTGTCGCTAAATACTGAACCTGACCGAAACTGACTTGAAATACCAAATCTGACCAAAAAAAGATTAATTAAAGATACTTTCTACTTACTTCTATGCTATTTGTGAGGTGTTGTAAGTGAATGAGTTCCATTCCCAATTTATCAGGCAGATTCAAAAAGCCTCTATGTTAATAGCCGACGTGTCACTTGTTTTAACATACATCAGATTATCACCGATTAGTGTTTGTTCAGCAGCAGGGCTGCATCAGGTTGTTTCATTGAGCAAGCAACTAAAGTGAAAGCATATTTTTTTGATGATAATTGTGGAAAAGATTAGTAGTAATTAACAGTTACACTTCAATGTATTGTCAACTGTTTTCTGAGCAGTATCGAGTTCATTTTCGAAATTTTTTAGAGAAGAGATGGATGGATATATGGATGGATGGATTACGAAAATCTTCAACTCATTCACAGTTTATAGTGAAATTTACGTTTAGTTTGCATTACGGCACAATGACATTTATTGTTCCAGAGTATTTTCAGCTCAAATACCAAGACATGGTGGATGGTCCTAGTGAGGGAGTTAATAGTGAACTACTCACTGGAGATCACGGACCTAGACATAGGGGCAACCTAGGGGTGGCATGCATGATAAAGAGAAGCCTGGTTTTGAAGAGTACCTTGATGACACTGTTGTTCAAGCTGAGGTCACGGTCCCTGAAGCTGAGGGGAAAAATTTGGCACAGGAGTGCCAGATGAGTAAGTTAGGCGTAGTGGAGACCCTGGAACACTTTCTACTAGAATGTCCAAAATAACAGTCTAAATGAACAAGATTCACTAGCAGTGCATTGGGGAAGTGGGATGGGAGAATGAATTAAGGGCCTATACAAGTAATGAAATTTTGTTTATTTTGAAAATTCTCACCTCGGATATTCCTTCAATTCAAATTAAATATACACAAAATGTACATCAAAATGAAGGTTGAGATGTATAGAACACGAAACACATGTGTCATCAACTCATAGAGTTGACTGTAGGCACCACTGGTTCCTGGAAGTCTGCTACCGTATTCGCACCAGAACTGATAATTTAATAATATTTCACGAAAACAACTTGTGGCCAAATGTGCTTTACATATCCAAGAACAAGGCTAGGGAATCAAAATTCTTCAAAACACGGCGACAGAGCTGCATGGGGAAAAATTCCAAAGCCTTTGCTTTTGTTTACGTATGAGTATACTTTCGATTTCCGGTCAACGTCATCGGACGGAAAAAGCATGTAAAAACAATACCGTCTACAATCAAATAATGAAAAAGATCGCCTTCATACAGTATACAGTTATTAGAGAGAGATTGCACAGTTGCCATATTCAATGCAAGGTATCATGATACCTGTTGAAATTTCTTAGAATTACGATTTTGTTTTTTCGATGGAAATTCGTGGTATCGAGTGACTTGCGCATGTCTGGCGAGCATGGAAACCATCTTCAATAAAAAATGCAGACAGTGTTGTCCTTTTCCAAAATGCAGTCCTATCGCTGTATTCGAAAGTGTTTTGAATGCCTAGCTTTGTTCTTGGATATATGAAGCACATTTGGCCACAAGTTGTTCTGATGAAATATTATTTTATTATCAGTTCTGGTGCGAATATGGTAGGAGACTTCCAGGAACCAGTGGTGCCTACAGTCGACTCTATGAGTTGATTACATATGTGTTTCATGTTCTATACATCCCCCTAAAGGACGTGATTCAAAGAAGTGGGTTAATATGCTAATCGGAGAGGTTGAAAAGAATGGGACAAGGGATGTTCTCAAGCAGTTCGCCTCCGGGTGTTGGGAGGAGAGAAGAAGTGTGGGAATAGGGAGGTTGTTGGGAGCACAAATTGAACGTTAGAACGACCCCAATAATGGAACTTATTACATAAAATCAAATATTTTCCGGGACTTTTTCCTTTTTTTTTTCATTTAAATGGGTGTATCATTACTGAACACCCATAATAACAAGAAATTAAGTGAGAAATATATATAATTACATTTTGAAGGGTCAGATTCGGTATTTCAAGTCAGTGTGGGAATAGGGAGGTTGTTGGGAGCACAAAATGAATGTTAGAACGGCCCCAATAATGGAACTTATTACATAAAAACAAATATTTTCCGGGACTTTTTCCTTTTTTTTTTCATTTAAAATATTTTTTATCATTACTGAACACCCATAATAACAAGAAATTAAGTGAGAAATATATATAATTACATTTTGAAGGGTCAGATTCGGCATTTCAAGTCAGGTTCGTCCAGATTCGGTATTTAGTGGGACCCAGTTATATGCATTTTAATGTTAATTGATGATGGAAAAGTACTTTAAAACGAATAAAAAAAAAAATTAAAAATCATCGTCGTTTCGCCCCTCATACGCAGGTCGTTTCGCCCCAATATAGGGACGAACTACTCGGGGCGGATGGGAATTAACAACCGACACCATTGCAATTTGCAAACTACTGCCAAAGTCTGGCACATCTATTTTGACAATATGTTACTGCGTTCCACAGATTTAAATTTGCCGTATGTATTACATCAGTTTGTCTAGTTACCGTTCGTTCCCTCAAAGAAATATTTATTTTTTACATTCAGAACATCGATTTGGTATTTCCCTTCATCTTTTCGTATTCACGAACGAGAAAACAAGCTTCCCTGCGCCATTTTGCTTTACCTTTGTTGCCAGGGCGAATTGAGTTGTGTAAAAAATGTATTTCCTGGAAGCAAAACTGGATCACCCGCTGTAATCCTAAATACGGAATGACACGATCACTGAAGTCGAGCATTATCGTTGCTTCTTCTTCTTCTTCTCTATTTCTGCCCGCAGTCAATTCTGACTATTAAGGGCAGTCTGGAGGACTAAAGAAAGTAAGCTCAGGTGTTAGTCAGCCGACTTTGAAGAAAATAAAGATGATGGTTGTTAATGGCATAGGAACATTTAACAGAGATGGAGGTTTTTTTATTTATTTATTTTTTTCTTTTTATTTTAGTTAAAACTATATACAAGTCTGAGACAGTTATTTATTTCGTGTTTTTTTTTGTGGCCAGCAGTATGTTGTTAAGTACTGAAGGCTTGAGCTCGGTTTTAAAATTGTCCAGGTTGTTGGACTGAAGAGCAGATTTAGGTAGGAGGTTGTATTGGGTTATTGTCCGTGGGTAGAATGAGAATTTGTATGTATCTGATACGGTAGAGATAGTGTGGTATGTTGTTGCTTTGTTTTGTCTTGTAGCAATAGTTTTCTCATGGAGGATATTTTCAGGGTTTAGGGCTATGTCACCGTGTTTGATTTTATGGAGGACAGATAATCTAGTTCTAAGTCGCCTTTGCTGTAGACTTGGCCAATCCAGGGAGTTAATCATTTCTGTTGGTGAGCTAGTATTATGGTATCGGTTTTTGACATACCTAGCTGCCCTGCGCTGAACATTTTCAAGTTTTTTTAATTTGTTAGTCATGATGGGGGTCCCAAATGGATGATGTATATTCCATTTGTGGTCGAACTATGGACTGGTAGGCTCTTTCTTTTATGGTTTCGTTTGTAATTTTTAGATTTCTTTTGAGGAAGCCTAATGTACGATTTGCCTTGGAGGAAATGGTTGCAATGTGTTTGTCCCATTTTAGGTCACTCTGGATGGTTACACCTAGGTATTTCGCAGAGTTGACTTTTTCGAGTGGGTGGCCTTTCAGATGGTAGGTTGCAATTGTGGGATTTTTTTTCCTCGTGATACTTACTTGAATTCTTTGCTTGACGGGTAGCCAGTGTAACTCAGAGAGTACTGGTCTTATATGGCAGTACTTTTGAGTTCTGGTTATGACCCGTACAGCACAATTTTTGATGTGTTGTAGCTTTTCAAGAATACATGTTTTAGAGCCAATCACAAGATAGTTGCAGTAGTCGAGGTGACTAGTAACAAAGGAGTGGACAAGCTGTTGTGACGTCTGCGTATCATTGAAGGGTCGAATTTTGCTAATATTTCTAAGATGAAAAATGCAATGTAAGAGACATGGTTTGATATGTTCATCAGCGGCCAAATTTCCATCCATGAAATAACCTAAGTTTCGAAAACAGCTGCTGGGTTTTATCGCAAAACCTCCAATATTGAGGGACAGTTTGGATATTTTTTAAAGTTGATGAGGTAGACCCATATATTACTTCTGTCTTGTCATCGTTCAATTTAAGGAAGTTTTGTCATCCATGCCTTGATGACTGAAATACAAAGTTCAATCTTACTGCATGCTTCAGGCTCAAAGGCGTGAGTAAAACTAATATACAGCTGTGTGTCATCTGCGTAAAAATGAAAGTCAAGACCATGGCTTCAGATAATGTCACCGAGAGGTAAGACATAGACAGTGTATAGTAAGGGACCCAACACCGATCCTTGATGGACTCTAAAACGTAGTGTGACCTTGCCTGATGACTCATTGCCAATAAGAAGACTCTGTGTGTGACCATTAAGGTACGACGAAAACCAATTGAGTGCTTCCCCTTATGTCAGCCCCCACCCCTTATCTCACATGTTTTCTTTCCATTCTTCCATTAGTTTCTCAAGGTGTCTTATTCTACTGGGCAAGTGTATGGTGCATTCTAAAATGAAATGTTCCAAGATCTCCGTTACTCCTAAGTTGTACATTTGGCGCCCTCTTCCCCCCTCATCTCCAGCGACTTTGATCTCCTTTGAACAACGACAACTCACCGAAAATACCAAGCAGAACAGGACAGAAATGTGTTCTAAGCTATGATAGGCGATAAAGGTGTATATTATTCCCAATACAATATTTCATCAAAATACACAACTTGGCTGCGGTAACACGTCTGCTTGGTATTTCGCCGCTGGAGCCTTCTGCTTACATTAAGCTAATTAATAGCACGCCAGCATTGCATTAACACTAGCGTCCTCCCCTCGTCCTTTATCCGGGCTTGGGGCCGACAGGTTTCATGCAAAATCATGCAGATTTAGAGTTACTCAACCCCCTCGTCCTTTACCCGGGCTAAGAACTGACAGGCCCTGAGAAATTAGGGGGACTTAAAGATTCTTGTGGGCCCCGGCTCTACAGGATACCCGTAGGCATTCTACAGGTGAACCATCACTACTATATGCAGTTTGCGTGGTCGGTTTTCCCCTTTGCCGCTGCCATACATTGACCGGTACACCCAAAGGTAATGCTATTTCCTATTGGACCTTATACAGGCTACCCATCACTGTTACATGCAGATTGTGTGGCAGGTTTTCCCGTTGCCTCCGTCATGCATTGCCCGGTACACCCAAAGTAATGCTATTTGGCCCTGCAGCAGTCGAGGTATAAAGGCCATTTACCAACCAGCCTGGTTGGTCCGGATCTCTTAGTCTCGAGGTAAATCGGTCGCTTTGTGTGTTAGAGGTCGACTGTTTGAGTCTCGGATCCCGCATTTCTCTCTCGATCTGTTACATTTGGGGGCCCGTCCGATCCTCAGCAGTTGGTGGCATTGTGGACGCTGTGGTGAAGCATGGTGGGTGTTTTTACCGCTCTGAGGTGGAATCTGGGGTGAGATTCACGGTGGGTGAATCTCAAAAGAAAGGGTGAGTAGTGTAGCGGTCGAGATATAAAGGCCATTTACCAACCAGCCTGGTTGGTCCGAATCTCTTGGTAAATCGGCTGCTTTGTGTGCTAGAGGTCGACGGTTTGAGTCCATTTACCAACCCGCATGGTTGGTCCGGATCTCTTAGTCTCGTGGTAAATCGGCCGCTTTGTGTGCTAGAGGTCGACTTATCTCTCCTCCTGTTACAACTTACAGGCCCTATACAGGTTCTCCATTTTATTCATTTTTTGTGGGTCCTATACAGGTTAGCTTTTTTTGTTGTTCATAACGCATTTTGTTTGTCCTGGTTTCTTTACAATCCCCAATCGCTGCAGTTTGAGGAGTTGTCAGACGCCGATGTCTGCTTCGAAACTTTGTTATGAATTAATGTCAAAGTCTTTTAAATCGTCTGTCTCGTTGGTTGATATTTAGGGTGCTGGTCAAAACGTCACACGACCAAAACGTCACATTTCAAAATGGTCAAAACGTCACATTTTTTGGTCAAAACGTCATATACTTTTGGTCAAAACGTCACACATTTAGAAAGCAAGATATCAAGACATTTACCATTCCAGACTATTTCCTGTGTAGTGTCCAAGCAGTTTGTTGAGACAAAACTGTTTTCTTACAGTTTAGTGGAGAGTAACCAATTGTTCCTGTATATCCCTGGGCTTATGCCATTGGTTGCTATTTCTAGCCCCCCCCCCCCCCCCTGATTACAGTGAAAAAAAGTTGTAGCTCCCGCATTATACTGAGTTCATCAATTATTCCATTGGTTGATTATCTTTGCATTATGAACATGGGAGGTGGCATGCCAATGTTTGGGAACACATGATAATACCAGTTTATTAAATAATATTAAATCTGATTAAAAAAATATAATAAGTGTGCGTTTATTCGTTGAAAAAGCTGCAGTGAAGATTTTTCAACGAATATACACGAAATTATTGGTGACAGATACATATAAAAAATAAGGTTAGACTTATCTAGCAATGTATTAAATTATATTAAATCTTATAAAAATATGTAACAATTGTGCGTTTATTCGTTGAGAAAGCTGAAATCGAGCCTTTTCAATGAATAATTACGCGAAATTATTGGAGACGGATATATATAAAAAATTAGGTTAGACTTATCTAGCAATGTATTAAATTATATTGAATCTGATAAAAAAAATTAATAATTTGGGGTTTTTTCGTTGGAGCCTTTTCGATGAATAATTACGCGAAATTATTGGAGACAAATATCTCTAACTATTAATTTTACCGACTAATCTGTCAATTTATTAAATTAAATGAAATCTAGTAAAAAAAAATCTAATAATTTTAGTTTATTTTTATAAAGTAACTTACCTGTTGATTTTTCCGTTTTTTTAGTGGCAGTGGGGATATGCTCCCATTTTTAACTACGAAGTGAATGGCTTGAGTCCCTTATATTTGGTAAGTTCGAATCAAATGGTTTTGCGCGCCGAAGGCGCACAGGGACGATATGGGGAGCAAGCCCCTTTCGACCCTCATTAGCTGTAGAATTTGAAAGTGTCAGACCGTGGTAAAGGAGGAGAAGTTGCGGGTTGTTAGCGGCGCTTGTGTCTTTTCTGCTTCTTTTTCAGAGGTGGAGGTTTGGAAGGAGAGACAGTAGTAGTTGGTGTTGTTGGTGGGCTGCCTGATGGTGGTTGCTGAGTTTTGTAGGGTCTGGTCCTAGCCGAGTCTGGAGTGGTTGTGGGTGATTGCTGAGACTTTTGTTGTTGTAGGTTTCTGGCGTCTATTAGTTTTTTGGCTTCTTCGATTTGTTGGAGGCATGCTTGGTATTTCCTGTCCATCTCTTGTCTGTGAAGGTCCCCTTGTATTTCGTGTTCCCGTAAGATGTTCTCTATCCTGTCGTCCGCGTCCTGGCATTCTGGTATAGAAGGAAGAGGCGAGTGGGGATCAGGAAGAGGCGAGAGGGCAGCTTCCATTTCCACCTCAGTCTCCACAGACTCTTCCACATCCGACAATACCGACTGGGAAGCCGGCATTTGGATGGGGCTGTCTGTGGGAGTGGGAGGGGAAGTGGTGGCTGCCTCTGGCTCTTTCTTTTCCTCACCTTTCTCTTTCTTCATCTCCAAGAATGCCTCCAAGCGTCGGGAATCCCTCCGCTTGGTGGACGGGCTCTTCTTGCTTCTCCTTCTCTTTTCAGGGCCTCCAGGCCTCCCAGGGTGAGGACCAGTGCGAGAGGGGATCCTCTTACCAAAGGTGCTACCTCTCCCCGAGGAGGGTGGTGTCTTGGTTGATTCCGCAGGTTCAATCTTGAATTCAAGATTCAAATGGACGTTCTCGCTCATTTCCTGGATGGTCCAGGAGATGGGGCAAGAGACGCCCAGAGCTGAGATGTATTTGACTAAACGAGCTGGTAATTCCAGGTTTTCCATTTCAGTTAGTAGGTGTTGACACTCTGAGTTCAGAAGTGTGAATGGAAATGCGACGTGACGAATGAAATGAAATGACCATTTGGTAAGTTGTCAGCTTTGAAATAATTAATATGTGACGTTTTGACCAAAAGTATGTGACATTTTGACCATAAAATGTTACATTTTGACCATTTGGAAAGGTGACGATTTGGTTGTGTGATATTTTGACCTGTTCCCGATATTTAGGCCTACCCAACTCTCGCGTCGTACATAAAGTCTTTTAGATGAATCCGAATGTTAAAATTTCAGAGAGAACTAACTTGTTGACAACCTTTGGAGGAGGAACTTTTGGAGTTACAGAAACCGACTCCGAAACAACTTCGGGAGCAGTTACTGGCTTCAAAACAACTTGATAATCCTTTGGCACAGGAGTATAACTAACCTCGGGACACTCATCTATCCTCGAAGGAACTTCCCCGTCGGGAACGGTTCTCCTAAATACCAGAACCCCCCCCCCCCCCCAGAACCACACAGAATCCCCCAGAACCGCACAGAACCCCCAGAACCCCCCTCTAAATTACCTTTGCGCAGTGTTTTACGATGAAATATGTTTATTTTATGCAATAATCGTTAAAGGAAAGAAGAATAGAAGTAAATTCATTCTTATAGTTGCCTTTGTCTAGGCGGTTCTGGGGGGTTCTGGTATTTAGTATTTTTATCCTAAATACCAGAACCGCACAGAACCTCTCAGATTTTCCACTAGAACCTCCTCTAAGGTACATTTACACATTGTTTTTGAAGAAAAGATTCCATTTCCACACTGTTTTAGCGTTCTGTGGAAAACTAAAACATGATTTATTACCAAATGCGCTCTCATTTCAGCTGAACAACGAAATTTAAAATGTAATCAAGGGAGTTAACTCAGAATTTTAGCCTTCATCATTACTTGATCTAAACTCGCGGAAAGATGTCATAAAATAAAAGCATTGAGGTCCGGATGATATGGCTTGTCTGAATGAATGAAAAGTTGAGCACGCCGAGGGCGCACAGGGACAATGTGGGATTGAAATCCTTTGCGACCCCAAAAAGCTTATCTGTTCAGAATATACATTGCATTTGAATGAACAATAATTTAAATATTCCAAAAAGGTTGATTTGTTTTAAAGACAATTTAAATAGTATATATGTTGCAATCATTATCAATATTTGAAGACCACAACCTTGTCTGACTCCGTATTATCTATTTTCCTTTCAAGTAAATGTTCTCGACCGATTTGTTAACTCTGGGTTTTCATTTTCGAAATTCTTAGAAAATTAGATGTGTAAGAGAGAGAGTAGGGTTGGATGGATAAATTACGAAAATCTTTTTCACAATTCACAGTTTATAGTGAAATTTACGAAATGCGTCCCGTAAAGTAGGTCTGGATCTCGCTAAAGACTCAGACCTAATTTACTGAACTTATTCTGTAACTTTCACTCTAAACTGTGAACTCATTGATGATAGTTATCTTATGGCATTTTATCTTCAACTCAAATACCAGGACAGGATGGATGGTCCAATAGGAGGGTGCGAGGGGGGGGGGGGGCGTGATGAAGAGAAGCCGGGTTTTGAAGAGTACCGGTGCCTTGATAAAATACCAGTCTAAAAGAACAAGATTCACTAGCAGTGTAATAGGGAAGTGGGATGGGAGAATGAAGGACATGTGGCTATTAAGAGATTAAAAGGAGAGGGTTAATATGCTAATCGGAGAGATTGAAAAGATTGAAAAGAATTGAGCAAGGGATGTCATCAAGCAGTTCGTCTCCGAGTGTTGGGAGTAGAGAAGAAGCGTGGGAATAGGGAGGTAGTTGGGAGCACAAACAATGACCCGTTACATCCCTTCGGTCATTAGATAAACAGTATTTTGGTGACATGTCGTCCCCCGAGTTCCAATGTGTTCTACGTGCCTACCGGCACATAGAACACATTGGAACTCAGGGGACGATATTTGCTCTTATTTTATTTTTCTCAAGTTATTTCATTTAATTATTGGACTATTTAATTTATAATAGGGGGGTTTTGTGCGGTTCTGTGTGATTCTGGTGGGTTCTAGTATTTAGGAGGACCCGTCGGGAATGCCATGGATGATCTCAGGTAAAGGCAAAGATGCTGGCAATAAAGGTAGAAAATTACCAGAATTCGGGGAAGCGACAGGAGTGGAACTGGACTTCAAACTGGACGAAAGGATGAAGATTTGACAACCTTTGGAGGAGAAACTTTCGGTATTTCAGAAACCGGCTCCGAAACTACTTTCGAAGCAGTTACTGGCTTCGAAACAACTGGCTTGAGTACCTTTTAGAGACAAATTGTTGACAACTTTTGGAGGAGAAACTTTCGGAATTACTTGCCTCGAAACAACATGAGAACCCTTCAGAACACTAGCATTAGAACACCTCATTAAAATAAACAATATATTTCGTATGTTTTTATTTCAAGGACGATAAGTTGGAGGATATTTTAAAACAAGTTGCGGTAGATAATTGGGGTGTTACATAATAATTAATAAATCTCGTGACAGAATACTCCGCAGAATCGAACAACAGCGGGATCCCAACAGCCAGCCAGCAGACGATGAAATCCAATGTGTATATATGGGAACATTTACCTTTTCGACAATTTCTGTCATTTAGTCAGCAAAGCAAACGACAGTTGAGTTTGTTTGGAAAAACTCGAATTTTGAAAAGCATGTTCAATAAATTATTCACAGTCTGCATGGAATGATCTAAGGAGAAATCTCGCATTACACCGTTCGCTTTTTAGGGGGCGTCATTCGATTTGTTCGCTTCTGAAAACGAGAGCTGGGGTTCCCCATGTTTTTACTTCCGGTTTCCGGTTTAGATTGGATGGCATAGCATTCCTTGGTTTTTCCAATTTCACGTACACGCTGTCTATTAGGCTTGCTTCAATGGGCAGCTTTTGCGCGCGCTATCAATGTTGACGTCTCGTGACTTCCCTAGCAACCAGAGCGCGTCCTTAGCAGCCGGCTAACTACTGGGCCGATTTGGACCAAATTCGGTATACGGATCCAGAATGCATTGCAAATGAAAACAGATAAATCAATGATGACGTCAAGTGACTTCCCTAGCAACCAGAGCGCCCCCTTAGTAACGGACTAACTACTGGTCCGATTTTGACCAAATTCGGTATACGAACCCAAAATGCATTGCAAATAAAAACAGACATATCAATGTTGACGTCTCGTGACTTCCCTAGCAACCAGAGGGCGCCCTTAGCAAGGGGCTAACTACTGGGCCGATTTGGACCAAATTCGGTATACGGACCCAGAATGCATTGCAAATGAAAACAGATAGATCAATGATGACGTCACTGACTTCCCTAGCAACCAGAGCGCCCCCTTAGCAACGGACTAACTACTGGGCCGATTTTTACCAAATTCGGTATACGGACCCAAAATGCATTGCACACGAAACAGACAGGTCAATGGTGTCGCGTGACCTCCCTAGCAACCAGAGCGCCCCCCTTAGCAACGGGCTAACTACTGGTCCGATTTTGACCAAATTCGGTATACAGACCCAAAAAGCATTGCAAATAAAAACAGACATATCAATGTTGACGTCTCGTGACTTCCCTAGCAACCAGAGCGCGTCCTTAGCAACCGGCTAACTACTGGGCCGATTTGGACCAAATTCGGTATACGGACCCAGAATGCATAGCAAATGAAAACAGTAATCAATGATGACGTCACGTGACTTCCCTAGCAGCCAGAGCGCCCCCTTAGCAACGGGCTAACTACTGGGCCGATTTTGACCAACTTCGGTATATGGACCCAAAATGCATTGCAAACGAAACAGACAGGTCAATGGTGTCGTCGCGTGACTTCCCTAGCAACCATAGCGCCCCCTTAGCAACGAGCTAACTACTGGTCCGATTTTGACCAAATTCGGTATATGGACCCAAAATGCATCGCAAATAAAAATACATATCAATGTTGACGTCTCAGGAATTCCCTCGCAACCACAACGCGCCCTTAGCAACGGGCTAACTGCTGGGCCGATTTGGACCAAATTCGGTATACGGTCCCAGAATGCTTTGAAAATGAAAACAGATAGATCAGTGATGACGTCACTTGACTTCCCTAGCAACCAGAGCGCGCCACTTAGCAACGGGCTAACTACTGGCCGATTTTGACCAAATTCGGTATACGGATCCAAAATGCATTGCAAATGAAAAGAGACAGATCGAAGTTTACGTCTTTTGATTTCCCTAGCAACCAGAGTGCCCCTTAGCAACGGGCTAACTAATGGGCCGATTTTGACCAAATTCGGAATACGGACCCAAAATGCATTGCAAATGAAAACAGATAGGTCAATGTTGACGTCACGTGACGTCATTAGCAACCAGAGCTCCCCCTTAGCAACGGGCTAACTACTGGGCCGATTTGACCAAATTCGGTATGCGGACCCAAAATGTATTGCAAAAATCCAGAAGCACAGGATTAGCAGTTTCATAATTACTCTCAGAATTATCTGTTGTGATAACTACAAACAATACCGGTATGTCGGTATTTTTTTCAGTGAAATTAATGAAAACGGCTTATTGAAATTGGCACATAAAGCTCTAGGCCTATTTACTTCAAACGACAAGTCTGTGCTGTCTTGTGAAGTGTGTATGTCTGTGCTGGTTTGTGTAGTTTGTGTGTCTGTTGGGCAAATCGCCCAGAAACCTGGTCCAAATCGTCCACAAACATGGACCGAATCATCCAATAGTCTGGTCCGAATCGGCCAGAAATATGGTCAGAATCGTCCATAGATCTGGGTGCGAAACGTCCTATATAAAATCTGGTCCGAATCATGAAACTACATTTGTGATACTCAGTCTTATTATTTTAAAGATGGCCTTTTCAGTAAAACTGCATTGGAATATTATCAATCGTCCTTTTTCTGCACAGCACTGCTGTATTTTCTTGTAGTGGATACTAAACGTTGGTAATAGTAACAATAAATGCTACACGCTATTTGTGCAAAAATAAAAATGAACGCAGCAATTTCCGTAATTCATCGGATAAATTGCGGAAAACAACGATGCCATAAATATATCTTCCAATCAAAGCAACGATAAAATTATCTTTCAATCAGAGGATTGGAAAATATCTTCCAATCAAAACACAGATAAAAGTAGTTATTTCGAAATTTGGTTGGTCCCCTATTCTTTACCAGTAAATGTAGGCCTGCAGCACATTAGGCCTAATGCATCACTTTCGCTCGCTTTTAGGTTTGCCTAAATTTCATATTATATTGTAGGTGCTGATATGTTTTTAGGGGGGAAATAAATCTACAAGACAGCATGTACATGCACTAGTTCACAACGCAAAAATGTTTTGTTGGACGACCCCTTAAACACTGTTTTAAATTTTGTTAAGTTTATGTCATTATCATTTGAAAAACACTGTGAGTTGCGCGCGCTTCTTGGTTTTACCAAAGTTCATATTATAATGTTTACAAGTTACACGTAAACTAATATAATATATGCTATTTATTTTAGATTTTCATGTTTTGTAATTCTGTATCTTCATGTGTTGTAAATAATATAAATGTACTGAAAACAATATAACAAAACAATGGTTTAGATGTTAATAAAATTATGCTTAACACTTTCATTGTTCGTTTCTCGTTAATAACTAACATCTCTCAATTTTCATAATCAATTTTCCATATAAATTTGAAAGGGGCCGACTTATCCCTGGCCGACTTGTTCCGGGCCGAGTTGTCCCGAGACCGAGATTTCCCGAGGTCGAGTTGTCCAGTTCCTCCTTCAAAGTGTTGCTAAATGAACAAACAAACAAACACTCATTTGTATCGTTTAATTAACACGCTTAAAATATCGCGTGATCAGTGGATAATATATATCCGCCAGTCCGGCCTCATACCCGTTGCCCCCCACCCCATTGGCATTGACACGTGTACGTAAAAGTCGTAGTTTCACACTTGTTCGCTTCTGGCGAAAAGGGGCAGCCGCTGCCCCTTAGCCCAGGGTCTCTTTGGGGCGGTTTGGGCAAACAACTTGGGGGGGGGGGGGGTATTTGGGTAAAAAAACTTGCAGGCCCGTCGGAACCGGGGGGGGGGGGGCTGGGGGGGGGGGCTGCAGCCCCCCCCCCCCCAATAATTTGCTCATATTTCGTCGTTAGTTTTTCCATGATGGGAGCAACCGATGTAATCTGAATAAAACTGGACATTACATTATTGAACTCAGATTAGAACAGTGGCGTAGGGACCGGTTGGGGGGGGGGGGGGGTAAGGGAGATATTTCCCCCACCCCCACAAATTTGTCAAAAGTAGGCTTTACTGGGCTGGGTTGGTGGTTTCTCCACACGGGATGCCCACTGGTTACCATATTCCGACATTACTGTTAATGATCACTGGATTGAGTGGGTTCCATGTGGGCTTTCTTCCACCAATAAAACTGACAGTCGTGTTTTCGCCTAATTGTGGAAAGCGATGTTAAACCCCAACCAACCACAGGGTAATTCATTGCATGTTCACTGTTCATGTCATTCTGCTCGGAAATCACGCTGAATTGATCAGAGAGCTGACGTATTTCCTTATTGACAATGTATTTGTTCAGAATCACTCAGAATACATATTTGTACATCTTAAATTAAAAAAAATTCCCTGGGGAGGCCCCCGGACACCCACCAATGAGACGGGGAGGTACCCCCTCTCGTGCTCACCCCCACTCGCCTTTTCGCGGTTCGGATGACGCTTCGCGTCATAGGAATATACGATTTATTTGCTCAGAATCAACCAGAATGCATGTTTTTACATCTTAAATTCGAAAAGTTTCCCGGGGGAGGCCCCCGGACCCTCCACCAACGAAACGGAGGATATCTCCTCTCGTGTTCACCCCCACTCGCCGCTCGGATGACGCGTCGCGTCATAGGACTATAGGTCCTACCCCCTCCCCCCCCCCCTCCAATAAAATTAGCTTACTACGCCCATGGATTAGAATTATGAACGTATCACTGAATGTATAACATGCACCTGCATATGTTGATGTGCAAACGTTTTGAGCAATTCCTTTGGCAGCTCAGAAGTCAGACCACGACAACCGTTGGCGTAATGATAAAACTAATGCATCCATCATAAGGCCTGACTGTTTTTTGGCATGACGGAATACGGACACGGCCTGCAGGTGAGCCCGGTGTGAGAACCGTCCCCAAATGTTATGGGGTTCCATTGTGATTTTTGAAACATTTTGTTAAAAAAAACAACTTTTGCCGTTTAAAAAAATCAAGAGGTTTTTGCTTCAAAAGCTACCAGAATGCTTCCTTTGATTGCCCTTTTCAAAAAATTTTCTGGGGGAGTCACCCCCATCCCCTCCCCCCCCCCCCCTAAAAAAGCTCGTGCCTTCAGCACTCGCGCCAGATGCCTTCGGCATCTGGATACCCCATACCCATTTAGTATCAGCCAGTTCACCCAAATTAGCAATATCAGCCCCCCCCCCCCCCCCCCCCAATATAAATTTCGTTCCGACGGGCCTGAAAAAGGTCAGGCGATCCAGCCATGGAAGGATTTGGGCGATTCCTAACACAGACGTGAGACTGGTCAGTTTCCTGAACCGCTTCTTGTTCTTTCTTTTGGACTATTAATATTACAGCCGGAAGTAAATCGTCTGCTCATTTTCAACATGGATTCTCCCATGACACCAAACGTGCATCGCGTTCCTGAAGAAGTTGAGAATCTTTTGAAGAAATATCCGGAATTGAATTATGACTCTGATAAAAATGTGGTATGCAAAAATAATATGAACTTTGGTAAAACCAAGAAGCGCGCGCAACTCACAGTGTTTTTTAAATTATAATGACATAAACTTAACAAAATTTAAAACAGTGTTTACTTTAAGGGCCTATATAAGTAATGGAATTCCGTTTATTTTGAAATTCTCACCTCTCATATTCCTTAAATTCAGATTAAATATACACAAATTATACATCAAAATGAAGGTTGGGATGTATAGAACACGAAACACATATGTAATCAACTCATAGAGTCGACTGTAGGCACCACTGGTTCTTGGAAGTCTGCTACCGTATTCGTACCAGAACTGATAATAAATAATATTTCATCAGAACAACTTGTGACCAAATGTGCTTCATATATCCAAGAACAAAGCTAGGCATTCAAAACAATTTCGAATACAGCGATAGGACTGCATTTTGGAAAAGGACAACACTGTCTGCATTTTTCTATTGAAGATGGTTTCCATGCTCGACAGACATGTGCAAATCACTTGTTACCACGAATTTCCATCGAAAAACAAAATCGTAATTCTAAGAAATTTCAACAGTTATCATGATACCTTGCACTGAATATGGCACATGTGCAATCTCTATCTAATAACAGTATACTGTATGAAGGCGATCTTTTTCATTATTTGATTTTAGACAGCATTGTTTTTACATGCTTTTTTCTGCCCGATGATGTCGACCGGAAATCGAAAGTAGACTCATACGTAAACAAAAGCAAAGGCTTTGGAATTTTCCCCAATGCAGCTCTGTCGCCGTGTTTTGAAGAATTTTTATCCCCTAGCTTTGTTCTTGGATATGTAAAGCACATTTGGCCACAAGTTGTTTTCGTGAAATATTATTAAATTATCAGTTCTGGTGCGAATACGGCAGCAGACTTCCAGGAACCAGTGGTGCCTACAGTCGACTCTATGAGTTGATTACACATATGTTTCGTGTTCTATACATCCCAACCTTCATTTTGATGTACATTTTGTGTATATTTAATTTGAATTGAAGGAATATCAGAGGTGAGTATATTTAAAATAAACAAAATTTCATTACTTATATAGGCCCTTAAGGGGTTTTCCAACAAAACATTTTGCGTTGTGAATTAATGCATGTACATGCTGTCTTGTAGATTTATTTCCCCCTAAAAACATATCAGACCTACAATATAATATGAAATTTAGGCAAACCTAAAAGCGAGCGAAAGTGATGCATTAGGCCTAATGTGTAGTTCAGCGATCTGAACGTAGTGGCTACCCCTCTACGTTCAGATTCTTCCCATTCAATCCTATAGAAAAAGTTCCCATCAAGTTTTTATGGGAACTCAAAACTCGAAATTAGGAATATATATCAAGCTTTTGCCCTTATGACCGGCTGCAATCGATAGTACACGTATTTCCTTACGTTTGGGCAGAGTTTATTAATCCAAACTAGGTTTTATCCTTTAATTGTCGTCATTTGTGTACTCGTGAGGCGGCGACGGAGATTTCAAAATTGGCCATGTTTTTGTTTAAATATAAAACAGTAAAAACGATAACCCGGTAATGGCGCCGAAACGAATAGACCTTTTCATCGCTGCGGAATAGGAAATTCGATCGCAATTGCGCAGAATGGGTTTGAAAATCTGCTCTGTGCAAATGCGACCGAGTTTGATGACCTCCTCTGCGCGAATGAGATCAAATTTCCTATTCTGCATCGATGAAAAGGTCTATTCGTTTCGGCGCCATTACCGGGTTATCGTTTTTACTGTTTTATATTTAAACAAAAACATGACCGATTTTGAAATCTCCGTCGCCGCCTCACGAGTACACAAATGACGACAAAGGATAAAACCTAGTTTGGATTAATAAACTCTGCCCAAAATACGTGTACTATCGATTGCAGCCGGTCATAAGGGCGAAAGCTTGATATATATTCCTAATTTCGAGTTTTGAGTTCCCATAAAAACTTGATGGGAACTTTTTCTATAGGATTGAATGGGAAGAATCTGAACGTAGAGGGGTAGCCACTACGTTCAGATCGCTGAACTAGCCTAATGTGCTGCAGGCCTACATTTACTGGTAAAGAATAGGGGACCACCCAAGTTCGAGATAACTACTTTTATCTGCGTTTTGATTGGAAGATATTTTCCAATCCTCTGATTGAAAGATAATTTTATCATTGCTTTGATTGGAAGATATATTTATGGCGTCGTTGTTTTCCGCAATTTATCCGATGAGTTAAGGAAATTGCTGCGTTTATTTTATTTTTTCACAAATAGCGTGTAGCATTTATTGTTACTATTACCAACGTTTAGTAGCCACTACAAGAAAATACAGCAGTGCTGTGAAAAAAAAAGGACGATGATAATATTCCAATGCAGTTTTACTGAAAAGGCCATCTTTAAAATAATAAGACTGAGTATCACAAATGTAGTTTCATGATTCGGACCAGATTTTTATATAGGACGCTTCGCACCCAAATCTATGGACGATTCTGACCATATTTCTGGCCGATTCGGACCAGACTATTGGATGATTCGGTCCATGTTTGTGGACGAGTTAGACCGGGTTTCTGGGCGATTTGCCCAACAGACACACAAACTATACAAGCCAGCACAGACATACACACTTCACAAGACAGCACAGACTTGTCGTTTGAAGTAAATAGGCCTAGAGCTTTATGTGCCAATTTCAATAAGCCGTTTTCATTAATTTCACTGAAAAAAAATACCGACGTACCGGTATTGTTTGTAGTTATCACAACAGATAATTCTGAGAGTAATTATGAAACTGCTAATCCTGTACTTCTGGATTTTTGCAATACATTTTGGGTCCGCATACCGAATTTGGTCAAAATCGGCCCAGTAGTTAGCCCGTTGCTAAGGGGGAGCTCTGGTTGCTAATGACATCACATGACGTCAACATTGACCTATCTGTTTTCATTTGCAATGCATTTTGGTTCCGTATTCCGAATTTGGTCAAAATCGGCCCATTAGTTAGCCCGTTGCTAAGGGGGCACTCTGGTTGCTAGGGAAATCAAAAGACGTAAACTTCGATCTGTCTGTTTTCATTTGCAGTGCATTTTGGATCCGTATACCAAATTTGGTCAAAATCGGCCCAGTAGTTATCCCGTTGCTAAGTGCGCGCTCTGGTTGCTAGGGAAGTTACGTGATGTCATCACTGATCTATCTGTTTTCATTTTCAAAGCATTCTGGGACCGTATACCGAATTTGGTCCAAATCGGCTCAGTAGTTAGACCGTTGCTAAGGGCGCGCTGTGGTTGCGAGGGAAGTCCCGAGACGTCAACATTGATATGTATTTTTATTTGCAATGCATTTTGGGTCTGTATACGGAATTTGGTCAAAATCGGACCAGTAGTTAGCTCGTTGCTAAGGGGGGCGCTCTGGTTGCTAGGGAAGTCACGCGACGACACCATTGGCCTGTCTGTTTCGTTTGCAATGCATTTTGGGTCCATATACCGAATTGGTAAAAATCGGCCCAGTAGTTAGTCCATTGCTAAGGGGGCGCTCTGGTTGCTAGGGAAGTCAGGTGACGTCATCATTGATTTATCTGTTTTCATTTGCTATGCATTCTGGATCTGTGTACCGAATTTGGTCCAAATCGGCCCAGTAGTTAGCCGGTTGCTAAGGACGCGCTCTGGTTGCTAGGGAAGTCACGAGACGTCAACATTGATATGTCTGTTTTTATTTGCAATGCATTTTGGGTCTGTATACCGAATCTGGTCAAAATCGGACAAGTAGTTACCCTGTTGCTAAGGGGGCACTCTGGTTGCTAGGGAGGTCACGCGACGACACCATTGACCTGTCTGTTTTGTTTGCAATGCATTTTGGGTCTGTATACCGAATTTGGTCAAAATCGGCCCAGTAGTTAGTCCGTTGCTAAGGGGCACTCTGGTTGCTAGGGAAGTCAGTGACGTCATCATTGATCTATCTGTTTTCATTTGCAGTGCATTCTGGGTCCGTATACCGAATTTGGTCCAAATCGGCCCAGTAGTTAGCCCGTTGCTAAGGGCGCCCTCTGGTTGCTAGGGATGTCACGAGACGTCAACATTGATATGTCTGTTTTTATTTGCAATGCATTTTGGGTTTGTATACCGAATTTGATCAAAATCGGACCAGTAGTTAGTCCATTGCTAAGGGGGCGCTCTGGTTGCTAGGGAAGTCACATGACATCATCATTGATCTATCTGTTTTCATTTGCAATGCATTCTGGATCCGTATACCGAATTTGGTCCAAATCGGCCCAGTAGTTATCCGGTTGCTAAGGACGTGCTCTGGTTGCTAGGGAAGTCACAAGACGTCAACATTGATATGTCTGTTTTTATTTGCAATGCATTTTGGGTTCGTATACCGAATTTGTTAAAAATCGGACCAGTAGTTAGCCGTTTGCTAAGGGGCGATGTGGTTGCTAGGGAAGTCATGCGACGACACCATTGACCTGTCTGTTTTCGGTTCACTTTGTTCCAATAACACGCAGTGTTGGTTTGAAGTGAACAGCATTTTGCAAATGCAAAACAGATAAATCACATGACAGAATACTCCGCAGAATCGAACAACAGCGGGATCCCAACAGCCAGCCAGCAGACGATGAAATCCAATGTGCATATATGGGAACATTTAGCTTTTCGACAATTTCTGTCATTTAGTCAGCAAAGCAAACGACAGTTGAGTTTGTTTAGAAAAACTTTAATTTTGAAAAGCATGTTCAATAAATTATTCACAGTCTGCATGGAATGATCTAAGGAGAAATCTCACATTACACCGTTCGCTTTTTAGGGGGCGTCATTCGATTTATTCGCTTCTGAAAATGAGAGCTGGGGTTCCCCATGTTTTTACTTCCGGTTTCCGGTTTAGATTGGATGGCATAGCATTCCTTGGTTTTTCCAATTTCACGTACATGTTGTCTATTGGGCTTGCTTCAAAGCTTTTGTGCGCACTATAATATGAAATTTAGGCAAACCTAAAAGCGAGCGAAAGTGATGCATTAGGTCTAAATACATTGACTGGTAAAGAATAGGGGACCAACCAAATTAAGGGCCTATATAAGTAATGAAATTTTGTTTATTTTGAAAATTCTCACCTCTCATATTCCTTAAATTCAAATTAAATATACACAAATTATACATCAAAATGAAGGTTGGGATGTATAGAACACGAAACACATATGTAATCAACTCATAGAGTCGAATGTAGGCACCACTGGTTCCTGGAAGTCTGCTACCGTATTCGCACTAGAACTGATAATTTAATAATATTTCATCAGAACAACTTGTGGCCAAATGTGCTTCATATATCCAAGAACAAAGCTAGGCATTCAAGACACTTTCGAATGCAGCAATAGGACTGCATTTGGGAAAAGGACAACACTGTCTGCATTTTTTATTGAAGATGGGTTCCATGCTCGACAGACATGCGCAAATCACTTGATACCACGAATTTCCATCGAAAAACAAAATCGTAATTCTAAGAAATTTCAACAGGTATCATGAAACCTTGCATTGAATATGGCATCTGTGCAATCTCTATCTAATAACAGTATACTGTATGAAGGCGATCTTTTTCATTATTTAATTTTAGACGGCGTTGTTTTTACATGCTTTTTCCGTCCGATGACGTCAACCGGAAATAGAAAGTATACTCATACGTAAACAAAAGCAAAGGCTTTGGAATTTTCCCCCATGCAGCTCTGTTGCCATGCCTTGAAGAATTTTGATCCCCTAGCTTTGTTGTTGGATATGTAAAGCACATTTGACCACGAGTTGTTTTCGTGAAATATTATTAAATTATCAGTTCTGGTGCGAATACGGTAGCAGACTTCCAGGAACCAGTGGTGCCTATGCTCGACTCTACGAGTTGATTACACATGTGTTTCGTGTTCTATACATCTCAATCTTCATTTTGATGTATATTTTGTGTAGATTTAATTTGAATTGAAGGAATATCAGAGGTGTGAATTTTCAAAATAAGCAAAATTTCATTACTGATATAGGCCCTTAAGGGCCTTTTTTAGTAATGGAATTTTGTTTATTTTGAAATTCTCACCTTTCATATTCCTTAAATTCAGATTAAATATACACAAAGTATACATCAAAATGAAGGTTGGGATGTATAGAACACGAAACACATATGTAATCAACTCATAGAGTCGACTGTAGGCACCACTGGTTCCTGGAAGTCTCCTACCATATTCGCACCAGAACTGATAATAAAATAATATTTCATCAGAACAACTTGTGGCCAAATGTGCTTCATATATCCAAGAACAAAGCTAGGCATTCAAAACACTTTCGAATACAGCGATAGGACTGCATTTTGGAAAAGGACAACACTGTCTGTATTTTTTAATGAAGATGGTTTCCATGCTCAACAGACATGCGCAAATCATTCGTTACCACGAATTTCCATAGAAAAACAAAATCGTAATTCTAAGAAATTTCAACAGGTATCGTGATGCCTTGCATTGAATATGCCAACTGTGCAGTCTCTGTCTAATAACAGTATACTGTATGAAGGCGATCTTTTTCATTACGGTATTTGATTTTAGACGGCGTTGTTTTTACATGCTTTTTCTGTCCGATGCCGTCGACTGGAAATCGAAGGTATACTCATACGTAAACAAAAGCAAAGGATTTGGAATTTTCTCCAATGCAGCTCTGTCGCCGTGTTTTGAAGAATTTTTATCCCCTAGCTTTGTTCTTGGATATATAAAGCACATTTAGCCACAAGTTGTTTTCTTGAAATATTATTAAATTATCAGTTCTGGTGCGAATACGGCAGCAGACTTCCAGGAACCAGTGGTGCCAACAGTCGACTCCATGAGTTGATTACACATGTGTTTCGTGTTCTATACCTCCCAACCTTCATTTTGATGTACATTTTGTGTATATTTAATTTGAATTGAAGGAATATCAGAGGTGAGAATTTTCAAAATAAACAAAATTTCATTACTTATATAGGCCCTTAATATGAAATTTAGGCAAACCTAAAAGTGAGCGAAAGTTAGTGATGCATTAGTCCTAAAGTGCTGTAGGCCTACATTTACTGCTAAAAGAATAGGAGACCAACCAAATTTCGAGATAACTACTTTTATCTGTGTTTTGATTGGAAGATATTTTCCAGTGCTCTGATTGAAAGATAATTTTATCACTGCTTTGATTGGAAGATATATTTAATTTATGGTATCGTTGTTTTCCGGTATTTATCCGAGGAGTTACGGAAATTGCTGCGTTCATTTTAATTTTTTCACAAATAGCATGTAGCATTTATTGTTACTATTACCACATGTTTTTAGCCACAACAAGAAAATACAGCAGTGCTGTGCAAAAAAAGGACGACGATAAGATGCCAATGCAGTTTTACTGAAAAGGCCATCTTTAAAATAATAGGACTGAGTATCACAAATGTAGTTTCATGATTCGGACCAGATTTTTATATAGGACGTTTCGGCCCCAGATCTATGGACGATTCTGACCATATTTCTGGCCGGTTCAGACCAGACTATTGGACGATTTGGTCCATGTTTGTGGACGATTTGGACCAGGTTTCTGGGCGATTTTCCCAACAGACACACACACTACACAAGCCAGCACAGACATACACACTTAAAAAGACAGCACAGGCTTGTCGTTTGAAGTAAATAGGCCTAGAGCTTTATGTGCCAGTTTCAATAAGCCATTTTCATTAATTTCACTGAAAAAAAAAACGACGTACCGGTATTGTTTGTAGTTATCACAACAGATAATTCTGAGAGTAATTATGAAACAGCTAACCCTGTGCTTTTGGGTTTTTGCAATACATTTTGGGTCCGCATACCGAATTTGGTCAAAATCGGCCCATTAGTTAGCCCGTTGCCAAGGGGGCTCTGTGGTTGCCAGGGAAGTCACGAGACATAAACTTTGATCTGTTTTCATTTGCAATGCATTTTGGGTCTGTATACCGAATTTGATCAAAATCGGCCCAGTAGTTAGCCTGTTGCTAAGGGGGCACTCTGGTTGCTAGGGAAGTCACATGATGTCATCATTGATCTATCTGTTTTCATTTTCAATGCATCCTGGGTCCGTATACCGAATTTGGTCCAAATCGGCCCAGTAGTTAGCTCGTTGCTAAGGGCGCGCTCTGGTTGCTAGGGAAGTCACGAGACGTCAACATTGATACGTCTGTTTTTATTTGCAATGTATTTTGGGTCCGTATACCGAATTTGGTCAAAATCGGACCAGTAGTTAGCCTGTTGTTAAGGGGTCGCTCTGGTTGCTGGGGGAAGTCACGCGATGACACCATTGACCTGTCTCTTTTGTTTGCAATGCATTTTTGGGTCCATATACCGAATTTGGTCAAAATCGGCCCAGTAGTTAGCCTGTTGCTAAGGGGTTGCTCTGGTTGCTAGAGAAGTCACATGACGTCAACATTGATTTATCTGTTTTCATTTTCAATGCATTCTGGGTCCATATACTGAATTTGGTCCAAATCGGCCCAGTAGTTAGCCCGTTGCTAAGGGCACGCTCTGGTTGCTAGGGAAGTCACGAGATGTCAACATTGATATCTCTGTTTTTATTTGCAGTGCATTTTGGGTCCGTATACCGAATTTGGTCAAAATCTGACCAGTAGTTAGCCCGTTGCTGAGGGGGCGCTCTGGTTGCTAGGGAAGTCACGCGACGCCACCATTGACCTGTCAGTTTCGTTTGCAATGCATTTTGGGTCCGTATACCGAATTTGGTCAAAATCGGCCCAGTAGTTAGCCCATTGCTAAGGGGGCACTCTGGGTGCTAGGGAAGTCACGTGACGTCATCATTGATCTATATCTGGTTTCATTTGCAATGCATTCTGGGTCCGTATACCGAATTTTGTGCAAATCGGCCCAGTAGTTAGCCCGTTGCTAAGGGCGCTCTCTGGTTGCTAGGGAAGTCACGAGACGTCAACATTGATATGTCTGTTTTTATTTGCAATGCATTTTGGGGCCGTATACTGAATTTGGTCAAAATTGGACCTGTACAGTTAAAACTGGAAGTCCTGTCATGAAATGCGCACAAATAGCACGTTGATATGCGCGTTATGGCCCAAGTAAAGCTATCATATTCTGTACATATGGCCTGTGCACAAGCAATGTTTCAGCCAATGGACCTCCGGGTAACCCGGAGGTCCATTGGCAGAAACATTGCATGTGTTTGCTATGAGTAACCAGGAGAACCTGTCGTGCTTTGGATGCCATTCGATATGGCAATTGCGCGCAATTAAGCCTAGATAAGCGCACTATTCGTGACAGGATTTCTAGTTTTAACTGTAGTTAGCCCGTTGCTAAGGGGGCGATCTGGTTGCTAGGGAAGTCCGGCGACGACACCATTGACCTGTCTCTTTTCGTTTGCAGTGCATGTTGGGTCCATGTATCAAAATTGACTCGCTAGTTTGCCCGTTGCTAGAGGTGTGCTTTACTTGCTATGGACGTTACAGGACATAATCAGTGATCTATTAGCCCCCATCCCCCCAATATATTAAGGATCCCTTCACCCAATGAGGGTGAAAGCAATGGTGGACAGTCATCACTTGTTCTAGCTTCTGAGTATCCTTGAAAAAATGTAACCTCATTTGTCCCTGGTTTCTTTGGGAGAAATTCCTAAAGATTTAATCAGCCAGAGTCATTCTCGCGAAGTCTCATCTCGTTAACTACTTCCTATGAAAATAAATCATTTCTTCAATTACAAATGTCAATTTCCGCCATGCGCAAACATGTCTGCGTCCTTGTGTACCACTTCCGTTGAAAAATTTGGCCTTTGATTGAGATTGGCTTTGAGTTCATACAAACGGTACATACGTGTTGCCTAATAGCTCGCTTTCGCTTGCTAATATGAAATAGGTGCTACCTAAAAGCGAGTGCAAGTTGTCTCATTCAACTTCAAGTCAACAAAATCGTTAATTTCAATTTTCATGTCTTGAGAATGAATTATTGATCGGAGCAGTAGCTGAGAGCGTAACGTGTTGTGGCTTGTCCTCGGAGTCGGAGCACAGAGGTTGCTTGCTGGTCGGGATTGGGGGAGTAACAGGCAATATGACATGGATTCAAAACCCACACTGCTTCTCTATCCGTCTATAGGCTAGCACCACTAGGGAGGCATGTTGGTTGCTAAGGTAACCAACTAACATCATTGCCGACTCCTTGGTTTAGATCCCTGGTGTATTATAGGTACATATATTGAATTTAGTCAAAATTGTCCTAATAGATAGCCCATCGCTAGGGAGTCACGTTGGTTGCTATGGACACCAGCTGACATCGCTACAGACTCCTTTGAGATCCCAAGTGTATAATGGGCCCATATATCAGACTTGACCACCCGTTGCTAGGGAGGCATGTTGGTTGCCAAGGAAACCAACGGACTTCATTGCCAACTCATTGGTTTAGATGTCTAGTGCATTATGGGTCCATATATCAATATATCAAATTTGGTCAAACTTCACCCCGTTTTCAACCCCATGGTTTAGATCCCTAGTGCATTGTGGGTCCATAGATTGAATTTGGTCAAAATTGATCCAATAGGTCGCCTGTTGCTAGGGAGGCACATTGGTTGCTAGGGAAACAAACTGATATCATTACCGACTCCTTGGTTTGAATCCCTGATGCATTATGGCTCCACATATCAAATTTAGTCAAAATTGTGCCAGTAGGTCGCCCGTTGCTAGAAAGGCACGTTGGTTGTTAGATATACCAACTGACACCATTTTCGATTCTTTGGTTTGGATCCCTAGTGCATTGTGGTTCCATATATCAAATTTGGTCGAAGTTGGTCCAAGAGGCCGCTTGTTGCTAGGGAGGTGCATTGGTTGCTAGGGAGGTGCATTGGTTGCTAGGGAAACAAACTGACATCATTACCGACTCCTTGGTTTGGATTCCTAGTGCATTATGGGTTCATATTTCAAATTTGGTCAAAACTTGCCCAATAGGTCGCCCGTTGCTAGGGAGGCATGTTGGTTGCTAGGGAAACAAACTGACATCATTACCGACTCCTTGGTTTGAATCCCTGGTACATTAAGGATCCACATATGAAATTTAGTCAAACTTGGCCCAGCAGGTCGCCCGTTGCCATAGAGGCACGTTGGTTGTTAGGGAAACCAACTGACACCATTTTTGATTCTTTTGTTTGGATCCCTAGTGCATTGTGGATCCATATATCAAATTAGGTCGCCCGTTGCTAGGGAGGCATGTTGGTTGCTAGGGAAACAAACTGACATCATTACGGACTCCTTGGTTTGAATCCCTGGTACATTAAGGATCCACATATGAAATTTAGTCAAACTTGGCCCAGCAGATCGCCCGTTGCCATGGAGGCACGTTGGTTGTTAGGGAAACCAACTGACACCATTTTCGACTCTTTTGTTTGGATCCCTAGTGCATTGTGGATCCATATATCAAATTTTGTCGAAATTGGCCCAAGAGGCCACCCATTGCTAGGGAGGCACGTTGGTTGCTAGGGAAACCAACTTAGATAATTTTCGACTCCTTGGTTTGGATTCCTAGTGCATTATGGGTTCATATATCAAATTTGGTCCAATTGGCCCAATAGGTTGCCCATTTCCAGGGAGGATTGTTGGTTGCTAGGGAAACAAACTGACATCATTACCGACTCCTTGGATTGAATCCCTGAAGCATTATGGGTCCATGAGTGAAATTCATTACCGACTCCTTGGTTTGGATCCCTATTGCATTATGGGTCCATATATCAATTTTGGTCAAAATCGGTCCAATAGATCGCCTGTTGCTGGGGTGTTGCGTGTTGCTAGGAACGTCACATGATGTAGTAAATTATAAATTAGTCCGACTCCCGGTGTATTATGGGAGAATATCTCAATAGCATCCCCCCCTCTGCACCCTCCCCTGTTACTTCCCTCAACTGATGGTTCACTCACATTACCCAATTGGTATCCGAATGTTCCTTTGAAAACAATTATATTGTCCCTTTTTGTTCTTGGGAAGATTCCTTGAATAAGAGCCGTTCTGGTAAAGTCTCTTCTCGGGCGTTCCTTCCGGTGAATAAAAAAACATCCTGTTGATTTCAAAATGGCAGCCGGCACGGAGACACAAATTTTGAAATCAAAGCTGTAGAGGAGTTTCAGAAAAATTTACTCAGTTACACGTGTTAACCTATAGAGCTCGCTTCCGAATGGGCTTCACCCGTTCTGGGAGCGCTCGCTATTAACACATTACTGCCAGGTCTTCTCAGGTTGTACGGGCAAATCAAAAAGGGAAAACAAGTCGGCATCTGGAAAAAAGGGAAAAAGTAGAAATAAATCAGGTTTGGGTTCGAGCTCCAGCAACGGAAGCTCTAAACAAAAGGGCAAGAGTATGCACGCCATCTCTTTGGAGGTATAGCTACCACCAAATCAGGGGTCGGAACTTGTTACCACCACTCAAGATAACTGGTTGCGTACGCTCATAGAGCAAGAGGCAATTACTGATCCCACCTGTGATGTGGTTAATCAGATTACGCCGTGACTGAAAAGAAAATTGGATACAGACTTCCAAGAAAATGGTGAGCCCCTGGTCCTGGAAGTAGAAACGGTGGCTTAGAAAATCCAGAAAGCGTTGACAGACACTGATAACCCAGGTGTTGTTGTCATTGAGACCTCGGTCACCATGGATGTTACAGTTGTAACAACCAGTATGGAGATCCATAATGATGGGAAATCGGCGGACAGTAACGCAACAGAAATGATACCGGCGACGCCAACATTCACCACTGACAGTGGTGCATCGTTCACTGACAAGGCAAGAGCCCTTTCTAAACAGCCTCTAAAGGATAATATGGCCAAACACCAGACGAATAAACAACAGCATCAACCGCTGCAAAACCCTTCATAGTCGTCACAAGGGTTCACACAAAGATTAATGATGGGGATATTGATGTAGCCCTGTCGGGATACCCGTCGGGCAGACTAATATCTAAGGCTACAGACAACCCTAAGTGGAAAATTGAAGTAAAATGCCCCAATAGGGCCACAAAACTAAACTTCATTAGCAAAGGTGTTTGTATAAAGAGACAAAAATATGAGACTGAGGAGTATCGTGTTTTGCCTCAGCCCACACAGTGTCATAATTGCCAGAAATTTGGCCATATGTCGAACAAATGCAAAGGAGAGTTGCATTGTATGAAATGCAGCGAAAAACATTGAACAAAACATGCAAGGTTCCAACACTGAAATGCCCAAATTGTAAACGGGTAACACCCAAGCAATTATCGGGGCTGTCCCCACTACAAAAAAGTTAAAACTGACATAGAACTCAAAGCTATGAATGTCAACAGCATAGAAAACTCAACCTCTCCGCATTCGATGTGCAGCCTAATGGCTGGTTCAATTTTTAATATAATGAACAAACACTTCGACATCAGTCTTTCCGACATATGTAAAGAAGTTGGGAAAACAGCATCCAAGCTATATCGAACTCAAATATCTTCTTCGTTAATAGAAGCCATCATAAATAAAATATAAATCACACCCATAACAAGTTAACTAGTACAATAGCGTCAGGTACTAACCAATTATGGATAAGATGAAAATAATTCAGTGGAACGTTTGAAGTGCTAACTGCAAAAGCTCACAGATGTCCAATTACTTCACAAACGTAGATGTAATTGGTATCAGCGAAACATGGTTAAAGCCAAGCAAGACATTTTTGCTAAGTGGATTCAACATTATTAGACAAGACCGTCCCACACAACGTGGAGGTGGAGTGGCTCTCCTCATAAGGCAGGACTTAAAATATAAAACAATATCAAGCGATCACCTCGACGCAGAGGTGATTGCCACTGAGATTGAACTAGCAACAAAAAAGTTGCCGTAATCTCATATAATGAACCGAAAAAAACAGTTGACAGCAAAGTCTTTGAATTCTTTGTGAAGAAATACAAACACTGTATTTTCTTAGGTGATTTCAATGCCAAACATCAGGTTTTCGGATGTAATAAAATGGAGCCCAATGACGATGCCCTCTTCGCTATCATCGAACAATTTGATCTTTTTGTATTAAATAACGACCAAGACATTACCCACGTTAGTAACAAAACACTCCACCAATCCAACATCCTTGACCTTATTATAACCAGTAAATCACTAACTAATCAAAAGCAAGACATATTTGTGGGGGACGATGATTTAGGTAGTGACCACCTGCCTGTTCATGCCACATTACACGGTTGCACCAGACCCACAAGATACCCCACAATGAGTAGGAGGAATCTATCCAAAATTGACTGGGACCTCTCCAGAAAAATAATTCAGCTTAAAATAAATAAAAACGCCCCAATGAATACCTGCGAGCTCGAACAAGCATGTACAAATCTCAGTGAAGTCATTAACAACACTCTTGATGAGATTTGTCCCAAACAGACGGTTAAACTGCGTGCCAACAGAATAACTGAAACCACACTCCAAATAATAAAACAAAAAAGAAAGGCTTTCCATGCATACAAATCAGAAAAACTTCCAACTAAAAAGGTCAAACTTAAAGCCGTGTATAATCGCCTCCACGGCAAAGTTAAAAAAGCAATAGCCAATGACAATCGCGTGAGATGGGAAAAAGCAACAGAAAATCTAAATGGATTCAGGGAGCCTAAAAAGTTTTGGGATACTTTTAAAACCCTAACTGGACAAAAACATAAAGACGCCAACAGTAAGGCTCTTAAGATCAGCGATGGAACTATGGCCCTGGATGACAAGGCAAAGGCTGGCACCTTCGCTGAGCTCCTTATGAAATATCATCGCACCCATGAGGGCGATAGGTTTGATGATGAGTTCAAAGAAAAAGTAAACAAATTTGTTCAAGACAATAAGACAGCGTTTAACGATGTCAACTTCAGCCAAATGCCTGAGGACGGTGATGGCCATGAACTTACGGAACTGATAAGCCAAGAAGAAGTGGCTAACACAAATAAAAAATGTAAGTCTTCTTTCCCAGGAGGGGCCGAGGTCTCATATAAAATCCTGAAACAATGTCCCAATACTTTTTTCGGTAGACTCACTAACCTCCTAAACTGCTGTCTCTCTAGTGGATACTTCTCATGTCATCATTTTTATCTGATCGAAAAATTAAAGTGAGGGTCAACCGCAAGGTGTCAGACGAGGTAAAACTCAAAGCGGGCACTCCACAGGGTTTGTTCCTTAGCCCGCTTCTATTTATAATATATGTGAATGACATTGACAAAGTAGGGAAGAACCACGTTGAACTATCTTAATTCTCAGACGACAAAGGAATGTGGACAGCTAGTAAGTCTCGAAACATAATACAAAACCGCCTGCAGGATACCATCCGCAACCTTCAAGACTGGTGCGCTATGTGGCGCATCAAGCTAAATGCCACGAAAACACGAAGAATCACATTCTATAAAAAGAAAAGGAAAAACCTCTCCCTAATATTGAGCTTAAGCTTTACGACCATAAACTGGAAGCTAGTAATGAGGCAAAGTTTCTGGGATTCACCCTGGATAGCAGTCTCAATCTAAACAATCACGTAAACTCAGTCACTGTTAAAGCCACTAAACGCATGAATTTCCTGAAAATGATTAGAGGTAAAAATTGGGGAGCCAATAAAGAAGTTCTCCTCAAGCTTTACAAATCTTATATACGCCCAAATGTAGGGGAAAAAATGCTGGCTTCCCCATTCACATGTCACTGGTCGTCACGGACAGAACAGTTGTAAATTAAAAACCGAATTGCTCTTATTTCCAGCTCTCTATCTTTTCTATCTCCTGTATCTCATCAGACACATGACCAAACTGAATGACAAACTATGAGGGATTGAAACAATCCTCATGCAAAGATGTGCAGAAAACCTAACAAGACCAAGGCAAGGATTGAAACAATCTTGCCAGCAAACAGCCCTTTTTTTTTTCTGGTGGGGGAGGTCATTGGAATTCCCGAACGATAAATAGATACCTCATAATCACATACGGCATCCTATCTCCCAGAAGGCTTGATGGTTGACTCCCGGTTTTTCAAAACTAAACTGTTGGAGCTTTCTCCACTCCTTTTTTGTAACCGCTATAGTCATATACAGGGGCTGCTACCAAACCGGCATTGCTGTTTGGTTTTCTTTTCTCTTCTTCCCTTAAACGTCCAGGTGCGAAACCCTGCGGGTCGCTTTCACTCGCTGTTGCTGGGTAGAGTTCAACAAACTGCACAAATATCACAATTTTTACCAGCCTTTTCACAAGTTTTCAGATATTTCTTTTCTAGGGAACGGGCCAACTCGCCACCGGGCCAACTCGCCACCAAGCACCCAGGCCAAGTCGCCACCAGGCCGACTCGCCACCAGAAGGTAATAGTATGACATGCAGTGATCAAGGTGATAATTACTTGCATCACACCAACGCAGAGAATATCCCTAATCTCTGATTCAGTGTGGGTTTCATTAATTGATTGAGTCGGGATTAGGACCGGGATATATTGTTGACAGAGAAAGCTGCACCAAAATGGAGAATATTTCTAATCTCTGATTTGGTGTGGATTTCTTTGTTTTGACTGGAATTGAAATAGAAGCGTGTGAGCGAGATATAACTTGGTGATGGGACACGGGGCGATGGCAAATTGAGGGTAAAAAAAGAGAATACCGAAACAAATCTATCAATGTTTATTGGTATAGTAACATATAACAGCATAGCACAGAACATACATACAAAACGCACATCTTAACACATACAATACGCACCGATTAACAAAATAAATGTATAATAAAACAGTCATGATAACAATATAGTGAAAAATGAATAAGTTTTGAATGAATATCCATGTTTGTATGGTTTTATTGGAAATTGGAAATTTAATATTTTTTCTCAAAAGCAGTGATGGTAAAGGGTTAACCCTTTACCGAACGCAGACGATATCAAAATTTATTTTAAATATAATTTTTCAAAAACTTTCAACAAAACCATATCATTCTCAATGAGCTCGTTCCAATGAGGGGGTCACATAATATGGTTTTGTTGAAATATTTTGAAAAATTTAATTTTTTCAACTCCTCAATTTCATATTACATGGGCGGATGTGGGTGATTCGTTAGGTAAAGGGTTAAACAGCAAACTAGTAAAACACATATATAGCACACATATAGCACCGACGATTAATGGAAATAATGTCACTATTTAAAAACATATAGCTAGGATTTTGAACGGATTCTTCATTCTGGAAATGTTTTT
The DNA here is from genome assembly GCA_031216915.1 of Pictodentalium vernedei. Lineage (NCBI taxonomy): Eukaryota > Metazoa > Mollusca > Scaphopoda > Dentaliida > Dentaliidae > Pictodentalium > Pictodentalium vernedei. The sequence continues at coordinate 304,706,605 of CM062291.1, read as the reverse complement.
TTCGGATTATTTATAAAAAAAACGTGCATACTAAATCTATAATAGTGGTCACCAAAGTGGGCCAAGTCGCCAGCAGAAATCTGGCCAACTCGCCACTGATGGCGACTGGACCTGTACCCTCTTTTCTACGGGGGTTCTGTCAACTTCTGATTCAGTATTTGTCAATTCCTCCTCCCACAGGAGCACCAATATCTCAAAAGATATTGTAAAAAAATTTAAAAAGTCCAAGTTCTAGGTGACGTAGGTGGCCAGATTATTTGTCTGTTGTTCGTTTACTTATCCAACGGCGTGGCGATGTTGGGAGAAAACATCAACAAATCATTTGGGCCAGTGTTGCAGTTCGTGTCTTGGGGTACAGGAAGAATCGTCCGAGAAGATTTGGCCCCAGGAAAGGCCGAATCTTCTCAATTCGGCACATTTAGTGGGCCAAATCTTCTCGCCTCAGAGTATTTTTTTCTGTTAAGGTGCTATTTAAGTAATAGAATTTTGTTTATTTTGAAATTCCCACCTCTGATATTCCTTAAATTCAAATTAAATATACACAAATTATACATCAGAATGAAGGTCGAGATGTATAGAACGTGAAACACACATGTAATCAACTCATAGAGTTGACAGCAGTCACCACTTGTTCTTGGAAGTCGGCTACCGTATTCGTATCAGAACTGATATTGTGATAATAAAATAATATTTCATGAGAACTACTTGTGGCCAAATGAAATGTGCTTGAGATATCCAACAACAAAGCTGGGCATTCAAACCACGTTAGAATGCAGCGATAGGACTGCATTTTGGAAAAGGACAACACTGTCTGCATTTTTTTATTGACGATGGTTTCCATGTTCGGCGGACATGTGCAAATCAGTCAATGCCATGAATTTCCATCGAAAAACAAATTCGTAATTATAGGAAATTTCACCAGGTGTCATGATACCTTGCATAGAATATGGCAACTGTGCTGTCTCTATATAATAACTGTATGCTGTATTAAAGCGATCCTTCTCATTATTTGATTTCAGATGGCATTGTTTATCAATGCTTTTTCCGTCCGATGACCTTGACTGGAAATCAAAATTGACCGTACGATGTAAACAAAGCCTAGTCTTGTAATTTACCCCCCACGCAGCTCTTCTCCTCCTGTACCCCATTGTTATAGCCCCCATATTATATTGAAATTGATATATCCTTAGTTGATAATTATATGAGATAGATATTTTTATTTCTGCACATTCTGACTGGTCTGACTCATTTGCACTGAGTAACCTTTGTTTACATCTTTGTTACACTAATATATTGTACATATAGCTGTTGATTGTTTAAGTAGGTCAAGGACCTTGTTTACTTGAATTATGACAGAATCACCTAGACACTGATAGAACTTTGTAGACATTTCATCTTCTAGGACATTCTATCTGGTTACTATATAAAGGTTTGTCAACAGAATTCAAAAACTCATTTTTAGAAAACCATTTCAGAAGAACTTATTTTCACAGCAGTTGTTTCCATTGGAAATTATTATTGTTCTAGGACTGTGCATTTATTATAGAAGCAGTGCTTCTTTGTGAATTTGGAAGATTGATTCCAAGAGAATTTTGAAGAGAATTTGTTCGTCTTGGAAAGGAGAATATACACTTTCTGTGAAACAGAATATTATTTTGTGAAAAGCCAGGATTCTACTGGATTATTTGGAAATTACCTGTGGCGCCAATACTTCTTGGATTTTTTACTCCATTTGAATTTTGTGGAGCATTTTATTATATTTTATTGGAGACTGCTGAAATTTCTAAGTGAAAATTTTATTACGAATCTACGGGATACTGTTTCTGAAGAGAAATTCTTGGATTTAATACTACCAGCTGGTAACTTTCTTCACAAGATTCTTCACCACTGGATTCTGTCAAACTGTACTTTGGACTGATTCAATAATTGATAAGTACCACTGTTTTTATTTTATGTAAACCAATTAGTGTAAAAGATCATTGTATCATTTTTTTTTATATTAATTTTTTTTAATTAAATTTTAGAATAGTTAAATTCATAGTTATTGTTGCTGATTCTCATATTTCTTTCTGTTACCAATATCAATAATATTTCCTCACCGTAACACCTATTCTTCCCAATCTCTCCGATACGCATACTTCCCCTCTCCTTTGTGTCACCTACCAACCACATGTCCTCCATTCTCCCATCATACTCCCGGTGAATCTTATTCTGTTAGACTGGTATTTTAGCCATTCTAATAGAAAGTGCTCCAAAATAATTTGGTTCAATTATACTACAATTTATTTCCAACAGAACTGTACAGCAATCACATATTAAGAGAATACCACAAACCACTGCCAGATAACCTTAATTAAGACATCAAATACAGGGGAATCTTCCCATCCACGCATCTTGCACCCGTTTTGTTCTGGTTGATGCATGATCAATGCGCTTTACAGTCCTGATAATCACAGTGGTTTTCGCTTCCTTTCATTCCCCTCTTATGTTGGTGTTCTTGATAGCACGACAAGGTTTGCAGCGACTCCCTGTCATATAAGATTTTTCCCATTTGTCCAGTTGCACAATTGCTCTGGAAGACAGAGATATTAGACTGATGATCCGATACTGCATCTATTTCAGTGGGTACATATTTTAAACAGTCTTTGTATAGCCAGTTGAGTCTGAAGTAATGACTTGATTCGTATCAGTTGAACTGCGGTCAGTACACTTTTCAGTTTCACTTTCAGTCTTTCATAAATTTCCTAAACAGTGAGTCAAACTTTGGGTTTGGAATGTTAAGCACAAATTGTTAAAATAAATCTTCTTGCGATCTTTGAAACTAGACTTTTCCACACCCATGACATGTCAAGGGAAAACGCAGAATTATCCATCATCAATTTTCAGTTGGAAGACATGGGTGTAGCATCATTGACGTGACGTGATGTTGTATGGAAGGAATTTTGAAAACAGCGTTGTCGAGTAACCTCAATTTTTTCAAGCGTGTTTCTATTTGAACAACACTTCAATAACTCAAGTTATCTGCACCAGCGAATTTGCAATAAATCTCTTCCATCATTCCAACATAAAAATGTATCTGTTCAGGGAGCAAATTGTTTTGAAAATTTTGCGTAGCAGTTTTTTCTTGACAGTCACAGCAGATGACGCAAAGCGTCATCTGAACTGCGAAGCGATTCGCTGGGGGTGAGCACGAGAGGAGGTTTCCGCTCTCATCGGTGTCCCCGGGAAAATTTGAAATTTCAGAGGCCAGGAGATGCATTCTGGTTGATTCTGAGAGTATAAAATGTTATGTGATGAGAGAGGAATGAATCAACTTTCTTAGGGATTCAGGCCTATGCGGGAAAGGCACGCCATTGTGTTCGCGCCCCTATACACGCCTGCATTTAAAATGGGGCGAGCAATTTTATGCACGCCTCGATAATCATTTGCAACGAGCACAACTCAGATTGCGAACATATCAGAGATGCCACAAATTAGGAACTTCCAAAGTTGATGCTATTCTCTAAAATTTTAATGTTCAAATTACCTCGATTTTCGGATAAATAATCCCTTGAATCAAAAGAATAGTTGCTCCATCGATTTATCTGTACACATGCGCAGTTGTGTCTGTTACCAAATATTGACAGAGATTTCCCAAAACGTGCACGCGTCTTGGAAAATCCCGGCCAATATTTGGTAACAGGTGCAACTGCTCATGTGTACAGTACAATTGTCTCTTTAGAGGGGTTCTGAACAAATGAATGACATTCACTCATTGAGACTCTTCCGGGTTCCCCGCTGGTGAATGCGACAGCATGCAAAGTTAAACAGATTTTTCGGAAATAAATTAATCCGGCCTCGTAATTTGCATTGGCACTTTGCGATTCATAGACCTAAAATTGTATCGCTATGTGTGGATGTTGCATCGCATTTTGCGATGCGATTCCGGTCATTTTGCTCCCTGCTGTTCCTCAATCTAGTTTTCTTCAGTTCACTTTTAAGTATGAGGCTGAAAATTCTCTGTTGAGTCTAGTTGCCGTGGCAATCTTTTTTACTTTTATGTAGTAAAAAAGATTGCCACGGCAATCTTTTTTACTACATAAAAGTAAAAAAGATTACTTTTGGTATCAGGACAAATCACACCAGTCAATTCATACAAAAAATTGGACGATTCATACCTATTTTTTGTCTGGACAACTCATACAAAACGTTGGACAACTGGTCACTAACCTTGGGCAACTCATAGATATACCCAGTAATTTTGTGTGAACTTAGTCAAATAATTGAAGAAAAAGAATATATTTCCTCTCAATTCAGTGTTTATTATTCTATTACTACTACTAGGCAAGTACCAGTATTTTTGAGTCAGCTACATGTAGGTGAAATAATTAAAGAATAAGAATATATTTTCCATCATTTATTTATCATTTATTTATTTATTATGTACACTGGTCCCAACTAGGCAAGCTTGTTTCAATCCTTGTTTGGTGTTTGGTGGATTTGAGAGTATTCAATTGGAAAAGGTTTATGTAAAGAGAGATAAGTATCCACAATTGTATATTGTGTGATTGTTGCTATTGTGGTATTGATGGGGGTGAGGAGTAGGTTTCTCTCTAGCCCACTCCCTACCCACAAAGTTGTGAGGCAACTCCTGGAGTTCTCAATTGAGTAGCAATGCGATCCTCACAGACTCCACACACTTTCATTCCATTATATAATTTTTAGAGTTATAGGGATAGAAGATATAATTGCCTTCTTTGTACACTATTCTATCGAGAAGGGCAAGTGTTAGGTGTTTGCCACCTGGAAATGAATGGGTGGGAAAACCCGACAGCAGGTGGAGATTTTTCTTAATGTTTACAACTCCCACTGGTAACAGATACAAGCTTTTGTGTATCTTGTCACCTGCCACCAGTCTTGGTATGACAATAGTGAATGATTGAAAGTTTCATTGCAACAAGCAAACTGAAGGTTTTAGCATGCCAAAGGCGTGCTGAGAAGATGTGCAGTAAGCAAACCCCTTATGGCCTCTTTAGCAGCACAATGGTACAATGAGGAGATGCAAAGGAGCCAGAAAGGCCAATTAGTAGGTGGTTCTTAATCTGTTCTTCAGGCATGTAAAGTCTGCCACTTGTAATGTACCTCGTTGAGAAGATCCACTTCCTTCATTCACAAGTTTAGTCTGTCTCCGGAAGTTATAGAGGGGAAAGATTCTAAGGGTTCTTTGTTCTTCAGGCAAGTATAGTCTGTCACTTGTTTTAGTAGCTGTTGCGCAGAACAAGCCTTCCTAGACAAGTATAGTGTGTTTTCGGCTTGGTTGGACCCACTGCCTTCGAAGCACACATCAGCATATGAGAGAGTCAGAAGTGCAAAAGGTTAGATGCTCCCTAAACCAGTCGATGTTCCAGGATTATCTAGAGCCTTCGTTGGTTTAGGCAGAGCATCGGAGGGTGATTTTGACTACACCAGGATGGTACCAGCCAAATGAAGGAACCTGGTCGGACTGAAAAGAAGCAACCCCAGCAGTATTGCCAGCTAGGGAGTGGCTCTGGTATGAAATTCCATAAATTAACAGTTACAAAAATAGGATTAGAGAAAACTTTTGTAATATTTTTGAAGGCCTGTGGGGATGTTTGAAGCTTCCAACCTCTCCACCCCCCCCCCCCCCCCCCAAAAAAAAAATTTAATTGAAATAACAATTGTGTTTCTGGGTTAAGTCTACCTCAGTTTCTTGGTGTAATGTTTAGTAATTTGTTAAATTGGTCAGGCAGGGTCAAGTAGCATGCGGCTCCAGCAACGATGATGCTGGAATCTGCTACAAGTCCGCCATTTGTAATATAGCTCATTGAGAAGATCCACTTCCCTTAGTCCGGAATTTAAAGATGGCGATGATTCTAGAAAACTTCTGTCGTATTTTTGAAGGCTGGGGGTCACCGACCAAACCTTCAGGGAGGTTAGGATGCCATGTTTGAAGCTCCCCCCCCCCAAAAAAAAATAAAAATAAAGAAATTGAGATGATCAGCGTGTTTGTGGGTTAAGTCTACCCCAGTTTGTTGAAGTTTTTAGTGATTTGTTGAATTGGTCATTAGTTATGACCTCACTAGTTATGAGGTTCGCTGATATTTGTCTGCCCATATCTGTTCTGCTTGATTGTGTCTGTAGCTGTGCTGTCGTTGCTTTGTTCGCATGTATGCAACTTGATGTGATGTGGTAGTTTTGATGATGAGACGGTCGGGGCAGGGCCAAACAATAAGCTGCACCCAGCACAGGCCTCAATATTTAAAAAATCATGGGAAACCATATTTTGTTTCCGTCATTTTGCATCATGGGAAACAACCGATAACGATTTTCCGGTTCCGTCAAATGTTTGACTGGGTAACGATTTTGAAAATAGGCCCTAATAATCAAATAGTTTTAAAATCATAATGCTGGTCTTCTGTCGTGTTTATAATTTCCCGATTAGTGTCTTTCTGTCACAAGGTCCATTAAATTAATGGGTCTCGTGACAGAAAGACATTACGTGAGAAACGTCGACTGGAAAATACACAATTGCATAATGGTATTAAACCTACCGTCAGAATCAGTTCTATCTTCCATCAGCAAAGTTGTCGATAGTCGTGAACAAAGCATGTTAATAAAGTACTTGATTTGGCACAACTGTCAACTGACAAGAAACTTAACTCACTCAGGTTTTCAAATTCTGTTGCGCCATTTGCAGAGTGGGAATTTCCCAGGATGTCAATTAGAATAACATTGCAGCTAGCTCACTTTCGTCCTGATCGTTTTGCCCCGCCGGCCATTTTAGGACAGGTCTTCACTGTTGTCTTTTCAGATACAACCATGAATAACGGATATCTCATCATTGATTCCTGTTTCGTAAATAATTTTTCAATGCTTTGTTTATGAGTACTCATAATTTCAGGCTTGGAAAAACTTAACATGTCTCAACAAGGTAGAGTTACATGTAGCACAGGCATTTATCATTTATGCAGATGTAAGATCGCCAATGCTACGTGTGTGTGTGTGTTGGGTCTTGGGAAGAAAAGAAACACAGAACACAGAGAACGAAACAATGCACATTTGTCACTGAGACAAATTCGAACTTGTTAATTTTGTTGTCTGTTTAGTACTTTTTGCTCTCTTTCGTTTCCATCGTCTTTCTTTGTTTTTTCAAACACATGATCTGATCACCTACTGTACCCAGGGAAGGGATTGGGGTGGGCACCGATTCGTTCTTTCGTTTCTTCACTGTTGACATCATGGTTGTAATACGGGGCGATGAAAGACGACAGTACGATTTTGAACTGGACACCATATTCCTGTAAAATTATGAACACACAGTCCGAGTGTGCATAAAATGCATAGGAAACGAAAAATCGTTTCTGTGTTTTTGCAGTGACAGTAACGACACGGAAACGGAACGATCGTTACCGTGAAATATCCAGGCCTGCCAGCAGCAACGATGCTGGCATCTATTCGGGAGAATGCAGTAAACAGAGTTTATGCAGCAGATACTTTGTGGCTATCCTTCCTTATCCACACTGGGTGTTTGCATGTGTGTGCCTTTAACTGTGCTGTGGTTTCCAGGCCTGACATTCTACAAAATCAAGGAGTGCAAAAAAAAAAAAAACGCCCTCCTCAGATTGCCTAGGAGCCAAGGAATTCAATTACACTCGCAAATTTCAATGCATGTACAGGGATGCTATTTTGGCTCAAATACACTTGCATGTCATGGGTAAGGTTAGTTCTGGTAGCCAATTCATTGTACTAACTTGTATGTGTCCAAATAGTTATTCATGATTAGTAACTATTTGGACACATGCAAGATATCTCATTATTATCCATGGGAGAATATGTGTCATTTAAATAATATGTGACTTTCTTCTGCACAGTCACATTGACATCTGGGAAAAAAATGCAGGTGTGCAAAAAATCCCACTCGCAGTTTCCATTTTAAGAGTGTGAAAATTATTGGAGTGTGATTTTCTTTCAAAGCTCAAAAAATAGTTGCTTGCATTCTTTACTTTATTTGCAAATGATAATCGTTATCAGAAATAAATAGACTGTAATTTGATAATTTTCCCTGTTGTTTATTCAAAGTCCACGGATATGACTTAAAACATGACATGATAATGCTCAAAATAAGGATACTGTACCCATGAGGTTACAATACACTGTTTTCATGCAAAAAGCACCTCTAGCAATTTGCACTCCAACCTTTAATGGCGGATAACCTTTAATGGAGGATAAAATATCCCTGATTTATCCAATTGGCGGAAAATGAACTGAGCTTGTAAGTGTCAATAAAATTTGAAAAAAAAATAGAAAATATTGGTGATAACTATCTTCAGAAAATGTGAGAGAAGATAAAAATTGAGTGGGGGTCACTAAATGTATATCTATTTTATTCAGCCCAAAACTGGATGGTAGTGTAGGAATCGCCAAATTTAAAAGCAAAAGTCACATGGCGACCTATCTTTTTTTTCAGTATAGGTTTTCAAGAGGTGATAAACTACATGGAAAAAGGTTTGTTTTTGCCAAAATCAGCTTGATGATGTGGAGAGAGAGGAAAAGATTTGTACTGTTGCCAATGGAAAAAAAACGTGTTGTAACCATGAAATGCATGGCATGAAGCAAAAAACAAAAGACCTCTAAAACTGTTCCATTTCAAAAATAAGTTCCGGTCAGTAGGTAGCAGTGTGCATGGATTCCCAAGTGTAAACTTGAAAATGGAACTTTTTATTCTCTGAATCAATAAGAGGTTATGAAGAGTCTTAGAGTAATGTTGTGTTTCTTGTGAGAAAATATCACCACTGAAATAAGATCCGGAAAACACACTGCAGAATTCACGGAATGATGATTTTCTTCTATTTCTATCAAAAAATGTTGCCATTGGCAACAACTTTTGAACTAAGTTTAGTCAGGCATCAATATATTCATTTGGTCTGCCCTACAGGGCACATTTATGATCGGATAACTTTGAAACCTGGTATGCTTGTTTGGGGTGACCTCTAGATGAGAGCTATCGATTGTTTTCCATTTCCATAAAAAATTGGCAATGACCTTTGATGAACTTATTGCAGTTATGCATCAGTATTTCCCTTTGGTACACTCTGCATGGCACATTTATGTTCGGATCGCTTTGAAGCTGGGTATGCTTGATTGGGATGACCTCCAGATGGGAGCTATTGATTTTCTTTCATTTCTGTCAGTAAACATTGCTGATGGCAACATTCTTTGAACTTAGTTTAGTTAGGCATCAATATTTCCCTTTGGCAAACCCTACAAGCACCTTTATGATCGGATCACTTTGAAACCTGGTATGACTGTTTGGGGGTGATCTCTAGATGGGATTTTTCAATTTTGTTCCATTTCAGTCAAAAAATGTTGCCATTGGCAATGACCTTTGAACTTAGTTTAGTCAGCCATCAATATATTCCTTTGCCACACCCTACAGGGCACATTGATTTTCTTACATATCCATAAAAAAAATTGCCGTTCGCAACAATATTTTGATGAACTAAGTGCAGTTATGCATCAATATTTCCCTTTGGCACACCCTGTGGTGCACATTTATGAATGGATTGCTTTGAAACTTGGTTCAAGCTCATCAAAAAAAACTGCCACAGCAACAGCTGCTGAACTTGAATCCTTTGTGCATCAGAATATTCAATTGGCATGCTCCATAGGCACATTTATGAATAGATTGCTTTAAAACTTTGTATGTGTGTTTGGGGTGACCTCTAGATAGCGTTGGGTGGTTTCTTTTCAACCTACTCACAATTGTTTACAATTGGCTGTAACATAAGTGCAAGCCCTACTTCGGAACTAACTCAAGCTTTTAGAAACTTTTCCAAACGAGCTGGAAAAGTACTAGAGTGCAAAAGCACAAAAAAGATCGAAAAAAGGGTCGAGCGAGACCAGCGCTAAAAATTACAGGTACTCTCTCTGCACACCTCTTGCGTTTACCGAGCGCATGCGCAACAACCGTGACGTCAATTCCTTTTATTTCCGCCATTTGTACATGGTCGGAAATTTTTGTGACTCGTGCTACTTTGCTGTTTTTCTTCGTGAACAACTTATTATATGTGTTTTCTGCATTTCATTGTGTGCAAGTGGATTGTATCCTTTTGTCAAGCTATCCAAATTGTTATTGATTAATGTTATTTTTGATCATTATTGCTTGTTTCTTCACACTTAATCTTGTTTTTCCCCCACGTGTGAACACGACCTTTGTGCTGTTTTCCATCGGCGGGAAGCTTGATTCCATTATTTTCATTCATATTTTGCCAAAGACTATTCCTTGTACCTCTTGCTTGCAAGTGAAGCATGTGGATGACTCTCATTCCACATGTGTCACTTGCAACAATTGCACTCAGGCCCAATCATGTGGTATTTGTGGGGTTTGGTCCTCTAAATTCTGGGCTTCTGTTAACAAGGTGGTTCTGTCCAGAGCTAGAAGCCCTCGTTCTCGGGGTAAGGGTAGCCGTGCCGTAGCAGACATTTCTGCTGGTGCACGTGGTGACTCTGTCACACAGGATTCTGATCTGTCTTCTATGGCGAGTTCCTCTGCAACTGTTTACGGTGCTAGTTCAGTGATACCTGACATGGAGACCGTGGTCTCTTTGTCTTCTGATGTCACTCTTGAGGCATCTGTTTTCGTAGAGAGCTTCTCCGAGGTCAGCTCAGTGACCCTCTCCGATCTGCCTCCTACGCCGTCGACAGTTGCTTAGGAAGTTGTTACTACAGATCCTATTCTGTATGATGGTGGCTCTTCCATCTCCTCTGGGGATGGTCTACAGTCTCGGGGGACCGAGGCTGTATCTGCTGGTGTGTCTGTGTGCTCTCAGCCTCCCCTAGCCTCGCGGCGGGGCAGTGCGGGTCTCATCTGGCTAGGTTTGCTCCTAGTCGGTTGAGCCGGCCGGTCGCTTCGGCAGCGATTCCTCGCCCCTCAAGTGAATCATTTATTGTTCCTCCTTCCCCTGCTAGTGTGCCGCCTAGCAGGATGGGGTTGGGACATTGGCATCCAGGGCCTGCTGTTCGGCAGCGGTCAGTGACAGCCCCGGTTAGCTGTCACTCTCAGAACCTTCCTCCGGTGATTCCTCACTGTGTTCCGAGTCTGGGTGTCGATCGATGCTTGCTGTTGGTCTCAGAGGATGGGCAGTTGGGGCCGTCTGCCATGCAGAGGCCAATGACAGGTTCCTGTCATTCATGGGATAATCCTCCGGTGTCTTCTCACCGTTTCCTAGGTCCAGCTACCGATCGACGCGCCGTCGGTCACTTTCGAGGATTTGCAGGCAGGACCTTCTGTTTCGCAGAGATCAGTGATGGCCCCTGGGCATCACAATCGGGACTATCCTCCGGTGTCTTCTCACCGTATCCCTATTCTGTCTGCTGATCGACGTTCGACGTCGGTCTCTTCTGAGGATTTGGGTTTTTCTACCAAAAGGGTCCATTGGGAGGACACTCAGTCGGGCGATGCTGCTGTGACGGATTCTCAGGGTGATCTGCGTCAGGCCGTTTTGGCGCTCACCCGGTTGCTTTCTGGCAACCCTCAAGTTGGCCTCCCAGTGCCTCCTGAGGCACAACCTCCTTTGGCCCCTTGGATACTGCACAGTATTCACAGGAGGTTTCTGCTGGTCAGTCCGAGTTGGGCTACGTCTCCTCTGCAATGGAGGATGACGAGTATCTTGAAGGTGATGGGCCCCCTTGTCAGTCTTGGGGCAGGCTTTGGATTTCGTCTTTGGCTTATTGCCGGACGTTCAACCTTCCCACCAGCCATCTGTGACCGTCCGGCCGCAGTCCACTGTGGAGCGCCGTAACCCTGTTGAGCCTTCTAGCTCCGGGGCTTTGCGTCCTCTGCAATCCGCTCAGGTTGTTGAGTCCTTCCAGGGCTTAGACGCCAAAATGCATTCTAAGGCCCTCAAGTGTTCTTTCTTTTCTAGAGCTGATGCTTTTCTGCCTCCATTGCGGTTTCGTGTTCACGATTCCGTCTCTCCACCAGTCTTCCAAGGGATGACTACTGTGGATGAGAATTCTTCTTCCCTCGGGTTAACTAAGCCTAAGTCGGCAGTTCTCCCGATGTCGATAGTTGAATCTATGGTGGGCCTGTCCCGAGAGATGCCGGGCATGTTATCTCTCGCGGACCATGTCGTCGCTGCCCTGGCAGAGTATTTTCCACCAGGGGAGTTTGATGATGCTCAGGCACCTTTTCGAGTTTTGTCACAGGCTCTCATGAACTTGACACACGCTCACGCCTGTAACACAGCTAATTTGGAGCTGGCACGCCGGGATGCGGTGTTGGATTCTTCTCCATCCCTTCCATCTGAGCAGCGTGCTGTTCTGAGGTCTGCCTCTCTGGTTGGACCTCAGTTGTTCCATGGTTCCGTGGAAGCTGTTCGTAGCGATGTTCTTCGTCATGAAGGACCAGCTTTTGCAGCGACAGCTGGACCAACCTGCTGCTGCGGGTGGTGGTCGTTCCAGGCCCGACAAGCGTCCTGCTGCGTCTGCCTCGTCGGCGACATCAGCTATGCCTTCGGCTCCGTCTGCTCCTTCTGCCCAGAAGAAGTGCCGATGCAGCCAGGCTCACTGGCAGTCTCAGACAGGAAACTCTTGAGACTCTGTCACTCCCCAAGGTGGTGGTTTCTCCTTTCGGGGGGCCTCGTCGAGGCCACAAGTGAAAGTTCTCACCTCGATTCGCCTCCAGTCGGGGGAAGGCTGTCGCAGTTTTACGACCGTTGGACAGAGATAACGTCGGACACTTGGGTCCTCGACGTTATACATTACGGTTTGCGACTGTCCTTCCATCGGCACCCCAGTTTATCTCGGGTGCCCCTCCCGACTCGGGTCGCTTCCAATTCTCTACGTCGGGACCTTCTGGTGCAGGAGATCGTCAATCTCCTCTCCAAAGGCGCGATCGAGGTGGTCAGGAACACCCTTTCACCGGGATTTTACTCGAGACTTTTCTTGGTGCTGAAGAAAAACGGCCAGTTTTGTCGATCTGAGTATCCTGAATGAGTACATTATAGCTCCTCGTTTCGGAGACTTTCCGGTCGGTTCGACGTTCAGTTCATCAGGGCGACTTTGCTGCCAGTATCGACCTAAAGGATGCCTACTTCCATGTACCCATTCATCTGGCGTCACGGAAATACCTTTGGTTCTCGTTTCGGGATCGAGTCTATCAATTCAGAGCTCTCCCGTTCGGTTTGAACCTGTCTCCTTGGGCCTTCACCCGACTGATGTCACATGTGCTTGCTTTCCACCGTACTCAGTCGGCTGTGACTTCGTCAGACTACCTGGACAACATCCTCCAACGGCAACACGATGCTGCTGTTCTGGAGTTAGATGTCCGGCAGTTTCTTTGCCTGCTAGCGTCGCTGGGTTTCAGAGTCAATCGCGAGAAGTCGGATCCCTTCCTTCTCAGCGATTCCGTCAATTGGGGATGGATTTCGACACTCTTCACAATGTAGTGTCGGTCCCCCATGCTCAGGCGATGATTCTTTCCGCCTTGACTCGGAACCTGCTCGGAACCTGCTTCAATCTTCCTCGGTCTTGGCCAGGACTTTCCTTCAGATGCTGGGCCTTTGCGGTTCGGTGACAGATCTCATTCCGCTCTGTCGCTTGTTTGTCCACCCTCTCCAACACTTACTGTTGGATCATTGGCGTCCGAATGTAGATCCGCTGGACCTGGAACTCACTATTCCTCATTCTCTGCTTTGTCACCTCCACCCTTGGGCCGATATTCCCTGGCTGACACAGGGTGTTCCATTGGATCTTCCTTTGGCCGATTGCATCCTTACTGCGGATGCCAGCGAACGGGGCTGGGGTGCGACGTTGGATCCTCTCGGTCTGTCTACTCACGGCGAGTGGGACAGTGAGCAGGTGGGCCTTCATATTAACCAGAAGGAGCTCCTGTTGAGTTTTCGGCTTTGGATCCCTCATCTGTCGGACCATATTGTCCTACTTCTTTCGGACAATTCGACAGTAGTGGCCTACATATGGAATCAAGGAGGCACACATTCGATTCCCATGTATCGGCTGTCTCGGGATCTTCTTCTGTTGGCACGGGATGTGAATGCTCGGGTGTCCATTCGACACATTCCCAGGCATCTCAACATCCTAGCAGACTCCCTGTCCCGACGCGACAGTGTCCTTCCAACCGAATGGATGCTACATCGGTCGGTGTTTCAGGTGATTTGCGAGCAGTGGGGCCGTCCTCAGGTCGACCTTTTTGCTACTCGCTGGAATCATCAGGTAGAGACTTTTGTCTCCCCTTGTCTAGATCCTCTGGCATTTGCAGTAGCCGCTCTGTCTCTGGACTGGACAGGCTGGATCGACTGTGCCTTTCCTCCTGCACCGATTCTTCCTCAAGTATTAGCGAAGATTCGTGCTTGCAGTTGCAGGATCATTCTGATCACACCTCTGTCTCCACAGAGGGTGTGGATCAATCCGCTGCGGCCTCTGTTGGCAGATCGGCCGATTCGTCTACCTCTACGTCGCGATCTTCTTTCTCAGGGTCATCCCAGGAAGTATCACAACAACCTGGCGGGTCTGTCCCTTCAAGCCTGTCTTTTATCAGGTTCTGTCTCTGACGTAGAGGTTTTTCGAGACGAACAGTGAAGTGTATTTCTGCATCGCGGCGACATTCCACTGGCATGACTTATGCTGCGAAGTGGAAGGTTTTCTGCCACTGGTGTGCAGATCACAATGTGGATTACCGTGATCCATCAATCGCTCAAATTGCAGATTTTCTGGTATATCTTTTTGACTCCAAGGGCTTCCAGCCAATTACGATTAAGGGCTATCTGTCTATGCTGTCTGATACTTTCTCTTATGTGGGAAAGCGGTGCATTGGTCGTAATCTGTTTCTCTCCAAACTCATTCGGCACTTTTCTTTGAAGAGTCCTCGAGTTTTGCGTCTTACACCCAAGTGGAACTTGGCATGGGTGCTGCACTCTTTGGAGGGGCGTCATTCGAGCCTTTTTCTGAGACCGATATGCATTTTCTCACCTATAAGACGGCTTTTCTTCTAGCGTTTGCTTCTGCTCGACGAGTCAGTGATCTTCATGGGCTATCTGTTGATTCTGCCTTCTTCAGAAATGAGGCTACCAGTGTCACCTTCACTACTGATTGCTCTTTTCTGGCTAAGAATCAACTTCCTGATTCAGTACCTCCTCTCATCTGCATTTGGGCTCTCCCTGCTGTCGATGGCCGGAGGCCTCTTCTTTGTCCTGTTCGTGCGATCAAGACTTACATTACTCGCACTCAGTTCATTAGGAGGGGTCGGAAGAGATTCTTTCTGTCTCTCATTCCTAAGAGGCAGTCTATCTCTTCCCATTCTATTTCCAGGTGGATCTGTCTTGCAATCAAGCTGGCTTATTCCCGCTTGTCTGCGTTCGATCTTGTTTCAAACCGGTTTAATGCTCATGAGGTTTGTGCCATTTCTACATCCTGGGCGTTCTCCAATTCTGTTTCACTCCGGGATGTTATGAATGCGGCTTACTGGAGGAATGCTTCTACCTTCTCCTCCTTTTATCTCCGCCACCTTCAGCAGCAATCTGAGGACCTTTATTCTTTAGGCCCTCTCGTTGCTGCTCAGGCTGTTATGCACCCTCATTAAAATTGTTTTTATCGAGGTTGTGCTTCGCTCAGCCTTGTTCTTTTCAGGTGCCTTCTCTCTATCTTCATTACAGGTTTCGCTATTGTTCTCTGCCCTCCTTGCTTTTCTTTCTGCTACTCTTGTTGGTATTGGTTATGTGATTCACCTCCTCCTATTGTTTATTCAGCCAACTGTAAACAATTGTGAGCAGGTTGAAAAGAAATTAAAATTCTCTGCTTTGTCACCTCCACCCTTGGGCCGATATTCCCTGGCTGACACAGGGTGTTCCATTGGATCTTCCTTTGGCCGATTGCATCCTTACTGCGGATGCCAGCGAACGGGGCTGGGGTGCGACGTTGGATCCTCTCGGTCTGTCTACTCACGGCGAGTGGGACAGTGAGCAGGTGGGCCTTCATATTAACCAGAAGGAGCTCCTGTTGAGTTTTCGGCTTTGGATCCCTCATCTGTCGGACCATATTGTCCTACTTCTTTCGGACAATTCGACAGTAGTGGCCTACATATGGAATCAAGGAGGCACACATTCGATTCCCATGTATCGGCTGTCTCGGGATCTTCTTCTGTTGGCACGGGATGTGAATGCTCGGGTGTCCATTCGACACATTCCCAGGCATCTCAACATCCTAGCAGACTCCCTGTCCCGACGCGACAGTGTCCTTCCAACCGAATGGATGCTACATCGGTCGGTGTTTCAGGTGATTTGCGAGCAGTGGGGCCGTCCTCAGGTCGACCTTTTTGCTACTCGCTGGAATCATCAGGTAGAGACTTTTGTCTCCCCTTGTCTAGATCCTCTGGCATTTGCAGTAGCCGCTCTGTCTCTGGACTGGACAGGCTGGATCGACTGTGCCTTTCCTCCTGCACCGATTCTTCCTCAAGTATTAGCGAAGATTCGTGCTTGCAGTTGCAGGATCATTCTGATCACACCTCTGTCTCCACAGAGGGTGTGGATCAATCCGCTGCGGCCTCTGTTGGCAGATCGGCCGATTCGTCTACCTCTACGTCGCGATCTTCTTTCTCAGGGTCATCCCAGGAAGTATCACAACAACCTGGCGGGTCTGTCCCTTCAAGCCTGTCTTTTATCAGGTTCTGTCTCTGACGTAGAGGTTTTTCGAGACGAACAGTGAAGTGTATTTCTGCATCGCGGCGACATTCCACTGGCATGACTTATGCTGCGAAGTGGAAGGTTTTCTGCCACTGGTGTGCAGATCACAATGTGGATTACCGTGATCCATCAATCGCTCAAATTGCAGATTTTCTGGTATATCTTTTTGACTCCAAGGGCTTCCAGCCAATTACGATTAAGGGCTATCTGTCTATGCTGTCTGATACTTTCTCTTATGTGGGAAAGCGGTGCATTGGTCGTAATCTGTTTCTCTCCAAACTCATTCGGCACTTTTCTTTGAAGAGTCCTCGAGTTTTGCGTCTTACACCCAAGTGGAACTTGGCATGGGTGCTGCACTCTTTGGAGGGGCGTCATTCGAGCCTTTTTCTGAGACCGATATGCATTTTCTCACCTATAAGACGGCTTTTCTTCTAGCGTTTGCTTCTGCTCGACGAGTCAGTGATCTTCATGGGCTATCTGTTGATTCTGCCTTCTTCAGAAATGAGGCTACCAGTGTCACCTTCACTACTGATTGCTCTTTTCTGGCTAAGAATCAACTTCCTGATTCAGTACCTCCTCTCATCTGCATTTGGGCTCTCCCTGCTGTCGATGGCCGGAGGCCTCTTCTTTGTCCTGTTCGTGCGATCAAGACTTACATTACTCGCACTCAGTTCATTAGGAGGGGTCGGAAGAGATTCTTTCTGTCTCTCATTCCTAAGAGGCAGTCTATCTCTTCCCATTCTATTTCCAGGTGGATCTGTCTTGCAATCAAGCTGGCTTATTCCCGCTTGTCTGCGTTCGATCTTGTTTCAAACCGGTTTAATGCTCATGAGGTTTGTGCCATTTCTACATCCTGGGCGTTCTCCAATTCTGTTTCACTCCGGGATGTTATGAATGCGGCTTACTGGAGGAATGCTTCTACCTTCTCCTCCTTTTATCTCCGCCACCTTCAGCAGCAATCTGAGGACCTTTATTCTTTAGGCCCTCTCGTTGCTGCTCAGGCTGTTATGCACCCTCATTAAAATTGTTTTTATCGAGGTTGTGCTTCGCTCAGCCTTGTTCTTTTCAGGTGCCTTCTCTCTATCTTCATTACAGGTTTCGCTATTGTTCTCTGCCCTCCTTGCTTTTCTTTCTGCTACTCTTGTTGGTATTGGTTATGTGATTCACCTCCTCCTATTGTTTATTCAGCCAACTGTAAACAATTGTGAGCAGGTTGAAAAGAAATTAAAATTTTTTAGTAAATTTTGTTTCTTAACATACCTACCACAATTGTTTACCGGAGGCCCACCCTCCTTGGGGATATCTTTGATATCGATGCCTCCCTGCTAAATCACAAACTTCTCGTTGGCGGAAATACGGAATTGATGTCACGGTTGTTGCGCATGCGCCCGGTAAATGCAAGAGGTGTGCAGAGAGAGTACCTGTAATTTCGAGCGCTGGTCTCGCTCGACCCTTTTTTCGATCTTTTTCGTGCTTTTGCACTCTAGTACTTTTCCAGCTCATTTGGAAAAGTTTCTAAAAGCTTGAGTTAGTTCCGAAGTAGGGCTTGCACTTATGTTACAGCCAATTGTAAACAATTGTGGTAGGTATGTTAAGAAACAAAATTTACTAAAAATTTTTAATTTTTCAGCATACCAATTATAATCGTTACAATTTTCAATATTGTCACAGATACCTGCAAATTAAATCATAATCGGTATACCGAAAAGTCGGTTTTACCCCGGTATTCAATTTCAACTTGCTTATCACAGTTTACAAAAAGTGATTTTACTTCACTGGTGTGGATTAATGTTGGTTTAAATTTGGGTCTTTTTCCATTTTACCGCCCTGTCTGTTCTTGCAGACCATGAAACGTTTCTTTATTATTTTTCTTTCCCAACTGTTCAAGTGGTTTGTTTCAACAGTGACTATTATGCAAGTAACTGAATATTGTTTACCTCGAATTTGAAACAAGTTGAGGTGGGAGACACATGTTCCATATTAATAATAATAGTAATTTATTAAGCCTAAAATTCCATTTAAAAAATGCTCTTTGGCTGTCCATCACACAAATGGTAAAATCATATGAAAATGTTTAAAACATGTTAGTAAAAGCCTGTCTGAATAAAAATGTCTTTAGTTTTGATTTAAAAACGGGCAAGGAACTGGCCTGTCTGATATCATGCGGAAGTTTATTCCAGAGTTTAGGCCCACAGACTGAAAATGCCTTGTCACCCGCTGTACGCAACTTGCTGCTGGGTTGTTTGAGATTCAACATGCTGGAGGATCTAACTGTTCTGGGTGGTCGGTAGTATTCGACTAAATCAGCTAGATATGTCGGGGCCAACCCATTCAGGCACTTGTAGACCAGCAACAGTACTTTAAATTCAATTCTTTGTTGGACTGGAAGCCAGTGCAAACCAATGAGAATAGGTGTGAAATGCAATGACTTTGCTGTTTTCGTAATGAGGCAAGCCGCGCAATTCTGTACCCGCTGGAGCTTGTCAATGTTATATTGCTTAGCCCCACAGAGCAAAGAATTGCAATAATCCAGTAGAGTGGTAACAAATGCATGAGCAAGTTATTCCGACATCTGCTGATCAATAAGACATCGTATTTTACCAATATTTCGAAGGTGAAAGAAAGCTGAATGACAGATCTGGGTAACGTGTGTGTCAAAAGTGAGGCTATTGTTAAAGAGACAGCCCAGGTTTCGGACTTCGGATGCAGGAGACACCTCAGCTTCGCCAATACGGATGCTGCAACACGGGGACTTATACAGCTGTTTAGGCATTCCGATGTAGATAACCTCAGTCTTCTCGTCGTTGAGCTTGAAAAAATTACTAGACATCCAAAGTCTTATCTCCGTAATACATGCTTCAGTAACCCCATGGGCATATTTTTCAGTGTCGTGTGTGAAACGAATATATAACTGAGTATCATCAGCATAGAAATGGCACTTAAGATTATGGCGGCGAACGATATCCCCCAAAGGAGGAACATAAATCAGATACAAAATCGGCCCCAATACCGAACCCTGGGTACACCGTACGGAATGACAAATTTTCCAGACATTTGGCCAGTGATACAAACACTCTGCGTTCTGTTCGTTAAGTAGGATTTAAACCAATCAAGAGCTTTTCCAGTAATTGCTATCCTATGTTCCAGTCTGTGTATTAGGACCGAGTGGTCAATAGTATCGAATGCTGCGCTGAGGTCCAGTAAAACTAGGCAAGAAACATTACCCTCGTCCATGGATAACAGTAAGTCATTTTGAACGCAAAGCAACGCAGTTTCGGTGCTATGGTTCGGTTTGTAGGCAGACTGATATACTTCCGCAAGGCCATGTTTGGATAAATGTGAATTCAACTGAGAAGCCACCACCATATTCCAGTAAGCTTTCAAAGTTTGTCACATTGTACATTTCCACCAATGTTTAAAACCTGGAAACATTCTTGGGAAATGCCAAGGGATTATTACTTGAAAGCGATTGGCTGTTTGCACACGTTGACGTCATGATAGTATCTTGCCTTCAAAACTGTGTGCTCAAAAGTGTCTGATTTAAGATCTATGCGAGTTACTTTATTGTTTTTAAATAAACAAAGGCGAGGTACAAGTCAGTTGTAAGGATGACTCAGTATAATGTCAAGATGAGAACATCCTATTTTTCTATTTCTGCTGTGATCAGTCAACCGTGATGGCCACACAGGCACGTGACCTAGATTTGTTTAGCACAGTTGACAGGTTGTTTTTTATGAAGAAATTTCATTGTAATTTGGTAGGATAACTTGGTCTGATTTATACATGAAACTATCCTACTTTAACATGATCGGACAACCATGACCGCCAGACCCACGCATGACCTAGATTCCTTTAGCAAAGTCTACGAGTCATATGTATGAAGGGATTTCAATGTAACTTGGTAGGATGACTCATTTTGGAATGATTTTACTGAAACTTGGTAACTTTGGATGACATATGTTAACTGTGAGGGCCACATCAAACCAGGCGTCAATTCTTTTGTACAGTCTACACCTTGAATTATTCTTGTTGAAAACATAGCATGTACACATGTAGGGTACAGAACTTAACATATTCTCAGTTATCACAATTCTTGTCTTATTTCGTAATCCTTTCATAAACACTGAACATTATCCTTTTCATCAAACACTACACACAGTCAAGTTAAGGTGCAGTGTCATTGACACTTTCATGTTAAATTTCCAGTCACATTATGGGAAAAATTGTTGTTTGGTATTTTGATGTCAGTATCTCATCTCTAAGAGTCTGAGAAAACTGAAATTCTGTGTACTTCCAAGTAACTGTTAAAACATCCACCAATCTCAGTAAAATTCAGTTCCTACTAGTAGGTGCCCATGACAAAGGCACATACTAAAATCAACATATAGCAAAGTAAATCTGTTTTGGAATAACAGAGCAGGGACTACGAGCCTTTGGTATACTTGCCCATAGAACGGTTGGTGCTTGGTTGTGTTCTATACATTTTTGTAGAAATTGGAGCTGAAGTTCCATTTTGAGGACTTTCAAACTGAGATCGTTTTGCATGTCGATAATGGTTGTTGTACTAATACTTGAGCTTGGGCTCAGGTTTCTCATTGAACTGGAGGGGGTAGATGTAGTTACTATAAATTGAGGTGCAAGTCAAAAGTGAAGAATATGAAACAAAAGAACCACTCAGTGGAGTATGAGAGTGCTTGAACCTCAAATTATCCCTCAGGAGATTTGTTTAGCCTGACCGATTTCATTCTATGTGAACTTCATCAGAGGCGAACAATTGCTCGATGGCGGTGCCTATTTATACTGTTCTCTGGTGGGTGGGTGCAAGTTGACGGGAGCAGGTTTAGCAGGTGTAGTACTGGTGGGTGCATAGCCACATGTTGCATGGTGGGTGCAAAACCAATGTGTGAGTGGCGGGTTCAGGATTTTTTCTGAAAGTTCATTGCCTAGGCGGTTGGTCCCCTTAAAGGTTTGGGGGGAGGGGGGGGGGGGGGGTGAGGTGCTGGGTTGGTTGCCAGTAATGCTGAAAATCCTCATAGTGTTGTTTATGTTGTAGGTGTACATAGGAGGAGGTTAAGTAGGCAAGAGCAGTTGAAGAATAGGAGCTGGAGATACATAGTGGAAGTAACAAGTTCAGGTTGCTGACAAATTTAAAAAACAATGCATTGTTAGGCAAGTGTTTTGTACAAGCAATCGATGAATAAATAACAGTGATGTATAATGTTAATGGTTGTGGTTATATTTTGTTATTCATATCTATTGCAGTCTATGAGAATGATTTCTTTACAAATGTCACAAGTAAAGGCCATCATATGGGTACAGTGGTGTCTCACGTTGTCTCCTTTCGGATGAGAACTATGTTATGTCATCTGTATTGTGTCATCTTGATTATGACGTGATGGATGCAACCAGAAAAGGGCAGGTGGTGTTAATGAACAGAAAGTAGAAATATACTGAATCAAAAAAGAAAGTATAAAAGAAACAAATGTAAAAAAATAGCATAAAGGATGAAATATAATAGTTCTAATGTTGCATGTTTGTGGACAAGAAGTCATGCAAAGAGTTTAATGACATGCTATTGTTGTCCACCCAACCGTTTTCAATATAGCATGTGGTACCCGAGAATGTCAAATTGAATGGGTGACCGACGATTTTCTTTGTGTTATGTTGTGCTAGAGAGCCTGGGTTATTGAGAAAACACGCTAGTTTTTGTCTTCCGACATTTTAAAAAATACCAAGGTTAACCGAAAATCAGAGGTTGCGTGCCATTGGTATGCATGACGCTGGGATACCTCCAGATGAGCTCGCTGCTGTGTTCGGAGTCACTGTGGCCACTATTTACAGTCTGATTGGAAGGTATAGAACCACTGGATCTACTGCCAACCGACCGTGTTCAGGTCGACCAAGAGTTACCACCCCTGCACAAGACCGACACATCAGGACATCTCACTTGCGGAATCGCTTCCTTCCGGCGACGAGGACAGCAGCAATTACTCCTGGTAGAACTAACAATAGAATCTGTGCACAAACTGTCCGCAACAGACTCACTGAACATGGCATCCGCAGTAAGCATACATACCACAGACCAATACTTACCCAACATCATCGTACCGTCAGAATGGAATGGGTATGTCAGCGTGTTTGCTGGACTCAGCGTTGGAGCACAGTTCTTTTTAGTGATGAATCACGATTTTGTTTACGGCATGCTGATGGTAGAACAAGAGTGTATCGCCGACAAGGAAAACAGTTTTCTGATGCTTGCATGCAGGAATGTGACCATTTTAACGGGTGTAGTGTAATGGTTTGGGCAGGAATATCCTTGCACCATCGAACACAGTTGATTTTCATCGATGGTAATCTGAATGGACAGCGATATAGGGATGAAATAAATTCTTTACACTGTTGTTGTCCCTTTGTTTAACGCTAACGTCGGATTGCATTATTCCAGCAAGACAATGCTCGATGTCACGTGGCGTGTATCTTTCGTGACTTTCTTGAGGAGCAGAGCATCAAACTTCTTCCCTGGCCCCCACTTTCACCAGATTTATTGCCAGTCGAGCATCTTTGGGATCAATTGGACCGTCGGGTACGACATCATGATCTGCAGACATTAGGTGATTTACGTATGGTTCTAAGGCAGGAGTGGAATGCAATACCACAGGGTGATATCCAGAGACTTATCAGGTCCAAGAGGCAAACAGTGACATACACACTATTGACTGCATGTGTGAACTTTTCATTTCACCCATCTCTGAATTGCGACATCCTGATGTGATGCTGGCAACAGTAAGAACATGAAATTATGCAAATTCGTACAGCTGGACTCGAATCATGAATTTACAATAATTTGTTTGAGATTAAAGTCGATAATACGAAAAGAATTGCTCCTCAAAGTTTATTATACTTTCTCTTTTGACTCAGTATATGAATAAACTTTACCAATACACTAGAAGTCCTTTCTGTTCAGTCCTAGTGGTTGAAGTGAGAGTGAATATCCATTCGATTTCTATTCTCCGATGTTGGTAAAGCGTATTGGGGTGTCCAGGATCAGAGTAGATAACGTGTATGATGCGGTAATTTAGATCTGCTGTGTGGTGGTTGTTTTGATTGAAGTAAATGGCCACGGGGGTATCACTCTTACGCTTAATATCTGCTGTATGTTCGCGGATTCAAATGTGGAAGTGTCTCTTAATTTCCCCCGCATATTGTTTTCGCAGGAATTGCATGTGGTGGGGTAGAAGAAAAGAATGGTGGACGTTCTTTTAGTTATAATGCTCCTAGACTGTTTAACATGCTACCAGAATTTGTTAAAACAGCCCCTTCTTTGACAGCATTCAAATCTAGACTGAAATCCCATTTATTTAACAAATATTTTTAAATCCTATGTTGGTTATATTTTTGTTTATGAGCAGTGTTGTAAAGCGCCATGGAACTTCTTTAATATTGTGAGATATTTGTGCTATATAAATGTATATTATTATTATTATTATTATTATTAGAAGCAGTTTCTTGTCATGCACTTTGTGTTGGTCTACCCTTTATATCACTAGGAGGTGATTGTGCTCTTGAACCAGAGGTTTTGTGGGAGATTTTTGCATATGAGGCAGTTTGGTTTCTCGCCTGTGATGCAGGGGGTTGATCCAAAGAGTCTGTTGGGTTGTGAAAGGACATGACTCCTTTTCATAAGTTGTGTTTAAGGATTTCCGGTATCTGGATTTTATGGTTTGTAACGATTGGTCAAGAGCAGTGACTTGATCAGTGCTGATCTGTGATAAGAATTCCCTTTTAAGTGCTTCCAATTTGGTGGTGGTACTGAATTCTTGTTAACCTTGATCTTGCGTGATTTGTATAAATTGCCCACTGACTTGGATGAGTATATCTTGTAGACAGGCTTTTGGAATATCAGAGCAGGAGCTATGAGCCTATGGTATACCTTCCCGTAGACCGGTTGGTGCTTGGTTGTGTTTTATATATTTTTGTAGAAATAGGAGCTGAAGTTCCATTTCGAGGAGTTTCAAGCTGTGGTCATTTTGCCTGTCTATGGTGAGAATCAGTAATGGTGATGGTACAAATACTGGAGCTTGGGCTCAGGTCTCTCATTGAACTGAAGGTGGTAGATGTAGATTCCTTTAGCACTGTGTACAGATTGTTTTTAGCTCACCAACTTTAGTTGTGTGAGCTTATGGCATGGCTTGATTGATCGGAGTCAGCGTACGTGTCCAATAATGTTAAAGCTTCTGTTTAGGTCACTTACTCGCCCTATTTCCATATGACTTTTATAATGCTGCTATATGATGGTTATTATCATTCTACCATGATTTAACCCCTCATACCCTACATTTTTCTTGAGATTTTTAGTTGCGTTTAGTTTTCTGTTTAGGTCAAAATTTCATGTTTAACTTCGTGTTTAGGTCAGCTGCTGTGCTCCTTCTCTTTCCATGGCACTTATATTCATCATACATGTTCCTCAGTATCATTGTTCCCTGATTAACCCCTCATACCCTGCATTTTAAACATTTTTCTTGACATTTTTAGTTGCGTTTAGTTTTGTGTTTAGCTCAGAATTTCATGTTTAACTTAGTGTTTAGGTCAGCTGCTGTGCTCCTTCTCTTCCCATGGCACTTATATTCATCATACATGTTCCTCACTATCATTGTTCCATGATTAACCCCTCATACCCCTCATACCCTGCATTTTAAACATTTTTCTTGACATTTTTAGTTGCGTTAAGTTTTCTGTTTAGGTCATAATTTCATGTTTAACTAAGTGTTTAGGTCAGCAGCTGTGCTCCTTCTCTTCCTATGGCACTTATATTCATCATACATATTCCTCAGTATCATTGTTCCATGATTAACCCCTCATACCCTGCATTTTAAACATTTTTCTTGACATTTTTAGTTGCGTTTAGTTTTCTGTTTAGCTCAGAATTTCATGTTTAACTTCGTGTTTAGGTCAGCTGCTGTGCTCCTTTTCTTCCCATGGCACTTATATTCATCATACATGTTCCTCAGTATCATTGGTCCATGATTAACATTTTAAACATTTTTTTGACATTTTTATTTGCATTTAGTTTTCTGTTTAGCTCAGAATTTCATGTTTAAATTAGTGTTTATGTCAGTTTCTGTGTTTTACTTTTAAGAGGTTGTATTTAGGTAAGCTTTGTCGCATGTTATGAGCCTGTTTGATACAGTTCTTGTGTTTGCCGAAGTTACTATCAAAGAGGAATGTTGGTGAGCTATAGGGCGTTGGTGTCCTTCTTGTTATGAAGGGATTTCTTGTAACTTGGTAGGATAACTTGGTATGATATCCAGATGAAAATAACCTATTTTTGGTCACGATCGGTCAACCTTGACAGCCAGATGGGCATGTGACCTACATTCCTTTAGCTAAGTCTGCGAGTTGTATTTATGAAGGATTTCATTGTGTATGAAGGGATTTCATTGTAACTTGGTAGGATGACTCATTTTGGAATGATTTTACTGTTAAAGTAACTTTGGTTGACATACGTTAACTGTGAGGGGCAGGCCTCAGTTCTTTAGTACAGTCTACACCTCAAATTATTCTTGTTGAAAACATAACATGTTGGGAACAGAAATTAACATGTTCTCAACTATCACAATTCTTGTCTTAT
This sequence comes from Pictodentalium vernedei, assembly GCA_031216915.1. Classification (NCBI taxonomy): domain Eukaryota; kingdom Metazoa; phylum Mollusca; class Scaphopoda; order Dentaliida; family Dentaliidae; genus Pictodentalium; species Pictodentalium vernedei. Next base: position 304,680,280 of record CM062291.1, on the reverse strand, counting down.
TTCACAATCCTAACATTATCCTTTTCATCAAACACTACAAACAGTCAGGTTAAGCTGCAGTGCCATTGACTCTTTCATTTCTTATCAACCTACCTCAATTGTTTACAACAGGCTTGCACTACAGTGGAAGAACCTAACTCGGATAAAATACTCTCTATTTTAATCTTTCCCAAGATATGGGAAAGAAAAGTGGCGTAAAAAACACCACGAAAAAATAAGCCAAAACTGGGCCGAGCACCATCGGCGCACACCCAGTATGGGACGCTCTTCCATAGTACAAATCCATGACTTCCGTCACAGCGCGCAGTGCATTAATTCGCCATTCTTTTTCTATCCGAGGCACGAGCAGGATGTATTTCTGCCATATGCATTATGAAACAGTGATAATTCAACTCGTGGATAATGGTTTTCCTGTGACTGGAATTATGGATCTGAAGATCGTATAATAACAGGACTGTGTTTTATATATTCTTGTTTATATTTTCAACCACATTCTCATTGTTTATTAATTACTATTCCGTTTTCGCGAATGTTTTGCGACATCGTGTCATCGCGATTCGACAATGAATTTTTTCGGTTGATAAAAAAATTTATTGGAGTCGGTGTCGGCCTTCTGGGTTCTGCCACCTTCTCTCGTAGTTGAGGGTGTTCTTCTACTTTCTGTTTCTGTTGAGTTCACCTTTTTCTTCTACTGCTCTCACCTCTGTTCTTTCCAGTTCGGTTCCTTTAGGGCAATTCCTTTTGCCCTCGCCATTGGTGCGTTCTCGTGTCCGTTTCGTCCGCACACGCGGGTGGTGTGGAATGCAGTCGTTTCGGGAGCCTCCCGACTCGACCACATCTGATGTGAGTTTACTCCCTCAGTGGGGGATGTGCAGCTCCTCCCGCACCTGCGGGGGGGGGGGGGGGGGGCACTGTCGTTTCGGGGCCCCCTGACTCGACCACGTCTGGTGTGAGTTTGACCCCCTCCATGGGGGATGTGCAGCTCCTCCCGCTCCCGCGGGGGGTGGTAAACGCTTTCGTTTCGGGTCGCCCGATTCGACCACGTCTGATGAGAATTGCTCCTCCTCCGTGGGGGATGTGCAGCTCCTCCCGCACCAGCGGGGGGTGGGGACCGCTTTCGATTCGGGGCTTTCCGATTCGACCATGTCTGGTGAGAGTTATTCCCCTTCCGTGGGGAATGTGCAGTTTTTTTACCGTGGTGGATACTGCGGGAGCTGTTGGTTTTCTGGTGTAGAGATGCCTGGTTCCGGGACTATGCGCCCTCTCCAGTCGACATCTGAGGCTGTCACTAAGGTTGTGACTCCTCCTTTGGAGGCCGAGCTTGGTGGCTCTCTCCCCTTTTCCGCCAGTTCCAACAGCTCCCGTCGTATCTGCTGCTACTGCTGTTCTGTCTACAACGTCATTGGGCACCGTTTTTAGCCGGCCTCGGCTTCTCCCTGCCAGGGTCTGCAGGGATGTCTGTAGTATGGTTGTGGGGTTTCGGCCTCAGCCTTCCAAGACTTCCACGGAGTCAATTGGGGCTGCCGACTGAACCCCATACTGTGTCCTCTGAGCACAGTAGTTTTATACCTGCAGTGGTCTGCTGCGGTGTCTGGTTGTGTAGACGTGGGGTATCGGCCTCAGCCTTCCCTGACTTCAACTCGGCGAAGTTGGAAGTGGCTGCTGGCCGACCCTCTCCTGTGGTCTCTGCGCCCTCGAGCACCACAGTTGTCTTTGGACTCGGTTGTTCTTAGTGGGACACTATGAACTCCGTGGCGTTTCAGTCCCTCATTCTGGCCACACGACCAGTTTTGGGGGTCCAACGTCTTTTGTGCAGCCTGGACCTTCTGCCCTGCAGAGGTCAGCGGTGACTCTCATGAGTTCCTGCTATGTTGATCCTCGGGGTGTGTCACACCCCTATACACGTCTGGCTTCAGACGTTTTCGGCTGCCGCCCGTCGTCCCATATCGGGTCTTTTGGAGGATCGTGACCCTTCGCTGGATCAGAGGGTCAGTGGTGAAGCCACTTTGCCGGTTCGTTCCCCTGTCGAACCGGCCAGTACGGGCAGTGAGCTTAGGGAGGCCCTCTCCTTACTCACTCAGGTTCTGTCAACGAGCCTTCCTGTTGCTTCAAGCGAGGCAGCGAGTGGTTTCCAGGCGCCTCCTATGGCGCCGCCTCCTGGGATTGGAAACAGGCAGCTTTCTGATCCCCTGGTGTTCCGACACCATGGGAGGCGTCGGCTGGTTTGCCCACGATGGGCTATGTGTCTTCCGACTCAGGGGAAGAGTCAGACATGCTTGATGTCGAGAGCCAGCAGTCTTCGGACTTGGGGGCAGCTCTTGATTTCGTGTTTGGGTTCTTTCCGGATCTCAAACCATCTAACCAGTCGACAGTGTCAGCCAGGCCGCGATCATCGGTCGCGCGCCAACAGTCTATGGAGCAACCTGCTTCTGGGCGTCTTCGACCATGCCCTTCGGTAGAGTTGGTTGAAGCATTTTCAGCCTTGGACTCCAAGCTAAGTTCCAAGGCTATGAAGGCTCTGTTCTTCACCAGGGTTGACACCTTTTTGCCTCCGGCGAGTTATCGTTCCTACGATTCCGCCAATCCGTCGGTCTACCGGACTTTGACAGTTTTGGATCAGGACTCCAATTCCCTCGGGCTTTCCAAGTCCAAGTCTGCCGTCATTCCGATGACGACTCTGGAGTCCACATTGGGCTTATCGAGAGAGATGCATGGTGTGCTTTCTCTCTCCGATCACGTCGTCTCAGCTTTTGCTGCTTATCTGCCTTCAGATAAGATTGACGAGGTACAGGCTTCTTTGCGTGTGCTGTCCAAGGCGCTCATGCATCTTACTCACACGCATGCCTGTAACACGGCTAATCTGGAATTAGTTCGAAGGGACTCTGTGCGGGACACAAGCCGATCCCTTCCTGAGGAGCAGCACGCTGCTCTTCGATCTGCTTTTTTGACAGGTCCACAACTTTTCCATGATTCTGTGTTGACGGTCCGGGATGACGTCCTATGTCATTCCAACGATCAGCTGCTGTTTCTTCAGCTTGATCAGCCTTCTAGGGTAGGCACGGGCCGTTCCAAGCCTAACAAGTACCCTCTGCTTCCTCTGCGAAGCAAAAAGGGTCTGATCCTTCTGCCACCGCTTCTGCTTCTTACTCAAGGGGTAAGGGTAAGCATCGGCAGTCTTGAGGGAACTCCCAGGATTCTTCATTCAGTAGAGGTGTTTTCTCCTCTCGCGAGCCTCGTCGGGGTTCGCAATGAAGGTCCTCACCTCGACTCGTCCCAGGTTGGAGGAAGGATAGCCGAGTTCGCAGACTGTGGGCCACCATCACATCCGATCCTTGGATGTTAGATGTTGTTTGGTCCGGGCTGCGAATATCCTTCCGACGGCACTCCACTCTGTCCGGGGTGCCTTTTCCAACCACAGTTCCTTCAGACATTTTACGTCGGGAACTTTTGTCCACGGAGATAGACAATCTCCTGACAAAGGGGGCGATTGAGGTCATCAAGAACACATTAGGTCAGTGGGTTTCTATTCCCGCCTGTTCTTGGTGCTGAAGAAGGACGGCCGACTCCGACCGGTTCTCGGTCTGAGTTTCCTGAACCAGTCTATCATTGCTCCCAAGTTCAGCATGGAGACTTTCAGGTCGGTCCTCCGTTCAATTCACCAGGGAGTTTTCGCTTCCAGCTTCGACCTGCGAGACGCTTACTTTCACGTTCCGATTCATTGGGCGTTACGGAAGTATCTCAGTTTCATTTTTCTGGGGCGAGTTTACCAGTTCAAGGCCATGCCTTTTGGCCTCAACCTGGTTCCTTGGTCCTTCACCAGACTGATGTTGCATGTGATAGCTTTCCATCGCACGCAGTCCAGGGTGACTACTTCGGCATATCTGGACGATATCCTCCAGGGGCATTCCAATGCTGCCTTCCTAGAGACGGATGTCGCCACTCTGTTGAGCTTGCTCACGTCGCTATGTTTCAGAGTCAAGGAGAAGAAGTCGGACCTGGTCCCTTCTCAGTCGTTTTATCATCTGGGGATGGCTTTCCGCACACAATTCAATTTGGTGGCGGTTCCCCAGGCCAAGGCTGTGATTCTCTCAGCTTTTGCTCCGACTCTGTCCCAGTCCACATCCACGACAGCTCAGAGTTTTCTCCGGCTAATCGGTCTCTGCTGTTCGGTGATGGATCTCATTCCTCTAGGTCGGCTACGTGTCAGACCTCTCCAACACTTTCTGCTCAGTCGTTGGAGGCCGAATGTAGATTTTCTGGATCTTGTGCTTCAGTTCCCAGACTATCTTTATCCACACCTTCTCCTCTGGGCGGATGTCCAGTGGCTTTCACAGGGTGTTCCGTTGGACTTACCCACGTCCGATCGCGTTCTGACGGCAGATGCCTGCGATCTCGGATGGGGTGCGACGTTGGATCCTCTAGGTCTTTCCATTCACGGGATGGTGGACCAGGATCTTGCAGCTCTACACATCAACCAGAAGGAGCTTCTTGCTCTTCTTCTGCATTTCAGACAGTGGATCCCTCACCTGTCGAATCGCCAGGTCCTTCTGTTGTCCGACCATTCGACGGTGGTTGCTTACTTTCGGAACCAGGGCGGCACGCACTCTGTTCCAATGTATGAATTGGCTTGGGATCTTATACTGCTCGCTCAGGATGTCCACGCCGGGGTGGCTGTTCGTCACATTCCCGGTCGCCTGAACGTCCTAGCTGACTCCCTGTCCCGTCGGGGCAGGGTCATTTCCACCAGGTGGATGCTCCACATGGCGGGTTCCATCGATCTCTTGTGACTAGTTGGAACCATCAGGTGGATACTTTCGTGTCCCCGTGTCCAGATGCTCTGGCTTTTGCCGTGGACGCTCTGGCCCTCCTTTGGGATGGTCTTGTCGGCTACACCTTCCTACCGGTTCCGATTCTGCCTCAGGTTCTCACCCAGATATGAACCTGCAGTCGTCGAATCCTTTCGATCACACCCGTCGCTTCGGTGGGTGTGGATCATTCTGCTCCGCTCTCTGTTAGCGGCGGTTCCGGCATGTCTCCCTCTACCTCGCAGCTTTCTTTGCCAAAGTCGCCCGGGAGGTTTTCAAGTTGACCCGACTTCATTGTGCCTTCGCACATGTCTTTTATCGGGTCCTGTCTCCTCCGTAGTGGTTTTTCGAGACACGCAGTGGAGTTGCTTTTCTTCAAGGAGGCACTCACTCCACTGGTTCTTCTGTCGATGGTGTGTGATCACTCTGTTGATTCTGTCACTCCTTCGATCACACTGCTTGCGGAGTTTTCTGGTATATGTTTGTTTCTGGGGGTCTCCAGCTATGTGTACTTGTCCATGCTTCGGAGACTTTTTTTCCTATGTGATACCGCATTGTTTCGACACTCATCCTTGCCTCTCCAAGCTTGTTCAGCTCTTTTCCTTGAAAAGGCCTAGGACTTTGCAGTTTACTCCAAGATGGTCACTTTCTTGGGCGCTGCTCTGCTTGGGGGTGGGGGGCATTCACGCCTTTATCCTGGATGAATATGCGTTTTCCCACATGCCAGATCTCTCCTGCATCCATTTCTTGATGGCCTTGTCTTGCTATTCGTGCAGCTTCCGCTCGTCTAGCTACTGGTGATTGTATTACCTATTGTTTTTTCTGCCAGGAGGTGCGTGCATTGTCTTCCTCTTTTAATAACTCGGTCATGTTGTCGGATGACTGATGTTATACTGGCAGCCTTCTGGAGAAATGCTACATTCTCCTTTTCTCTGCGACAGTTGCAGGAGCCGACAGAGACCCTTGGGGCCCTCTTTTTTCGGCTCAGGATGTTGTCTATCCAAGCTTTTCAGCTTTTTTCAAGGTCGGTTCCAGCTTTGTGCTGTTACTGCCCTTTCTGTCTGTGCGTCGCACTTCACCATATGCCTCATCTTTCATTGGCTTTTCTAATGTTTGTGATGCTATGGTTTGATAGGCCTAGGGATCTCTTCCTCTGTCCATGGTCCCAGTGCTATTGAGTTATATGTGGGTTGGTTATGTGATTCCCTCCAGCCTTTTGTCTATTCAGCCTGTTGTAAACAATTGAGGTAGGTTGATAAGAAGTATAAATTTTATAGTAAATTTCCTTTCTTATTATACCTACCGAAATTGTTTACATGGAGGCCCTCCCGTCTTCTTATTCGGGTAAGAATCCTTCCTCCCCGCTGATCACATAACTCCTGTGTTGTTCAGAATCAAAAGAATGACGAATTAATGCATTGCGCGCTGTGACGGAAGTCATGGATTTGTACTATGGAAGAGCGTCCCATACTGGGTGTGCGCCGATGGCGCTCGGCCCAGTTTTGGCTTATTTTTTCGTGGTGTTTTTTACACCACTTTTCTTTCCCAAATCTTGGGAAAGATTAAAATAGAGAGTATTTTATCCGAGTTAGGTTCTTCCACTGTAGTGCAAGCCTGTTGTAAACAATTTCGGTAGGTATAATAAGAAAGGAAATTTACTATAAAATTTATACTTTTGATGGTTGGAGGGAGGGGTGGGAATGGGAGAGGTTTGAAATTTAACATTGTTGTGGACCCCTACTGTAATAACAGAATTGGTATGTCTTTGGTTAATAATTATAAACAATGTTATATTTTCTAAAATTATTTTGATGTAAAGTTAGCAGCCTTTAGCTGGACTGATCACTTAATTTGCACCGAGTGACATTTAAATGTACCAATCAACATGTTGACAAATACTGTTACACAGGATTTTTTTTTAGCTCATTGGTTGTTTGTTTGAGTCATAGTGGTTTACTTAAAATTTGACACAACAATCTAAAAACTAAATGAGGTGATTTAATTCAGCCAATTGGCGATTATTGGAACAAAAGAACATTGGATAAATTTCCCATTCTGGAACTTTCAATTTGGAGACAAAATGAATCAGTGGACTTCTGTCATTCATCTCTCATACACAACATTGTGAACAGACAATTATTTATACATTCAGCATTCAGTGCATGATTATTGATAGCAGCTGAGATTATTATATATTCTTCAGAATATTATTTTTGTTACTGTTGAGCCATTTTGTATTGGAAAAGTGTTTCCAAAATTTGAAGAGAATTTATTTTTATGAACCAGGAGTCTTGTGAAAAACCAGGATTCAACCGAATTATTTTCTTACTACCTGTGGAGCCAGTACTTGCTGAATTTTGCTGAGTTCTTATTGAAATTTATTGGATACTACTGAATTTTTGGGTGAACTTTTCATTACAATTTACTGGATACTGTTTCTGCAACATTCTAGGACATTACAATACCAGCTGTAATCTTCATCATACCTGTTACTGGCAAACCTGGAAATAAGCAGACTATCATATGCAAACTGAGGTCCCCAGAGGGTGAATTTGGTGATGCTACCCTGCACAGCAGGGTAGCATCACTAAATTTACCCTCTGTGAACCCCAGTTTAAATCAAGGTCTTAAACCTAAACAAAAAGAGGTACCTAGAGGATAAATTGGCCCACTGTATGGGATAGCACCAGCAAATTCACCCTCTGGGGTCCTCATTCTGCAGATGACAGTCTGCTTATTTTCAGGCATGGTTACTGGATTCTGTTGAACTGTATTTTGGACGAACTGATAAATATTTCTGTTTTTATTTTTTTCTAAACCACACAGTGTAAAAGATTTTCGTATCAGTTTCTTTTGAAAGTATTGGATTTTTTTAAATTTAGAAAAGTTAGGAGTTATTGTTGTTGATTCTCAGATTTCTTTCTGTTGCAGAATTATCATTATTATACAGTACACACCGCAACAAACATAGAGCCCAATATAGAATTTAGTCAGGTGTACATGTGGCTGGACAAGACTAATGACGGCCCACCAGGTTGCTTGAGGCCCTATGGGTTTTGGGAGGGAGGTCCATTTGGTGATTTTTCATTTTTGCTTTGAAGAATTTTGAGTAATTTTATGCTGAAAAAAATCCCCCATCACCCTCCACCTCCATCTCCAGGGAAAGGAGGAGGAAGGATTATACACCAAATTTTAGCTTACCTGACTAGAAAGCAGGTATATTGATCACTCACTGTCTGGCATACATTATCAGTTGTCATGAATATGGTGTTTGTGATTTCTCCTTCAAAATCACTGAACTGATTTCAGTTAAATTTGAGATGATTTTCTGACATCGCATTTTGATTTTGTTCAAATCAACTTGCCCCACCCATAGAGAGAGGGTGTGGAAAATTCACTCAAATTTCAACAAATCTTTTTCTCATGAACCAATGTGTGCAGTGATTTGATAATTGGTACCGAGCATCCTCTTGAGGTGTAGAATAAAGTTAGTTCAAACGAAGATTGTTGAAATGTAGTTTGTATTTAATATTTGCCTTTGAAATGGGAAGGAAAAGATTTTTGGCCCTGCCCAAAATTTCTTTTTTCTAAACCAATGACCTGATAGGAACCAAATTTGGTATGTTGTATTATTAACTTATAAGTATTTGATAAAATGCCCATATTTCCCAAACTGCATGGAACAAAGAATGGTTATTTGGTATGAAGCATCCTTTGGACCAGTATAATGAAATGGTAAAGAAAAATGCCTTTGGTGTTGTCATAGTGTACTGTAGGGGGAATAAAAAAAATGCTGAGTTTGCATATTTGCAGAAATGAAATAAATCTTCTTCTCCAGAGCAGCCAATTAGAATCTTTTGTTGTTTGATATAAGGCATCCATAGGGGAGTCAAATTCAGTTTGTCAAAATTAAGCTCCTTGGTTCATATTCGGGGTCAATACAGGAGCCTGAATTTTAACTTAGTGCAGTATGAAAAATGCTCTTTAAATAATCCAGAACCACCCATCAATATGTGGTACACAACATAGTTACTGGGGGGAGATTCAAGTTGGTTCACATGAAGTCATTCATTTAATATCTGGGCTCTCTATGAAGTATGAGGAATAATTTTTTAAAATCTTCATCTTCAGATCCACCCATCAGAATCTTTTGATATTTAGTATACAGCATCCTTAGGGAGGTCAGATCTAAATTTGTTCAAACAATGCCCGAAGGTTAATATTTGGGCCCCCTATGGGAGCCCAAATTTTAACTTAGTCCAATATGAGGAATAATCTTTAAAGAATCTTCTTTGATATATGGTATACTGAATCCTTACAGGGATTGGATTCAAGTTTATGGAAATCAAGTCCATTGGTTAATAATTGGGATCTCTGTGGAGCCTGAATTTTAACTAGAGCAATATGGGGAATAATCTTTAGAAATCTTCTTCAGATCCACCAAGCAGAATCTTTTAATATTTGGTATACAGCACCCTTGCGGGGATCAGACTCCAGTTCCTCCAGTTGATTAAAGTCTCTCAATTATTATTTGGACTTCCTATATAATCCTGAATTTTAATTTGGTGCAATATGAGGGATATTCTTTAAAAAATTTTCTTCTCACAAACCCCCATTCAGAATCTTTTGATATTGGGTATACACCATCCTTAGGGGAGTCAGATTCAAGTTTGTGAAAATCATGTCCCCAGGTTAATATTTGAGTACCTTATTGGAGCCTGAATTTTAACTTTGTCCAATATGAGGAATAATTTCTAAAAAATTTTCTTCTCAAGATTCACCTGTGAGAATCTTTTTATATGTGGTATACAGCATCCTTAGGGAGGTCAGATCCAAGTTTGTTCAAATCAAGTCCCCGGGGTGATATTTGGACTTCCTATTGGAGCCGAATTTTAACTTAGTCCCATATGAGGATAATTTGTAAAACTCTTCTTCACCAGAATCACTAGTCAGAAACCTTTGATATATGGTGTACAACATCCATACAGAGGTCAGAGTCAAGATTGTTCAATTTGGGATAATATTTGGGCTTTCTATGGGAACCTGAATTTTAATTTAGTACAATATGAGAAATAATCCTTAAAAATCTTCAGATCCACCAGTCAGAATCTTTTGATATGTGGTATATAGCATCCTAACATTTGTCAGATTCAAGTTTCTTCAAATCAAATTTTAATTTAGTACAATATGAGAAATAATCCTTAAAAATCTTCTTCAGATCCACCAGTTAGAATCTTTTGATATGTGGTATTCAGCATCCTAACATGTGTCAGATTCAAGTTTCTTCAAATCAAGATCTCCGGTTACTAATTGGACTCTCTTTGGGAGCGCAAATTTTACCTTAGTGCAATGTGAGGAATATTCCTTAAATGTCATCTTCTCACGAAAACCCCCATTCAGATGGTATTTGAATTTTAACTTTATCCATTATGAGGAATAGTCTAAAAAAAATCTGCTTCTTGCGATACACAAATCAGAATCCTTTGATATTTGAAGTACACGATCCTTAGAGCGGTCAGATTCAATTTGTTCAAATAAAGTCCCTGGGTTTATATTTATGTTCGCTATGGGGGCGCAAATTTTATCTTAGTGAGTCCTAGCAGCATCCTTAGGCTGCAAATTTCAAGCTTGTTCAGATAAAGTCCCTGGGTTAATATTTGGGCTCCCTATGCAAATCCTAACTTTAACTTCATGCAAAAGAGGAATATTCTTGAAAATCTTCTTGAGAACCACCATTCAGAATGTTTTCGATATTTGGTATACAACACCCTAGCTAGACTCAGATTCGAGTTTGTTCAAGTCAAGTCCCTGTGTTTATATTTGGGCTCCCTATGGGGGCCCTAATTTTAACTTTGTGTAATATGACAAATAATCTTTAAAAATCTCCTACTTTGGACCCACTATTCAGAATCTATTGATATTTGGTATAGTGCCACCCCCTCACCCCCACCCCCCCCCCACCCCCCGATAACACCCCTGGTCGTGTGCTTTAATGACTGACTATTATAATGTCAGTCACTACCCGATATTTGCTACATGTCTATCATCTAGTTCTACCAATTTGCTACCTGTCATTTTACCTACATCCATCAATCAGTCAGTCTGCGTCACCCGCATGTACCCTCATGTACGTGGGGAGCACTATTAGCTCAATCGAGAAATTGTCTTGCAATTCAATTTGATGAATATCCGGGTTCTATACCTGACGAGGTCAGTTAAGTTGTGCCCTTGGGAATGACACTTTATCCCAGGTGCACGTTGACTTCGTGGTGCCAAGCCACATGCCGAAATGACACGTGTATGGTGCACGTGCTTTAAACTAAGTGTCGTAAACAAAATCAATCAATCAATCAATCAACCAACCAATCAATCTTTGTATGTAGGTCTGCCTGTCTTTCCGTCATTCAGTTGTCTATCCACGTCTAGGGGTTATTTTTCACACGCCACATTGCTATCTGTTTGTCTGGATTTCTGTCCGTCTGCCTGGATGCTGCTGACCTGCCTGCCTACACACTTGCCAGCCTACATGTGTGACTGTATGTCTATCTGTGCGAGCGCTAAATACTAGACTAAATATTTCAGTGTCGTTTCAATTCAGTATCTATCCAGAGAGAGAGGGGGGAAGGAGAGAGAGAGAGAGAGAGAGAGAGAGCAAATAGGATGGGATGTGTTGTGCATATGAAAGAGGGAAATAATTGTTAAACATAAAATTCCATATTTACTGGGGTAAATGTGTTTAAACTTGCGCGAAAATGGTTAAAAGTTGATAAATATAAGCAAAAGTACAATTTGAGCAACCCGAAAAAATATTGAAATTTTTGCGAAAAATCGTCATTTTGGTCGTCACTTTTTGACACTACTGGTTAATTTTTCGACATTACGGATTTTTACATTACTGGTCGATTTTTTCGACATTACTGGTTGATTTCGACATTACTGGTTAATTTTTTCGACATTACTGGTCGATTTCGACATTACTGGTAAATTTATACACTACTAGTTGTAACCACCCCCCCCCCCCCCCCCCCACCTAGAAAATCACTGTCCTTCAAAGCCCATTTCAAAGCTAAGAAAAAGAATCATCCAGTAGACCCAGCCAGCCCCCCAGTTAAAATATATATCGACAGAATTAGAGTTTGAATACCATCTGCTTTAGAAATAGATGTATACAGTTTGCAGGTCATGGAAAATCGCCTCTTCTTTGGCATTACTGGAAATCTAAGCATTTAAATCATGACATGGACAACAGTTTTGAAAAATTACCCTATTTCATTCCTTTGTAGTGTTAAATAGCCCTAAATCCTAATTTTATTTATTTATTGGGGTTTAACAACACTTTCCACAGCCAGGGTCACCTCTTGTCGAGCAGTCTTAGAGGAGGAGGAAGATGGAGTACCCAGAGAGAACCACCAAGCAATGGTGAGGAACTTTCAGACTCCCCAATGTACTAACTCCACACAAGCAGGGTTAGCATTTCTTGAAGACAAGTGCACCATCTATCATGCAGTATGCCTTAGTACACAGTGAGCATTCAGGACTAAGTGCCTTTCCCAAGGACAAAATGCAGTTGCCCCTGGCGTGGATCGAACCATGGACCTTTTGGTTTGAAGTCCAATGCCGTAACCACTGAGCCACTGCATTCCCCCAAATTCTAAATGAGACTTAAAATCCTTCTTTAACTCTTTACCCAATATTAACCCTTTGAACTATAGTCTTATCTTCCATTCCAGTTCAATGGTTGCAATTAGAAGAGTCCATATTCATTATTTGGAGTAGACCAATCAATATTTTCAACGTGCAGCCTTGGGGCTGCACGTTGCAAATATTGATTGGTCTATCCCACACATTTACTGAACAGCCATCCTATTTAATGGCATTTTGACGTATCATGTTGCTGGCATGAAAAATGGCCGCAAGGCTTCAAAGGGTGAAGGTCAAAACTGGCCAATGATTTTCACAAAAAATCACCATTCAATTTTCATTATTTTTGTTTCAAAAACATTGTGTAGGAACCTTCATTAGAACAAGCGCATTGAGCTTGTTCCAATGAGTTGTCATAAGCTATGTTTTTGATGCAAAAAAATTTAATAATTTAGTTATTTCTGGTTATTTAAGAGTTTTGTTTCCAAGTGTCATCTGCCTTTCATGTTAGTCAAAGGGTTATGCAATTTTCTTAAGAGGATTATGGCCTCTTTTGGCCTGTTGTTGTTGCAGTAAAGTTAACACTTTTTCTTCCAGGTTACTTGCTCCCTCACTGGCCACTACATGCATTGTGATAGTGCAGTTATATTGAGTTATGTAAGTGGAAAGAAATTCAAGAAACTGCAGAAGGAAAATTCTTTCAGTTATGAAGAATATGAGCCACATATAATGCCCAGTGATAAAAAAGGACAAAGGTATGTTATATGGCTGAGGAAGAAACAAGGGAAGGTTCCAGTTTCCTGACCAATACTAATTTTCATGTCCAGTCCTAATATTTTTATAAGCATTTAACAAAAAAGTTATCTCCATTTAAAATGATATCAGAAGATAAATATGGACCAGACTTCAAATACGTATGCAACAAGAAAATAGACCATACATTTCAACTCTTCATCATCTAACCTAAATAGCAGATGAGACTTCAAAAAAATATTGAATAATTAAAAATTTTCATGTTTTGCCCCCAAAACATAGCTTATGACCTCCATTGGAACACAGTTATTGGAAGTTGTGTCACTAACTGCTTTTTCATTGATAGCAATGAGTGCACGTCACAACCTGATCCTGTGTCATACTTAAAGTGTAAATATATAGAGTGGGGATCACATTAACCATTTACGGTTCGTCTATATATTTATACCATGCTCGCCTGTGTTACTACCTGCGAAAAGCCTGTATGTTAAATTTTAAGCTTTTAACCCCACTACCAGTGAAAAGCATCTACTGGGATTAAAAAAAATTAAGACCCACAGCAGGAAGTTCATCCATGACGTGACATGACATAATTTGCCAACTTCGATACATTTACATTTTGCGATGTTTCATTAAAAAATGCGATGTTTTGTGGTACTATCTAATACATGCAATGACTTATTAAGTTTAAAATACCTACAATTAAATACTTTAAATAAAATTTAAGAATTTTTTATAATAATTTGACTGAAAAAGCAAGGTAAATTCATTCAATTTTTGCAATGTGTCTGGCTGTCAATCAAGCATTCACATGCAGCTGGAAGTACTGCCCACTGGCGCAGATGTAAACAAAACAAACCATGCATGTGTTTGCGATAGAAAGTGTCGTTTTTTCTCCATTTTAGGTGACAAAGTCGATTATTTATTAAGAGCTTGGTATAAATAAGACAAATAGGTACTAGGGCCAGTAATCAGTTTTAAACCACTTGTAGAATAAGGGTTTTAACCACTTGGCAAGCCAAGTGGTTAAAACCCTTATCTTATTCATGGTTTAAATATGATTACCAGCCTTAGTACCTATTTATTCTATATTTATACTGTAAGTGTAACACAGGGTCAGGTTGTGGTATGCATTCATTGTTATCGATGAAAAAGTGGTTAGTGACACAACTTCCAGTAACTGGAATTGGAATGAGTTCACTTTGCTCACTCCAATGAGGGGGTCATAAGCTATGTTTTTGAGGCAAAAAATTAAAAAGGTATTAAATTTTAATGGTGTTTTATAGTCTAGTTGTGACGAAGTCAAACGCGACTTATAGTTTGATGAATGGCGGGCGTGCATAAACAATTGGTTTCCGGACAGTAAGTTGATAACGGTTTGACTCACGTTCATGAAACTTCGTATGTTGGTTAGCCTCGGTGAGAGGAAGAACCCTATTTATTTTGGACTCACTAGGTCAATGTGAAGGTCACAGTGACCTTGAACATACTAAATCATAAACAATTGGTTTCCGGATGATAACTTGACTATGGTTGAACCCACATTCATGAAACTTCATATGTAGGTTAGCCTTCGTGAGAGGAAGAACCCTATTCATTTTGGACTCACTAGGTGAAAGGTCAAGGTCACAGTGGCCTTGAACAGTAAATCTGTAAACAATTGGTTTCCAGATGATAACTTGATAATGGTTCAATCCACGTTCATGAAACTTAATAGGTAGGGTGGCATCAGTGAGAGGAAGAACCCTATTTATTTTGGACTCGCTAGGTGAAAGGTCAAGGTCACAGTGGCCTTCAACAGTAAATCTGTAAACAGTTGGTTTCTGGATGATAACTTGATAATGGTTCGACCCACGTTCATGAAACTTCATAGGTAGGTTGGCATCGGTGAGAGGAAGAACCCTATGTATTTTTGACTCTCTACGTCAAAGGTCAAGATCACAGTGACCTTGAACATAGTAAATCATAAACAATCGTTTCCGGATGATAACTTTACTATGTTTCAATCCACATTCCTGAAACTTCATATGTAGGTTGGCCCTTCTTGAGAGGAAGAACCCTATTTATTTTGGACTTACTAGGTGAAAAGTCAAGGTCACAGTGACCTTCAACATAGTAAATTGTAAACAATTGGTTTCCGGATGATAACTTGATAGTGGTTTGACCCACATTCATGAAACTTCATAGGTAGGTTGGCCTAGGTGAGTGGAAGGCCCCTATTTACTTTGGACATGCTAGGTCAAAGGTCAAGGTCACAGTGACCTTGAACATAATAAATCGTAAATGATTGGTTTCCAGATGATAATTTGACAATGGTTCCACCCACATTCACAAAACTTCATAGACAGGTTAGCATTGGTGCAAGAAAGAGCCTTATTTATTTTGGAATCACTAGGTCAAAGGTCAAGGTCACAGTGATCCGTCACATAGTAAATTGTAAACAACTGGTTTCCGGACGGCAAGTTGATAATAATTAAACCCACTTTTGTGCTGTCACAACTCGACATTGGATCGGTGATCCTATCTGCATTTTTGTAAATGGAACTGATCGGTTTTGGTTGTTACCTTAGAAAACAAGTTAAGAGTCTGTATGAGCAGAGACAAATAAAAAAAAAATCACAACTGACTGATCCTGTTTTTCTACCACATGTAGCTGGAACCGACCCATTTATTTATTTTTTTCATGCGTAATGAATATGAGTCAGGTTTGTGTTATGGTTAAACCATTTACTAAACATGACTCGAGAGCAATACTAGCAAATAAATTTCTTGAATGCCCACCCCCCCCCCCCCTCCCTCCCCAAAATAGCATATGACCCTTCTTTGGAATAAGATCAATGAGGGTAGGGCCCTGTGAATATCCGGTTTTGAATTGAATGGAAACCTAAATTGAATCAGACAGCAGACTTCAAATTGAATTGAATCTAATCTCAGTGATCTTCAGGTTGAAGTCATTGCACTTCTTTTTTGTAGATAACACTGACTAGTGTTGGGAATTGCGTTGAAAGAATTAACATGAATTTTCTGTTTACCTGAATTAGGAATACTAGTATTCTTAACTTGTTGAGAGCTGGAAGCCCATATTTAGGCTGTATTTTGAAGTGCAGGTACTGCAGTTATAAAGCTTCATCACATTCTGTGAATGTGCTTCATATTATCTCTTAACCCATTACCCAATGTAATGGCCAAAACAGGCCAGCACTATTCTCAAAAATCTCCAATTAATTTTCATTATATTTTCATTTTTTGTCTCAAAAAATAGGTTATGACCCCTCTTTGGAACGAGCTCGTCAAGCTCGTTCCAATGAGGGGTCGTAACCTATGTTTTTGAGACAAAAAATTGGCTATTCAAGAATTTTGTTTGCAAGTGTCGTCTGCTTTTGATGTTTGGGAAAGGGTTATGTGAAATTATTTTCTCTGCATAGATTTGCCTTGTTACAATTCATGGCACAGTGACTAGGCACTCTCTCATAAATTGTAACAAAACAAAGATATGTGAACAAATTTTGATGACCAGAAATATTTCAGAAGTCTACCCATTAACTATACATGCCCGTGATGAATCTTTATTCTGTTGCAGTTTGCTTAACAGTGTTCCTCAGCATGTAGCGGTGCAGACTGCAAGCCGAGAGGTCCTTGATTCGAATTTCATCTGCGGCAACTGCATTTTGTCCTTGGGCAAGGCACTTCACCCCCCCCCCCCCCCCCATTGCCCACATAAGAGCACTTAGGCATTGTGTACTAAGGTGTACTGCATGTCAATGGTCCACTTGTCTTCAACCAGTGCTTATGTGTAGTTAGTATGTTTGGGAGCCTGACAGTTGCTCGTCGTTGCTTGGTGGTTCTCTCCAGGTACACCGGCTTCCTTCACCTGTAAAACTGTCCAACACAAGGTAACCCTGGCTGTCGAAAGTGTCATTAATAAATACATAAAAAATAAATCTCAAAGTGAAGCAACAGATGGGTTCCAGAAATCTTTGGTTTATATCAAACAAAGTAGCTTCCTTGAAGCTTAGGGTCCTGTGAAGCTTCAAAATTTGATTTGATTCAAGATTATCCCAATGTTTCACTTTGATTCAAGTTGTGCTGAGGAGGTGGATTGGCTGGGATCCACCAGGAAATTTTCCTCTGTCCCCACCCCATGGGTTCCCCAAATTGAGGCAACCCAACACCTGTATTTCATGAAAATGATCAAAATGTGAAATTGATCTGATTGTGTAGACTACTGGTATAATGTCAGATGGTGAATAGCTTGGGTGAGGTGGCCCCCCCAAATGTTGTTATTGTCCTGTTACCAGTATTGTACTATTTTGTAACTGTGTCATAGGGATGGTTAAATTTCACAAGGCCAAGGCCATCACCTTGATGTTGTCACATGCTTTTGTTTTCATCACAGATGGCTCCTTTCTGTGACTTCAATTTCAATATAAATTTTTGGATTGGGAATTTGGGAGGATATTTTCAAGAATACTTCCAACAGTCAGGTGAGTTACCAATGTTTGCATAGATGTATGTTCAGAACTTAAGACACATTGAGTTCCAAGAGAAGGACTATTTCAAACTTTTCCATTCAAATAATTGAATTTGTGGATGATATGAACCCAGTGCTAAGACTGACTGAGGTCCCAAGGGTAAGGATATACCAAAGACTTACAACCTTTATCATTCCCATTTTAAGGACTATGTTACTACACACTTCGGTGTTAAAACACACAAATGAAACACTTAGGATGTTGATATTTCATACCTGTTTGATTGATCTTCACCATTTGTTTTTTACAGGCATATGTTATTTTGCAAGCTCACTAGAAGACATATTAGCAAGACGCCCAAAAATGTTCGGGTTCATGTAAATGGTTACAGATATCAGAGAGCTTTGAGACGATGTAAGTTTCAAAACCCATATGAATGTCGATTTAAGATCAAGCCTGAAAAATAAGCAGCCTATCATCATCATTGACAGTCACAACTTACCTGTTTGACAGGCACCAGTCTGTTTGTGCCTGAGCGAATGACTAATACAAATCAGAGCTGGGTGGTATTGAAATGTCAAGTTCGGTTTCAGTATCGGTATTTTTAAAATTATTTACCACGTCAGTGCTGGAAATGAACAAAATTGACGGGTGCAGTTTTAAGCTCTCGTGAATTCAGAGACAGGAGTGAATTGCACCCGTAAAATGTTAATATATGAATTTTCGAGGTAATACTGTCACCAAACACCAGAAACCTTAGCCCTTTGAACTCTAGTGCTATCTTCCATGCCAGTTTAATGGCAGCAATTAGAAGAGTCCATATTCATAATTTGGGGTAGACCAATCAATATTTTCAACGTGCAGCCTCGAGGCTGTACATTGAAAATATTGATTGCTCTGCCCCACACATTTAATGAACAGCCTTCCTATTTAATGACATTATGATATATCATGTTTCTGGCCAGAAAAGCGGCCGATCGGGTTCAAGAGGCTTAATGTATAAGGAATTGATGAATTCTGTCAGTAACTTGCAACTGGCTGCAAAGGACTGCATTCTCAAAACAACACACATTTATATGCCCTCACAGTATATTAGTGCTCCACAGTATTTTTCAACAAGTACATTTTTTTAGCTCCCATAAAATAGAAAACACAGGGGCTGACAGGAGCAACTGCACTCACACCCATCTCATTTCCAGAACTGCCACATATCAGTACAGTATTTGCTGTGAACAGCATTCATATACTCACAGCAATACCAAAAACGAATGGTATTTTTTACTGCCCTGCTGTAGATCCCAATTTTACAGCAGACGCAGCTGTCAGATTGCCAAAATGTAACACAGTTACTCATCATAGGTCATTTGATGTAACAATTGTAAACATCTGAAAATTGTAAAATATATATTTTGAATTTTATGTCATGGAAGAACGACCCTTCTTAGAATTATTGGGAATACTGGAAGCCCACCATTATTCTGGACATTTTGTAGCATCTGAATACTAGCAATATAATCTCACATAGACAATAGAAGTATAAATAATTACATGCTCTTATTCCACTGTAGTGTTAACAAGCCATAGATTCTGAAGGTGACCTTAACTGTTTGAGTGCTGGAAGCCCAAATTTGGACTTGATTCTTAAGTGGATGTACCACAACCTAAAGATTTCAGTTTCCATGGATGTGTTTTATATTGTCATTGAAGTGAAATTACTTTGTTGTAAGGGATTTGCATTGTTACAATTTAAGAAAATAAATTGTAACAAGGCAAAGACATTTGGACAGATTTTGACAACAAAAAATAATTCAGCATTCTACCAGTTAAATCCTTCTGTGAACAGCTTTTTCAGGTGAGCGCCTCAGGCTCCTTCTGGACTCTTGTTGATGGTCTCCATACTTTTTAGTTTAAGCCTGGCAGTGGCTTCCTCTACTGAGACAGATAAAGCCCAAATATGGGTTTTCTGGACATTTCAGCACGTACCAGTAACAGAGAAGGGCTCCTAAATTTGAGACAATTGTACAGAAATCTATATTCCATAGTGGTGTTCTTAACTGATGTTAAATATCTTTCATTAGTTATTGACCAAAATATATATTTATAATATCATTTACTTCTTCATTTAGGGAAAGAATGTCAGGAAACTGGGGAACAATTCCAGCCATTGTCACAGAAAAAGAAAGAGAAAGAAGAGGAAGAGAGGATGGGTGATGAAAAATCATTTTTCAACATGGATGAAGAGGTGGATAATGTTTCAGAAAGCGATGTAGACAGCATGACAGACTTATATCCACGTATGTGTAGAAGCTGAAGCAAAAATAATTTCTACATGCATATCTCCATCACAAACTACATTTCTAAACCAATTAAAATGAAAATATTATGTAAATGTATTACATGTACCTCTGGAAAAATATGTTTCATTTGAATTGTTCCTTTAGGCCATATCCAGTGAACATATTCTTGGCAAAATATCTTGATTCCTGAATTGCAACTAATCTCTGCATAATACAAGCATGTATCCATTTGGGTTCAGTGAAATACAACCTTCATTTTGATGTATATTAGTATATATATAAAAGCAATGTTGTTCCATAATTTAATACAGTAGAACATGTTTTGAGAGACCACCCTTTTTTGCCAGGCAAAAGTGGTCTCTCAAAACAGGTGGTCTCTCATGACAGGTCCATTACAGAGTAAAACAATCAGATTGTACAAGGTCACAGCAGTCTCTGAACACAGGTGGTCTCTCATGACAGTGGTCTCGCAAAACAGGTTTTACTGTAATTACACTTTTGAGAAGTTTTTTTTTTCTCTTTTCGTATGTAGAAATGTACAAGGTCCCTCATTGTTTCAAAAGCTTGTAATGTTCTGAAAATAGTAACGTAAACAAATCGTAAAACCAATCATGCAGTCAAGCCAGAAAATAATTAGACTGACATCTACAAAATGAGGTCCCCAGAGGGTGAATTTAGTGATGCTACCGTGCACAGCAGGGTAGCATCACTAAATTTACCCTTTGTGAACCTCAGTCTGAATCAGGGTCTCAAAACTAAAAAGAAAGAGGAACCCAGAGGATAAATTGGCCCACCGTATGAGATAGCATCATCAAATTCTCCCTCTGGGGACCTCATTCTGCAAATGTCAGACTGCTTATTTTCAGGCTTGCATGCAATTGTATTGCGCAGTTGCAAGATACATATTTTGTATTATGGGTCTCTACTATACCCTGTATTCAGGTAATTATGAACCCAATACATACTTATTGAAAGATAAAATGATCAAATGATGGATACAATATAGATGTAATTTTTGGGTTTGTAGCTGAGGATTTCCTGACAGAAAGTGAAGATGATATTGAAATGACTTCTGAATCTAAAGATCTTCCTTTACCAACACTGAAAACAGAAATATTTAACAAAAGGAAATCAAGAAATATTCCATCAAAAGTAAGTAAATTGTATCAAAACATTGTATAAAATTCCTCCATCACAAAAAGTGTGACTTGAACCAAAAAATTCTCTTATATTTTTCCCATCATAAAATATCAATAAGCATATTACTAAAAGTAAATAAATTGAAACAAGACGACAAAATCCTAACTTGAATGAAAAAAATTGTCTTTAACAGGCCTCTTGAGGAGAGGTGATTGATTGCCAAACTGTGCCTCTGAGCTCTCAGGGCACTAGTTTATTTCCACAGGAATCTGATGGTGTTATGGGCTGTTTGTTTGCCTACCTTTTGTGGAGTAATGTTATGACCCCTTACTCGCAAAGATATACAGATATTCATTCGTGCTAAAGTTAGAGATATTCCAATCAGTAAATACTTATTTTGCCTTGAAAACATTAAGATATTACAGTGGAGCCAACTTAATTGGATATCTCATAACTGAATAACCCTGTTAATTGAATAAAATTTCTCAACACAAAACCATTTACCATACCTCCAGTACAAATTTGACATAAAATTAATTGAATATAGGTTACAGAGTAAACTCCTGTTAATTGAATAAAAATCTTGTAACCTGTCGAGAAATTACCCAGGCTGTCCCCAGTTTTCTTTTGTTTATAGACCTATTTTGCTTCAGTACATCCAATACAGGCATTTAATCTATTATATCTTGTTTAGCAGAGTTTGTGGAGCTCTGTCAAACAAGATATAATAGAATAAATGCTAAGTTTAGCTCTAGAATACAGGAAGGTGACACAATCCCTGTTAATTGAATACTGTTAATTGAATAATTTTCATTGGCAAAGTGGCTATTCAATTAACAGGGTTCCACTGTAATAAAATTGATGTAACTTTGCAGTGTCATCACCAAAACAGCAGTGGTGAGTCTTCATTCATTGTCTGCAATATTTCAGTTGGTCAGAAAAGCGAACCTATGATTCGCTTCTCTTACCAGCTTAAATATTCCAGATAAATGAATTGAAAACATAGCGATGGACTGTTTAAAGTGTAGACTGATATCAGGCCATAACAGCACTAAATTCCTTACAGAATCTGACTGATGGCTTGAGAGCTTGGTGTGGCTTCGGCTCACCTAAAGTCCAAATATGGCAAGTGATTGCTCATATATCCAGAAGTATCTGGGCTGGATGCCACACTGCAAGTTCCGATCTCACTGCCAAGTTTCATTCTGTTTCTTTACCAAGTACTCAACCCATGATGTAACACACAATTAAATTTTCAAAAATCCTTTATTGGGTAAAATAGCTAATGACCAATGAGTAACAATCATGTTCCATTTGGCCAGTTAAAAAAATAGATTTTGTTCTCAAACGTTTAATTTTCAAATCAATGATTTTTAGCTTAACTTGACAGAGTCAAGATAAGCTATTGCCATCACGCGTGTGGAAGTCTGTTAGTCTGTGAGTCTGTTCACATTTTCCTTTAGCATGGGCTACACCCCGCAGTTCTTGTCTGATCATCACGAAATTTCATATGCAGGTTTGGGGTCATGTCTAGATGAGAACGTCCCCTTTTGGTCGCGATTGGTCAACCGGTATGGCTGCCCGAGCTCAAAACCTCAAAACCATTAGCACAGTCTACAGGTCGTATTTATGAAGAAATTTCATTGTAACATGGTAGGATGCCTCTGTATAATGCCTGGATGAGAACGTGCCCTTTTGGACATGATCTCTCAACCGTGATGGCTGCCCAAGCCCAAAACCCAAAAACTTTTAGCACAGTCTGCAGGTCATGTTTAATATGGAGGGATTTCATTGTAACTTGGTAGGATGACTCCTTATGATGTCTAGATGAGAATTTCCCCATTTGGGCGTGATCTGCCAACCGTGGCGACTGCCTGAGCCCAAAACCTGAAAACCTTTAGCACAGTCTACAGGTCATATTTATTGAGGAATTTCATTGTAACTTGGTGGGTTGACTTCATATAATGTCTAGATGAGAAAGTCCCCTTTTGGTCCTGATTGGGCAACTATGACGGCTACAGGGGCCCGAAGCCCGACAACCATTAGCACAGTCTACAGGTCTTATTTATGAAGGGATTTCATTGTTACTTGGTAGGATGACTCCAAATAATGTCTAGATGAGAACGTTCCATTTTGATCGCGATCATTCAACCTTGATGGGTGCCCGAGCCCAAAAACCTTTAGCATAGGCAAAAGGTCATATTTATGGAAGGATTTCATTGTAACCTGTTAGGTTGACTCCATAGAATGCCTAGACGATGACATCCCCTTTTGATCATGATTAGTCAACTGTGATGGCTGCAGGTGCCCGAAAACCTTGAGCACAGTCCACAGGTCATATTTATAAAGGGATTTCAGTGTAACTTCGTAGGATCACTCCAGATGATGCCCAGATGAGATTGTCCCCTTTGGTTGCGATCATTCAACCATGATGGCTGCCTGAGCCCGAAGCCCGAAAACCTTTAGCACAGTCTACAGGTCATATTTATGAAGGGATTTCATTGTAACTTGGTAGGTTTGACTTCATATAATGTCTAGATGAGAACACCCCCTTTTGGACACGATTGGGCTACTGTGATGGCTACAAGGGCCCGAAGCCCAAAGACCTTTAGAACAGTCTACAGGTCATAATTATGAAGGGATTTCATTGTAGCCTGGTAGGATGACTCCAAATAATGTCTAGATGAGAACATCCCCTTTTGCCCGAGCCCAAAGACCTTTAGCATAGTCTATAGGTCATATTTATGGAAGGGTTTCATTGTAACTTGTTAGGTTGACTCCATATAATGCCTAGATGATGACATCCCCTTTTGGTCGTGATTGGTCAACTGTGATGGCTACAGGTGCTCGAAACCCGAAAATCTTGAGCACAGTCTACAGGTCATATTTATGAAGGGATTTCATTGTAACTTGGAAGGTTTGACTTCATATAATGTCTAGATGAGAACATCCCCTTTTGGACACTATTGGGCAACTGTGACAGCTACAGGGGTCCGAAACCCGAAAACCTTTAGAACAGTCTACAGGTCATAATTATGAAGGGATTTCATTGTAGCTTGGTAGGGTGACTCCAAATAATGTCTAGATGAGAACGCCCCCTTTTGGTCATGATCATTCAGCCTTGATGGCTGCTCGAGCCCAAAAACCTTTAGCATCGTCTATAGGTCGTATTTATGGAAGGATTTCATTGTAACTTGTTAGGTTGACTCCATATAATGCCTAGATGATGACATCCCCTTCTGGTCGTGATTGGTCAACTGTGATAGCAACAGGAGCCCGAAGCCCAAAAATCTTGAGCACAGTCTACAGGCCATATTTATGAAGGGATTTCATTGTAACTTCGTACGATCACTCAAGATGATGCCCAGATGAGAATGACCCCTTTTGGTTGCGATCATTCAACCATGATGGCTGCCCGATCCCAAAGCCCGAAAACCTTTAGCACAGTCTTCAGTTCATATTTATGAAGAGATTTCATTGTAACTTGGTAGGTTTGACTTCATATAATGTCTAGATGAGAACAGCCCCTTTTGGACACCATTAGGCAACTGTGACGGCTACAGGGGCCTGAAGCCCAAAAACCTTTAGCACAGTCTGCAGGTGATATTTATGAGGGGATTTCATTGTACCTTGGTAGGATGACTCCAAATAATGTCTAGATGAAAACGTCCCCTTTTGGTCGCGATCATTCAGCCTTGATGGCTGCCCGAGCCCAAAACCTTTAGCACAGTCTACAGGTCATATTTATGAAGGGATTTCATTGTAACTTGGTAGGTTGACTTCATATAATGTCTAGATGAGAACGTCCCCTTTGGACGCAATTGGGAAACTGACGGCTACAGGGGCCCGAAGCCCAAAAACCTTTAGCACAGTCTACAGGCCATATTTATGAAGGGATTTCAATGTAACTTAATAGGATGTCTCGTTTTGGAATAACTTCACTGTAACTTGGTAACTTTCGTTGATATACGTTAACTGTGAGGGCCACATACATCAACTGTGAGGTCATATTAACCCACCCCTGAGCTCTTTAGTACAGTGTACACCTCATATTATTTTTATCAAAAACATAGCATACAGGGAACAGAAATGAACATATTCCCAATTATCGCAATTCTTGTCTTATTTCATAATCCTTTCATAAACATTGAACATTATTCTTTTCATCAAACACAACACACAAGCTACAGTGTCATTGACACTTTCATTTAATTGGTTGAGAGCTAGATTATTTTTGGTGGTCTGAATTTGTTATTCAGAATTTGTTCTATTACAAATTATTGGAGAGTGCCCATAGGTACTCTCCAGTAATTTGTAATGGAACAAATTTATATAAATAAAATATGATATGCATTTGACTGAATATGAAACATGAACAAAGAAAATGTTGAATTTTGATCTGGTACCTTCCTTTTTTGGAAAGCCTTGATAGTGGCTTCTAGCATTCGACCTGTTAATATTTTTTGTTTGTTGAGTGATGGAAGCTCATACTTGGGCTCCATTCTTCAGAGCAGGTACCACAACTTAAATGTTTTATATTCTATCAGTGTGGTTCACATTATCTTTAAAGCAAATGTATGTATGAATTTGCCTTGTTGTTGCTTACGGCTGATAGGCACTCTCCCATAAACTGTAACAAGACAAAGACATGTGAAAATAGCATCCAAGGAAAGTTCCGCATTCCACTAGTTGATAAACAAATAAATAGATACATTTGTGTTCGGTTGCTAGTATATTTATGCACCTTTTTCAAAAAATAAATACTGTCCAATAATATTTGAGTTAAATTTGGCAGAAGATAGAAGCCTGGATGTTTACAAAAGAATTATAATAAACACACACTGTATTTTAATCATGATTTTTTACAAACACGTGCAAATAAGTATACATGTATATCAATAAAAAAGGTAAAATATTAAAGTGTCATCATTTCCTCCAGATGGTTGCAGGTGGTATCTGGACAGCATGGATTTGAAAGCTTCCGGCGTTGTTTTATGGACGGGTTCTTTGTTTGAAAAAAAACTACAAGCCTACAGACACATTAAATAAAGGGGTATAATTTCAATGAGGGATTGCCTGAGAACCGGAACCCTTTTTTAGCCTTACTTGTATGACTTTGAATCCAGGCAAATATTGGCGTGCCTTCCTCCAGTTTAAACCTGGAGAGCTTTGTAAACTGAACATCCACTCAGTACAATGTAATCAATTTCATTCATTAATGGAACATGCCTGCTAGGTTTCAGCTGCTTTGGAATGATAAGATCTTGTGTACTTTTGCTTTTTTTGATGAAATGCTGTTATGTAATACACTGTTGGAATGGGCTTACAATGTATCACATAAAAGCAATTTTATTAACTTAATGAAAAAGAGTTCAGGGCTAAACTACAATCAGAACGTGTATATTTTTTAACCCTCACCCTCACATAACTAGGGAAGATAACTGCAAAAAACAATTTGTGAATCTAAAGTAAAATATTTCATTTTTATGCCACCGAAAAATATTTTGGGAGGGATCTAACTGTGGCATTGCCTGCCTGCCTGCCCTGCCCTGCCGTGCCCTGCCCTGCCTGCATTTTGTGGGTCTATTCTTAAGTACAATCGACCATTCGAGGTTTTTTGACGTTGTGGGGTTAACCCCACAGATCACTTGTGTTCTATGCACATAATAAGACGTTGTGAGTCGTTTAAAAATGAAGAGAAAATATGTACCCACAAGGGGGGTGTCTGTGGTCTGTTGTTTTTGTGTCTGTTGTCTTTACTTAACCTGTTAGGTCACATTGTGGGTCGATTCTTAAGTACGGATAGGCCATTATGGGGTGTCTGCCAACCATTATGGGGTGGGGGCATTCACCCCACAATTCACAATGTAGCTGGCATCTGTCTGTCTGTCTGTCTGTCTGTCTGTCTGTCTGTCTGTCTGTCTGTCTGTCTGTCTGTCTGTCTGTCTGTCTGTCTGTCTGTCTGTCTGTCTGTCTGTCTGTCTGTCTGTCTGTCGATGAAGTTGGTTTCCACTTTTGTTAGCTCAACTTTGACGTAGTCAAATTTGAGGTTATGCCATGGCCTGTCGTCCGTCTGTCTATCAACAATTCAATAGTGTTTTTGGGTGCGGTCCGAAATTCAAGATGGCCACCAGCAGCCATTTTGTACCTTAGTTAGTGCAATCAGTTTTTTGTACAAAACTTCTGTATGAAAGTTCTGATTCGAATAAATTTTTATCTGAATGTTTAGTAACATGGAATACATCACATATAATAAGGGTTTTTTTCTCGTGCAGAAATTCTGCAAATTTGATGAACTTTGATTTTTTCAGTGCTACTTAAACACAGTAAGTACACATGTCAATATGGCTCGGGCTAGGGGCTGTATTTATGAACCAATCTTCACAAAACTTCTTGGGTACCTTTGTTATCACCTTGGGACGCTAACGAATGTTTTCTGGGTTTGGTCCAAAATTGAAGATGGCTGCCACCAGCCATTTTGTACTGAAATTAGGTCCAATCAGTTTTTTGTACACAACTTCTATACGGCTCAGGCTAGAGGCTGTATTTATAAACCGATCTTTACGAAACTTTTGGGTACTTTGTTATCACCGTGGGACGAGAACGAGTGTTTTTGGGTGTGGCCCAAAATTCAAGATGGCTGCGAGCAGCCATTTTCTACCAAAATTAGTGCAATCAGTTTTTTGTACAGAACTTCTGTATGAAAGTTCTGATTTGAATAAATTTTTGTATGAATGTTTAGTAACATCGAATACATAACATATCATACACTTTTGTTTCTTGTGCAGACATTATGCAAATTAGTTATTCAGTGCAACTTGTACACAATAAGTACACATGTCAATACGGCTTGGGCTAGGAGCTGTATTTATGAACCAATCTTCACGAAACTTCTTGGATACCTTTGTTATCACCTTGGGACAAGAAAGAGTGTTTTGGGGTGTGGTCCGAAATTCAAGATGGCTGGTGGTGGCCATTTTGTACCAAAATTAGGTACAATCAGTTTTTAGCTCATCTTGACAAAGTCAAGCTGAGCTAATCTCATCGCTTCCCGTCCGTCGTCCGTCAACACCATGTTTTGGTCTTCTCCTCCAAAGCCACTGGGCCAATTCAAGTGAAAGTTTGTGTGAGTGATGGTCCCAAAGGGGCATTTCATTTTTGTTCAACTCAGCATGCCCAGCCCCATAGGGAGGGAGTGGGGGAAAATGCTCCAAAATATTTTTAAAATCTTCTTCTCAAGAACCAAGAGGGTCAGATTCTAGATTGTTCAAACCAAGTCCCTAGGTTAATATTTGGGCTTCCTACGAAAGCCCAAATTTTATCTTTGTTCAATATGGAGGGTAATTTAAAAAAATCTTCTTCTTCAGATCCATCAGTCAGAATGCTTTGATATTTGGTATGCAACATCTCTATAGGGGTCAGATTCAAGTCTGTTCAATTCGGATCCCTAGGTATATATTTGGGCTCACTATGGTAGCCCAAATTTTTACTTAGTGCAATATGAGGAAATTTCTTTAAAAATCTTCTTCTTCAGATCCACCAATCGGAATGCTTTTATATTTGGTATACAAGATCTCTAGGGGGGTCAGATTCCAGGTTGTTCAATTCGAGTGCCTAGGTTAATATTTGGGCTCCATATGGGAACATGAAATTTAACTTAGTACAATATGAGGGAATTTCTTCAAAAATCTTCTTCTTCAGATTCACTTGTCAGAATGCTTTCACATTTGGTATACAACATCTCTAGGGGGGGTCAGATTCAAATTTGTTCAAATCGGATCCATAGGTTACTATTTGGGCTCACATTGGTAGCCCAAATTTGAACTTAGTGCAATTTGAAGAAATTTCTTTACAATTTCTCTTCTTCAGATCCAACTGTCAGAATGTTTTCATATTCGGTACACAACATCTCTAGGGAAGTCAGATTTAACTGTGTTCAAATCAAGAGCCTGGGTTAATATTTGGGCTCTCTATGGGAGCCGGAATTGGCCATTTTGCTGAAGAATTAAAAATTTTGTATTCAGTACCCTCTAGAGGTACTAAGATTAATCCACATAGGTTGTATCAAGGGGCTTCATAGGGGAGCTCTACATTTTACTTATGATCAACTGAAGAAAAGGCATGATGCCCAGATTATTTTTGTCACTCCTGAGGGACTCAAGGATAGACAGTGTAGCCTATGGAGATGGCTTGCTTAATGTAGACTCATTCTTGGACTCTGTTTAAATTGTGTTCTGTACAAGATGAGCGCTTCAGGCCCCGTGGGGCCTCTTGTTTTATGTGTACCCATACTATGTATGGTACACATAATGCCGGCATCCAGGGTGACCATCTGTCGTTCGTCCATCCTTTATCCATCCATCTGTCCGTCCATCTGTCCATCTGGCATCCGTATCCATTTCTTTGGCATTCGATAACTTGAAAAATATTGCTTGGATTGTCAAGTTACTTTATATTTGTGTTCAGGTTACTGATTTGCCGAGCTGTATAGTTTTTGGTGTAAATCTGATGATTTGATCCTGAGATATTAACCCTTTATCCTTCAAATTGAAAATTCCTCCAATCCCTTTGGCATTCGATAACTTGAAAAATATTGCTTGGATTGTCTAGTTACTTTATATTTGTGTTCAGGTTACTGATTTTCCGAGCTGTATAGTTTTTGGTGTAAATCTGATGATTTGATTCTGAGATATTAACCCTTTATCCTTCAAATTGAAAATTCCTCCAATCCCTTTGGCATTCGATAACTTGAAAAATATTGCTTGGATTGTCAAGTTACTTTATATTTGTGTTCAGGTTACTGATTTGCCAAGCTGTATAGTTTTTGGTGTAAATCTGTTTTTTTTTATCCTGAGATATTAACCCTTTATCCTTCAAATTGAAAATTCCTCCAATTCCTTTGGCATTTGATAACTTGAAAAAATATTGCTTGAATTGTCAAGTTACTTTATATTTGTGTTCTGGTTACTGTTGTGCCGAGCTGTATAGTTTTTGGTGTAAATCTGATGATTTGATCCTGAGATATTAACCCTTTACCCTTCAAATTGAAAATTCCTCCAATCTCTTTGGCATTCGATAACTTGAAAAATATTGCTTGGATTGTCTAATTACTTTATATTTGTGTTCAGGTTACTAATTTGCTGAGCTGTATAGTTTTTGGTGTAAATCTGATATTTGATCCTGAGATATTAACCCTTTATCCATCAAATTAGACACTCCTTCAATCCATTTCTATATGTACCCATACCATGTATGGTGTACATAATGTCAGCATCCGTGGTGGCCCTCCGTCATACAGCTTTCTACTCGTTGTGCGTATGGGTACACATCTGACGATTTCATCGGCCTATTTTTGGTGTAAATCTGATAATTTAATCCTGAGATATTAACCCTTTATCCTTCAAATTGAAAATTCCTCCAATCCCTTTGGCATTCAATAACTTGAAAAATATTGCTTGGATTGTCAAGTTACTTTATATTTGTGTTCAGGTTACTGATGTGCCAAGCTGTATAGTTTTTGGTGTAAATCTGATGATTTGATCCTGAGATATTAACCCTTTATCCTTCAAATTGAAAATTTCTCCAATCTCTTTGGCATGAGATAACTCAAAAAATGTCAGTCTGATTGTCATGTTACTTTATATATTTATTCAAGTTACTGATGTGCTGTGCTGTATAGTTTTTTATGTAAATCTGATAATTTGATCCGGAGATATTAACCCTTTATCCATCAAATTAGACACTCCTCCAATCTATTTCTATATGTACCCATACCATGTATGGTGTACATAATGTCGGCATCCGTGGTGGCCCTCCGTCATACAGCTTTCTACTAGTTGCACGTATGGGTACACATCTGACGATTTCATCGGCCTATTTTTAGCTCAACTTTGGCGAAGCCAAATTTGAGCTTATGCCATGGCCAGTTGTCCGTCATCCATCTGTCCGTCAGCAATTCAATACGGCTCGGGCTAGAGGCCGTATTTATGAACCGATCTTTACGAAACTTCTCAGGTACCTTTGTTATGACTGTGGGACGAGAACGAGTGTTTTGGGGTCCGATCCGAAATTCAAGTTGGCCGCCAGCCACCATTTTGTACAGACGATGCAGAAATCTGTTTTTTGTACAGAACTTCCATATGAAAGCGCTGATTTGAATAATTTTTAGCTCAACTTTGGCGAAGCCAAATTTGAGCTTATGCCATGGCCAGTTGTCTGTCGTCCGTCTGTCCGTCAACAATTCAATATGGCTAGGGCTAGAGGCCATATTTATGAACCGATCTTTACGAAACTTCTTGGGTACCTTTGTTATGACTGTGGGACGAGAACGAGTGTTTTTGGGTCCGATCCGAAATTCAAGTTGGCCGCCAGCTGCCATTTTGTACCGACGATGCAGAAATCTGTTTTTTGTACAGAACTTCCATATGAAAGCGCTGATTTGAATAATTTTTTGTATGAATGTTTAGTACCATGGGATAGATCACATATACTACAGGTTTTTTTCTCGTACGTAAATTATGCAAATTAGACTAACTTTGATGTATTTGGTGTTACTTTCAGCACTGTAAATGCAAATGCCAATACGGCTCGGGCTAGAGGCCGTATTTATAAACCAATCTTTATGAAACTTCTTGGGTACCTTTGGTATCACCGTGGGACGAGAACGAGTGTTTTTGGGTGCGGTCTGAAATTCAAGATGGCCGATGGCAGCCATTTTGTACAAAATTAGGTGTAATCAGATTTTTGCACAGAACTTCCATATGAAAGTGCTGACTTGAAAAATTTTTTGTGTGAATGTTTAGTACCATGGGATACATCACATATAATACGGGTTTTTTTATCGTGTAGAAATTATGCAAATTAGATGAACTTTGATTTTTTCAGTGCTACTTACACACACAGTAAGTGCACATGTCAATACGGCTCGGGCTAGAGGCTGTATTTATCAACCGATCTTCACGAAACTTCTTGGGTACCTCTGTTATCACCTTGGGATGAGAACAAGTGTTTCTGAGTGCAGTCCAAAATTCAAGATGGCTGTCAGTGGTCATTTCGTACCGAAATTAGGTCTAATCAGTTTTTTGTACAGAACTTCTATACGGCTCAGACTAGAGGTCGTATTTATGAACCCATCTTTACGAAACATCTTGGGTACCTTCATTATCACTGTGGGATGAGAACGAGTGTTTTGGGGTGTGGTCCAAAATTCAAGATGGCCACCAGCAACCATTGTGAACCAAAATTAGTGCAATCAGTCGTCTTTTGTACAGAACTTCTGTATGAAAGTTCTGATTTGAATAAATTTTTGTATGAATGTTTAGTAAAATGGAATACATCACATATAGTACGGGTTTTTTTCTCGTGCAGAAATTATGCAAATTAGATGAATTTTGATTTATTTATTGCTCCTTATACACTGTAGGTGCACATGTCAATATGGCTTGGTCTAGAGGCTGTATTTATCAACCGATCTTCATGAAACTTCTTGGGTACCTTTGTTATCACCTTGGGACGAGAACAAGTGTTTCTGAGTGCGGTCCAAAAGTCAAGATGGCTGCCAGTGGCCATTTTGTACCAAAATTAGGTCCAATCATTTTTTTGTCACAACTTGTATACAGCTCGTATTTATGAACTGATCTTCACGAAACTTCTTGGGTACCTTTGTTTTCACCTTGGGACAGGAATGAGTGTGTTTTGGGGTGCCTTTGTTATCACTGTGCTTTGAGAACAAATATTTTGGGGTTCAGTCAGACCCACTCTGGGACTCAAAGATTTCTTTTCTATTTGGCATCTGACTGTCACCCACCTTTACAATACTTTACCTATACATTTGTTACAGGCTACGGCCAGTATTTATGTACAGACCGTTACAATACTTTATATGTACATTTGTTATCAGGTCATTACCTAGATGTTTGTCATTGCTGTGTCACATACTATATATGTACATGTCTTGACAAATTGAGCTACAGTGTCATTGACACTTTCATTTTTATTCTGTTCCAAATTGATCAAAATATATCATCAGATATCTATTTAATGCCCCAATCTCTATTGTTAGGAGCAATTTTGTCAGCATCATGTCCCTCTGTTCATTTTCTTGAAAGATATTCATTGTGTGCCTACTCATAAGCATATAGGTATACTGTGTGTCTTAATTTGCTAGGGATTTGAGAGCCACCTTTTGTCATGAACTACATTAGACACACAATGTAGCTAGAGTTGGGCAATATACCAAAAAATCGAAGCGATACCAATATCATGGGGATACCGAAAAACTGAACTGAACACATCATTGAATACCAAAGTTGTCTGAATTTTTATATTTTCCTACATTTCCTACCTTTCAGGCCTTGTTGAGGCTTGATAGTTGAAGGGTCTATTTTTAGTCGAGTTGTGACGAAGTCAAACTCGACTTATAGTTTGGTGAATGGCGGGCGGGCGGGCGTAAACAATTGGTTTCCGGATGATAACTTGACAGTGGTTCAACTCCCATTCATTAAACTTCATACGTAGGTTGGTCTTGGTGGGAGGAAGAACCCTATTGATTTTGGACATGCTACGCCGAAGGTCAAGGTCACAGTGACCTTGAACATAGTAAATCTTAAACAATTGGTTTCCAGATGATAACTTGATAATGGTTCAACTCACATTCATGAAACTTCATAGGTAGATTGGCCTTGGTGAGGGGAAGAACCCTATTGATTTTGGACTCGCTACGTCAAAGGTCAAGGTCAACGTGGCCTTGAACATAGTAAATCGCAACAATTCCTTTCCGGATGATAACTTGATAGTAGTTCAACCTACATTCATGAAACTTCATAGGTGGGTTGGCCTTGGTGCGAGGAAGAACTCTATTGATCTTGGACTCACGAGATCAAAGGTCAAGGTCACAGTGACCTTTAACATAGTATATCACAACAATTGGTTTCCGGATGATAACTTGATAGTGGTTCAACCTAGAGTCATGAAACTTCATAGGTGTGTTGGCCTTGGTGCGAGGAAGAACCCTATTGATCTTGGACTCACCAGGTCAAAGGTCAAGGTCACAGTGACCTTGAACATAGTATATCGCAACAATTGGTTTCCGGATGATAACTTGATAGTGGTTCAACCTAGAGTCATGAAACTTTACAGGCGTGTTGGCCTTGGTGCGAGGAAGAACCCTATTGATGTTGGACTCACCAGGTCAAAGGTCAAGGTCACAGTGACCTTGAACATAGTATATCGCAACAATTGGTTTCCGGATGAGAACTTGATAGTAGTTCAGCCTAGAGTCATGAAACTTCATAGGTGTGTTGGCCTTGGTGCGAGGAACTGTTGTCACAACTCGACATTGGATCGGTGATCCTGAGCGGCATTTTCATGAAAGAAGTGACTGATTTTCTTCTCAGTTTTGTTAATCCTTAAGTGTTTGGAAAATTGTCCTGAATTCTCACTAGATTTCAGCCTGTACACATCCCATTGCTTGGCAGTGATTTCTCGTCGAAGTCTTTGCTGCCTTAACAGGGAGCCTCCCGCGTTGTGTTCTTGGGCAAGGCACTTAACCCCGATTGCCTACATGGGGGCATGATGACGCTGTATACTAAGGCATACTGCACGTCGATGGTGCACATGTCTTCAACCAATCTAACCCTGCCTGTGCCGCGGTGCAGAGTTTAGAGTTATGATGTTGGAGAGCTGACAGCTGCTCGACGGTGCTCGGTGGTTCTCTCCGGGTACTCCGGCTTCCTCCACCTGTAAAACTGTCACCGACATGATGTGACCCTGGCTGTTAATGTGTCATTAAACCCTATTAAATAAATAACAAGGAGCCAGGACTTGATTAAAAATTACTCCCCAGGTGATTTATATACCACCAGCAGGACTTCCTAATGCTGGCATGTAAAAAAGCCTGATACAGGCCTTTAACGGTTAAGATGTGCTTAGAACAAGTCACAAAATTACTGTAGGTATGATTTATATTGGCAAAAGAATGCCAATGTTGAGCTCAGTGGCATTGTTGTAGAATGATACAAGAACACCTTATTCTGTATTTTCCTGATGTGAATTCTCCTCTGGTACTGTCAGCAAATGTCCGTCAAATCAGATACCGAATACCGAACGGATACTGCTATATAGCCCCACAAAAATACCAAAACCAATACTGAACTCAAAATTCCAATTCCACCTATCTCTAAATGTAGCATTCATTGGTTTGCATACATAATTAACAAATTAAGCAGTTGAAAATATAGAGCTCATTCCAATGAGGGGTAACATAATACAGTTTTGTTGAAATTTTTTGAAAAACTTGAAAAAAACAATAATTAAAATAATAAATTTTGATATTGTGTGCGTTGGGTAAAGGGTTAACTCAAGAATGCCTTGATTGAGTGGTCTCATCTGTTAGTGATGTGTTAAAGGTGGATAGTGGAAGGTTGCTTTCAATCTTTGTCTGGATTTGATATCTAATATGGCTGTCAAAGTTCCCATCACGATTTCCATCAGTTAAATCAACATTGCCTTGAATAATCAGTCACATCTCTTAGCAGCATATTGAGGATGGGTAGTGGAAGGCTTCTTTCTCTTTTTTTTCTTTTTTTACTTCAAGACTAATTGTGAAAATAGTTGATTAAACATCAATGTTTGCACTTCATTTGGAAATTTATATTTAAAACTGGCTGAACTATACCCGACATTGCTCATGCTCAAGTGATAGTGTGATGTCGAACATAAAATTCACCCTGCCCATGTTACTCCTGATAAAAATTTATCCCATATGCCAAATTTCAGCTTTATATCTCAGAAAATGTAGATGTGGATGAGTACAGACAGATTGTAAGGCCCACAAAGTAGATCTTCTGTTTCTCTAGCCAGTTTGTAAAATTGCATGTGGACAGGCATTTTTTTATTTTATTTTTATGTGTACTCATACTATGTATGGTACACATAATGCCCGCGTCCGGGGTGACCATCTGTCATTCGTCCATCATTTGTCCGTCCGTCCATCCGTCTGTCTGTCCATCTGTCCGTCCGGCATCCGTATCCATTTCTTTGGCATTCAATAACTTGAAAAATATTGCTTGGATTGTCAAGTTACTTTATATTTGTGTTCAGGTTACTGATGTGCCGAGCTGTATAGTTTTTGGTGTAAATCGGATAATTTGATCCTGAGATATTAACCCTTTATCCTTCAAATTGAAAATTCCTCCAATCCCTTTGGCATTCGATAACTTGAAAAATATTGCTTGGATTGTCTAGTTACTTTATATTTATGTTCAGTTTACTGATTTGCCGAGCTGTATAGTTTTTGGTGTAAATCTGATGATTTGATCCCAAGATATTCACCCTTTATCCTTCAAATTGAAAATTCCTCCAATCCCTTTGGCATTCGATAACTTGAAAAATATTGCTTGGATTGTTTAGTTACTTTATATTTGTGTTCAGGTTACTGATGTGTCAAGCTGTATAGTTTTTGGTGTAAATCGGATAATTTGATCCTGAGATATTAACCCTTTATCCTTCAAATTGAAAATTCCTCCAATCCCTTTGGCATTCGATAACTTGAAAAATATTGCTTGGATTGTCTAGTTACTTTATATTTGTGTTCAGGTTACTGATTTGCCGAGCTGTATAGTTTTTGGTGTAAATCTGATGATTTGATCCCAAGATATTCACCCTTTATCCTTCAAATTGAAAATTCCTCCAATCCCTTTGGCATTCAATAACTTGAAAAATATTGCTTGGATTGTTTAGTTACTTTATATTTGTGTTCAGGTTACTGATGTGCCAAGCTGTATAGTTTTGGGTGTAAATTGGGTTATTTGATCCTGAGATATTAACCCTTTATCCTTCAAATTGAAAATTCCTCCAATCCCTTTGGCATGAGATAACTCAAAAAATATCAATCCGATTGTCATGTTACTTTATATATTTATTCAGGTTACTGATGTGCTGTGCTGTATAGTTTTTTATGTAAATCTGATAATTTGATCCGGAGATATTAACCCTTTATCCATCAAATTAGACACTCCTCCAATCCATTTCTATGTGTATCCATACCTTGTATGGTGTACATAATGTCGGCATCCGTGGTGGCCCTCCGTCATACAGCTTTCTACAAGTTGTGCGTATGGGTACACATCTGACGATTACTTCGGCCTATTTTTTATTTTTGTATTTATTTCTTTGCCACCAAAAGTTCATGTTCTGTTACATGAGGTGTGAATGGAATCTGTGAGTAACCGAGTACTAGACTTACTTTGTGAACATGCACAAGAACCACAATCCACAAGATAATTTTTGATAATAGGACTGCTCAATTCTTGAGTTGAAGGTTTCAAGCTGGAATCAGTATGAAACCCCCATTGTCATATTATGTAATCAGTTTGTACAACAACCATCCATTAACATTTTTGATTTCCGACCGATATCTCCAGTTTGGATCATTTGATCTCAACCAAAGTTGGTATGTTTATTGCCCAGCCAGTTACATGACTTACGACCCTTTTTCAACTTAGAATTTGACATTTTGGTTTCTGACTGATAACTTCAGTTGGGATCATTTGATCTCAACCAATGTTGGTATGGGTATTTGCAAGCTAATAATACAGGTCAAGTTCGAATATAGGCCCCGTCCGATTATTTTTACATGAGTTACGACTAACGGTCACATTTAGCCATGCCTGGCAGTGTTCTTGTTTTGTTTTGAAACAATAAGATCTGTTTTGTAGTTACAATTTTTTTCTATTTCAGTTTGAAAAATCTAATGGTCCTTCAAAGAAGAAAAAGAGAAAACACTGATGGGTTTCTTTTTCTGTGATCTGCTGATTTCCTTGATGTCAAGTTGGCTGGTTCCACACCTTGACCGTCGTCAAACAATAATGTGCAAGCAACATCTTGAAGATTAAGCCATTACAGAATTATTCACTACAGATTTAACCCTTTACCTAACACATAGGATATCAAAATTTATTATGTTAGTCATTGTTTTTTAAAAAAATTTGTCAAAGCCATATCAATAAACTTGTTCCAATAAGGATTCACATGATTTGGTTTTGGTGAAATTGTTTAAAAAATATTGCTTTTTTCAACTGCTGATTTTGTAAATTGGATGGATGTTGCGGTTTCTTCAGGTGAAAGGGTTAAAGGCCCATTACGGTTGTGTGTAAGTATCAGTTACTGATCACTAGAAGACCTAGTTTGAACTTTAAGGGATGGGTTACTTCTACCAACAGCATTGATTGTATTAGGCTGGTGTAGATTGAAGTCTGTTCAAAGACAGTTTGTTGGGCAATAATTGGGCAGGTTTCCGGGGGATCATAATTCCTAGCTGGGCCCCCATTTTGAATCCATTTCTGACGATGTCCACAAATAGTTTGATGAAGGCACATGGGTGGATGAAAATAATGGGATTTTTGGCAATGACTCTAGTTCTGTTTAACCCTTTACCTAATACAGTATTTTTAAAAACTAAATTAAATTTCACATTTTAGATAGATCTTTATTTTGCAGTATACTAGTACATCGATTACAAAATAACATTACAACAAACATGAATATAAGCTAGCATACAGCATGGAAATGGCATAGCCTATAAGACTGTCTTCCTGCCATTCCCATAAAAAAAGAAAGATATCAAGTTTCTTTGGCATCAGTGTATCGAAGTGCTTTCCCCAAAACGGGATTGTCTGATCTTTTATATGTAATTCAATGGGGTTAGAATGTATTTGAGGATTAAGGGATGGGAAGAGGAGGATGAGATGCCAGAAGATTACAGCTGGCGGGTGACACAGTCAGGGCACGTTGGGTTGTCACATTTGGAGTTAGGACGCAAATAATTATTCAAGGCTTTATCAGTTATGGATTTTTTTTAAATTTGGGTCTATTTAATTGTAGTATTTGTGGGTCTATACTACTCCAGGTTCTTGGGAAAGAGTGTAAAGGCAGCACAGCAGAGAACTGTGTTCTTGGTTTGTGGGTGTCTGATTTACCGGTTTGCCTTATATTCATTCCTGAGGGTTTTCTATATTCTTGAAAGGTATCATCGAATGACATGGGGTGTTTTTTTGTTCGTCCAGTCATGCATAAAGAGGGAGACGTGAAGGCTGTAGAGATCACTGAATTTCAGAATGCCACAATCTCTGAAAAGGTGATCTGTATGGGAGAGATATCATTTTTTTGTTATGACCCAGACAGCTCTTTTTTGTAATCTTAGAATTCTACTGGTGTAAGTCGAATGGCCCCAGACCTGGATACCATAAATAAGATGACAATGAATCAGTTTTACAAACACAAATGTCACAATTTTTCAATAAAACCATGCAAATATGGATATCATAAGAACCAGCTGGATGAGCTTGTTCTAAGGATATCCATAATTGTATGCTTTTATTGAGAGTTTTGAGTTATGTTAGGCTGTGGTAGGCTTTTTCTGGTTAATTTTCTGACCGTTTTTGGCCACTATGTTAAGTAAAGGGTTAATGCAGGTCCACAAAATTACATGGTTGATACCCTCATGGAAGAAGAGTGCTGTTGAATTTCAGTTTTGTCAGCCAAAAGTCATGGTAACTGTTACTGAAAATGGCACAGTT
Source organism: Pictodentalium vernedei (assembly GCA_031216915.1). Lineage (NCBI taxonomy): Eukaryota > Metazoa > Mollusca > Scaphopoda > Dentaliida > Dentaliidae > Pictodentalium > Pictodentalium vernedei. The sequence goes on along the minus strand of CM062291.1, from coordinate 304,640,597 downwards.
TTATGTACCACAGCTCAGCCAAACTTGAAGAAAATGATCACATGCAGAAAAACAAGAACTCAATTGATTTTCAATCAGAGCAAATAGTGGCTACTGTCAATTTCCCAGTGTTTTTTCCTCGTAGATATGACATTACACTCGTATTTTCTTATGGAAATCCTTAGTTATAATTTCCAGTTGAATACTGGTGATCAAAGGTGCTCTCAACAGGAATATTACTGAGTGTGATACACAGACAAAATGGAGTCAAGTGATGTTATCATCTCTTATTGTTTCTGTGAAAAACTTCAACTGCAGGGTGTGCACATCCTTGAAATGTCCTTGAATTTCAGTCTTACAACTTGAATTTTGAAAATTCAGAAAATGTATTTGGAAAGTACTTGAAAATCCATGTGACTCCTTGAAAGTCCTTGAATTTTGCCCCATTTCATTTTTACCTGTGCAATTGAAACATCTCTTTTGCTCTTTTTTTTGTTGAAAAATGAAAAAAAACGAACATAAATAATGGATAATCGATAAATGTGGAATTAAAGTTCAGGCATTATTTAACTGGCTATCATTCTGTAAGCACCATAATTTTGTTACAGAGCATTTTAGAAGCACCGTTTTTCTGTAATTTAGAAGGATGAGGTTGAAGATATTGTAACCCTCTACCCAATGTAACATCCAAAAACTGGCAGGTGCTATTCTCAAAAATGGCCAATTAATTTCAATTATTTTTTTCATTTTTGTATTAAAAATATAGGCTATTACCCCTGGTTGGAACAAGCTCATCGAGCTTGTTCCAATGAGGGGTCATAGCCTATCTTTTTGAGACTAAAAATTAGTTATTCAAGAACTTTTTTGCAAGTGTCGTCTGTTTTTCATATAAGTTAAAGGGTTAAAGTAGGCAAGACTTTGAAAAATGGTTATATTCCAAATGTACATTTTAAAAAAAACATCCTTGGAAAATGCTGATATGTCCTTGAAAAGTCCTTGAATTTTTTTGGTCCTTGACTGTAAGAACCCTGAACTGAGGCAGAGATACCAATACTTTCAGACATGCCAAATTAACTACCATCATCCATTCGCAGAATTTTGAGTTTATGCATACAACTGAGGGTGGGGGCAGTTGCCAAGCAGAACACGATAACCCTGATATATAGTTTAAATACCAATTTGCAGATAGCCATTAACTCCTTGCATGCCATTGGCAGATATTCCTGCCCAGGACAGGATTTCTCTTCCCACTGAAATAAGTATAATTTAGGCATATTTAATCAAATTTCTCACCTGAAAATCGTTTGGACTTTTTCATCAATGATTTCTTGAGTTAAATGTAGATAAGTTTTTTGTAAAATTTAGTCATGCTTGCTTCACAGCAGCCATGACTAGATTTGAGGAAAATTATCTTGAAAATATTCAGCAGGTTACAAATTAATCATTAGAATAATTCCAAATAGATAACCAGTTACAAATTCTCTAACCTTTTCATCACTACTTAGGAGACCTCCTCAGTTCTGGGAGTGAGGGAAGTAATTTTCGAAAGTGTTGCTTCAAGATGCTCTCTTAAGAACCAATTTGTTGGGTCTATGTCTGAATACAAATGATGTATTTCATTATGAACAAAAATCACATCTGAGCATTGTAAGCATAATTACTATATGATAACTGTAAAACAGAATTTTCCAAATTACATTCACTGCCCTATCATCTATAAGTTATCATTGGCAGTACTTGTAGGTTAGGAGCCTAGGATGCTTTTATTTGCATATCTCTGGCAAAAACAACAGTGTGTTGCTCCCAATAGCAAATTTTCTACTGATTCTGAATACTGATTAGTCCTGAGGTTGTGTGGTGAGCACTTTTTAGTTGAATGTAAGCTGATGAACAGGGATGTTGCTAAGGGGTCTCTGATGGGGTGGTGTCTGCCTCTAGATTTCGAATTGCACCTGCTTTCCCCTGTAGGCAAAATTCTGACTCCCACTACATAATTTCCAGTAAGTTAGAAATTCCATTAACACCTTGCCCCCTTCGGTTGAAATATTCCAACTACAGGTTATTTAAAATGCCGAACTCCATTTGTACTCCATAGGGCTGCATTGTATACCGGTAAACCGGTAATTACCGGTATTGAGAATGATACCGGATGAATACCGGTATTGTTTTAAAAGTACCGATATATTGTAAGAAATGGTATTGGATCAAATTATTGAACTTGATATATTATTATGGAAAAAACAGTCGGTGAATTCTATCATGTCTGCCATCCCTCAAATGTCAATCATACAAAACAGATGATATACTGCTTGAAACTCCTCCCAGATTGACAGCTACTGTGATGAAGTACGTGTCAATCAATGTTCATTCGACCAGTGAAAACACAGTTTGCAGCATACTTGAGCTGCGTAAGTTACAAGTTAGTATACACATACCAGCAATTTAAAACTGAAACTGAAAGTTGAATTTTTCAGGAGTGCGTCGAATTCAGGGAATGAATACTTTGACACATTTGTGTATGTGATCTCACATTTTCCTGTGTAGATAATAAAATTACTCACAAAATCATTATAGGGAGTGTTTGTTTTATTTATTCTATTCCTCTCAAAAACAGATAAAACCTGAAGCCATGTTGATCAACATTTCCATCAACACAGTCATTGTGAACTTTGAACTTATGAACCCTCATGCCCCAATATCCCCCCCCCCCCCCCCCCCCTCTCCCCCATGGCAATTGCCCTGCTAATGAGAGCTGAAAAGTGTCTTCTTTATATAGATGATGGAGGATTAACTGGTAGAGTGCACTAGTCCATATTCAGGCTTTATTTTGAAGTGCAAGTTCCACAAAGTAAATGTTGCATATTGTGTAGATGTGCTCTATATTAATTTTGGTGAATTTATGTGGGTTATATGAATTTAACATGTTACAAGTTATGGGAGAGTGCATATAGGTAAAGCCATAAATTGTAACAAGCCGAACATGTGAACAAATTTTGTTGGCCAAAAACAATTCGGCAAAACCAGTAAAGGTTACTTTTCTTTTTTGGGCTGACCATGACTCTTTATGTCATGGTCTGAAATATCATGTGGTAAGGCCTAAAAAAGTTAAAAATCTGTCCTCAGGCCCTCCTGCATGATCATTTTGGCTGCCCCATGCCATCTTTTTATAACCAATGCAGACTTAAAAAAATTAAAAAATGGTTTGTCTGATATTTTATGCAAGTTAATAAAATTGATAAATTTTTCCCTTGAGTGCAATAAGGCTTTGCCATGCTTCAGCAATGCAAAGCCTTCTTGCACTCAAGTGACTAAATACACCACCACCCTTCTGTAGATTATGTGGCCTAAAACATAAAACAAACCAAGAACACAAACTTTTGATGACTAAGAAATAATTACAAAAATAAAAAATAAAGTAAAAAAATACCCGCAGTCATGCAATTTTACAAAAAATGATCTGAGAAACAGAAGATCAACTTTGTGGGCCTAATAGTAATTATTTACAATTTTTGAGGATAACACACAAGAAGCATTTACAAATGAGTTATGAGTCCACACATTCCAGTTTATATCCTTTATAAATTTTTCAAGACTGCAAGTTGTTGAATGTATTAAGTATGTGTTATTGTCAACAGTATGGGCAGAATGAATTTGTTAAACTGATACCTATATCTTTCTGATTATAGAGTTTTGGGCCAATATTGATATCTAAAACAGATGAGTGGACCACCACTAGTCATGGGGTGGGGGGGGGGGGGGGGAGGGCTGTTAGTAAGGGCATGCCCAGGCAGTAATGATACAACATCATCACCACAGTGATATGTGATTTTAGTCGGTGTTTTCACCAGGGGAAAATAATAGAGGCTGTCATGATGGCAGAAGTTTTTGTTATCCCACTCACCCCCACCCTGAACCCCTCACCTACTGCCAATGGATATAGTGAAGAACATCCATCCATCTTTCCATTCTTCTGCGCATCCTTTCATATTTCCATGCATCCAGAAGTTTGCTTATGTGATATCTTGAAACAATAGTTATCAAATTTTAGTTAATTTTGGTGTGTGTATTTATATTGATGATGTCTTGGACAAGTTGAATAACCACCATCATTCAGTAAAAATTAAGTGAGTTATTGCCCTTCCTTTGTTGAATTTTGCTAGAAATTTCATTGTTGATGCAATAACTTGAACAAAGACTGCAGATTTAAATAAAATTTGATAGGGCCTAAAAAAATAAAAAAATCTGTTTCTCAGGCCCTCCCACATGGTCCTTTTGGCTGCCACATGCTCTCTTTTTATAACCAATTTAAACTTAAAAAAAATTAAAATTAAATGGTTTATGTCTGATATTTTACCCAAATTAAAAAAATTGATGAATTTGTCCCTTGAGTGCAAGAAGGCTTTGCAATGCTTTAGCATTCCAAAGCCTTCTTGCACTTAAGGGATGAAATACACCACCACCCATGCTATTCTGTACATTATGAGGCCTAAAACTTGAACCAAGAACATGAACTTTTGATGACTAAGAAGTAATTACTGAAATAAAAAAAATAATAAAAAAACGCTCGCCCGCATGCAATTTCACAAATAATGGCCTGAGAAACAGAAGATCTACTTTGTGTGGCCTAGACTGCTTTATATCAACATGGTCTTGAACAAGTTCGAAGGCCACAGAGATTGATGGAGTTAATGCCCTTTGTTGAATTTTGCTAAAGGTTTCATTGTTTATGTAAAATAACTTGAACAGTAAACATCTGATTCAATAAATTTTGATACAGTGCTTTGTATTAACAAGGTCTTGTTGTTATTGAACAAAAAATTTATTTTACAGTCTTATTTCCAAATATAAAAAATAGCTGTGTGCATTGCACACATGATGATTTGGTGTTTAGCCATACAACAGGTGGACATCTACCTACATTGTGTGTACTTCCTTGGTAAACCTGTAAAAACTTAAGAACCCAACAATCAAAACTGCACAGCTGATTTACTTGTTGGGTCCACAAGTTTCTATTGGTCTAGAAGTCAATGGCATATTTATTGATTGATATTCACCAATAGTGTCCAGGTACCAAATCACCCTGTGAGCTGAAGTGGTGAAAAGGGCTTTGAAAAATTTGTAGTGGACACTATGAAAAAACAGGTTAAAAAACCTGTATGGACTCCAAACAGTACTATTTCTGAATCCCATAATTCTACATAGTCAAATTTGAGGTTATGTCATGGTCCATCTGTCTGCCAACAATTCAATACTGCTCGGGCTAGAGGCCGTATTTATGAACCGATCTTTGCGAAACTTCTTGGGTACCTTTGTTCTCACCGTGGGACAAGAATGAGTGTTTTTGGGTGAGGTTGTTCTCACCGTGGGACAAGAATGAGTGTTTTTGGGTGAGGTCCAAAATTCAAGATGGCCATCGGCAGCCATTTTATACCGAAATTAGTGCTATCAGTTTATTGTACAGAACTTAAGTATGAAAGTTCTGATTTTAATAAATTTTTGAATGAATGTTTAGTAACATGGAATACATCACATTTAATACAGGTTTTTTTCTCATGCAGAAATTATACAAATTAGATGAACTTTGATTTATTCAGTGCTACGTATAAGTGCACATGTCAATACGGCTCAGGCTAGACGCTGTATTTATGGACCGATCATCAAGAAGCTTCTTTAGTACCTTTGTTTTCACCTTGGGGTGAGAACAAGTGCTTTTGAGTACGGTCCGAAATTCAAGATGACTGCCAGCAGCCATTTTATACCGAATGCAATCAGTTTATTGTACAGAACTTCAGTATAAAAGTTCTGATTTGAATAAATGTTTGAATGAATGTTTAGTAACATGGAATACATCACACATAATACAGGGTTTTTTCTCTTGCAGAAATTATGCAAATTAGATGAACTTTGATTTATTCATTGCTACTTATACACTGTAAGTGCACATGTCAATACGGCTAGGGCTGGAGGCTGTTTTTATGAACCGATCTTCACGAAACTTCTTGGGGTACCTTTGTTATCACATTGGGACGAGAACGAGCATTTTGGGGTGTGGTCCAAAATTCAAGATGTCGAAATTCAAGATGGCTGCCAGTGGCCATTTTGTACCAAAATTAGTGCAATCAGTTTTTTGTACAGAACTATTGTATGAACGTTCTGGTTTGAATAAATTTTTGTGTGTATGTTTAGTAACATGGAATACATCACATATAATACAGGTTTTTTTCTCAAGCAGAAATTATGGAAATTAGATAAACTTTGATTTATTCAGTGCTACTTGTACACAGTAAGTGCACATGTCAAGTCAATACGGCTCGGGCTAGAGGCTGTATTTATGAACCGATCTTCACAAAACTTCTTGGGTACCTTTGTTATCACCATGGGATGAGAACGAGTGTTTCTGGGTGCGGTCTAAAATTCAAGATAGCTGCCAGTGGCCATTTTGTACCGAAATTAGTGCAATCAGTTTGTTGTACAGAACTTCTGTATGAAAGCTTTGATTTAAATATATAATTTTTGTAGGAATGTTTAGTAACATGGAATACATCACATATAATACAGGTTTTTTTCTCGTGCAGAAATTATGCAAATTAGATGAACTTGGATTTGTTCAGTGCTACTTATACACAGTAAGTGCACATGTCAATACGGCTCAGGCTAGAGTCTGTATTTATGAACCGATCTTCACGAAACTTCTTGGGGTACCTTTGTTATCACCTTGTGACAGGAACAAGTGTTTTTGGGTGCCTTTGTTATCACTGTGCTATGAGAGCAAATATTTTTGGGTTCAGTCAGACCCACTCTGGGACTCAAAGATTTCTTTTCTAGTTTAGCATCTAACTGTCACCCCACCTTTACAATACTTTACCTATATATTTGTTACAGGCTACGGTCAGCATTTATGTACAGACCGTTACAATACTTTACATGTACCTTTGTTATCAGGTCATTACCCAGATGTTTGTCATTGCTGTGTCACATACTATACATGTACATGTCTTAAACAAGTTGAGCTACAGTGTCATTGACACTTTCATTATGCAGCTCTTGTCTGGTCTGTATAATTGAATCTGTGACAGATCTTGTTCATACTTCACACCATTGTTACCCATAACCTAACCTTGTGTCATGACTTTGTCCCATTGTCATATGAAGGTTAAGGTCACAAGCAGTAACACTTTGTTTCTTGTCTTGTATTCAGCTTCCCCTAAAACGTGACCCTCAGCAGAGCTATCTAGGCATAGCTGCCTCGTCTTACCATTGGCACTCTCCAATATATTGTAAGAAAAGAATTATATATGATCAAAGTTATGCTGTACCAGGGCATTCTGTATCCTCAGTGGGATGAAATTCAGGTTTATTCAAATCAAGTCCCTAGGCTCATATTTGGGCTTCCTAATGGGATCCTGAATTTTAACTGAGTAGAGTATGAGGAATATTCTTCAAAGATCTTCTTCAGTTCCTCCAGACAGAATCTTTTGATATTTGGTATAAAGCATTACAATTACTCCAAGATTAAAGTTGTTAAAGTGTCACGTTTGACTGATTTTGGTTGGCACCAAAGTGGGTTGAAATATAACAGAATACCCAATTGAGAATTTAGTATGTGACTTCTTCCCATGTTGCTATAGCTAAGGATGCTGGAAGTGACATTAAGCACTAATAAATAAGTATACTAGAGTAAAAAAGAAACAAGTTTTTTTCTGTGGTAAATAATTCAAATGTGTTGTGGATGATTATTTCATTGTTTGGGTATTGATGTTATTTCTTCATTACTGATTAAATTTTGATGAGTTTTGTTGTCTTTACAAAGATGGCATTTGCATGGATAACGTTCAAATGTAGGTACCCTATGCCATTTTTTGATCAAAATCAATAGTGGGTATGCCCACCCCAGGCCCTAACACTCCTTACCGTTGACCCTATCAAGTTGTTTGTGGTCGTTTGTGGGATGTTATTCTGTTCCTGAAGAAGGGCCTGCATGAGCTGAGTGACATCGTTTGGGGCGTTGACATGCTTTTGGCCCCTCCTGTCTAGATCGTTCCACAAATTCCTGATTGGGGACAAATCTGGACTGTAGGATGGCCAATTTATTTATTGGTGTTTAAGGTCACATACTTTTGAACAATGGCTAATCATGACCACAACATGAAGATAAAGGCAAGGTCAGTCAATCATTTATATCCCCATGCTGCCTATTTTAGAGGACTCACACTCCAAGCATTAGTGAGTGGGTCCTATTTTACCAGTGAAAAAGAGTTTGTTTACCACAGTAAACAGGCACTGCTTCACTTCCCGGGGTTCCCACGGAGGTGGGTGGCCAATCAAGAACTAGGACATTGTTTTGGTTGAAGTCACGAGAAACTGTAGCAACATGTGGCCTTGCATTATCCTGCTGCAACTTAAGGTTATGTGCATGGATTAGTGGAAGGACATGAGGCATGAAGACCTGATCTCAATATTTTACGGCTGTAAGATTGCCCTGGATGACCACGAGAGGTGTTTTCTCGCCATGAAAAATTTGCCCCCTCCCCCCACCATAACAGATCCTCCCCCAAATCTGTTGTTTTCCTAAACACACACTTTAAAATATCACTCCCCTCGATGTTGATAGCAACATTGTCATCCATCTGACATGTAAAGTGTGAACTGAGACTAGTCACTCAATAACATACATCTCTAGTGGGCCAGGTGGAACCTATTTGGTGCATGTGCCTGCAGCCATTGCAATCGACGTTTACGTCACCTGGGTGTAATTTGCAGACCAACGTAGAGATGTTGTGGCCTAAATTGAACTCCCACAACCGATATCTAACTGTTCTTGGACACACTCAACCAGACTCTCTGTCTCTGTCGGCATCTGAAATCAGTTACGGAGGTGTGAGAGATTTATGCCTCTATCTTGACATGGTGATGTATTGCATAGACGTCCGCTCCTGGGATGGTCAGTTAATCTTTCTGTGGTTCTGAGACACCCAACTAAATGAGCTACCATGGACCCCAAATTGCTGGGTGACAAGACGATCGATTGGCCCTGCATAATTAGAGCAATAGCCCTACCCCTATCAACTTCAGACATTCACGGCATTTTGCTTTTCAGTCAAGTTGAAATGAAATGTTGTGCAATCGATGTGTACTGTTCAAAACTTTTGATTTGGAATGGTTTTCAAGCCCACAGCATGTGGGAGTGCCCCGGATGCATGCTTTGTCGAAAAATCTGTTGAAAGCATGCAGCGTCGCACGTGGTCATGATTGACTGAATTTTAACCAAAGACTGTTTAAACAGTACACCGAGGTAGGTAGCTATGTCTAAGTTTACTACATTTGGTCTATGGATAAAAAAAATTATATTACCAAAACTGAACTTGTGTTTCTTTTTTCCATCAGTATATAAATGAATAATGCATGCCCAGTGAGATCAAGCTGGAAAAGGAATTAAGCCTCATGGTTGCATTCAGGGGCTATGTCTATGGGTTCTTGAAATCCCTCAATTTGGAAATAATTGTTCGAGATCCTGAAAGACTTCAGTGTTCTTGAAGACAGTGTAATAGAGTTATGGTACTCTTGTTGAACACTTGTTAACCCTCATAATTTACAAATTGTGTAGTTGAAAAAATATTTAAAAACAAGAAAACTGTATCATGTGCTCCCTCATTGGAATGAACTCATACACTTGTTCCAATGAGGGGGTCACATGATAGGGTTGTGTAGAAATTTTTTTTTAAATTTGAAGCAAAAAATAATTGAAATAACAAATTTTTATATTGTATGCCTTAGGTAAATAAAATTCTTGAATAACTAATTTTTTTCATTTTTTGCATCAAAACCATAGCTTATGACCCCTCATTGAAACATCCTCATTGAGCTCGTTCCAATGATGGGTCATAAGCTATGTTTCTGAGACAAAAAATGAAAAAAAAAAAAAATTAAATGGTGATTTTTGTGAATAGTGCTGACCGGTTTGGCCATTGCATTGGGTAAAGGGTTGATAGTACCTTTGGATTATCAAAAATCTGCAGAGAGGTCTCAGGGAAACTATCCATGTAAGGAACTCCCTCAATGACTGTCATGTTTCTAAATCCCCTTACCCTGAAGGCAAACTTTGTAAATCATCATCATCACCAATCATATCACAAAGGTATCAGAAATATAAACTATATTTTGTACTTGGACATAACTCAGGGAGCTGTATCAAACAGATTTTACAGTTGATATTCATGTGCTATACCCTTTAATGGAACCGTCATAACTGACTTGTGCTATTAAAAAAAAACACCCTTACAATGCTATTTTTAAAAAACTTTTGTCTCAAAAATGTAAGTTCTGTAACCCTCCCCCAACCCCCACTGAAACAATCTCACTGAACTCCTTCCACTGGAAGGGGCATAAGCATTGTTTATAAGAGAAAATGATGGAAATTTTTTAGCACGTGACTGCTGTTATTCATTTCAGTAAAAGGTTAAGTGAGATAGAATGCCTGTAAATGAACAAGCTCAAGATTTATTGGACAGTAGTACTCAACAAAACGAAAAAATTTATCGATTTTTCTTCTCTTTTAACCAGAAATTCTTGCTTGTACATAACACTCAGCACACCGATATCGAAATATTTTTTAATTTTAATTTTTTTTTTTTTTTTTTTGAGGGGGGGGGAAGGGGGAGAGGGGTGTTTACAACACTTGATGGGCAGAGTCACTCACCTCGTGATGGGATATCGACTAGCAATTTAACCAATTCAATCTTGCTTGACAGAGCTCATTGAGCTCTGTCAAAGAACATTGAATTGGTTAACTTTCCAGTTGCATTATGGGACAAAATTTCCAGCTTGAAATATCAGACTTTTGACATCAGTGTGCAAAGGGTTGATTTGGACTCCAAAGATCTTGAATTCTGCAAACGTCCTTTAAAATCCTTGAATTCAGTTTCTGTAATTGTGGGGATACAGGACATAATAATTGGTAACAGACACCAGTGGAGTCTTGTGTGGTCCCTCCTGTTGATGTTTTCCTCACAGCAGTGGAGCCTTGAAACTACCAATTTTGATTTCCAACCCTCACTTTCCCTATCACACACTCAACACGCAGTCTCAGAATCACATTCAGAGCTTAAAAATGGGACAAACTTTCCACTAGGAGGAGGTGTGCTTCCCTAGATTGGGGCCTCCCCCCAGAAAATTACCTTCCTAGCTCAAGTCGTGAGGATATACCTTTGGAAAAACCTTTGGCTAATTGATCTGGGATCCCCCATATTGTAATTGGGCCACTTGATTTGGGATACTGGCACTGCCACTGTTCCACACTGTCATATTTCAACCTGATTAAAGATTCTGTGACATCATACAAGCAGGGTTTACAGAGACTGTCAGATTCAAAATTATACATTGGCTGGAATAAAGGGTAAATTGAGTGAGTCATCGTAAAACAACAAACAATTCCCATCTATGATGAGGTATACAAGTATAACAGTTTCTGAAATCTAGTTCTTTTAACCCTTTGACACCAAGTTCCTGATGAGATGGATGCATATTGGATATTGCGATTGAGTGAATCCATTTTGTATTTGTGGCAAGCTTCGGCAATAATTTAACTATTAACTCTCTGACTGCTTTATAAATATTTTTCATCATATCTAGCCATAGCTGCTTCATAGCAGCCATGTCTAGATTTGAGCTAAAATTCACCATTCAAAATTTAGTACTTTTTTCAATTATTTTATTCCAAAATACAACTGCTCATTGCAATGAGTTCATTTTGAGAGCAAAAACGAGATTTTCAGTTACTGAAGGAAACTTTTTGCAAGTGTCATCTACCTGTGGCGTAAGCTAAGGGTAAAGCTACAGCCAATGAACTATGATTGCAGAACACTGGTAGTACATTCCCATTAATCCCTTGCAAATCTGGTTCAAATTGAATCTCAAATCAAATCCTGGAGAAGATTCGAATCCAAATCAAATCCATTGAAGGAAATTAATCTGGCAAGCTAATCAACTATTCCAATTTTCAAGATAAAAAAAACGAATACAAATCATGAATGATCGAACGAATAGGGTACTTGAAACAAAAAGCAATCATGTTCATTGTCTATGCATGCATATTATAATCACCTAGTACAGACCCCAAGTTCACAATTAAATTATTTCAATTAAAGTGGCTCAAATTTTGTTCTGGTTCCCATTTCATAATGACAAAAGAAACAGAATTTCACCGTTTTGGCAAATAGTCATGACACAATGTCATATAAAAGGTGATACCCATACTTTCAATATCCAGAATGTGTATGTACATTTGCCATGATTTGCATCTAGTGTGATTGTATATCGCTGCATTCACGCAATGACTGTTACTGAATTGCGATAAAATGTTTCGCCAATATTTCATTGTTCACGTAAAAGAATTCAAGAACTGCACACGCATAATTATTTATCTGTAATTTGCAGTTAACCCTTTACCCAACGCAGACTATATCAAAATTTATTATTTTAAACATAATTTTTTTAAATTTTTCAAAAAATTTCAACAAAACCATATCATGTGACCCCTCATTGGAACGAGCTCATTGAGCTCGTTCCAAATAGGGGTCACATGATATGGTTTTGTTGAAATTGTTTGAAAAATTTAATTTTTTCACCTGCTCAATTTGCATATTACGTGGGCGGATGCGGGCGATTCGTTAGGTAAAGGGTTGATACGGTCATAAATTGGTACTTCGCAGGCATTGACATGTAAATTATTATCCTAGATTTGCGCATGACAAACTGCACTATGGATTCGAAATTTTGAATACCGACAATGAATACGAATCGAATTGAACCCCATGAAGGATTTGAATCTGAATTGGAGCCCAAAGCTTTGTATGGGGCCTAATTCCCATGGTAACCCTGGAAAGTGGAGCAGTGCTTGTTTATTGTGGTAAACAAATTCTACTTTCCTGGTAAAATAGGACCAGGAACCAATGCCTGGGGACGAAGTCCTCTAAAATGGGCAGTAGAGGTATGATTGGCTCAGCTTGACTTCATACCTTTGTTCCAATCATGCTATAGCCAAAGATACTGAAAATGACCTCAAACACAAATAAATAATTAACCACCCCCTACATACTGATGTCAAAATATCCAGATTTGAAGTAGCCATTTTTCCCATAATGCAACTGGGAATTTAACCAGTTCAATCTTGTTTGACAGAGCTCATTGAGCTCTGTCAAACAAGATTGAATTGGTTAAATTTCTAGTTGCATTATGGGAAATATTTGCACCCTGAACTTTAGATATTTCGACATCAGTGTGCAGGGAGTTAAGTAAATAAATAAATACTGGCAGTACTCTTACTGCTGAGATTGTTTAGTTTAATACCTTTTATTATCTTCAGCTAATATCCACGCACTTACTGTGAGCTTTATATAATTGTATGGTATGTGATTAAACCATAGCACACTACTGGGGTAACAGAATTTTCTCTAATCACTCTGTTTTTCTCTTGTTCAACTATGAATTTAACCAATAATATGGGGGCGCGGGGGCATTGCGGTAACCTGTCAGATCACGGCACTTAACCCTGATTGTCCACATGGGGGCACGGTGACGCCGTGTACTAAGGCATACTGCACGTCGATGGTGCACATGTCTTCAACCAATCTAACCCTTGCTCAAAAGTTGAACTAGAACAAAGTCGAGGGTGGCATATACCGCCCGCCTGCAATACCATGGATAGCATTACAGAAATGAAACAACATTTGTTGCTGGGTGACACTGAAAATGACAGATTACAGACCGGGGAATGTATCATAAGAACTATTAAGTGTCACGAGGGGGTGCGGTGGCTCAGTTGGTAGAGGTGCAGGCTGCAAACCGAGAGGTCCTCGGTTCGAATCCCACCTGCGGCAACCGTGTTGTGTCCTTGGGCAAGACACTTCACCCCCATTGCCCATGTGGGGACACGGTGACGCTGTGCACTAAGGTGTACTGCATGTCGATGGTGCACCTGTCTTCAACCAGTGCTAACCCTGCTTGTGTGGAGTTAGTATGTTGGGAAGCTGACAGTTGCTTGCCATTGCTCGGTGGTTCTCTCCGGGTACTCCGGCTTCCTCCACCCATAAAACTGTCGTGGTCATGATTATCCATTGTGCAGAAATATGTGACCTTAAACACCAATAAATAAATAAATAAATAAATTAGTTATGTTTTCAATTTTGTCGACAAAAAATATGGAGAAGTGGTTAGCGAGGGTTGCCCTGCCTGTTCAGTTTAGCAGAATGGACTTTATCTTACGCTATACTGAAGAAAAACTAGAGGCTCTAAAGAGCCTGTAATTGATAACCTGGCAGAACTGCAAAAAAAATGTGATTCCCATAGGGTTTCCATGGTAACTATGAGCCACAATTGTGGCCATGTTTGCAACATTACATCCACTTTACAGTAGGATCATTGGCAGGTGTCCCAGTCCTCAATCATATGAAGTTTCAAAACATTTGACCCTGTAGTTTCAGAGGAGAAGAGTTTTCAAAATCGACCAATCAGAATCAAAGAATGCCACTGGCGGCCACGTTTTTCATCCAACAGGAATAAAATAAGTAACAGTTATAGTGAACCTCTCATAGACCATGCCTGCCAAGTTTGGTTCGCATTGGCTCAGTAGTTCCAGAGAAGAAAATGAAAATGTGATTTCCCATATGATTTCTATAGTAACTATAAACCATAATTGCAGCCATATTTGCAATTTGATCCAGATTAAATGAGGATCATTGGTAGAGGGTGTTCATCAAGCGTGTGAAGTTTCGAAACATTTGACCTTGTGGTTTTCAGAGGAGAAGATTTCTGAAAATCCACCAATCAGAATCAAAGAATGCCTCTAGTAGTAATGTTTTCCATCCCACAGGAACAAAATGAGGAATGTTTGTAGAGTACCTCCCATAGACCATTCCTGTCACATTTGGTCCACATCGGCTCAGGAGTTCCAGAGAAGCAGATGAAAATGTTACTTTCCATAGAGTTTCTATAGTAACTATAAGCCACAATTGCAGCCATGTTTGCAACCCCATCAACTTTAAATGAGGATGGTTGGTAGAGGGTGTTCCACTCATCAGTAAAGTGAAGCTTAAATATATTTGGCCTTATAGTTTCAAAGGAGCAGATTTCTTGAAAATCCACACATTTAGGAATTCTGTTTAAAAAGAAAATTGGTAAAAGAAGGTTAAAGAATATTTTGAAAATTACAATTTTTTGCAGACAGTACTCTCTTTCAAATAGCTTTGGATATTTTATTCAAATAATTTGTTATATCTTAAATTATATCATAATTGACTGGTTAGCTCTATACAAAATAAACAAAAACCCGTTTCAAACACCTGTCATCAATCAGTATTTCTGATAAGAATCTTGAGAGTAATATTAACTTAATTACAGCTGCAAACATGCTTACAGTAAAAGTCAAAATAAGTTGTAGGATAACCACTATAATCTATGTATCTTTCTCTTTCTACACTGACAAGACCAGAAGCTGACATCATTTTCTGGAAAGCTCTTACTGATAGCTTTTCAGAAAATGATGTCAGATTCTATCTTATCAGTGCAGGAGCAGCAGTATACTTAGTTTAATGCAGTTATGCTACAACTTATTTTGACTTGTACTGTATACACAATATTTTTGTGGTTTTCCCCAGTTCTCAGTGGAGAAAAGTGGAACCAACCCTTACCAGATTCTCAAAAAACAAGTATTTTGCTGACAGTACCAATCTTCATGCAAACAGGAGAGGCATTGGGTTAAGCATTGGCGGCCACGTATTTCCATCCTCTCAAAGACCATTCCTGTCAAGTTTTGGTTCACATCAGCTCAGTAGTTCCAGAGAAGAAGAGGAAAATGTGATTTCCCATAGGGTTTCTGTGGTAACTATAAGCCGCAACCTGCGGCCATGTTTGCAACCCAATCAACATCAAATGAGGATCATTGGTAGAGGGGGTCCCAGTCATTGACCGTGTGAAGTTTCAAAACATTTTTCAGAGGGGAAGATTTTTTCAAAATCCACTAACGGGAACAAAAGGAGGATTGTTTGTAGAGACCTCCCATAGGCCATTCCTGCGAAGTTTTGTTCACGTCGGCTCAGTCGTTCCAGAGAAGAAGATGAAAATGTGATTTCCCATAGGGTTTCTATAGTAACTTTAAGCTGCAGTTGTGGCCATGTTTGCAACCCGATCAACGTTAAATGTGGATCATTGGTAGACGGTATCCCAGTCATCAAATATGCAAAGTTTCAAAACATTTGGCCCTGTGGTTTCAGAGAAGATTTTTCAAATCCACCAATCAGAATCAAAGAATGCTTCCGACAGCCATGTTTTTTGATGCACGGTAACAAAATGAGGACCTCCCACAGTCTATCCCTGCCAGGTTTGGTTCACTTCAATCCAGTAGTTCCAGAAAAGAAGATAAAATGAGATTTCTCATAGGGTTTCTATAGTAACCATAAGCTGCAATTGTGGCCATGTTTGCAACCCAATCAACATTAAATGAGGATTGTTGGTAGAGGGTGTCCCAGTCATCAACCATGCAAAGTTTTCAAGACATTTGGCCCTGTGGTTTTAGAGGAAAAGATTTTTCAAAATCCAATCAGAATCAAAGAATGCTTTTGGCAGTTATGTTTTTTGATACACGGTACCAAAATAGGGAGGGGGCACGGTGGCCCAGTTGGCAGAGGTGCAGGCTGCAAGCCGAGAGGTCCTCGGTTCGAATCCCACCTGCGGCAACCGCGTTGTGTCCTTGGGCAAGACACTTCACCCCCATTGCCCATGTGGGGGCACAGTGACGCTGTGTACAAAGGCGTACTGCACGTCGATGGTGCACCTGTCTTCAACCACTGCTAACCCTGCTTGTGTGGAGTTAGTATGTTGGGGAGCTGCCTGTTGCTCGCCGTTGCTCAGTGGTTCTCTCCGGGTACTCCGGCTTCCTCCAACCGTAAAACTGTCGTGGTCATGATTAGCCATTGTGCAGAAATATGTGACCTTAAACACCAATAAATAAATACCAAAATAGGGAGGATCGTTTATAGAGGACCTCCCATATGCCATTCCTGCGAAGTTTTGTTCACGTCGGCTCATTCGTTCCAGAGAAGATAAAAATGTGATTTCCCATATGGTTTCTATAGTAACTATAAGCTGCAATTGTGGCCATGTTTGCAACCCGATCAACGTTAAATCAGGATCGTTGGTGGACAGTATCCCAGTCATCAAATATGCAAAGTTTCAAAACATTTGGCCCTGTGGTTTCAGAGAAGATTTTTCAAAATCCACCAATCAGAATCAAAGAATGCTTCTGGTAGCGATGTTTTTCGAAGCACGGTAACAAAATTGAGAGTGTTTGCAGAGGACCTCCCATAGACTATCCCGCCAGGTTTGCTTCACGTCAGCCCAGCAAAGAAGTTACAATGTGATTTCTCATAGGGTTTCTATAGTAACCATAAGCTGCAATTGTGGTCATGTTTGCAACCCGATCAACATTAAATGAGGATCGTTAGTAGAGGGTGTCCCAGTCACCAACTATGCAGAGTTTCAAAATATTTGGCCCTGTGGTTTCAGAGGAGAAGATTTTTCAAAATCCACCAATCAGAATCAAAGAATGTTTCTGGCAGCCATGTTTTTTGATACACTGTACCAAAATGGGGAGCTTTTGTAGAGAACCTCCCATAGACTATCCCTGCAGTAACGAAATGAGTGTTTGCAGAGGACCTCCCATAGACTATCCCGCCAGGTTTGGTTCACATCAGCCCAGAAGTTCCCGAAAAGACGATGAAAATGTGATTTACCATAGGGCTACTATAGTAACTATAAGCGACAATTGTGGCCATGTTTGCAATCCAATCAACCTTAAATGAGGATCGTTGGTAGAGGGGGTCCCGGTCATCATTTATGTAAAATATCAAAACATTTGGCCTTGTAGTTTCGGAGGGGAAGATTTTTGAAAATCCACCAACCAGAATCACAGAATGCCCCTGGCAGCCATGTTTTCCATCCGCGGGGAATAAAATGAGGATCGTTTGTCGGGGACCTCCCATAGACCATTCCTGCCAAGTTTGGTTCACACCGGCTCAACGGTTCCAGGGAAGAAGATGAAAATGTGAAAAGTTTACAGACAACAGATGACGGGCGACGTCGGATGCAAAGTGATAGCAAAAAGCTCACATGGCCTTTTAGACCAGGTGAGCTAAAAATAGAAAAAATAATATTTAAACTAGAAAGTGTTTTAGCACACTAAAACATATGTCTCCCCTTCTTTTTGAGGTCAGAGGTCAAGGTCACATGCAGTTCATCAAGGTAGCAGACATGCAGTTTCATGGTGACACATCCACATGTCAAAAAAAAAATAATTCTGGTCTGGACAATTACTCCCTATTTAAAGTACATAAATTTGATCTTGAGGTCAAGGTCACATGAAGGTCATGATGACATGTGGTCTCATTGTGATACATCCACATGTCAATCATCTAAGTCCTAGGTCAAAAAACAAAAAAGTTCTGATCTGGACAATTATTCCCTATTTGAAGTACATAACTTTGACCTTGAGGTCAGAGGTCAAGGTCACATGCAGTTCATCAAGGTAGCGGACATGCGGTTCATGGTGACACATCCATATGTCCAAAAAAAAAACTGGTCTGGACAATTACTCCCTATTTAAAGTACCTAAATTTGACCTTGAGGTCAAGGTCACTTGAAGGTTTTGATTACATGTGACATGCGGTCTAATTGCGATACATCCACGTAAAATATCTAAGTCCTAGGTCAAAAAACAAAAAAGTTCTGGTCTGAATAATTATTCCCTATTTGAAGTACATAAATTTGACCTTAAGGTCAGAGGTCAAGGTCACATGAAGGTCATCGAGGTAGACGACATGCGGTCTCATGGTGACACATCCACATGTCAAATAACCAAGTCCTAGGTCAAAAAACAAAAAAATTCTGGTCTGGACAATTACTCCCTATTTGAAGTACATAAATCTGATCTTGAGGTCAAGGTCACATGAAGGTCACAATGGTATGCGACACACCGGCTCAATGGTGATACAATCACATGCCAAATATCTAAGGCCGGGCTCAAAAGACAAATAAGTTTTGGTCCGGACAAAGTTTCCTTGAAAAAAGCACAAATTTGACCTTCAGATCAAAGGTCAAGGTCACATGAAGGTCGCAATGGTAAGCTACACACCGGCTCATGGTGATACATCCACATGCCAAATATCTAAAGCCTGACTCGAAATTCAAAAAAGTTCTGGTCCAGACAGTTTCCCTTAAAAAAGCGCATAAATCTGACCTTCAGGTCAAAGGTCAATGTCACATGAAGGTCACTATGGTACACTGCACACCAGTTTCTGGTGATACATCCACATGCCAAGTATCTAAGGTGTAGGTCAAAAGACAATGAAGTTATGGCCCAGACAAAGTTTGTATGATGTTTCCCTTAAAAAAACACATAAATCTGACCTTCCGGTCAAAGGTCAAGGTCACATGAAGGTCACTATGGTACACTGCACACCGGCTCATGGTGATACAACCACATGCCAAGTATCTAAGGTGTAGGTCAAAAGACAAAAAAGTTATGGCCCGGACAAAGTTTGTATGAGAAGAAGAAGAAGAAGAAGAAGATGCACTAAAACAATATGCCTCCCTTCTGGGAAGGGGAGACATAAATATTAAGTTTTGATATTGTCTGCATTGGGTAAGAGGTCAACAGATCTCTTCACCTCAAGTGACACCTGACAAGATTGGTTGAATTTCAAACAGACACGGAGAAAAGAATTTTGGTTGATTAACTACAAAATTTTGCTTCAGTGGAAATAAAATGTACGTGTGTGAGAGGAGGGCAGAGGTTGGTGGTCAAGGCTGGCAGAGTATTTTTTTTCAATTTTTATATCAAAAACATAGCTTATAAATCATCATTGGAATGAGATTGTTTCAATGGGAGGTCAAAACTTACTGAAAGAGATGGCTTAAATAAGGTAATGTTGATGCTAAATCCCAGTAATTTTACAAATTTATTTTCTTTGAACTGTGCCCAATTTGTACTGTATATAAGTTGTATATTTTTCTGTTGTATATGATCTGCATAATTTTCATTTATTGAATAAACGTAGTTTACTTTAAAAACTTCCGTAAGTTTTTAGTTAATTTTTAGTTATTCCTGACATTTTTTGGCAAGCGTCAACTTCTATTTGTGCTAAGCAAAGGGTAAAATAATTATAAATAAATGCAGAGGAAAAAGCCTTCATGGGTAATATACTATTCATCAAAAGTGTCTGTGTATGGGGGGAGGGGGAGATGCTCCCTTCCAACCCCCAAATTCTGTCACCCTTGTTTTGCAAGTCCAAAGGTGTGCAGTCTTTCAGCAGACAACCCTTCCTTGCTTTTCTGCTTTCCTACAAGACATTTCACTGAACACTCAAATTTCTCTGTCCATCAGAAAAATTATCTTCACTTTACTTCACTGCAAGGAAAACTAATGTACTATTAAATGAATGAACTCCTTGCATGCTGCTGGCAGATATTCCTGCCCAGGACAGCATTTTTCTTGTATAATTTGGGCATATTTAATCAAATGTAAATTGAATGGATTTTTTCACCTAAGATTTTTTGGGTTAAATTTAGATGAATTCTTCATCAAATCTAGCCATGGCTGCTTCACAGCAGCCATGGCTACATTTTATGAAAAATACCTTGAAAACACTGAGTGGGTTAAGAGTTCACACAGTACCTGTAGGAATAAATTGTAGAAAAGTGATTTGAGAAGTTCCCAAGGAGAGTCAGTTTATAAAATGAAGCTGGTACAATTCTGATGCATATTGTGGAATAGACATAGAAGGTATATCACGCTTGCAGGCCACCAGTCTCATCCTGAAAGGAATTTCATCCTGTTACGAGTTTTGTTTTCCCACTTTTCGTGAAGTTGATGAAATGTGATGTCCTTTTATTCACAAAGATATACAGATACACTTTTGTGCTTCAGATTCAGATAGTAGAATCAATTTCACCTCAAAGACATACAGGTTTCTGAGATGGTGTACTGAAGTCGAGATCTCGTCTCTGTGCATATATTGGCGAGTCTGTTAGGAAGAGTCAATTTTTGACCCAGATGCGAGGTTGAGACTTCAATACACCATCTTGGAAACCTACTCGGTGGTAATAATTTTAATTTTTTTTTTTTTTTAATTTTTTTTTATTAGGGTTTAACGACACATTAACAGCCAGGGTCAAAGCCGGAGTACCCGGAGAGAACCACCGAGCAATGACGAGCAGCTGCCAGCTCTCCAACATCGTAACTCTGAACTCTGCACCGCGGCACAGGCAGGGTTAGATTGGTTGAAGACATGCACACCATCGACGTGGAGTACGCCTTAGTACACAGCGTCATCGTGCCCCCATGTAGGCAATCGAGGTTAAGTGCCTTGCCTAAGGACACAACGCGGGAGCACGAATCAGTCGCTGAAATGGTCACCCATCCAACTACTAACCACGCTCGACGTTGCTTAACTTCGGTGATCTGACGAGAACCGGGTATCGTGACGCCACTACGCCCCCTGGTGGTAATAATAAATTTATCTTACAGTATTCCTCCCTTTCTTGACCTGTTCGCATATATTTTGACAATCGTTCAGCATCTGAGTTGTTTTTTTATGAATGAAAATCGTGTCATGGTATTGCATTTTTTATTTATCAGGTTTAACACATGGTTGGCCTATGTAAAAATATCATCACGCCAAAAAATGATCTAGTCTAATTTATTTTGTTGAGCTGGTTATTTATCATTTAATTACTGTTATCAAAAATGGTGGCCTCGACATGTGTAATGAGTTTTTTGATGAGTGCAGATTAAAATGTTCTCTTTCTGAATTGAATGATCGCATACACGGTTGCTATCCTCAATACAGATTTGTATTTTGTCTAGACGTTTTCAATTGTATTAGTGGGAATACATTCTTGTTGTAAGATAAACAATTGTGCCATCAGGCAAGGGCTATGTCCCCTGACAGCAAGTTCTTACATTGGACATACTTCCAGACAACAAATTTTCAAAGTCGAAAAAATGGAAAAAGGGCCATAACTCAGCCAAAATTGGTCGGACTGAACGCATTCTTGAGACAAACCTATGTACAAAATTTGGTGTTGATTCGATAAGTCCAACTGAAGTTATCATCCGGACACCTAATTTCCCAAGTTGCGAAATTGGGCACAAAAGCATTAAAAAAGGAGCAGAACTCCAACAAAAATTATTGGATCCAGCCAATATACAGATTTCACCTAATTAATAGGGTAAGGGACATATACACCAAATCTGGTTTTGATTCGATGATCCAAACTTTAGTTATCAACCTGGATGGATGGACAGATGCAGCTGATTACAATAGTCACCCGACAAAATATAAGGGAACAATAAAGATATTAACAGAATTAGTGGAGTTATATATATATAGGGCAATCATAAAACTAAGTCTGTGGCGAGTCTTCGTTCATAATTATTTAGTAAACATACATGTATAATAACGATGTTTGAAATGTCATCCAAGATATAGTCAAATCAAGTCTTAACTGAGAAAACATTTCTAACATTGATACAAAAATGAGAGTTTAGGGTATTTTTAGATTCACTCAGTTGGAATATTTCAGTTGATCAGTCAAGTCAAATTGACTCTTAGCCCAGTGAGTAATTTAAAAATCTTTTTTATAAAATCTAGTCATGGCTGCTATGAGCAGCCATGACTAGATTTGATGAAAAATTCTTGAAAATTTGATACAAGAAATTATTATGTCCCGACTTGAAAAGCCGAAGGGGTATCTAGTGGTACCTCCATCCGTTCCAACATTTTCCCTTGTACCTCAGCCACCACCACTCCAATTTGAATGATATTTGTTGTTGTGATAGAGCATCATGGGGGAACGATACCTGTGTAGTTTCTTCCACACATTTTTTTCAGAGTTATGGCCATTTTCCACTCTTTCAACCTAGAAATTTTTTTTGCAGTTGGGGGCATTAGCAGTGCTTTGCAATGCAGGCCTCTTGTTGGTTAAAACGTCTACACAACTTCCAGGGGATCATTTGGTTAAATATCCTCCAATTTGACTGATGTTAATAGTAAGAGATTTCCTGTCCTGGTCGGGAATATCTGCCAGCAGTGCAAGGAGTTAACCCTTTACCTGACATGGAAAGCAGACAACACTTGCAAAAAAAATTCTTGAATAACTAATTTTTTTCTTTTTTTGTCTCAAAAACATAGGTTATGACCCCTCGTTGGAACAACCTCGACGAGCTCGTTCCAACGAGGGGTCATAACCTATGTTTTTGAGACAAAAAATGAAAAAAATAATGAAACTTAATTGGCAATATTTGAGAATAGCGCTGGCCGGTTTTGGCCATTACGTTGGGTAAAGGGTTAAGTCTTGATTGAGAAACATTTCTTGCACTGATTCAAAGAAAATGAAAGTTTATGGTGTGTTCAATTGGTTGGAATATTTCAGTTAGTCTGGACCATAATGGCACCAAATTTTGTACAGAATATGACTGGTGGCTTGATAGCTTGAAGGTATATGGACTACAAAATCAGAAATAAAAAGGGTTAAATAATTAATAACTTGAACACAATTATCAATAGCACTCATTTTTATTTTTCACAAAAATATTAATCAAATCTGCACAATATAAATAACATAAAATACATATACCAAAATGAAATGTGGATAACGATGAATTATGATTTGTATAAGCATATGATTACTGATTTCATTAGCTGTGCCTGTGGGCAAAAATGGAATTTGAATGGCAAAATCTGCTGCACATAATTATAGTGATGGGTATATGTGATTAGTTATCTGTCCAGGTTCATTTACAAAAAGACAAATTTTATGTTTCTATTCAAAACGAACACAATTTATTTATTTATTTATTTATTTATTGGTGTTTAACCCTTTACCTAACATGAAAAGCAGATGACACTTGCAAACAAAATTCTTGAATAACTAATTTTTTTCATTTTTTGTCTCAAAAACATAAGTTATGACCCCCTCATTAGAACGAGCTCAACAAGCTCGTTCCAACGGAGGGTCATAACCTATGTTTTTGAGACAAAAAATGAAAAAATAATGAAAATTAATTGGCAATTTTTGAGAATAGTGCTGGCTCAATGGCTGATCGTGACTGCAACATGACTATCAAGTCAAATTTAGTCAATCGTTTATACCCATGTTGCCCATTTTAGAGGACTTCCACTGGTGACTGGATCCTATTTCACCAGTAAAACAGAGCCTGCTGACGAAAGTCAACAAGCACTGATTCATATTCTGAGGGAAATGAACACAATAATGAACACAACAAGACTGTTCCAAAGAAGGAATCACACAGTACTGAGATCACAAAAGTGGCTTCATTCTCATTCAGATCATGATCCAATCCAGTGGCAATGCCAAGGGGGAGGGCTGGGGCCTCCAAAATTATTTAGCATTGGACTTCAAGTTCACCAGGGGTAACTGCATTGTGTCCTTGGCAAGGCACTTAATCCCAATTGCTCACATTGGGGCTAACTGCATGTCAATGGTGCAATTGTCTTCAACCAATGCTAACCCTGCTTGGGTGGAGTTGATATGTTGGGAAATCAGACCATTACTCACTGCTGATCAGTGGTTCTCTTTGAGTACTCCAGCTTGCTGCTCAGTGGTTCTCTTTGAGTACTCCAGCTTTCCCACCAGCAAAACTGTCATATGGTGACCCTGGCTGTCGAAAGTGTCATTATACACAATAAATAAATAGATAAATAAATTGCCGGTCAAATTTATTCAGTTAACAGGAGTACAATTAAGAGGGACCTGGTCACTATGCTTATTTGTTTTGGATAACCTGAACATTTGATCTATTACACCTTGTTTGACAGAGCTCATGGAGCCTCAAACAGGCTATTCACATTCAATGTACACCAAACAGTATATAATATAACATGGAATGTAAAAAAAAACTATACAAGAAGGGATTTGACAGTAAGCATATGCTTATGAATATTGGAATTTGCTGATGGTCTGGGTAATTTCTAGATATACCACAAGAGTTTGCTCTTTAACATGTATGCAATTAACAGGTCAAATTTGTACTGAAGGTATGGCAAATGGATTTGTGTTTGGGAATAATACTCAACAGGGTTATTCAGTTAACTAGCAGAATGCTGAAAACCCATTCTACAGTGTAGGAACTGCACCTTAAAGGCTTCATGTTCTGTGGACATACCACCTATTACCTTTGAAGTCCACAGGGGGAACCCTGGGAAGTGGAGCAGTGCTTGTTTACTGTGGTAATTTATGGTACATTGCAAGCTTCTGGTCTTAACTCATGCCCAGAGTCATGTGCCCTTTTCAATATCCCTGCCCTCGGAGGCATCTGACACCCTTGTTAAAATATACAAGCTTACACTTCTAAACCACAGTTAATGGCTTGATAGTAAGCTTTTTCCAATGTTGAAATCACACCCATTATTTGAAAGAACAAACAAGAGGCTTTAAAGCTCAGCTGGCAGAACTACATATAAAAATGTGTTTTCCCACGGTAACTATGAGCCGCAATTGTGGCCATGTTTGCAACATGATGAACATTACATGAGGATCATTGGGAGAGGGTGTCCCAGTCATCAATCATGTTAAGTTTCAAAACATTTGGCTTTGTAGTTTCAGGGAAGATTTTTCAAAATCAACAAATCAGAATCAAAGAATGCCTCAGAGAGAACAAAATGAGAAAAAGTTGTAGAGGATCTCTCATAGACCATTCCTGCCAAGTTTGGTTCACACTGGCGCAGTAGTTCCAGAGAAGAAGATGAAAATGTGATTTCCCACAGGGTTTCTATGATAAAATATAAGCTGCAATTGTGGCCATGTTTGCAACCCAAACAATATTAAACTAGAAAAATTGTGAGCACTGCTCACTAAATGATACCACCCATTTCCACCAAGAAACATTTTACAACAGTAAAAGTGTGTTTAATGTAGAGAGCACAAACACTGCCCCCACCCCTACACCTCCATCCCGAAGCTTGAATTGACAAAGCCCATTTTTCAATATGTGAAACTGTAAAAATGAAAACATCTGAAAACAAAATAGAAGGTACACATCTTTACTGTATGTAAAAGAATGTTTGAAGGTTTCACTGAAATCTATTCACTAGTTTAAAAGAGGTCGCGGATAGCAAATGTCAACCCCCACCTCCTCCGCACGCAAGCTTGAATTGACAAAGCCCATTTTTAAATATGGGAAACCCTAAAAATAAAAATATTTGAAAACAAAACTGGAGGTGCACATCTTCAATATATGTAAAAAAATGTCTGAAAGTTTCAATGAAATCTGTTCAATGGTTTAAGTGGAGTTGCAGATAGCAGATCTGAACAAAATGTCAATTGAATTTGACAAAGTTCATTTTTCAATATGGGAAACTGTAAAAAAGAAAATATCTGAAAACAAAATAGGAGGTGCACATCTTCAATATATGTAAAAGAATGTCTGAGAATTTCAATGAAATCCGTTCACTGGTTTGAGAGGAGTTGTGGATAGCAGATTTTTCTCCCCCTCCCCCCCCCCCCCCCAAAGCGTAACACCCCTATAGCATAATGGACGGATGGACGGATGTCAGAATATGAAAATATCGGAAAGAAAAATAGGAGGTGCACATCTTCAGTGTATGTAAAAGAATGTCTGAGAGTTCCAATAGAGTTTGTTCAATGGTTTAAGAGGAGTAGCGAATTGACAAAGACCATTTTTGAATATGGGGAACTGTAAATATGAAAATATCTGAAAAGAAAATAGGAGGTGCACATCTGCAAGGTATGTAAAAGAATGACTGAAAGTTTCAATGAAATCTGTTCAATGGTTTAAGAGAAGTTGTGGATAGCAGATCTGTACAGAATGTCAGTTGAATTTGACAAAGTTCATTTTTCAATATGGGAAACTGTAAAAAAGAAAATATCTGAAAACAAAATAGGAGGTGCACATCTTCAATATATGTAAAAGAATATCTGAGAATTTCAATGAAATCCGTTCACTGGTTTGAGAGGAGTTGCGGATAGCAGATTCCCCCCCCCCCCCCCTCCAAAAGCGTAACACCCCTATAGCATAATGGACGGATGGACGGATGTCGGAATATGAAAATATCTGAAAGAAAAATAGGAGGTGCACATCTTCAGTGTATGTAAAAGAATGTCTGAGAGTTCCAATAGAGTTTGTTCAATGGTTTAAGAGGAGTAGCGAATTGACAAAGACCATTTTTGAATATGGGGAACTGTAAATATGAAAATATCTGAAAAGAAAATAGGAGGTGCACATCTGCAAGGTATGTAAAAGAATGTCTGAAAGTTTCAATGAAATCTGTTCAATGGTTTAAGAGGAGTTGTGGATAGCAGATCTGTACAGAATGTCAGTTGAATTTGACAAAGTTCATTTTTCAATGTGGGAAACTGTAAAAAAGAAAATATCTGAAAAGAAAATAGGAGGTGCACATCTTCAATGTATGTAAAAGAAGGTCTGCGAGTTCCAATGGAGTTTGTTCAATGGTTTACGAGGAGTAGCAGATAGTAGATCTATACCCCTCCCTACTAAAACTTGAATTGACCAAGACCATTTTTGAAATGGGGAACTGAAAATATGAAAATATCTGAAAAGAAAATAGGAGGTGCACATCTGTGATGCATGTAAAAGAATGTCTGAAAGTTTCAATAAAATCTGTTCAATGGGTAAGAGGAGTTACGGATAGCAGATCTGTACAGAATGTCAATTGAATTTGACAAAGTTCATTTTTCAATATGGGAAACTGTAAAAATGAAAATATCTGAAAAGAAAATAGGAGGTGCACATCTTCAATGTATGTAAAAGAATGTCTGAGAGTTTCAATGAAATCCGTTCACTGGTTTAGGAGGAGTTGCGGATGGCAGATGTGTACCCCCGAAGCATAACGGACGGACGGACGGACGGACCAAGTGAACACTATATACCTCCCACTTTTCAAGTGGGCGGTATAATGAGCATCATTGGTAGAGGGTGTCCCAGTCAGAATCAAAGAATGCCTCTGGAAGCCACATTTTTCATGCGACGGGAACAAAATGAGGATCGGTTGTAGAGGACATCCAATAGACCCTTCCTGCCAAGTTTGGTTCACATCGGCTCAATAGTTCCAAAGAAGAAGATGAAAATGTAATTTCCAATAGGTTTTCTATGGTAAATGTAAGCTTCAATTGCAGCCATGTTTGCAACCCGATCAACATTAAATGAAGATCTCTGGTTGAGGGTATCCCAAGCATAAATCATGTGAAGTTTCAAAACATTTGGCCACGTGGTTTCAGAGAAGATTTTTGAAAATCCACCAACCAGAATCAAAGAATGCCTCTGGTGACAATGTTTTTCAACTGACGGGAACAAAATGAGGATTATTTTTAGAGGACCTTCTACGAAGTTTGGTTTACATCGGCTCAGTGGCTCCAGTGAAGAAGATGAAAATGTAAAAGTTTATGGATGACGACGGATGCCAAGTGATGGCAATAGCTCACATGGCCCTCTGGGCCAGGTGAGATAAAAAGGACATTTTTGGAAGAAACACCTTATAAGAAACTTGTAAAAATAGTCTCCTTTTTACCAATTAAATCTGACCATACTTCACTAAACTATGCTAAAAAAATCACCATCCGTATTTTGTTTCTTTTCTAAATTACTGATAACAAATCATGGATGTGACTTGTGACACCTCATTGTAACAAGCTCATTCTGAAAAAGAATCATCAAAAGCAGTTTTTGAAAGCAAAAATGAAACATTCTGCTATAAACTTATGAAAAAATATTTAAAATGTTGTATGCACATACATGCACCAATAAGCTTTTCTGACTGCTTTGGAAATGGGACTAAATTTGGAAAATTTATCACTGAGCGGAACTAGAGAATTTCAAAATTTGTGGAAAGTTACTCATTCAGTTACTTTCCATTTTACCAGAACATAAAATTTATTCTGAATTTCAAGAACCAGTTTTGACTCTCACAAACTTCTGCTGTGAGAATAAATATTCAGTATTTTGCATTTTCAGAATCTATGACAAGAATCAACTGAACATTTTGCGAGAATCAAAGTTGATTTTCATCGTTCTCTATTGCAAGAATCATTTGCGAGAATCAATTCTGATTCTTGTATAAGTTTTAAGCCCTGAACACCATTTATCATTATTATTTTTGACATTTTTACGTCACTTGAGGTTTGGGCAATTTTTGGCTCTTTTAAACCTGAAAATGCCATATTTACGACACAAATAATTTGTTTTCTTATTTTTTATTGGTGTTAAAGATCACAGATCAGCATCTATGGCTATATCACCACAACATAGGTATGAAGCCAAGTTTAACCAATTGTTTATACATATGCAGCCCACTTTAGAGTTTAGAAGACTTCCACCTCATGCATTGGTTACCAGATCCTATTTTACCAGTAGAACACAACCTTTAGCACAGTAAACAAGGACTGCTTCACGTACCGGGGTTCCCACAGAGAATAACTTCCTATTTAAGTTACATATATGAAACTTCAGACACTAATTGCTAGATAACTGTTCTAGCAAATAATTATAATTTTGTTGTTAATGATATCACAATTTTGACATAAAAACAGTATTTTAAAACATTTTCATTTCTCACGTATACAAAACTTAACACACACATCCCATATTCATACTCCAATAAAGCGACATATAATTCATTTCAGTTACTCATAATGTTTACTTCTACAGTGGAGCCCACTTAATTGGATATCTCTTAATTGTATATCCCTGTTAATTGAATATAATTTCCCAACACAAAACCAATTACCACACCTCCAGTACAAATTAGACCTGTTAATTGAATATAGAGTACAGAGTAAACTTCTGTTAATTGAATAAAAAATCTTGTAACCTGTCAAGAAATTACCCTGACTCTCCCCAGTTTTCCTGTGTTTATAGACCTATTTGGCCTCAGCGCATCCAATACAAGCATTTAATCTATTATACCCTGTTTGACAGAGCTCATGAAGCTCTGTCAAAAAAGATATATAAATGCTAAGTTTATCTCTAGAATACAGGAAAGTGACAATTCCCTGTTAATTGAATACTTCTGTTAATTGGATAATTTTTATTGGCAAAGTGGTTATTCAATTAACAGGGTTCCATATCCGCTTTTATGCACACAACAGTTTTATTTTCAACAAAGGCTAGTACACATGGATACCAGAGGCATGGGGACAGAGAGAGCAGGTGCTTACCCTGCCTTGGGACTACAGAGGCAAGATGGGGCAGACAATGCCTCTACCAGGTTCGTCACTCAATTTTTTTCAATGATTTATTCTTGAAGTAAAGGCAAAATACACCCCAAATCCATTTGGGGAATTTTCAAACTTCAATGGGGGAGTTGGGCAGGGTACACCTCCTCTCAAACTTCCCATCTTGGGCCTTCGAAACATGCATGCTTCAGCATGTCATGGCAGGACTGCTACAGTACAGCCGCAATGGAGTGATCACTTCCTTTGGGTGGGCAAAATTTTCACGGATGCAATAATATTAGATTCCAAACACCAATTATAGGAATAATCATCAAATATTTAATTAACCCTTTGAGACTTTAATTATCCTGACGTTCAAACATCACTGGGAATTCAGTTTCTTCAGCATTTTTCAAAATGCGGCGTCAAACGTCGGAAAGTACAAAATAACCAGATATTTTTCACATTAGTGATTATCTGGTTGAGGGCTACATTATTTTTGGTGGTTTGAATTTGTTATTCAAAACTTGTTTTATTACAAATTATTGGAGAGTGCCCACATGCACTTTCCAATAATTTGTAATAAAAAACAAATTTATGTAAACAAAATATTATTTGTGTTTGACTGAATATGAAATATAAGCAAAGGAAAGTGTTGGCTTTTGCTCTGTTATCCTCATTTTTTGAAAGTCCTGATAGTGGCTTCTAGCACTCAACCAGTTAGGAAGACTTGACAGCAGGATTATATTAGTATTTTAAGCTGCGATAAGATTTGGCTTAATGGTTGTCACTGAGCACTATTCAGAGAAAATAGGAATTGAGGTTAAAACTTTAAAAAATCGAAAAATAATAACAAAACAAATGAACACAAAGTATCAGCGCGCTGTTTGATTTCGTATGTTATAAGATGTACAAAAAGTATCAAATGTTAATGAAGCACCAGGTACGACCTGGTACTTCCTTAATTAAAATATTGCTGATAATTTTTATCACCTGGTAAATACATGTGTGGCCATCACTGCACATGCGTGGATTACAACCAGTCCACTGTGACTGTACTGTAGTACAAATAAATGCCCATTTCCCAGGGTATGACCCCCTGAAATGCTTCCGGCACCCTTGCTAATACAAACTGCCTCGAATACTGAAGAGAAAATCACACAACGGCACAGTGCACCCACATGGGCAATGGGGGTGAAGTGTCTTGCCCAAGGACACAACGTGGTTGCCGCAGGTGGGATTCAAACCGAGGACTTGTCAGCTTGCAGCCTGCACCTCTACCTACCTCTGTTTGTTTGTTTATTGATATTTAACAACACTTTCAATAGCCAGAGTCACATTGTGTTGGAAACAAAAAAAAAGAGACATACTCAACAGTCATGTAAAATATCTGATAGATCAATGAAGCAAAATAGCAGATGTTACATGTAGATGAAGTTTTGAATTTTTTAAAATATTTTAAAAGTTTTAATTTCTGTGCAACATACAATAAAATTTTGAAGCAGCAATTCTTAATAAAAATAAAGTGATTTTCAGGGGCTAATAGACATATTTCAATAACTTTCAAGGCCTTGAAAATGCATTTTTCAATTCAATGACTTTCAAGGAGCATTTTGGCTCAGTGGTTACAGCATTGATACTTCAAACCTAGAGGTCCATAGTTTGATCCCTGCAAGGGGGAACTGCATTGTGCCCTTGGCAAGGCACTTAATCCTGATAGATAAATAAATAAAAGAACTTTCAAGGTTTTTAAAGACCACAAATGAACCACGGATTGGTGGTTGAGTTACAACTCTATTCTATAAACTAGAAATCTCAGAATATTTCAAATTCCAGTGAGGGCTATACATGTAACTCTGATAAAAATTACTGTGATACCAAACCTTCCAGACCTTAAAATTTTTCCGGATTTGTGAGAATCAGTTTTTATTCTCGTGAATTCCTGTTAGGCTTAAAAAAATCAAAAATCTGTTTCTCAGGCCCTCCCGCATGGTCCTTTTGGCTGCCGCATGCTCTCTTTTTATAACCAATTTAAACTTAAAAAAAAAAAAATTAAATGGTTTATGTCTGATATTTTACCCAAGTTAAAAAAACTGATGAATTTGTCCCTTGAGTGCAAGAAGGCTTTGCAATGCTTTAGCATTGCAAAGCCTTCTTGCACTCAATGGATGAAATACACCACCACCCATGCTATTCTGTAGATTATGAGGCCTAAAACTTGAACCAAGAACATGAACTTTTGATGGCAAAGAAGTAATTGCTGAAATAAAAAATAAAATAAAAAAAACGCTCGCCCGCATGCAATTTCACAAATAATGGCCTGAGAAACAGAATATCTACTTTGTGTGGCCTTAGTAAAATCTATTTTCAGTTCCAAAATAATTTAGAAAATGAGAGTACTGTTATACTCTTGTGAGTACAACCAGTTAGGGCTGGCATGATCAACTTTTGAAGAATAATCAATTAAAGTCAACTTTAACCCTTCACCCTACGCAGACGATAACAAAATTTATTATTTTAAATATCATTTATTCAAATTTTTCAAAAAATTTCAACAAAACCATATCATGTGACCCCTCGTTCCAGGAAGGGTCACATGATATGATTTTGTTGAACTTTTTTGAAAAATAATATTTTTTCAACTGCTGAATTTGCATATTAAGCGGGCAGATGCAGGCAATTCATTGGGTAAAGGGTTAATCATACTCTGTGACCTCTAGAATCAACGGCTATACAGAAAATAATATTTTTTGTCATTAGTTCCTTGGGCCAAACATTCTTTAGGCACACAGTCATGCTGAATGCCTACTTCTGTCTAAGAAAAATTCAGTGTCCTGACCACCTCAGGCCCAAACCTGAGTCTTGGCTCAGCTTTGGACCTGAGGTGGTCAAGAGTCTAATAACAGCTGCACTGAAATTTAAAAAGGCAATTGCATTGCTTGGCAAACTGAGAGGTGCAATTATTTGTACTCCCATACCCCATAATTTCTAGAATGCCTGACCGGGTATCATGTGTTGTATCTTTATACTTCTTTCCCATATCAATTATAATGTATTTTGATATTCTGCAGTCTCTGACACTTTTTACGAATATGGTGGGAAGGAGAGTTATCACAAATAATTCATAAAACCCATAATCATCGACTTAGAAATTGGAGTTGATTATGGGTGTTTTTGATGATTAATTGACTTCTCAATTAACTCATAACCCACTCAATATTTTCAAAATATTTTTTATCAAATCTTGTCATGGCTGCTGAGAAGCAGCTATGACTAGATTTGATTATTTATCTATTTATTTAGTGGTGTTTAAGGCCACATACTTATGCACAATGGCTAATCATGACCCTGACAGTTTTACCGGTAGAGGAAGCCGGAGTACCCGGAGAGAACCACCGAGCAGTGACGACCAACTTTCAGCTTCTCAACATTCTAACTCTGTTCATGCAGGCTTACAGCAGTTGAAGACATGTGCACCATCAATGTGCAGTTTGCCTTAGTACACGGCATCATCACGCCCCCATGTAGGCAAGTGGGATAAAGGGCCTTGACCAAGGACACAACGTGGGTCGTCCCGGA
This sequence comes from Pictodentalium vernedei, assembly GCA_031216915.1. Classification (NCBI taxonomy): domain Eukaryota; kingdom Metazoa; phylum Mollusca; class Scaphopoda; order Dentaliida; family Dentaliidae; genus Pictodentalium; species Pictodentalium vernedei. The sequence continues at coordinate 304,606,781 of CM062291.1, read as the reverse complement.
TGGGGATTGAACTCAGGACCTCTAGCATAGAAGTCCAACAGTCTACCACTGAGCCACCGCGCTCCCTCTAGATTTGATGAAAAATGCAACTAAATTTACCTCAAAAAGTCATTGATCAGAAATTCCATCCAATATACAAGGGAGAAATTTGTTTAAATGTGCCCAAATTATACTTGTTTTAATGGAAAGAGATTTCCTCTCCTGGACAGGAATACCCTCCAGCAGCATGCAAGGTGTTAATCATGACAGGCCTACAAGTACAACCAGTACAAATTCTATAGTAAAAAACAAAACTAATATTTATATATTTACTAGAGTTTAACCCTTCAAGTGACTACATGTAGTACAGTGGAACCCTGTTAATTGAATAGCCACTTTAAAAATATCCAATTAACAGGGGTATTCAATTAACAAGGATTTGTCACTTTCCTGTATTCTAGAGATAAACTTAGCATTTATTCGACTATATCTTGTTGACAGAGCTCCATGAGCTCTGTCAGACAAGGTATAATAGATTAAATGCTTGTACTGGATGTACTGAGACCAAATAGGTCTATAAACAAAGGAAAACTGGGGAGAGTCAGGGTAATTTCTCTACAGGTTACAATACTTTTTATTCAATTAACAGGAGTTTACTCTGTAACCTATATCAATTAACTGTTAACAGGTCAAATTTGTACTGGAGGTATGGTAAATGGTTTTGTGTTGGGAAATTAGATTCAATTAACATTTAACAGTGCTATTCAATTAAGAGAAATCCAATTAAGTGGGATCCACTGTACCAATTTTGTCAAGTTTCTCATCTTCCATATACATATAGACTACATGTTCCAACATCCAAGCTTTTGGTGGTATTACTGATAGAAGTTACAGTACCTTGACTGTGATTTCTAGTGAAGTCTTGGTTGCCTACATGTACATAGGCAACCAAGACTCACTAGACACCACTGCTAAGACAAAGTGTTACCCTATTATGAGGGAGCGAAAAAAAATAAGTAGAATTTCCCAAGCCTTTAAGAAGACTTTCAGAATCTATGACAAGAATCAATTTCAATTAAAGTTGATACTCATTGTTTTCCTTGCGAGAATCATTTACAAGAATCAATTCAGATTCTCGCATGAATTTTAAGCCCTGCTTATGCTGACAGCCTTACTCTCAGGCTGGTCTATCATACATTCAGAGATGCTAGTGACATATCAGTAAAAAGCCTGAAAGGCTTTAAAAATGATCTGCAATGAATAAGTTAAGGCCACAAGCTTAGAGCTTTAAACATAGAAAATAGTATAAATATAAACAAAATACTCTAGGATAGTAAACTGTTTTGGAAAAAAACAACTTAAGGCCTAAAAAGTTAAAAATCTGTTTCTCAGGCCCTCTCACATAGTCATTTTGACTGCCGCATGCTCTCTTTTTATAACCAATGCAAACTTAAAAAAATACAAATTAAATGGTTTATGTCTGATATTTTACCCAAGTTAATAGAACTGATAAATCTGTCACTTGAGTGCAGCAAGGATTTGCAATGCTTTAACATTGCAAAGCCTTCTGGCACTCACAGGACAAAATACACCACCACCCATGCTTTTCTATAGATTATGATACCAAAAACATCAAACAAACCAAGAACATGAACTTTTGCTGGCAAAGGATTAATTACAAGAATAAACCAGAGGCTCAAGTGAGCCTAAAATGCTCACCTGGCTCAAATCGTCAAAAGAGATGAGTGTATCAGTAAGTGATCAGCAGCAAGAGCAATTTTTTGATTTGCTATGACACAACCAAAGGCAACTTTTTTGGCCATTCATTTCTGCTGGTCCTAGGAAAGCTTCCTAGCAAGCTCTGTTCTGTGAAGTATTAAAAAACAACAACCGACCGAAATTTTTGTTTTGTTTTCAACTACTGTGGTTCTCTCTAGCCACCCCCCTCCCCCCCCCCCCCCACCCCGCCTCAAAAAAAAAATTAAAAAAACAAGTGACTCGATTTGAACAAACTTGAATTTGACACCCATAGAGATGTTACCAAATATGAAAGGATTCTCACTGGTGGACCTGAAGAAGAAGAATTTTCAAGAAATTTTCTCATAATGCACTAAGTTAAACTTTGGGCTTCAATAAAAAGCCCAAATATTAACCCAGGGACATGATTTGAACAACCATCAATCTAACCCTCTCAGAGGTATTGTACACCAAATATCAAAAGAATCTGACTGCTGGATCTGAAGGAGATGATTTTAAACGATAATTCCCCATACTGGACAAAGTAAATATTTGGGATCCCTTGGGGAACCCAAATATTAACCCAAGAACTCGATTTGAACAAATTTGAACCTTACACCTCTCGAGATGTCACATACTAAATATGAAAGGATAGGCTAGTCTCGCCTACCCAACTGGTCATAGGTAATTAAAAACTAATATGCTAAGTAAACACGCTATGGTCTGTTCCATATGTGTTTGTCTGTGTTGATGATTGTCCATATTGTTTTCAGTTTTCATTGACACCCATCGCATTCAACTCTTTTTACAAATAAAGCAGGTTATTTTAAAGTGTGTTCTTTTTTAGTACTCGCAGAATTTGCAGTTTATTTTAAAGCGAGTTCTTTTTTGGTACTCATTGAATTCACAGTGTATAAATATGCAGCATTATTTAGCCAGCACTTTTTCTCATCTTCTAAAGAAAGCTCATCGTCCACAAGAAGGGAACAGATATGACAATGATTTCAAGGTAAAAGTAAATAAATTTGTCCAAGATAACAACTCAATTTTCAATGAACCCAACTTTGACCAAAGGCATGAAGATGAGGATGACTGTTACCATGTGTATAATCAGAAAATGAAAAATGCAAACAACTTGTCTGGCTGGGACGATGTGTCTGTAAGGGGATGTGTGTGTGTGTTTTTTTTTCATTGGTTCTTTTTTTTGGGGGGGAGGGGGCTCCCATCACCCTGTCATCTGTGTTCCCTGAAGGCAGACCAGATGGCCAAGGCTCCACATCCACTTTCCCTTCGGCTGATGAATGACTCCCAGCTTTCCAAAACACATATTGGTGGAGTTTTTTCCCTTTTTGTAACCGTTATGGAAAACAGACTGGGTCTGAGCTACTTTTTAGGTTTCTTCTTCTTTTTTTCCCTAAAGAACCAACAAACAGTTTCAGTACTACCAGAAATATGCCCGCTTCTCTAAGCAAACACAGAGCAGAATTCTTGTAGTTATGCACAATTCCTAGTCATCTTCCTTCCAACATTGTACGTGAATAATCCAGAAGTTCAGTATGCGATCTGGAGTGCTCTTGCTCTTCCTTTCGTGCCATTTCACCAAGTGAGCGATGCTTGGTTATTAACTTTGGAGGTGGCTTCAGTCAGTTCAAGTGTTGAACGGTTTCCTGACTACGTTACGAGTTATTGGGTGGTAGGTGACCACGGACAGTTCATGTGGAACCCTTTTGATATGATCGGACCGTGTACTACAAACCACATCGAAGAGCAGCAGAGAAGGCTGAGTTTGTTTAAAGCTGGCTCTCATCCTAATTTATTCAAGATGACAGACTTCATATCATTCCAAGAATCCACAATATTGCAGTTGAGTGCTGAGGGAAAGTTTACACCCACGAAACGAAAATACAGAAAAATACACAATTCAACTGAACATTTCAAAAGAATATTTCTAGCTGGAGAAATTGGACTACCCAACCACTCAGACTTTGTGTCTCACAGTATTGGATTTTAGTGTATTTATAAAAATAATTTTTAATTAATATATTTCACTTATGGGTTCATCTGGTCTGTCCCACCTATTCAGTTGGTTGTTGGTAATGAACACGAATTGAGTTAAGTGAACAAACTTACTAGATATTAATTATAATCCGCCTCCCTTTGATCAACCTAATTTCCACACATTTTACCGAAACAATAGCAACCGGGTAAGTGAGACGACCCCGATAGGATTCTCACTGGTGAGTCTGAAAAAGAAGATTTTTTAAGAAATTTTCTCATATTGCACTAAGTTAAAATTTGGGCTCCAATAAAGAGCCCAGATATTCATCCAGGGATCCCATTTGAACAAACTTGAATCTAACCCCCGTAGAGATGCCGCATACCAAATATCAAAAAATAATTTGACTGGTGGATCTGAAGAAGATTTTTTGAAGAATATCCCCCATATTGCACCAAGTTAATAATCAGGCTCCCATACATGTAGGAAGCCCAAATATTAACCCAGGGACTGGATTTGAACAAATTCAAATCTTACACCTCTAGAGATGTCACATACCAAAAAAGAAAGGATTCTCACTAGTGGGTCAGAAAAAGAAAATTTTTTAAGAAATTTTCTCATATTGCACTAAGTTAAAATTTAGGCTCCAATAAAGAGCCCAAATATTCATCCAGGGATCCCATTTGAACTAACTTGAATCTAACCCCCCTAAAGATGTTGAATACCAAATATCTGAAGAAGGAGAGTTTTAAAGAGTATTCCCCATATTGTACCAAGTTAATATTTGGGCTCCCATAGGAAGCCCAAATATTATCCCAGGGACTCAATTTGAACAAACTTCAATCTGATCCCTGTAGAGATGTTGTATACCAAGTATCAAAAGAATCTGACTGTTTGATCTGAAGAAGATTTTTAAAGCTTATTCCCCACAGTGCCCAAGTTAATTATTTGGGCTCCTGTGTTGAGCTCAAATACGAACCGAGGGGCTTGATTTGAACACACTTGTTTTTGACCGTCCTATGGATGCTGTATACAAAATATCAAAAGATTCTGATCAGCAGTTCTGAAGAAAATATATTTTTTAATTTTTGCAAATATGCTGACTAAACATTTTTTCAAATGCCCCTACAAAACACCCTGACACAACCGATGGACTTTTTTTTAATCCATTCTACTGGTCAAAAGGATGCTTCACACCAAATAACAGTTCTCTGTTCCATGTAGTTTGGGAAATATGGGCATTTGAATTTTTTTCTATTTTTAACCCCTGGGGTACCCACGGGCTACGAAAAAAAAATTTCGGGCATCAATAAAGTACTTTGGACTCACTTATACTACATGCCAAATTTGGTTCAAATCGGCCAATCGGTTCTTGAAACAGAAATTCTGGGCAGAGCCCAAAATTGGTATGTGCCCACAGCGAGCCCAAATATTGATCTACAAACTTCCCTTGAACAAACTTTAATCTTCAACACCAAAGTGTATTCCATACCATATATCAAGGCAATCTCTCTGGTGGTTCATGAGAAGAAGATTTTTAAAGATTTTTTGGCTTTGGCATCATTTACCAGAGCCCGAAGAAGGCAGTCACTTCATTTGAACAAAATAGAAAGGGTATACTCCAGGGATGGTTTGTGAAATATATGTTTGAATTTGGCTGAATGGCTATGAAGAAGAAGCCAAGTTTGCAAAATTTAACGGACAACGGACGCCAAGTGATGGCAATGGCTCACACTGACTTGCAGTCAGGTGAGCTAAAAAATAAAATAAAAACTGCCCGCCTGCATGCAATTTTACAAAGAAATGGTCTGAGAAACAGATCTACTTTGCGAGGCCTAAATTAATATGTTTTCTTTTAGGATGGCAACACTAAAAGGCCTGAAATCACTAGCATCTCTGATGCAATAAACATTCAACCAGGACTACTGATGCTGGTGTTACGATGACTATTTCCCCCATGACCTCCTTGCAACAAAAATTATAAATTCAAAGTAATTTGTATATTTTTTATACTTTCCAATGGCCCAGACTAACTGGTGCTAACTCAATGAAAGAGTCAATGACTCTGTAGCTCAACTTGGATATGACAGGAATTAGTACTTGCTGTGACCAAGACAACTGAATAATGAATATGACAGGAATTAGTATTTGTTTTGGCCCAGTCAACTATAATAAAAGAATTACAAGGTGACTGTAATGGACTACAGATTAAGACCAATCATTGTAGATTATTATTTTTGTGTTGAAATTTTCAGTCCCAAACAAAATATTTTCAGACTAAAATTTTTTCTTCTTCTTCTTAAAATTGACCAAAATGCATCAAAACACAAAAAACTAATTTCCGGATTTTGGTCCAAAATTTTCTAAGTCCCACCCGGACCCCTAATTTGCATAATTTATTCACGAGAAAAACTCTGTATTATATGTAATGTATCCCATGGTACTAAACATTCATACAAAAATTTATTCAAATCAGATCTTTCATTTGGAAGTTCTGCGCAAAAATTTGATTGCACTTAATTTTGAACAAAATGGCTGCTACCGGCCATCTTGAATTTCAGACTGGACCCAAAAACACTCCTTCTCGTCCCACAGTGATAACAAAGGTACCCAAGAAGTTTCGTGAAGATCGGTTCATAAATACGGCCTCTAGCCCGAACCGTATTGGGATTTGCACTCACAGTGCTGAAAGTAACACTAAATAAATCAAAGTTAGCCTAATTTGCATAATTTACGCACAAGAAAAAAACCTGTAATATATGTAATGTATCCCATGGTACTAAACATTCATACAAAAAATTATTCAAATCAGAGCTTTCATATGGAAGTTCTGTACAAAAAACAGATTTCGGCATCGTCGGTACAAAATGGCTGCTGGCAGCCATCTGGAATTTGGGACTGCACCCAAAAACACTCGTTCTCGTCCCACGGTCATAACAAAGGTACCCAAGAAGTTTCGTAAAGATTGGTTCATAAATACGGCCTCTAGTCCGAGCCATAGCAGCTTGGCACTTACAGCTCTGAAAGTAACACTAAATAAATCAAAGTTAGTCTAATTTGCATAATTTACGCATGAGAAAAAAACCTGTATTATATGTGATGTATCCCATTGTACTATACATTTATACAAAACTTTATTCAAATCAGAACTTTCATACAGAAGTTCTGTACAAAAAACTGATTTTTACATCATCGGTACAAAATGGCCACTGGCAGCCATCTTGAATTTCGGACCACACCCAAAAAAAATCGTTCCCGTCCCAGGGTCATAACAAAGGTACCCAAGAAGTTTCGTAAAGATTGGTTCATAAATACGGCCTCTAGCCCGAGCCATAGCAGCTTGGCACTTACAGTTCTGAAAGTAACACAAAATAAATCAAAGTCAGTCTAATTTGCATAATTTATGCACGAGAAAAAAACCCGTATTATATGTGATGTATCCCATGGTACTAAACATTTATACAAAACTTTATTCAAATCAGAACTTTCATACAGAAGTTCTGTACAAAAAATTGATTTTTGCATCATCGGTACAAAATGGCCACTGGCAGCCATCTTGAATTTCGGACCACACCTAAAAACACTCGTTCCCGTCCCAGGGTCATAACAAAGGTACACAAGAAGTTTCGTAAAGATCGGTTCATAAAAACGACCTCTAGCCCGAGCCATAACCAATTGTTGACGTACGTACAGACGGACGACGGGCCATGACAATAGCTCAAATTTGACTTCAAAGTTGAGCTAAAAATTAATCCAGGGTCAAACAAATTTTGCCCCCCAATCCCCAAAATTTGCATGCAAACCCGAAAATTGAATGTCCTATCTGGTCCTCCATACTTTTGCGAACTGCGCATGCGCAGTATCCAGGAAGACACCAAAATTGGGCCAGCCATCATTCTTTCTATAATGCCTGTTAAATGTTGTAAACAGCTGGGAGGTATGAGTGCCCACTCATGGGAAGTCCATACCCGTCTGGGCCATTGGTAAGTATAAAAAATATACATATTACTTTGAATTTATCATATTTTTATACAACAACCAATGGCCCAGACTAGCTGAATCGTAAAAAAACTGGAGGGCCTAGGACATAAAGGAAAATCCAATTACTCAATCACTTCATAAAGGATATCTCCTACAGGAGAATAGGAGAGAAAGGAATTATATATGACTTTCTCCTTTACAAGAAATGAGAAAAACATAACACCAACAATGTAGTTGAGCATTACATAATATATAACTCTCCATTTAATGCCAGCATAACCCATTATGCTAATTCGGTGAAGGGAAGCCAAAATATAAAGACAGTCCAGACAAAGAGACTCTTTATACTCATTTAAAAGTGTCCGAGGATTGTATATTAACGCCCGTTTGACACGTGACATATACAAATGCTTCACAGTGAGCTACACTTTAAAAACAATACATAAATGAGACATATTATTTGCTTCACACCAAGCTACACATTAAAACCATTCCAGTACTGACTCAGGACTACTGACACTGGAGGAGGTCTTCCCTTTCTTTTCACTATAAAGCCAGATGATCATAATGGAAAAAAACCTTCTCCCCCCACCCCCCTCCCTTCCCTTTGTTCTGAGGTACATGACCCCAGAACGAAAAGGGCAGCGGAACAGCGTCACTGCTGGAATGGGCTGCTTAAATAACTGTAGATGTAACTTTAATGGACGACATTCTGAGCAACAGAAAGAGGACCTAAATATCTAAGGTCACCAGAGATGGACTCTAAATTTCTCAAGTGAAACTTGGTAAATGTAGAGGGCTGTGTCCAGTAAGCAGCCTTCATGAGATCAGCAATGGCTATACTGTTAGAATAAGCCCAGGAAGTGAACAGTGCTCTAACTTCATGCGCTGATATCTTATTTACAGAACGTTGATCCGAAGATAGATTTTCATAGGCAATGCATATTGCCAACTGAATCCATCCAGCAAATGAATGAACAGAAATATCTTTTCTGTTAGGAATTAATCAAAGAAAGAAACATTTCCTTCCTTTTCTTATAAAATCTGATCGACGTTTATATATGCACCTAGCCCTGACTAGACACAGCAGAGGTCTACGGTTGTCCATAGATGGCAGAGCCTTTATGGTAATAGGCTCAAGCTGAGTCTTAGCCAAAAATCCCACTTCCGTAGTTAAGCTAATAACGAGCTCGTTCCAGCAAGGGGTCACGATATGGTTTTGTTGAAATTTTTTGAAAAATAATACTTTTTCAACTGCTGAATTTGCATATTATGCGGGCAGATGCATGCGATGCGTTAGGTAAAGGGTTAACAGGAGGGCTTCAAGGAAGGATAAGGAAGGAACACTTAAACAGTGGATAAATCATTAGCAAGAATGATGACGTCAGGCCCATGTCCCAAAATTGGGAAACATGAAATAATTTTGATAAAAATTATAAAGTTACAGCCCTGAACGTTTCCAACCACCGTTGTTCACTTCCATCATCCAATTATGTCCTTGGATCCACCAATTCTACCATTGATTTGTGTCTGGCATCTTTAAAACTAAGATTTAAAAGCACAGATGTCAGTTTGTTGTTGCCAAACAAAGAATGATGGTTGGCGCCAATTTCAGTGTCTTCCTGGATATTGCGCATGCACAGTTCGCAAAAGTATGGAGGACCAGATAGGACATTCAATTTTCGGTTTTGCATGAAAATTTTGGGGATTGGGGGGTAAAATTTGTGTTTGGCCTGGATTAATTTTTGAGTTAGCACCAGCTAGTCTGGGCCATTGGTTGTTGTATTAAAATGTATAAAAATATGCAAGAGGTTTCAACCTAGAGGTACATTGCTTGAAACTTTGCTAAGATGCATGCCTCCTGTTCTTTTTTCATGTAGCAAGAAAATTCCACTCTGTCAGTGTTTTAGTGATAATCGACACTCCACATGTTGTAATATCAAAACAGCAAATAATGCTAATTGCGGTCTTTTGTAAAAAAAATATCAACAAATGTGCATCACTGTATCAACCCCTTCTGGTGAAATTGCAACAATATTATTAGCAATACGGCTCAAAAGTGCACCGATTTTATCCGGATCTAAATGTTTTCCCCAAAGTTTCCTCAAAGATGTTTCTACATCATCCCGATTAGTAAGTAGCTCTATATCCATGTAATACACCAGTGCCAACATGGCACGCTTGACTGGGGCATTATCACCATCCGAGTAGCTGTGCATAAGCAATGCAGCTTGTGGTGCAAGATCCTCGAAATGATCGATGACAACAGCACTCCCAGATTCACTCAACTTGGAAATAAGAAACCTGTCTAACTCTATCTTCTCATCATTTGGATTCAAGTCATTTAGAGTAGTAATATCTAAATAATTTACAGTAGTGATATTAAAAATCTTGTTTAGTGCTTTTGAGACTTTTGTGGATATGCAACTTGCAACATCTGATGCACTGCTAGGAACAGCAAATAACAAAGTTGATGGATATTCTGGTTCTTCATCAACTATGATATGTTTTAATGCAGCTCGAAGTGTTCGCCAAAATTTACTGGTTTGTGATGGAAATGATTTCTGAAGTTGTTTGAGTTGTTTTTTGAACTCTTCAAACTCTTGTTCTCTTGCAGACAACTTCACAGAATGTACCTGTTTTTCTACTGGTTGGCCATAGTGCATGTACATATAGATCATAAGACAAAGAAGCATCACTATTAATACAAGCAATAAAGGCAGAAGAAATTTACTCTCTCGTTTGACATAATGAACACACATGTTTATCATCATTACTGACGGTGGCTCTCTTAATGGTTTGGTATCTTTTTTGGCCACTAGTCTGTCAAATGGTGCAGCTAAAGGAGAAGACGGTTTTACAATATTTTTTCTTCTGTTGACAGGTGATCGAGAAGAAATTTTTGGATACTGGTTTTCTTTAGGACTGTTCAAGTTCTGAATGCTTGTGGTCCTTTCATCATCACTACTATAATTAGAAGCAATGGAGGGTTCATCTGTACTTAAATCTATGTTGGATCTGGGAACATCTTTTTTCCTGGATGATTCAAAAGAACCTCGTCTGGTTTGTGTTTTTCTATTATCTGCTGGTGGTGAGTATGAAAAGCTATCAAGATCTGACCACTGCCGACTTCCGGGACTATCTGGTACATCTTCTTCAGAAGGTAAATCTCTCTTGTCTTGAGGTGTAAATTCACGCCTTCTTAAATTGTAAGGAGAAGTCATTCTTAGTAACTAATCTGAAAATAGTAAAACAAAATTAAAACTAATGCAAAGTGAGAAAGCTGTTCACTGTAAATTAGGTACATTAACACCTCATAAAATAAACTGAAATAAACTAAAATCGTGTTTGCATACAGCAAAATGTTTTCAAAATCAATCTTCTTATCCTCAAAAATGACATCTTGACAATTCATGCTCAGGTGGATATTTTATTTCTTTGAATTTACATGAAAACGTTTAAGAAAGTCTTCTTGCTTCATACAGTAAGTGTAAGAATAACAAGACTGACCACATATATCCCTAGTATTATTTCTAGAGATATGTGAACAGCATCTTAACCCTTTGAACCCTAGTGGTATCTTCCATATCAGTTCAATGGCAGCAACAGGAAGTGTCCATATTCTTTATTTGGGGGTAGACCCATTAATATTTTTAACGTGCAGCCTTGGGGCTGCACATTGAAAATATTGATTGGTCTACACCATACCTTCACTCAAAAGTCCACCTACTTACCGAAATTATAATGTATCATGTCACTGGGCCAGAAAAGCGGCCTCTGGGATTCAAAGGGTTAAGGCAGATTTGTACTTCCCCCAACAATGTTCAAATATTATTCTACATCTAACCAATGGCGGATACAGAGGGGGGGGGGGGGGGGGCGGTGGGGCGGTCGCCCCCCCCCCCCCCCCCCTTTAGCTCATGTTTGTCTCGTATGTAGGGCGTAGCCAGGATTTTCATTTGGGGACAATACATGAATTGAAGTAAAAACATACAACGACATTTATTTCCTCCATCACCATTCGCTATGGAAAACAAATATAGAGGTGAAATTATGCAAAATATATCTACTGGTCACCTCCATTTATAGCGTCACCGACACAGCATGATTTTGTGGTGTTACATGCCCCTAGCCTCAGGTACCCCATGGCTATGCCAGTTATGGGTCAGGATCTTAATTGGCATAGTCATGGCGTACCTAAGCCTAGAGGGCTGACTGCTGAAAACGTTCAAACGCTGGCAGATCGCAATGTTCTCCTGAGGTTAAGTCGGTTATGACTGTAAACAGTGTGTCCAAAATACAGTATTATGGTAAACGGATCTGAAGAGCATATTTCAAATTTTCTAATTCTGTCTTGAACGTATGACAGAATTTGAAATTCTGAAACATGCTGTTTAAAAAGTGTTAATTAGCCGTTCAAAAATTCAAGAGGATTTCCACCCCAGAAACCACCAGAATGCCCCATTTGGTCGCTCATTTCCAAAAAATTTCTGGGGGAGAACCCCACCCCCCCCCCCCCCCCCCCCGAGCCCCCTACAAAAGCTTGTGCCTTCGGCATTCGCGGCAGATGCCCTTCGCATCTGCACGATCCGCCCCCCCCCCCCCCTTTGAGAATTCCTGTATCCGCCACTGCATCTAACTTCCACCATTACCAGAGAGTCACTCACCCCCAGTACCATGAATGTGACAGAATGTTTGAATATGAAGCCCTGTGGTGCAGTTGAGTTCTATTTTTGTACAAATGATATATTCCTTTTTGTCATATGGATAAAGTGATCTGGAAAAACTGTGCACATAAAACAATTTGTGATGTGTTTAATTGGCTATATGCACGAGGGCTAAAAACAGCCCTCCCAAAAAAATTTGCAAGGGCTCTAGGAGGGCAGCCCTCCAGCCCTCCTTGAGAATGCCAGGCCTGGATTACACAGCATGAACAGTGTTCATGCTGTTGTCTTGTCAATGCAGGCCTTGCCCTGCTAAAATGACTGTGCCTCACCAAGAAACACATTTTGCTTCGGCAGTTCTGAATGAGCATTTCAGATTCAGGTATTCACTTTGCAGTTGAGTTGCAGATGCTATGTTAGAAAAAAAGAGTACCTGGAAATCAAATGGGGATGAACCAGGAGGAAGCCCACAATTGTCAGGGAATGCTGGTCAAGTGAATCCAACACTTTTTCATTTCTAATCACCACTTCAGTTGAAAAATGCCATTCTGACCACCACTAATTCTTCACAATTACAATCACAGAGGAGGCCCCCCCCCCCCTCGTCTGTTATTGCTCAGCAATTGAAAAAATTATGGGAAGGACCCAGACAACACAAGTGAAGTTTATTAACACCATAACAGTACTGAACCTTAGACTGAGGTAATACTTTAACACCAAAACCAGATCTGAACGTTCACTTTACAGCTATGGTGACATTTTTTGTTTTTTTCCATCAGCAGTTTTATTGCAGAAGAAAATTTATTTTTCTTCCCCCTTTGGCCTTTGCAATGCTGACAGCCCATGTTGTTTGACAGGATTGCTAATGTTGCCAATTGCACGAAAATATTTCGTTTGACACCAAAAATGCATTTGGCACCCAAAATATACTTTTGGTAGGTCTCAAAGGCTTTGTAGTTTATTATTTCCGTGTGTTGGTTTCGATAAAATTGTTGTTTGACAGAGACAAAACAGAATTCACGCCTATCAAATAATCTGCAGTAACAGCTACAGTACAAATCAAAATAAGTTGTAGCATAACCATAATAAACTAAGTAAACTGCTGCACTTGCACTGATAAGATCAGAATCTGACATCATTTTCTGAAAAGCTCTCCGTGAGAGCTCTCCGGAAAATGATGTCAGCTTCTGGTCTTATCAGTGTAGGAAGAGAGAGATACATAGTTTACATGTATGGTGGTTATCCTACAACTTATTTTGACTTGTACTGTAGGTATAATCATTGTTCTTTTTTGTTCACAGTTAATCCATTTAATCTGATTCTTACTAAAACATTTCTTTATTACTTAATATTTTTATATCTTGCTTAATATTTTTTTATAATCCTTCTTGAAGATAATTTATTTGAGGGACTAGATGGTGAGTAAGTTAACCCTTTACCCAACGTAATGGCAAAAACTGGCCAGTGCTCTTCACAAAAATTACCCTTCAATTTTCATAATGTTTTTCATTTTTTGTCTCAGAAACATAGCTTATGACCCCTCACTGGATTGAGCTCATTGAGCTTGTTCCAATGAGGGGTCATAAGCTATGTTTTTGAGGCGGAAATTGAAAATATTTAATTATTCAAGAATTTTGTTTGCATGTATCGTCTGCTTTTCATGTTCGGTCAAGGGTTAAATAATCATGAAATTATTTTGTAAATGTTAAGAATAGCCTTTTACATTTTTATCTATATTTTTATAATTTAAGGGTTTTTTGCAACTAAAAATACTTAAAAGACTAAAAAGAGCCAGGTAACACTAAATTGAAATATCATACTTTGGGTGAAACAAGGCACCATCTGCAATGCTTTAGCATTGCAGATGGTGACGAATTGCACTCAAGGGATGATACATGGTTAATTTGTTCTCATTTATGATCCACTGAGCCACCGTGCTTCCTATAAATCTAAATTAAAGCCAAACAGAAATAAATAATTGATTCTCAGGGATTTTTTTTTAAAACAAATGAGGGAGAGCGGTTTTTATTTTTTAGTCCTGATGGAATGGTAGCTGATGCCTAAAATCCAATTGTGAGAGCCTAAAATTAAATACTAGAGCATCCATGTTGATTTTGCCGATAGTTTTTTTTTTTTTGTAACAGCGATCACACAACACAAAATCAATATAGAACAAAAATGGAGATAAAAAATAATAAGGAGCTTTTTAACTGGATGAGTGCTAGAAGCCACAATAAGGCCTTTAAAAAACAAGAGGCCCCAGGGGGCCTGTAGGCACTCACCTGACATGGTAGTCTAAATATCAAACCAGGGACTTGAATAAGCTGCATACTCCCCTCGTAAGAAAAGCATATACCAACTAGATAATAATAATAATAATATAGTACATTTATCAAGTGCTTAATCCCTGAAAAAGGCTCTAAGTGCTTTAGATGAAGGGATTGTGCCCACACAATACACAGGATTGTCCTTCTATTTTCAGTTCCTGCACTTTTACGTCCCAAAATTGAGATAAACGCATAAAAAACAGAATTTTTTCTCAAAACAAAATATTTTCAGCCTAACTTTTTTTTTTCTTCTTAAAATGCATAAAAAACTAATTTCCGGATTTTGGTCCAAAATTTTCTAAGTACCACCCGGACCCGAAATTTTCAGTATAAAAAAAATAAATTTTTTTTGTCTTAAAATTGACCGAAACGCACAAAAAACAAAAAAATAAAATTTCGGATTTTGGTCCAAAATTGAGATAAACGCATAAAAAACAGAATTTTTTCCCCAAACAAAATAGTTTCAACCTAAATTTTTTTTTTTCTTCTTAAAACGCATAAAAAACTAATTTCCGGATTTTGGTCCAAAATTTTCTAAGTACCACCCGGCCCCAAAATTTTCAGTGTAAAAAAAAAAAAATTTCTGTCTTAAAATTAACCGAAACGCATAAAAAACCAAAAAAAAATTCCAGATTTTGATCCATAATTTTCTAAGTTCCACCCGGACCCCAAATTTTCAGTGTAAAAAAAAATAAAAAT
Source organism: Pictodentalium vernedei (assembly GCA_031216915.1). Taxonomy (NCBI): domain Eukaryota; kingdom Metazoa; phylum Mollusca; class Scaphopoda; order Dentaliida; family Dentaliidae; genus Pictodentalium; species Pictodentalium vernedei. Next base: position 304,591,398 of record CM062291.1, on the reverse strand, counting down.
TTTTCTCTTAAAATTGACCGAAACGCATAAAAAAAAAAAAAAAAAATTCTGGATTTTGGTCCAAAATTTCTAAGTCCGCAACAGAACCCCAAATTTTCAGCCTAAATACGAAACCAGGGACTTGGCTTGAACAAACTTGAATCTCACCCCTCTAAGGATGCTGCATACCAAATATCAAAAGATTCTTATTGGAAGATCTGAAGAAGAAGATTTTTAAAAAATACTCCTCATACTGCACTAATTTAAACATTTGGACTCCCATAGAGAGCCCAAATATCGACCCAGGGAATTGATTTCAATAAACATGTGAAACAATCTTCCAAAGATGTTATATGTGAAATTTGAAAGCTTTTGGACCAGTGGTTTGGGAGAAAAGTAGTCTTAAATGTTTTTCCCATTACCCATAGTGTTAACAAATGCTGACTCAGCACTTTTTCAAAGTCCCCAAAAAGTACCCCATGATAAAACCAATGGCAATTTTTTTTTACCACTCCATTCTGTTGGTCCTAAGGAAGCTTCACAACAAATAAGAATTCTCAGTGCCGTGTAGTTTTGGAGATATGGGGGTTTTAATTTTTTTCTACTTTTAGCTCCTGCGGTTCCCATGGGGTGACGAGAAAATTTTTTTTTGCATAAATTAAGTACTTATGACCCAATAAGCCCTCATATCAAATTTGGTCAAAATTTGCCTCTCGGTTTGGAAAATAAAATTTTAGGAGGAGCAAATATTCTTTCCCCTCCCATTACGACACCAAATATAGCCCCACAAACTTCTCTTGAACAAATCTGAGTCTACACCTCAAAAGGAAGCTGCACACCAAATATCAAGTCTCTGCTACTGCTGGTTTATGAGAAGATTTTTTAAGATTTCAGCACACTTTTTGGGTGTGGCCCTACCCACGGGCGAGGCAACTTGATTTGAACAAAATCAAATTGCGATGTCATAACAAACTATTCTATCAAATATCAATTAAATTGGTTCAGTGGTTTGAGAGGAGAAGACGCAAACACCATGTTCACGGAAGACGGACGCTGAGTGATCACTATAGCTCTCCTGACTGAAAGTCAGGTGAGCTAAAAATGAGGGTACCAGTGCAAAAGCAACATTTTCCTTACCCATATTTCGTATTCAGTTCAACGTAAATAATAGTTTGTTTATACAAATTTGTTTTATTATAAATTATTGGAGAGTGTTTGTTGGCACTCTCCAATAATTTGTAATAGAACAATTTTTGATGAACAAATTCAGACCACTAAAAATAATCCAGTCAACCAGTTAAATAAATATTTATTTTTGTATATATATGAGAATCTTATTGCATTTCGCGAAGAGAATAAAAATACTGTATCAATGTGTGCGACATAATGCATCGCAAATTGCAATGTGATACCGCTAAAATCACATGGTAGTTTTGAACATTTTGAATTTTGCCTCCGAAATAAAAATGCCGAATGCGGTCCGAAAAAACCCAAAATGTGCCGGTGCCTGAGAATTAAAAGATTAATTTTCTTTAGCCTAAAAATAAACTGAAGAAGCCTGTCATCTGAATACATGTACATGCTGCACATCAGGAATGTGTAGACTATTATTCTGTAAGTTTTCAATGCCCTAAACTGAAATGTGTGGGTGGAGTTGGTTTACCTATATGAATACCCTCTTTATCAAATTTTTTTAACAAAATCCTATTATGTGACCCCCTCATTGGACCAAGCTCATCAAGTTCGTTTCAATGCGGAGTTACATGATTTGGTTTTGTTGACTTTTGTTTGAATTTCAAACAAGAGGCCTCATGCATGGGGCCTGAGGCACCCACCTGACCAAAGTTGTCCAAAGTTGTTTAAAGAAGGATTTATTTAGCATCTATGGCTAGTTAACACAACAGAGGAATGAAGTTATTCAATTATTTATAACTCTGCTGTCCATGCCAGATGATATTGTTTCTAGTATTTGGATACTATCACAGAAATAATACCAAGATTTTCAGTAATGGAAAACTAAACTAGCGAGTCCAAATATCAACTGGAACAAACCTGAAGGATGTTGTATACCAAATATTAAAAGATTCTGACTGGTGGTGCTGGAGAAGATTTTGAACATATTACCAATTTTGAAGTGTGTTAAAATTTGCCACCACCCCCCCCCCCCCCCCAAAGGGAACACAAATATCAACTCAGGGACTTTATTTGAATAACCTGAATCTGAACCCTCAAAGGATGCTGTGTACCAGATATGAAAAGATTCTTAATGTTTCTCAAGAAGCAGCTTTTTAAAGATTATTCCTCAAATTAGACTAAGTTAAAATTATGGCTCCAATATGGGGCCCAAATATTAACAAAGGGACTTGATTTGAACAAACTTACATCTGACCTCCCTAAGGATGCAGTATACCAAATATCAAAAGATTCTGACTGGTGGGCCTGAAGAGGATTTTTAAAGATTATTCCTCATTTGAACTAAGTAAATATTTCGGTCAACCATAGGGAGCCTAAATATTAACTCAGGGACCCATTTTGAACAAACTTGAATCTGATCCCCTAGAGATGTTGCATACCAAATATGAAAGCATTCTGACTGGTGAATCTGAAAAAGATTTTTAAAGAAATTCCCCCATATTGCACGAAGTTAAAATCCAGGCTCCTATAGGAAGCCCAAATATTAACCCAGAAACTCGATTTGAACAAATTTGAATCTGACCCCTAGAGATGTTGTATAACAAGTAACATGGATTCTGACAAGTGGATCTGAAGAAGATTTTTAAAGAAATCCCCTCATATTGCACTAAGTTAAACTTTGGACTCCAACAATGAGCCCAAATATTAACTTGAAGCCGATTTGCACAAACTTAAATCTGCTCCCCCCCCCCCCCCCCCCCCCTGAAATGTTGTACACCAAATATGAAAGCATTCTGACGGGTGGATCAGTAGAAAAAGATTATCCTCCATATTACACCAAGTTAAAATTTGTGCTTCCACAGGAAGCTCAAATATTAATTGAGGGACTTGATTTGAACAATCTTGAATCTGACCCACCTAGAGATGTTGTATACCAAATATCAAATGATGCTGACTGGTGATTCTGAAATAGATTTTTAAAGATTATTCCCCATATTAAAAACTTGGGCTCCTGTATTGAGACAAATATGAACCAATGGACTTCATTTTAACAATTTGTATCTGACCCCTCTATGGATGCTGCATACCAAATATCAAAAGATTCTGACCAGTGATTGTGGAAAAAGTTTTTAAAAAATATGCTGACTCAGCATTTTTACGATGCCACCAACAGAACACCCTGACACAACCAATGGCAATTTTTTTTACAACTCAATGGGGACACAGAAAATTTTTTTTTCAGAAATCAAGTGGTTATAACTCAGTAATACCACATATCAATAAGCAATCACCTCAAATTTAACTAAAATTGGTTCGGCAGTTTAGGAGGAGCAGGTGCAAACACCATGTTCACGGACGACAGACGATGGACGGTGAGTGATCACTATAGCTCACCCTGACTTTCAGTCAGGTGAGCTAAAAACAAAATGTGTTAATATGACATGTATGTCCCCGTGAGGAACATGTTTCATGATTAAGCATGATTAAATTCAAGGTCAATAACTCTGCAAAAAGTCATCTGACCAGGACTAAACTCAATCAGCAGGTAATCATGACAAAGCGATATATTAGAAATCTGCCAACTGAGAATTATCTGTACTTACAGCAAAAATAAATCAAAAAAAAACTCAGGGATTTTTCTGCCCTCTTTGGGAAAAGGTCCAGGGCCCATGCCATTGGGAAAATTTGTGTCATGGGTTCACAAATTGGGAATTTGTTTTGGAGGTGACGGAACATATAAAGACTAAGAAATTCTACATTCAAATTGAACAGAGAATATTAAAGTCGAAACCTAACCAACTGCATGTATACTTCAAGTAAGTTTTATAACAAAAAGTCACCTATGGAATCTTGCTCACCTCTGTCTCTGTAAGCAGTAGCCTTTATAAAACTATACTTACACTTTTAAAGAAGAACTTGTAATTTTCCTTTGAATTCAGACACTTTCTAAGCTTTGTTAGGTAAGCAATTTAAATTTTAAGATACAGATGGTGTCCGGACTACAACCACCCAGTTCAGGATACCAATTGTACATTAAATTTTCCTCTGAGATTGGGAAATTTTGGATTGGGAATTGGGAAAAATCATGCCCAAATGCCATTGGGAAAGGGGCCCATATACGGCCCCTGTAGACACCCAAAAGAATCCCTGAAACTGATTCTCTGATTTTTAACAACACCATAAACTAAGTTCAAGGTAGACAGCTCTGCGAAAAATAATCCAACTGGGGCCAAACTCGAACTCAATTTGTGGGTACCCATGACACAAGTCAAAGCCAAATACCATAAATCAGCCAATTATCTCAATGAATGGTAAAAAAGTCCAGGAAACAATTATTTTGGAATGATAGAAAGACAGAATGATGGATGGACAAAGGTAACACTATATGCCTCTGCCATTTCATGGCTGGGGCATAACAATAATTTTAAATGTATGCCCCTGCCATGAAATGGCAGAGGCATATAGTGTTACCTTTGTCCATCCATCATTCTATTTAAAGTATTTTAACGGTCTGTACATAAATGCTGACACATAGCCTGTAACAAATGTGTAGGTGAAGTATTGTAAAGGTGGGCGACAGTTAGATGTTAAACTAGAAAAGAGATCTTTGAGTCCCAGAGTGGGTCTGACTGAACCAAAAAATATTAGTTCTCATAGCACAGTGATAACAAAGGCACCCAAAAACACTCGTTCCTATCACAAGGTGATAACAAAGGTACCCCAAGAAGTTTTGTGAAGATCAGTTCATAAATACAGACTCTAGCCCAAGCCGTATTGACACGTGCACTTACTGTGTATAAGTAGCACTGAACAAATCAAAGTTCATCTAATTTAAATAATTTCTGCATGAGAAAAAAACCTGTATTATATGTGATGTATTCCATGTTACTAAACATTCCTACAAAAATTTATTCAAATCAGAACTTTCATACAGAAGTTCTGTACAAAAAACTGATTGCACTAATTTTGGTACAAAAAGGTTGCTGGTGGCCATCTTGAATTTTGGACCGCACCCAAAAACACTCGTTCTCGCCCCACAGTAATAACAAAGGTACCCAAGAAGTTTTGTAAAGATCGGTTCATAAATACAGCCTCTAGCCTGAGAAGTTGTGTACAAAAAACTGATTGGACCTAATTTCAGTACAAAATGGCCACTAGCAGCCATCTTGAATTTTGGACCGCACCCAGAAACACTCGTTCTCATCCCAAGGTGATAACAAAGGTACCCAAGAAGTTTCATGAAGATCGGTTCATAAATACAGACTCTAGCCCGAGCCGTATTGACATGTGCACTGTCTGTGTAAGTAGCACTGAATAAATCAAAGTTCATCTAATTTGCATAATTTTTGCACGAGAAAAAAACCTGTATTATATGTGATGTATTCCATGTTACTAAACATTCATACAGAAATATATTCAAATCAGAACTTTCTTACAAAAGTTCTGTACTAAAAACTGATTGCATCAATTTTGGTACAAAATGGCCACCGGCAGCCATCTTGAATTTCGGACTGCACCCCCAAACACTCGTTCTCATCCCAAGGTGATCACAAAGGTGCCCAAGAAGTTTCGTAAAGATCGGTTCAAAAATACGGCCTCTGGCCCGAGCTGTATTGGCATTTACAGTTTCAGTGCTGAAAATAACATTAAATAGATCAAAGATACATGTAGTCTAATTGGCATAATTTATGCATGAGAAAAAACCAGTATTATATGTGATGTATCCCATGGTACTAAACATTCATACAGAAAATTATTCAAATCAGCGCTTTCATATGGATGTTCTGCGCAAAAATCTGATTGCACCTAATTTTGTACAAAATGGCCACCAGTGGCCATCTTGAATTTCAGACCAGACAGAAAAAACACTCGTTCTCGTCCCACGGTGATAACAAAGGTACCCAAGGAGTTTAGTAAAGATCGGTTCATAAATACGGCCTCTAGCCCGAGCCACATTGGCATTTGCACTTACAGTGCTGAAAGTAACACTAAATAAATTAAAGTTAGTCTAATTTGCATAATTTATGCACGAGAAAAAAACCTGTATTTTATGTGATGTATCCCATGGTACTAAACATTCATACAAAAACATTATTCAAATCGGAGCTTTCATATGGAAGTTCTGCGCCAAAATCTGATTGTGCCTAATTTTGGTACAAAATGGCTGCCAGCGGCTGTCTTAAATTTTGGACCGGACCCAAAAACACTTGTTCTTGTCTCACGGTGATAACAAAGGTTCCCAAGAAGTTTCGTAAAGATCGGTTCATAAATACGGCCTCTAGCCCGAGCCGTGTGAATGGTGCAACGGACGAACAGACGGCCAGACAGGCGGACGATGGGCCATGGCAATACCTCAAATTTGGCTTCGCCAAAGTTGAGCTAAAAAAATTGACATCCTGTGCATTGGGTAAAGGATTATGGAAATGTTAAATTCATAAAAGTAGATCAAAAGACAAATACTCCTTCCAGATTAATAAATTCCATCATCGATATTCATATTCCTGATCAATGAAGAATCAACAATAAGGTGTTGTAAGTATCACTAGTGAAAACTCAAAGGTGAAGGAGGAGTTGATTTCACCATAATGCCAACTTCATTCATGTACATGTAAAATGCGGGCTAAATTTTCTTACGTATTCAAGGGCAGTAACTCCAAAAATGAAAGTGTCAATGACACTGTACTTAACTTGTGTGTTGTGTTTGATGAAAAGGATAATGTTCAATGTTTATGAAAGGATTATGAAATAAGACAAGAATTGTGATAATTGTGAATATGTTCATCTCTGTTCCCTGTACATGTATGCTATGTTTTTGATAAAAATAATATGAGGTGTACATGGCTCTAAAGAGCTGAGGGGTGGGTTAATATGACCTCACAGTTAATGTGTGTAGCCCTCACAGTTAATGTATATTAATGAAAGTTACCAAGTTACAGTGAAATTATTCCAAAACGAGTCATCCTATCAAGTTACATTGAAATCCCTTCATAAATATGGCCTGTAGACTGTGCTAAAGGTTTTCGGGCTTTGAGCCCCTGTAGCCGTCAGTTTCCCAATTGTGTCCAAAGGGGACGTTCTCATCTAGACATTATATGAAGTCAACCTACCAAGTTACAATGAAATCCCTTCATAAATATGACCTGTAGACTGTGCTAAAGGTTTTTGGGCTTTGGGCTCAGGCAGCCATCATGGTTGAATGATCGCAACCAAAAAGGGACATTCTCATCTGGGCATCATCTGGAGTGATCCTACAAAGTTACAATGAAATTCCTTCATAAATATGACCTGTAGACTGTGCTCAACGTTTTCGGGCTTCGGACCCCTGAAGCCATCACAGTTGATAAATCACGACCAAAGGGGGATGTCATCATCTAGGCATTATATGTACTCAAACTAACAGGTTACAATGAAATCCTTCCATAAATATGACCTATAGACTATGTTAAAGGTTTTGGGCTCGGGCAGCCATCAAGGCTGAATGATTGCGACCAAAAGGGGACGTTCTCATCTAGACATTATTTGGAGTCATCCTACCAAGGTACAATGAAATCCCTTCATAAATATCACCTGTAGACTGTGCTAAAGGTTTTCGGGCTTCGGGCCCCTGTAGCCGTCACATTTGCCTAATGGTGTCCAAAAGGGGCTGTTCTCATCTAGACATTATATGAAGTCAACCTACCAAGTTACAAAGAAATTCCTTCATAAATATGAACTGAAGACTGTGCTAAAGGTTTTCGGGCTTTGGGCTCAGGAAGCCATCTTGGTTGAATGATTGCAACTAAAAGGGGACATTCTCATCTGGACATCATCTGGAGTGAAAGTACAATGAAATCCCTTCATAAATATGACTTGTAGACTGTGCTTAAGATTTTCTGGCTTCGGGCACCTGTAGCCATTACAGTTGACCAATCACGACCAAAAGGGGATGTCATCATCTAGGCATTACATGGAGTCAACCTAACAAGTTACAATGAAATCCTTCCATAAATACGACCTATAGACTATACTAAAGGTTTTTGGGCTCGGACAGGCATCAAGGCTGAATGATCGCGACCAAATAGCCCAAGAACATTAGGTTTCACTAGGGAAAAAAATCGGAGAAAGCTGATTTTTTCAGGGAATGTCGAGTACATGTCACTGAACGATTAGACAAAAGTCCCCTAAAATCCCAGTTGAGCTTTTTTTTCTACAGCCTTTTTTCGAAAACGCGTTTGAAAAAAATAAAAAAAAATCGCACGAACTTTGTAACCTCGAATTGATCCAACTGTATTTTTTGTTTACGCGTATTTCGAGCTACATAAAGTCTAATATACATTTACCTAGAGGAAAATGTGCATTCTGTGACAATTTCTGCGAAAAATTATTGAAAATTCACAAAAAAGTATCGGATTTACGCAAAAAATGACGATTTTCCTAACGGATTTGCCCAAAGGGTCGTAGTACAGAACGGGATGTTAGTTGGACAGACGATAAAAAAACCACCACCATTTGAAGACTTTTATCATTGCTTACAAAATAGACATTATGGAAGACCCCCTCTGCTTCTGGCCATGTTCCCCTTTTGGCATAAAATTCGTCAGCATGAGAACTCAACTATTTTCGGGCTTGGGACCGAACAGACACGTCTGTGTCTGGCAGCATTAGATCAATAAATAATGTTTACAGAATGTACAAAAATCAATAAATAATATTTACAGAATGTACAAATCAATCAACATGGATTAAGTTACATTGACTATTATCAACGCTATATACAGAAATGACATGACCTATATACATATTATTCATCGAACTCAGAAATTTCCGACAGGACAGTGTTTCTGTGGTTGTTACAAGAATCCGAACTGCAATTACACAAACCTGAGCAAGAGAGTCCTGCCTTCTTACACCCACACCTTTTTGTACAAGCACTCTTGCAACCACAACTGATCAGATTCAGTAGGTTATCGGGGGCACATGGCTTTGTGGCTGCAGTCGGTACAAGAAGTCCATTGTCTAGCGACCACCCCCAATCCGTCAGAGGAAGCGAAGTGCCCAGCCATTGTTGGACCTGGAGATAACATCTGTAGACATGTTGTTGTGCAGCATCGCTGCTTGGTGGGAGTGAGGCTAGGTCGATGGGTTTATTCAGTTTAGATTTTGCTACATAACACTTGTAAGTGACATATCTATATTGGTCGAGAGAGGAAACAGTTTTACTCCCGTATAAGATCAGGAGAAGTTGTTCCCCGGCAGCGGCTACTGCACTTGGTGTACTGTCATCCGCCAAAATTGTGTTGACATACTGTTGTGAGTCGCTAGTAACATCGGAGACAATTGTACTGAATACTTTCTTCTTACCAACTCGAAAGAGTGCAGAAGTAGTGTCACAACCACTTATAGAATGTGTTACAAGGAGGTTGCTTCTATGGTCACCCATTTTGGATGCTATTTCACTAACTGAAACTAGTAAGTTTGGGGTAATGGAATACATCATGTGAATATTACATCCCGGTTGAACTCGATAGGTAAGAATGACTAACAAGTCTGTGTCTGTTCCCACAACCACAACATTGTTGTCATCTTGAGCGATGTCAAGTGCAGTTTCGGCTATCAGTACATCAGCATCAGCCTCGGCCTGTTTGGACTGAATATTGATAGCAGATAGCTCCTGCATTAGAAGATCGATCAGTTGGGTTTTGTTCTTGGCATTTGCAAGGAAATCGGATTGGGGTGTGGTGGCTGGTAACTCGGGTGAGATATTGATATCAATGGAATACCTGTCTTTAGATCTACGGGCTTGTTCCATGCCCTTTGTCGACATTGTACAAGCATAACCATCAAAAACAACCACGACTTTCGCCCCAAAATGTCTCACTAGATAATTGGAATATGATGTACATATGTCCTTATATGACGACTGTTTAGGCCATACAACTGCCCTCAATAAAAATCCACCATCTACAACAAACAGAGAATGTTCTGGGATTTTAGTTTGCTCGGAACCGTATGTTTTGAGGATCTTACCGAGCGTGCTTTTCTGTGTCTTCCCCATTCCAGCAGAATCAAACAATGCTGGTGGTTTCGGGGCGAGTTCATATTTGAGATACTCTTCCATCTCTGCTTGTGACTGAATAACACATGTGATGCGGTTGAACAGAATTGTGGGGTCAATCACTACCTTACTTCCACGGACTTTGATGCTATTTGCCATCGATGCGAAAGACTTCAGTGTCAACACGTCGTAGTTTGATGCTGTTGAACGTTTTGCTTACAACATTCGATACGCAACATTCACCAATTTTGCGAACTTGGTCACAGTTCACAGTTTCGTCAGCCACAAGCCCGGTCGCTATAGAGACTAATTGTAGTGGATCTCTATTCTGAAAGGGGGAATGCACTCTGAGCCAGTTCAATAATTTGGTGATATCATTGGCATCAGTCAATTGTGAACTTTGACGGAGATCCCGATGTTGTTCGCCATAACCAGTGTGAACATGAACAAAATTTTCGAGAGCATTACATATCGGAAGGCAAAGAGGTAGTCCATGTACCCATTTCACAACAGTGCTATCGGTTATTCCCCTGCCATGTGCGAGACCACCAGGGAGCTTGAACATTCTCATTAAACACTGCTCTATGGTCTGATCAGAATATATCCCGTCCCAGAATTTATCTGAGCGCCTTATGGTAAAGTAACCTTTCTCAGTGAACAACTTCAAATCATCCTGTTGCATTATTTCTGTTAGCTCATTCATCTGCTGCAAATAGAGATGAGAACTTTTTGCGTATGCAAAATGACCACCTGCGTGAAATACTGGAATCATATTGCGAACACAATATGTGTGGAGTTCCCAGTCGCCTGTGCGCTCTGCTCTCAAGAACAACTGGAGAAGACCTATTTGCTCGTAGTATTGTACCCAAAGCTTTCCTGTGCGTCCTATGGACGCATTCTGGAGCAGTTCGTGTAATTTTGACAGTAGATGATTGACACTTTCTGGATTGACAGCGTCAGCTGTTGTACAGTCACCTCTGGCAAGTCCACAGAATATTTCATTGACTTCTGTGCAGTCTATGTTATCTAGTGTTCGGCTTTCTTCAAACACAAGTTTTGTAATGGCAATTTGTGTTAGCAAATGGGCACGAACTGCTCTTGAATATGCATGACCACTGATCAAATGATGGATTGACCCACCAGCATAAACAGTCCCCCAAAGTTCATCCAAGCCGCTACCAGCCATGATCGAACCAATTGCCCCTAAATATGACATAATCATATGGAAGCCGCCGAGTCTAACGAAAACTTTTGTCAACTTATCTGACGAAGACACAATCTCCACTGCTTTGATATAAAGTGGTTGGTCAAACGTCACTGGACAAACGTTCAGTCCCTGTTTCTCACATTCAGTTTGTGCAAACATGAGAGCAGTGTAAATTGTGCTCGGGTTGGATGGATCAAAATTAATAAAGGGAAGTATCTCGACATCACTTGTTTCATAATCATCTGATGATGTGACAATGTGCATATATCCAGCCCAAGATGGGCAAGGTACTCTCAGTACATGCGTCAAAGACCAAAGACTGTCGACTGTTTTTGCGAGTTTCAAATTTTTCGGATCAGATTCACCCAAAGTTGATAAATCCTTCATCACAATTTCGTCAAGACCCGATTTGCTTGGTTTACTGTGCACACATTACATGCCAATGCATCTTGAGTGTAGGCGAACACAACATTATGTGATTTAATCGAACATGGAAATTGAAACAATGATGCTATAATACGGTATTTGAATGAGAAAAGTCGATGCCGTTTGAATTATGAGTTTAGGGGGTATGGTTAATATTTCACACGTTTCACCAGTTCATTATGGAATAAATGACTATTGTTATATATCATTATAAAGCCACTGCTTTTCTGCAATTTTTGATATATAATTTAACTCCCAAAGTAGTCGTAGATTTGATTTAATGGACGTTGTGTACCGTTGTGTGTATGAAAACAATAAATTTTTTTTCGTAATTTTGTACATTTTCGTGAATATTTCACCATTGAGTGTGAGGATTGGTACAAAGTTGGCATTTTCTGTTGGGGATATGTATTCTCAATATAATTCAGCACAATATTTATGATTCTCACCCTACTAAGGCGAATAAGAATGAGAAATATGGAGCTGGGTCGAATTTTTTTTTTAAATTTTTTTTTTCATCAAAAAAACGCTATAACCAGGGACCAGCCGTGAGGGCGACTAGGGCGATTAAGTCGCCCTTCTAAGCCCAAAGTCGCCTAGAAAAATAGTCGGGGCGATTATAAGTCGCCCTCTAAAAATTGGCCAAAATAAGAAAAGGCTGAACTGAGTGATGCGAGGTTTACATGAAAACGAGTATTTTCAAAAATCGAATGTGCTCGAGTGTGATATATGGGCATTTTAATTCGTCAAATAAACGTCCATTTATTTGAAATCACACGACAAGCAATTGTCCATTGTCGCTTTCGGCGGATTTTTTTTATTTCTATTTTGTTGCGTTCCAGTCGGTGCTTCAAGTGTCGAAACGAAAATAAGTGACTTACGCGACTCAACAAAACAACCCAGTTTGAAAGTAGGTTACGTCGCTTGGGATGCCAAAAATGTATACACAACGGACGTATTTTATAACACATTATTTTCATTTCGATTTGCTGACGACTGTTAACTGTTGGGCTGTCTATTCCTAGAAAAACACGAATGGAATTGAAACACATGAAAAAAAGCTTTAGTGATGTCAAGAAAAGCTTTGTACAGGACACAAGTGTGCATGTGGACGATCTTGAAAAAGGGTCATCCTAAACATCGGAATGACATGAAATGACGCGGAATGACACCGGAATGCCATAAAAATGATGCGGAATGACATTTCTTTTACAAAATACTCGACCCCAGAATGTATTTTGTTTATTAACTAACAAAGTACCTCCCAAGCAACCTTCTTACATCTGGTCCTGTTCACACTTTCAGACTTAGGAAATTATTAGCTTAGTAGACTTTGTTGAAAGGCAACCACAGGAGGGTGATGCGGGATTGGCACAAAGAAGAGGTGAGGGGTCATGAAGGAGAAGGTAGCAGTGGGGGATTTTCAGTCAATAATTACATTGTGATTTTTTAACCTGGCACAGATGCATCATAGACAACTGGGCCTGTATTATTTGTACGTTAATGGAGGACCATAAATTGAAAATATGAAGGGGCGGCGGGGGTGGTACATGAATATTCTTAATTTTCCCCACTTGCCTATGAAGCCTCCCTACATGACTCTGCAGTCTCCCTATTTTTTCTGGAGGGAGACTTGAAGTCTCCCTAAAATTCCCCCCTAGGCTGGTCCCTGGCTATAACTAAAAAAGCTCAACTCGGATTCGCGGGGACTTTTCACACTTTATCCGCAATGTGTGCCCCGGAAACATATAAAAAAATCAGCTTTCTCCGATTTTTTTCCTTACTTTCTCATTTTTAGGCCTAATGTGCCTGGACTAAAAATCCCTTCATAATTATGACCTGTAGAATGTTCTAAAGGTTTTCGGACTGCGGTCCCCTGCAGCCGTCACAGTTGCCCAATCGTGTCCAAAAGGGGACGTTCTCATCTAGACATTATACGAAGTCAACCTACCAAGTTACAATGAAATCGCTTCATAAATATGACCTGTAGACTGTGCTAAATGTTTTCAGGCTTCGGGCTCAGGCAGCCATCATGGTTGAATGATCGCAACCAAAGGGGCAATCTCATCTGGGCATCATCTGGAGTGATCCTACGAAGTTACAATGAAATCCCTTCATAAATATGACCTGTAGACTGTGCTCACGGTTTTCAGGCACCTGTAGCCATCACAGTTGACCAATCACGACCAAAAGGGGATGTCATCATCTAGGCATTATATGGAGTCATCCTAACATGTTACAATGAAATCCTTCCATAAATATGACCTTTTGCCTATGCTAAAGGTTTTTGGGCTCGGGCACCCATCAAGGCTGAATGACCGCGATCAAAATGGGACGTTCTCATCTAGACATTATTTGGAGTCATCCTACCAAGTTACAATGAAATCCCTTCATAAATATGACCTGTAGACTGTGCTAAAGGTTTTCAGGCTTTGGGCCCCTGTAGCTATCACAGCCCAATCCTGTCCAAAAGGGGACTTTCTCATCTAAACATTATATGGAGTCAACCCACCAAGTTACAATGAAATTCCTCAATAAATATGACCTGTAGACTGTGCTAAAGGTTTTGGGGTTTTGGGATTGGGCAGTCGTCAGGGTTGGCAGATCATGCCCAAATGGGGAAATTCTCATCTAGACATCATAAGGAGTCATCCTACCAAGTTACAATGAAATCCCTACATATTAAACATGATCTGCAGACTGTGATAAAAGTTTTTGGGTTTCGTGCCTGGGCAGCCATCACGGTTGACAGATCATGCCCAAAAGGGGCGTTCTCATCTAGGCATTATACAGAGGCATCCTACCAAGTTTCAATGAAATCCCTTTATAAATACGACCTGTAGACTGTGCTAACGGTTTTGGGGTTTTGGGCTTGGGCAGCCATACCAGTTGACCGATTGCGACCAAAAGAGGACGTTCTCATCTGGACATGACCCCAAATGTGCATATGACATTTCGTAACGATCAGACAAGAACTGCGGGTGTAGCCCGTGTTAAAGGAAAATGTGAACAGACTCACAGACTAACAGACTTCCGCACGCGTGATGGCAATACATGTAGCTTATCTTGACTTTGTTAAGTTAAGCTAAAAATCAAGAATCCCATCATCTATCAATATGTTACACATAGGCATTAGGCAATAATCCTGTAACAGGTTTAGACGCTGTTTTGGAAAACTATCTAAATTTGTGTTGGGTCCAGAAAAGATACATGTACATGTATTTTTGTGTTGGTCTCAAAAAGGTCTTGAAAAGTATGGAAAAATGTTATTTACATGTAAGCCATGTGGGTACTGAAAAGGAACAAACTTGGAATTAGAGATGGGTGGTATTGGAATTTTGCATTCGGTATCGGTTTTAGGGGGAGGTATACCATGGTATAATCGGTTTGGTATTTGGTGCCTGACTTGACTTAGATTTACAGATACCAGTAGTATCAAAGTGGAATACACATCAGGAAAATTCAGAACAAGTTGTTTTGGGATCATTCTACCACAGTACAGTGGAACCCACTTAATTGGATATCTCTTAACTGTATATCCCTGTTAATTGAATATAATTTTCAAACACAAAACCATTTACCATACCTTCAGTACAAATTTGATCTGTTACTTGCATATAAGTTGTAGAGTAAACTCCTGTTAATTGTATATAAATTTTTGTAATACGTCGAAAAAATTGCTGTGACACGCACCAAATTCCCCTTTTTGGCCTCATACATCCAATACAGACATTTATTCTATTATATCTTGTTTGACAGAGCTCTATGAGCTCTGTCAAACAAGATATAATAGAATAAATGCTCAGTTTACCTCCAGAACACAAGAAACTGACCAAATCCCTGTTAATTGTGTACTCCTGTTAATTGAATAATTTTCACTGGCAAAATGGATATTCAATTAAGAGGATTCTACTGTACTACAAATGCCCCAGCCAATGAGTTCAACATTTGAATTATTTTTTGCCAACTCAAATCATACATGTATCTACAGTAATTTTGTGACTTGTTCTAAACACACTAATCTTTAAAAGCCTTTTTCAGGCTTTAGTGATCTCAGTACATACATTTACATATGTGCCCTCAGCATGCCATATTTAAGAGGTCCTGCTGACAATAAACATATCACCTGGGCAGTGATTTCTACTGTTAAGGCAGCCAAGACTTGGCAAGAAATCACTCCTGAGCAACTTGACATGTACAATTTGTAGTCTAGTGGGAATTCAGATTAAATAATTCATGACAATAGCCCAGGCCCTTCTTTCATGAAAATGATGCCTTAAGCTCCCATCAAGTATCAACAAGGCCTTATAAATAGTGAATGGAGGAAAATTATAAACAATTTTGGTATTCAATGATTGGTTTTGGTTTGGTTTTTTGGTATCCCCATATTGGTATTGGTTCAGTTTTTCAGTTTTTTGCCCATGTCCACTTGGAATTATTTTAATTAAAAAACAAGACAATACCAGCAGAGCTGATGGATGCTTGCTGAACATGAGCCCAATATATAAATAACAAGAGCACTCGTATCGCTGAAGCAATACAATGTCCCCTACCAGACTAATGAGCATTAATAATTATACAAATGTTATAAGCTAGATGTGATCAGCATGAATTCCGTTGAAGCATTTCCAAAAAAAGTCCAGAAAACTGATATTTTGGAGCTTTTCCATATTTCCAAGAGCCATAACTCACACAAGAATAATGCAATCAGCATGAAACTCAAACTTGATCTGTAAGTCATCGTTCTATAGTAGGTTACCAAGAATGAAATCATTCGGTTGAAGCATTTCCAAAAAAAGTCCGGAAAACTAAAGTATGACTGACAGACTGACGGATAGACAGAGTACAAATGAAACTTGATCTGTAAGTCATCATTCTATAGTAGGTTACCAAAAATGAAATCCTTCCATTGAAGCATTTCCAAAAAAAGTCTGGAAAACTAAAGTATAACCGACAGACTGACTGACAGACTGATTGATGGACAGAGTGCAAATGAAACTTGATCTGTAAGTCATCGTTCTATAGTAGGTTACCAAAAATGAAATCATTCCGTTGAAGCGTTTCCAAAAAAAGTCTGGAAAACTAAAGTACGGCCGACAGACTGACTGACAGACTGACAGATGGATGGACAGAGTGTAAATGAAACGTGATCTGTAAGTCATCGTTCTATAGTAGGTTACCAAAAATGAAATCATTCTGTTGAAGCGTTTCCAGAAAAAGTCCGGAAAACTGATATTTTGGCGCTTTTCCATATTTCCAAGGGCAATAACTCACACAAGAATAAGGCAATCAGCATGAAACTCAAACTTGATCTGTAAGTCATCCTTCTATGGTAGGTTACCAAAAATGAAATCATTCCGTTGAAGCGTTTCCAAAAACAGTCCAGAAAACTGATATTTTGCCGCTTTTCCATATTTCCAAGGGCTGTAACTCACACAAGAATAATGCAATCAGCATGGAACTCAAACTTGATCTGTAAGTCATCGTTCTATAGTAGTTTACCAAAAATGAAATCATTCCGTTGAAGCGTTTCCAAAAAAAAACTCCGGAAAACTAAAGTGTGACTGACAGACTGACGGATGGACGGAGTGCAAACCTATAGTCCCCTCCAGCGATGTCGGTAGGGGACTAATAAAGCATGGCCACAATAGTTTGTAATACAATGGAGAAAAACTCAATCCAGCAAGGGTACCTGTCAAATTTTCAATGAAAACAGATTGAGAACAGACCTGCAATACATTTTTGTTTTGGTGCGTGTCATAGCAGGCTGTGATCTTGGAAGTTATAATCCTAGGTCAAGGTCATGACACACACACTTGAGTCATATGCAAGCATAATGTGAAGTATGAACATGATCTGTCCATTAAAACACTTTTAATGGTAAGACAAAGGTAGAACAGATGCAAAGCCAGTTCACTTGACCTTGAAGTTATGACCTTGGGTCAAGATCATGATACACCATCACGCCATGATCAAGTATTGTGTAAAGTATGAACATCTTCCCATTGAACTGGACAGTGTTAGAATGGATGAATGATCTGTAACCTTGACCTTGGACTTATGGCTTTTTGTGTGAAGTTTTGAACATGATTCCTCCATTGAATCAATTTTTTGGAACCAGACAAAGTTAGAACACACAAATTGTCTGACACTGACCTTGACATTATGACTTTGGGTCAAGTTTACAACACACCTTTGACCCATAAGCAATCACAGTGTGAAGTTTGAACAATATCAGTCCATGAAATAATTCTTTACAGACCCGACAAAATTAGAATGGAGGAAAAAACAAACAAATGGTTTGAGACCTTGACCTTGCAGCTGCAACCTTAGGATAAGGCTATGACACACCCTTCAGTCATAAGCAAGCATGCAAAGAAACATTTAGCTCCCTGGTTAAGTCAGTCAACAATGTTGAAATGACTACTATTAATAATTAGCCTTTTCCATTTTTTTTTTTCGTTTCTTCATTACTAGATTTAGGGTACTTCTCTACTCTTTGTCACCAAACTTCGTACACTGCTCCACAAATTTTTATCTAAAAACACTTTGGTTTTTTTTTTTCAAATTTGGAGCTACGATCAGAGATGAAAAATTTCTTTTTTTTCTTCTATTTTTAACATTTTTGTTCACATCCTTTTCAGCTTTGTAAATATGACACAACAGCTCAACATGTCCAAGACGGGACTGAACTAAACAAAAAGGTCCAGTACTAGTAATGCCAAGTCATTCACTCAAGTTTCTAGAGAAAAGACATCACACCAAAGCTATATATGAGACTGAAAAAGATCAGTGAGAGATGCAGCCCATAGGGTGCACTAATGGAATTGTTGGCAATTTATATGCCAAATCCAAGATGGACAATTGGCGACCATGTTTTTCAACAAATTCAGAAAAAATTTGATAGCTCCCATCCAGACATCACACCAAAGCTACATAAATGTAGGGCTGCACGGTATTTAAATTTCAATGCCGGTATCAGTATTGAACAAAGTACCGGTATTGCTATTGAACAAAATACTGCAATATACTGGTATATCATAGACTACTTCAGAATCGGAACAAAGTTATCAGTACCAGTGACTATTAGTCAATGATACTGATGAGTTACATTCAGATTGCTGAACTAATTAACAAATAGTAGGGGCAAAATTTCGACACAAATCGATTCACCCAAATCTCCAAGTATGTGAATCTTAGTAGATTCGCATAAAAAATACAGTTTTTCATTGTGGGACACTTGTCACTTTCTGCACTATGGTTCTTTTATATATTGTAGTGTTTATTTTTCCTTTGTTCATGAATATTCATTAGCTGTTTATGGCGTATGTGCACTTCACACCCTGCACTTTCCTCTCCACTGTTTGGTTCTTCTTTTGGCCTGTTGTATTTTAAGTGCTGATAGATATGGTCAGTGGTATGTTTGTGTAAGTAATTAATGTACACGTAAGCAGCTATCATTAATGTCTGAATGGATTATTATTGTGCAGACTTCCCTTTCCCTTTGTTTCTATTTCTTTATCATGTACGGACATACCCCCAAACCTGCCCCTGATGTGATGCGTGGTTAACTTCTGTTCTTAAAGGGCTAAGATATAAATATTAGGTTTATTTCAATTCATTATTAATTTCTGGGACAACATCTATAAAAGAAAAATATTTGAAGTTACAAAAAATAGTCAAGTTATATTTTGATAGCTGGCTGTCATGGTTTTAAAACTGGGGCGAGAATTGACAGAGACATCCAACCCACACCTTCGTTACCACTGAACAGCTTATTAATTAATATTCATATGTTCAAAGTTGATGGAAATGGTGATCAACTTGGCTTCAGGTTTTATCTGTTTTTGAGAAGGAGAGAATAAATAAAAAAAACACACCCTATAATGATTTTGTGAGTAATTTTATTATCCATGCGGGAAAACGTGAGATTTCATACACAAATACAGTTAAAACTAGAAGTCCTGTCGCGAACTGTGCGCTTATCTAGGCTTAATTGCGCGTAGGAATTGCACGCAATTGCCATATTGAATGGCATCCAAAGCATGGCAGGTTCTCCTGGTTAGTCATAGCAAACACAGGCCAGGGACCAGCCGTGAGGGCGACTAGGGCGATTAAGTCGCCCTTCTAAGCCCAAAGTCGCCTAGAAAAATAGTCGGGGCGATTACAAGTCGCCCTCTAAAACTTGGCCAAAATGAGAAAAGGCTGAACTGAGTGATGCGAGGTTTACATGAAAACGAGTATTTTCAAAAATCGAATGTGCTCGAGTGTGATAAATGGGCATTTTAATTCGTCAAATAAACGTCCATTTATTTGAAATCACACGACAAGCAATTGTCCATTGTCGCTTTCGGCGGATTGTTTTTTATTTCTATTTTGTTGCGTTCCAGTCGGAGCTTCAAGTGTCGAAACGAAAATAAGTGACTAACGCGACTCAACAAAACAACCCAGTTTGAAAGTAGGTTACGTCGCTTAGGATGCCGAAAATGTATACACAACGGACGTATTTTATAACACATTATTTTCATTTCGATTTGCTGACGACTGTTAACTGTTGGGCTGTCTATTCCCAGAAAAACACGAATGGAATTGAAACACATGAGAAAAAGCTTTAGTGATGTCAAGAAAAGCTTTGTACAGGACACAAGTGTGCATGTGGACGATCTTGAAAAAGGGTCATCCTAAACATCGGAATGACATGAAATGACGCGGAATGACACCGGAATGCCATAAAAATGATGCGGAATGACATTTCTTTTACAAAATACTCGACCCCAGAATGTATTTTGTTTATTAACTAACAAAGTACCTCCCAAACAACCTTCTTACATCTGGTCCTGTTCACACTTTCAGACTTAGGAAATTATTAGCTTAGTAGACTTTGTTGAAAGGCAACCACAGGAGGGTGATGGGGGATTGGCACGAAGAAGAGGTGAGGGGTCATGAAGGAGAAGGTAGCAGTGGGGGATTTTCAGTCAATAATTACATTGTGATTTTTTAACCTGGCACAGATGCATCATAGACAACTGGACCTGGAGTATTTGTATGTTAATGGAGGACCATAAATTGAAAATATGAAGGGGCGGTGGGGGTGGTACATGAATATTCTTAATTTTCCCCACTTGCCTATGAAGTCTCCCTACATGACTCTGCAGTCTCCCTATTTTTTCTGGAGGGAGACTTGAAGTCTCCCTAAAATTCCCCCCTAGGCTGGTCCCTGACACAGGCAATGTTTCTGCTACTGGTAACCGGAGGTCCATTTGCTGAAACATTGCTTGTGCACAGGCCATATGTACAGAATTTGATAGCCTTACTATGGTCATAACACGTATATTAACGTGCAGATCAACATGCTATTTGTGCGCATTTCATGACAGGACTTCTAGTTTTAACTGTATGTCAAAGTATTCATTCCCT
This sequence comes from Pictodentalium vernedei, assembly GCA_031216915.1. NCBI lineage: Eukaryota > Metazoa > Mollusca > Scaphopoda > Dentaliida > Dentaliidae > Pictodentalium > Pictodentalium vernedei. The sequence goes on along the minus strand of CM062291.1, from coordinate 304,570,201 downwards.
GAATTTGCCGCACTCCTCAGATATCCAACATTCAGTTTCAAATTGCTGGTACGGATATACTTATTTGTAACTTAAGCAGTTCAAATTTGCTGCAAACTGTGTTTTCATTGATCAAATGAAGACTGAATGGCATGGACTTCGTAACAGGAGTTGTCAGAAAGGAAGGAGTTTCAAGTGCTATTCATTTGTTTTCTATGATTGACATTTAGGGAGTGACATACATGATAGAATACAGTCACTGTATTTTTCTCCAATAATCAGCCCTGGTAATTCACCCTCAGTAATCAGCAGTGCCGAGGAAAATGCCAGGGAAAGGAAAAATATCTACAGCAAAAATACTGCCGGGGATGGTTTCTTCAGAAAGCTTTGTGGTGGCAGAAATTGCACTACTTCCAGGTTTCACAAGGAATCAATCTATATGGGTTGCACTATACTGTATTGCTAATCTTATAATTTACAGTACAAGTTGCAGCATAGCCACTAAAAACTATGTGTTCTGTTTCTTCTATGTTGATAACACCAGAATCTGACATTAGTTTCTAGAAAGCTCTTACAGAGCTTTCCAGAAACTGATGTCAGATTCTGGTGTTATCAACATTGAAGCAGTGAGATAATGAGTTTGTGGTTATGCTGCATCTTATTTTTTCTCATACTATACATATTGAGCAAGTTGCCTGCTTAATTCCAAGAATTTTTCTCAGCATTCACATGGTTCAAGCTACTGGTATGATCTAATTGAGTGAAAGATTCTGCACATTGATTGTGATTATATACACATGTATCTCAAACTACTTTTACATGTTGAAGTTGCTTAAAAATTTTCACTTCACCCCATACTACATATACAAAAAACATTATACCTGGCAGTTGAGACAATGCCCTGCCCCTTGATGATTTTTACACAATCGAACAGGCTTCACAGCAACTGCCGTAGAAGCACCAGCTTTCCACAGCAATTGATTTGCAGAGGAAACAACATGGGTGAATTACCGACTGAATAATGTATCAACATTAACTTTGATAATTGATACAGTACTGTTTCTTATGATATACCGGTACTTTTAAAACAAAACCGGTATTCATCTGGTATCTTTCTCAATATCGGTAATTACCGGTTTGCTGGTGTACCATGCAGACCTAAAAACATGTATGAACTTAGAAAGAGATCGGATGAGAGATGTGGACTTCAGAGTGTGCTAATGGAATTGAAAATTTATATGCCAAATGTAAGATGGACACTGATGGCCAGGTTTTTCAACAAAATTGGTAATAATTGAATGTGAGAGCTGTGGCCTGTAGGGTGTGCTAAAGGAATTGTGGATGGACAGATGAGTAGATGGTACAACAGATGGATGGATGGACGAATGTATGTTCAGATGGTCCACAAGTTCACAACCCATCCCAAATAGCTCATACTTGACATCAAATTGAGCTAATAATCTCCAATAAAAACCATATCTAAAAATGATTTGCTGTAAAAGAAATTCTCAGCATTCAAGGAGCAACTGCTAAGTGAAATCATAAGGGGAGAAGGAGGGGATTTAATATCCAAAAAATGAAATGCAGGGCTTATATTTCGACGAGAATCCGAGAATCCGAGAATCGATTCGCACAAACATTCGCGCAATGAAACCGGCGAGAATCCATGTAGATTCTTGCTGCACCTCTGCTAGGATTCGCGTGAAAAAAATTGAGTCAACTGAACCCTTTAACTAACACAGCGGCAACAAATTAACCAATAGAAGGCTAACATGACCTGAAATATCCTGACACTTTGTCAATAAAATCTTACATATATGGCTGTCATTGGAATAAAATCTTACAAATATGACAGCCATATTTGTAAGATTTTATTGGTAAATATTGTTCATTTAATTATATTATCATTTATTTATTATTTATTGTGTAAAAATTATCAAATTTAGTTTTAAAAATTAAAAAGGTGTGTTGGGTAAAAGGTTAACATGGTTATCAGTATACAATAGTGGTTCAACCATGGTGGCGTCATGGGATCCTGGGACACTCATAGTAGGTATGGATTTTCAAATGGATTCTCACAAATTTAGACGAAATATAAGCCCTGAAATGTACCTGATTGTCACGAAATTTTAATTTTAATATTTTGGAGACCTAAAAAATAAAAAAAAAAATTCAAATTTTCTTGATGTGATGCTATTTTTAACATTTTTACTTCAATTTCAAAATTATTTTAACATGTTACCCTGCATACCATACAATTTTGTGACGGCTCTACTTCAGTAACTGCAAGAGCTATCATGTTAACATGTTCGTAAAGAAATAGGTGAAGTGGTGAACTATCACATTTTTATTTACATTGTTGTTCAGTGCTGTGACATTAAATCCAACAGATGACCAGACAGGGCATGATTTAATCTGTAAATGTTGAATACCAATTTGCTAATTGCAGCTATTCATTTGGGAAAATTGGTTAGGTGTTGATGAAAATGAACTTCGTACAGATATTTAATGGGTAGCAAAATTTTTAAATTGAATTACAAAATGCTGTTCTAAACCAATTAAATCGAGCCCTGCGACCAGAAAACCTCAAAATGAAATTTCGCTGCATACACATGTAAAGCTGAATTGACATTTTAATACTTAGAAGTTAGAACCCCCAATACAAAGTTGACATAAACTGGCAAACTACTTGGAGTCACCTTCTAGTTGGGGTCATCAGTTTTTGTGGGGTTTTTTTTATGTCAATTTAAGTAGGGCCATCACGGTTAATCGATTGGTCACACCAAAATCGACTTGTATTTTTCGTTGTTGATGAATCAGTAAATTTTACCCTGTTTTATACGTTTAATAATTAAAAAAAATGATAAAAAACATTGTTTCTAAAGGTAAAAGGTCAAGGACGTCAACGTTTACCTCAAAAGGCTGTTAAAAGCATTTGTCCTTTAGGTACAAAGCTTTGATGTTCCAAACTTTTGAACCGTCAGTGTAATTATCAAGACCGGTCGACAGTTGCAAACTTGCGAATTCACCGGAAACAACTGTTAATCGACTAACCGTCGACAAATGCTGGCGATTAGTCGACTATGAAAATTGATAGGCATGACAGCCCAACCAAGACCAAGAAGTAATTTTCTGGAATCTGGATCGCATGTTAGGCGGTAGTTCAGACCCTTTATACAACAGATGTCATTAAATGTGGATTATATAGTGCAGTACACCCCCTGGATAGTAAATAAAGCATTTAAGGGGCTATATAAGTAACAAATTTTGTTTATTTTGAAATTCTCACCTCTGATATTCCTTAAATTCAGATTAAATATACAGAAATTATACATCAAAATGAAGGTTGGATGTTTAGAACCCAAAACACATATGTAATCAACTCACAGAGTTGAAAGCAGGCACCACTGGTACATGGGAGTCTGCTATTATATTCGTACCAGAACTGATAATAAAATAATATTTCACAAGAACAATTCGTAGCCAAATGTGCTTCAGATACAGGCCTGGCATTCTGAAAAATGCAGGAGGGCAAAACATCGCTCTCCTCAATCAGCTTAGGAGAGCAATTAGCTTTACACAGCATTTTAAGTATCCAGTTGAACGAACTCATTAAAACTGAAACCAACAGACTATTACATCAGCAATTTTATTAACTTTACTAAGGTAAAGCGAAATCTCTTAGACATCTAGATGTCTCACTCAACAACCGAACACACACTTGACAAGACCTGTGTGTGTACCCAGACCTGTTGTCCAAGAAAGTCATACGCCTGCCACTACCACCTTCAACCCCCAAGGGGGGTTGAAGGTGGTAGTGGTAGGCGTATGCCTTTCTTGGACAACAGGTCTGCTTGAATCTACAGTCACATCCTGGTGCAAGTGCTTCAAGTGACAGGATAGTAGTAATGGTAGTATATTATAGTGTCAATATTCCTTGAATAATTACCCCTCAAACTGTGATGTCAGTTGTTGAACTTGAAACTGACAGAAAAAAAAATATTGCTGTGACCCATTTTGCTTCAAATGATTGCAACTGTGTTTGTGTATGGTTGCAGCCATTACCTTTTACCACTAAACCACTTTCAAAATGAAATTACGTGATGTTATGTGACTTCGAAGTTAAATTACATTTTTGCTTTACAACAAAAATTTAATGTGAGAATAATACATGTAATCTCAATCATCCCAGACCAAAATATTTAGGAGAGCAATTTTTCGCGCTCCTTAATTCTTTCAGGAGGGCAGTAAGGAGAGCTAAAAAATCGCTCTCCTGAAATTGCCAAGCCTGCAGATATTCAATAAAAAGCTAGGCATCCAAAACACTTTCGAGTGCAGTGATAGGACTGCATTTTGGAAAAGGACAACACTGTCTGTATTTTTATTGAAGGTGGTTTCCATGCTCGCCAGACATGCGCAAATCACTCGAAACCCCGAATTTCCATCGAAAAACAAAATCGTAATTGTAAGAAATTTCAACAGGTGTATCATGATACCGGTACCTTACATTGAATATGGCAACTGTGCAGTCTCCAGCTAATAAAAGAATACTGTATTAAGGTGGCCTTTCTCATTATTTGATTTTAGATGGCATTGAAAATATATGCTTTTTCCGTTCGATGGCGTCGACCGGAAATTGAAAGGAAATTCATATGTAAACAAAAGCAAAGGCTTTGGAATTTACCCCATGCAGCTCTGATGCTGTGCTTTGAAGAATTTTGATAACCTAGCTTTGTTCTTGGATATGTAAAGCACATTTGGCCACAGGTTGTTCTTGTGAAATTTTATTAAATTATCAGTTCTGGTACGAATACGGTTGCAGACTTCCAGGAACCAGTGGAGTCTATGGTCGACTCTATGAGTTGATTACATGTGTTTAGTGTTCTGTACATCTCAATCTTCATTTTGATGTACATTTTGTGTATATTTAATTTGAACTGAAGGAATATCGAGGGTGAGAATTTTCAAAATATACAAAATTCCATTACTCATATTGCACCTTAAGGGACTATATAAGTAATGAAATTTTGTTTATTTTGAAAATTCTCACCTCTGATATTCCTTCAGTTGTGTTTATTTTTAAAATTCACACCTCTGATATTCGTTCAATTCAAATTAAATACACATAAAATATACATCAAAATCAAGATTGAGATGTATAGAATACGAAACACTTGTGTAATCAACTCATAGAGTCGACTGTAGGCACCACTGGTTCCTGGAAGTTTGCTACCGTATTCGCACCAGAACAGATAATTTAATAATATTTCACGAAAACAACTCGTGGCCAAATGTGCTTTACATATCCAAGAACAAAGCTAGGGGATCAAAATTCTTCGAAACATGATGACATAGCTGCATGGGGTATATTCCAAAGCCTTTGCTTTTGTTTACATATGAATATACTTTCGATTTCCGGTCGTCGTCATCCGACGGAAAAAGCATGTAAAAACAATGCCTTGTAAAATCAAATAATGAAAAAGATCGCCTTCACACAGTATACTGTTATTAGATAGAGATTGCACAGTTGCCATATTCAACGCAAGGTATCGTGATACCTGTTGAAATTTCTGAGAATTACGATTTTGTTTTTCGATGGAAATTTGTGGTATCGAGTGATTTGCGCATGTCTGTCGAGCATGGAAACCATCTTTAATAAAAAATGCAGACAGTGTTGTCCTTTTCCCAAATGCAGTCCTATCAGTGTGTTTGAAAGTGTTTTGAATGCCAAGCTTTTTTCTTGGATACACGAAGCACATTTGGCCACAAGTTGTTCTGATGAAATATTATTTTATTATCAGTTCTGGTGCGAATACGGTAGCAGACTTCCAGGAACCATTGGTGCCTACAGTCGACTCTATGAGTTGATTACATGTACATATGTGCTTCGTGTTTTATACATCCCAACCTTCATTTTGATGTATAATTTGTGTATATTTAATTTGAATTTAAGGAATATTAGAGGTGTGAATTTTCAAAATAAACAAAATTTCATTACTTATATAGGCCCTTAACTGGTCATAAGTGTGTGTATTTTAATATAAACCGGGGTTATTATTTTAGAAAAAAAAATTTCTTTTGATAACGTATCCATTAGTAACTGTGATTCGATCCATTTTCACCAATTCGATTTGATCAAAATCGGCAATTCGCAGGTCCCAAGGACGAGGTTTGGGGACGAAATGCCCCGGACCTCAACAGGCTTGGCAATTTCAGGAGAGCGATTTTTTAGCTCTCCTTACTGCCCTCCTGAAAGAATTAAGGAGAGCGAAAAATTGCCCTCCTAAATATTTTGGTCTGGGATGATTGAGATTACATGTATTATGCTCACATTAAATTTTTGTTGTAAAGCAAAAATGTAATTTAACTTCGAAGTCACATAACATCACATAATTTCATTTTGAAAGTGGTTTGGTGGTAAAAGGTAATGGCTGCAACCATACCCAAACACAGTTGCAATCATTTGAAGCAAAATGGGTCACAGCAATATTTTTTTTTCTGTCAGTTTCAAGTTCAACAACTGACATCACAGTTTGAGGGGTAATTATTCAAGGAATATTGACACTATAATATACTACCATTACTACTATCCTGTCACTTGAAGCACTTGCACCAGGATGTGACTGTAGATTCAAGCAGACCTGTTGTCCAAGAAAGTCATACGCCTAGCACTACCACCTTCAACCCCCCTTGGGGGGTTGAAGGTGGTAGTGGTAGGCATATGACTTTCTTGGACAACAGGTCTGGGTACACACACAGGTCTTGTCAAGTGTGTGTTCGGTTGTTGAGTGAGACATCTAGATGTCTAAGAGATTTCGCTTTACCTTAGTAAAGTTAATAAAATCACTGATGTAGTCGGTTGGTTTCAGTTTCAATGAGTTCGTTCAACTGGATACTTAAAATGCTGTGTAAAGCAAATTGCTCTCCTAAGCTGATTGAGGAGAGCGATTTTTTGCCCTCCTGCATTTTTCAGAATGCCAGGCCTGACCTCAAGGCTTTTATTTATGACATCTTTCTGCGAGTTCAGATCGAGTAATGATGAAGGCTAAAATTCCGAGTTAACTCCCTTGACTACATTTTAAATTCCGTTGTTCAGCTGAAATGAGAGCGAATTTGATAATAAATCATGTTTTAGTTTTCCACAGAATGCTAAAACAGTCTGGAAATGGAATCTTTTCTTTCCCCCCCCCCCCCCCCCCCCCCCCCCGAACCGCCTAGACAAAGCCAACTATAAGAATGAATTTACTTAACGATTATTACATAAAATAAACATATTTCATTGTAAAACACTGCGCAAATGTAATTTAGAGGGGGGGGGGGGGGGGGGGGGGGGGGGGGTTCTGTGCGGTTCTGGGGGGTTCTGTGCGGTTCTGGAATTTAGGAGAACCGGTTGAGATCAGTGCTTCGGCATAACATAAGAAATAAATAGGATATTTCACAATTTTCGGCAATAGATATTTCACAATTTTCGGCAGTTCGGAAGTATCGATTTGTCCATTAAAACCTTTGTTTAAGAAAAACGTCTTGCAAAATAATAGGAACTAAAATAATACAACACTAACAGTTAAAAGCCGACCTGATACAATAAGAATTCTATTGATTTGGAATACGAAAGTGAAACTGTAATTGCCGTGCTCGATTTAGTTTTCGGATGACACCTGGGGACGGCGTCCGGCAGATCGCCCCAATTCCCTTTCACCCCAGCATGTTTCGCCCCGGGTCGTTTCGCCCCTATATTGCGACGAAACCACCCGGGTATAAGGGGCGAAGCGACGATGATTTTATACATTTTTTTTAAATGGATTTGAAGTACCTTTCGCCACCAATTAAGATTAAAATCATATAACCTAATGGTTTGTATAACACTATACACTGCTGACATTGTCAGTCTTTATAAACCTCTGTTACGTAAGAGGAAACATTACAAAGGTCCACAACTCTATATTATTACCACTCAATCTATAAGTTCTTAGTCGATTAACATGCTTTTGGAAGGCCGTTAAAATCCATAATTCCAGTGACGTCATTCGACGGAGCCGGGCCGAGGGCGATAATGGTTAAATAGCCATTAGCGGCCCGCGGCCCGGCTATTTTTAGATTCCATGGTCTAATGAATTACTCCCATTCGGATGACGTCCCTTTGTATTTCTGACCTGAAGTCGAACGCACGATCGAAACAGAAATATCGAACCGACTTTAGTGATTATTTCTTCCAGCAGTTCCCTCGTGCGGTTGGCTATAACAGGGAGTGGTAATATTAGTAATAACATGATAGTTGTCAGGCATCATGATTCATTAGCGGCCCTGCAGCAATGATGAACAGCCCTTGCGCTTATTAACGGCCCTCGACTTCATCTCGGGCCTTTAATAAACCCTCGGACTGTTCATCATTGCTGCAGGGCCGCTAATGAACCATAATGCCCTCCAAAATCATGTTATTGTTATATTATCGCGGTATTAAACAACAGTGACCATGGCGCAGTATACCAGTAGAAAATATACCGAATGCCGCGATAATACAGCGCCCGAGTATAAATTCATTTATTCAGCTTCAGTAAATACAGACACAGTGAAAATGTCAAAGTCATATGTGGATTGTAACTGAAAGGTGAGACACAGACAGCATGTTATCACTTGTGGTGTTTGCGGGAATTGGCAGCACCAATTATGTGGAGCCGGTATCTCCTTAACTATGTATAGGAATGATATAAGTCAAGAGACAACTCTGACTTGCACATTGTGTGTGTGTCATGTGATCGGCCAAGAACAGCGTCTTCGGAAAGGGAAGAACAAATCCCACTCACATATGCGGGAATTGCAACGCTGGAGAAATTCTCCGCAAATCACCATGTGGGTATTGATAATGGGGCTCCAAAAACGGGACTTACAGAATTTGAAAGCAGAGACACGTAGATTCCAGAATCATTTGATGAGACTTGAAGTGAAGGCACATCAATGGCCACATCCGCCATTGATTTATCTTTTGAAATTCAGTTGTCTGGTTTGGGGGTGAAACTACCTAACTTCGTCTGTGGGGCGAAATTAACCGGGGCGAACGGGGATTATTGCGATACGACTCAGGGGCGAACGAGAATTAAGGCGAAACGATCCGGGACCCAGAAGACGGACCAAAAGTTGCAAACCAAGTACGAGTCCAATTTATGTGGAAAAAGATGTAGACGAGAAATTGAATTCTGTTGTGTAACTAGACTTGTGCGACCAAACTGGCATTTTTTAGCTCAACTCTGACGTAAGTCAAATGTGAGGTTATGCCAATGCCCATCCTCCGTCTGTCCGTCCGCCGGTCTGTCCGTCAACAATTCAATACGGCTTGGGCTAGAGGCCATATATATGAACCGATCTTCACGAAACTTCTTGGGTACCTTTGTTATCACCTTGGGACGAGAACGAGTGTTTTGGGGTGCGGTCCGAAATTCAAGATGGCCACCAGCAGCCATTTTATACCGAAATTAGTGCAATCAGTTTTCTGTACAGAACTTCTGTATTAAAGTTCTGATTTGAATAAATTTTGTATGAATGTTTAGTAGCATGGAATACATCACATATAATACGGGTTTTTTTTTCTCGTGCAGAAATTCGGCAAAAGCACTCATTTTTTGTTGTATTTCCAGTATCTGGAATTCTTTTTGAGAAAATTGTGGAATGGTCTGTGTCTTGGAGGTAATTCATAGGAGTCAAAGTATTCTGCGTCTTTGTGGATGACGAAGAGAGCCATCCAATGTTCTCCTTTTCTGTGTTCTAGATCTGTGTCGACTATCAAAGCAACTGGTCTGTGATCTGGTAATCTTCTTGGTAATCTGTTTCTTGCAAATACGCCCAAACAAATTCTTTTCAAACGGAGGGCGTTCTCCAACTGCAACGTGTTCATGTCGAGTAGTCGAAAATGACTTGTCTGTTCTTGTCCACTTCTATGATGTTCTGGAATTCTGTGTACACCAACACGTTGATCGTGGTCGGCAACGGATCTTCAAAATGGACTTCCAGTCTCAAATTTTCTCTCTTCACCAAATCGAAGTGTTGTCCATGTGATAGGTCTGGAGTCAGGATAAACACAAACAGCGTGTATCCTTTTATATACTCCTCTCGGCTAATGTGGTTTCCTTCATTCTCGTACATCTGCCCACTTCCTTGGAACGGGGTTGCATAACATCTCCCCACTTCTTGTTGATCGAATCAAGGTTGTAGGGGTTTTGCAGGAATTTGCTGTCCGTCTACATACAGAGCAGGGTAATTGATGCAGTTTTTAAAATTGTATGGATTCTTTGAAAATTTCCATTGAAGGCGTCATTGTCCACACATCACACCACGATGCATTTCGGAAGCTGGCCAAGAAATAAATTTTCTTGTGTGATGCTGAGATTTCCCTTTGGCACTGAGAACATTTTGGTTTCCACACAGTCAATGGGATATTTTGCCGTTGTTGTAACCAATGCTTTTTTGTGAGCCATTCTCACGAATGAATGGAGTCTCCCTTTACGTACAAACATGGGAACGTCCATAATCTTGATCTTGTAAGTTTCTGCATCTGCCATCAAGGCATATGCATCCTTGACTCTGCTCATTTTTACGTGAACGTTAACCCCATTCAGTAGGTAACGTGTTTGGAAAAACATATCCAAGTGCAATCTTCCTGCCATGTCCAAGACTTTACTTTCACTCGTAAACATTTTTCTTGTGGCAAATCTATTGTTATCTTCTGTGAGATCTTCCATGTGGCCAGCCGTGTCCTTGTACCATAAGGCATTAGCCAATTGCGACTTTTTGAATGCTGGTCCATAACTTAACAAAGTCTCTATGTAGGCTCTGTAGTGGTAAGTGTTTTTTGAAGGAGACACCAGTTTCTCGTTCAAACTGATGTCAATTTGGCAGAATAGGGAGTGCATTCATAAATTGACCAGTCCCTCTTTGGCATCATTTGTGATTACTGCTCCATTGGAATCTACTATCTTTGCCTTAACATACAGATATGTCTGTGCCAGATTCAAATAATCATTTCCCAACCCCGCGATATTGAATTCTATGGTCTGTGTTCCGCCCATTGTCCATGTTCCACACTAATCTGTGTTGGTGGTATTGAAATTAAGTCGAGTTCACAATTATTAACACACTCACAGGATTTGTCATTGATGTGAGACATCACGCACCGAGGAAAGTCTTGTGACTGTACTGCTCTCTTTCCTTTTTTCGATTTACTGGCAGTGCATGATGCACGCCTTTTTATACCTTTGCGACTGGGTGGCTTCGAGCCACCCACCTCTTTATTCCAAGTGCCCACACCAGCTCCTTTGAGTCTGTTGATCGCTGCCTGTTTCACATTTTTCCCTTTGATGACATCTCCAGCGAATGCTGCTCCTTTTTTAACGAGCTGTCTTCTCACTGTTTTGGACGTAGTTTTCAAGAAGGGTAACAACATATTCTTCAGTCCTCCCAATATACTACCAAAACCATAACCTCTCTGTATCTGCGTTCCAGAAAAAGCTGGTAGCCCGTTGCCAGCTTGTTTCGTGTAATACTCCTTGTACAACTTGGCATTACAGCTGTAAGTCATGTCTATATGAAATGAAGAGATCTTTGATTTCGGAAATGAAGTGTCACTGTCACCTACACAAACTAGAATGGTACATTGGCTCCTGTGTTGTCCCTTATATACACCCTGACGGTGCCAAAATTCTTTCGTTCCACAGGTATGTAGTTCATGTTCTCAAACGTCTTGGAGATAATACTTCCATATTTGCCCCTCATGGGTACGATGTGAACTAGAGGCACCCTCGTATCTCCCACAACTTGGTCAGGAACAGTGAATAGAAACCCTGGTTGAAATCGGCCACTCGAGAAGATTCGTAAGAGCCAGCTTTGAACACACATTCGTCAAAACCAAACATCTTTTGTAGAGTCGGACTTAATGTGACTACGACCCCATCTCATACCTTGATTCGAACTTTACCACTGACCTTGTCCAATTCAAAATCTATCTTGTCGTGACGAAGTAGCAGCACTCCTTTAACACCATTGATGCCCCGTATTACATCGGAAAGTTTCGAATATCGACCTTCTTTCAGATTGAGCTGATAATGTTTTTTTTTCGAATTCCAATACACTGTGACGAAAGCTTCTTCCCAACGAATGTTCAACCAAGAGTTTGAATACTGAATCTCTGCCTCTCCCACTTCCCATTCCCCAGTGAGGTTCACTGGTTGTGATTACTGTGTGGTGTACATAGTCAGCGTGTTCTTTGGGACACATTCATTGAATTATTACTTGGTAGGGTCAAATAAAACATAACTTTTTCTTGATGGTCGGATTAGGTAATAAATATCCTATACTACTATTCGGAAGAGCCGTCCACAGCTTGCTATCGGTATTATCGAGCGTGAGGTTAACAATGCTTGTGATGGTGATGATGTACAGTATTATTATTTGGGAAAAATAAGTAATTTCGCTCCTTGGAACTCTCTTTCGAAATAGAGGTCAAGACCCGTTTGTGTCTTCTTCCATCTCAGGGGAACTCGAACAGGTTCACTTCCTTTTATAGGCGAGCTGATGCTCGTGGATCCACGAGTCGAAGGATGCAGGGTATCCAAACCACTTCAAGAATAATTCCCTTTTCTTACCTCGACCACGTTTCTTGAGTACACGTTTCATTTTGTAAATAGTTTTGTGTGCCACTCGTTGAAGTTCTTCAGTGTAGAAGAACCCTTTCAGTACTTCCCCACCATCATCCTTTAGGACGTATGTGACTGGATGACCTTTTTTGAAAGATGCCACCCTGAATAACTCCTCGGTCCAGTTGGGTAAATATCCTTTTTCAAACGTTTTCTTGACTTTACTGATTCTCACTCTTTGAACTTTGGGGACTTATGATTTATAGGTTGTCCATACAACCTTTGCCAAACTTCTTGATTTTCAAAGTTGACACTTATGGGGGCCATGCCAGTGCTTCGATGATGAGTGTGATTATATGATTTGACAAATTTTGAAAGTGGAAAAATCAGTGTGTCGTTCCTGGTAAAATATTTCCACATCTTGGTTTTCAAACTTCTATTGAATCTTTCTACGATGGAATATTTTGTTTCCACGGTGTGTGTAGTGAAACAATCGACTTTGTGATATTTGAGAAAATTTTGAAATTTTCTGTTCAGAAATTCTTTGCCTTGATCAGTTTACGACCTTGTTTGAAAATTTTAGCAAAAGCTTTTACTATGGAATCACCAAATTTATTTTGTAATGGCATCACCCAAGCATATTTACTGAATACATCTATACACGTCAACAAAAACTTTATGTTTTTGTTGAATTTACTTATGTTTGTTAAATCCATAAGTCAGCTTGCCATTGTGCATCTATACCACTAACGATCACTCTCTTTCTTGGAAATTTATGATGAACAGGTTTGTGAAGAGTGTAATTTTCTTGAGTCTCTAACTATTTCACGACTTGTTTAGTCTTTTTCTTAGATGCTCTGCATAGAGTGTGCACACCACCAAAACTACCAGGAGCTTCCATATCACATTACAGCTCACCTATGATCCAACCAACTCATCAATGAAAACCAGTCCTATTTATACCTCAGACTATGAGATCTTTTAAGTTTCTTTCGTTTAGAAGGCTTTGTCTCCACCTTTACAGGTCCCTGTCTCATGAAATCCCAGCGTGCTTTATGGCCAATCAACTCTTGTGGGATGTGACTACCTTTTAAGACTATGGCCAACACTTCCCAGCCTTTGGGCTGGAATGTCTTCTGTCTTCTAAGTAAATCGTTTAGAAGATCCGTCACATTCGACCCTAGCACCGTTTGATCCTTGTGGATCAGTTCACCCTTCTCATTTCCAAGATATATTTGGGTCGTTCTTAATACGACTCAATAATAATTTTGCTTTCTTTTTGTCATCGTCATTGGAACTGAATCCAAAATGTCTTGGTCCGAACTCTCCCTTTCGATTTCTGCTTTGATGGGTCGAGGGGCCACCACCTTCTCCTGAAATGTTAGACATCGTTGCAAGACTTGATTATTTCGAGTCGTCTTTTCTTCCGTGGGGAGGAAAGGAGCATTGAGAATATCTCTCATTTCTAGATCCAAAGAAGAGACACCCATTTCATTGGGTTGCCTGATCATTGGAGTGTCTTGAAGACTTTCCAATAATTTTGGTTCTATCAAAGCCATTTCCTTTGCATATTCCATCATCCAAAAATACCCTTGGCCACACTCAGTAACACAGGTGGTAATAGGGCACCCAAGAATCCCCTTTCTGCAAGATCTGCTTCTTCCTTTTGTCAGAGACACCCTTCTTTGCAACGGCTCTCGCTGAACCTTTCTGACAAACTCGTTTGGATTTCTGAGCTTTGGTGAGTGGTACTGCACCCTTCATGATATTGGAGGCACAGTCACACAGACACATTATCAAATCTTTAACGGCGTGTCGGAGAATGGTTTTGACTAGTACTGGGTTCGATTTTACCAGGAGCTTGAGAATTGTGATGTTACACTTGAGACGGTCAGATATGATTCTGACTCGAAGGCAGACTTGCTGCCCCTTTTATACCTGGGAACGATCCCAAGGATTTTGAAACCAGATCATGTAATGAGAGCCACAGTGCTGTGGACTTTGTTCTTGTCGAATAAATTTTGAACAATGTACATGACACTGATATTACGATCGTGACTACCTTTGGTAAACAATTTAGAGGCTCGAACATCAGCACCGAGCATCAGATCATCCAAGATGATTAAAGAATCAGATTTGAATTCTTGGTGAAGACCCTCTACAAATTCTACTTAGGGTAAGGTATCTTATAGTGATTGCCATTCACTTTAACACCAAATAATGTGATTAGGGGTGCGTGTGATAATTCCTTGAATGTGTTGAATAACACGATTCACAAAGGATGATTTACCACTACCAGTAGGACCGCACAGTAAACAAGTAAATGGATGCTTCCAGCGAGGATCCTTGTTTACCTAAGAACATGATCTACTCACCCTTTTATACGTTTTGTCCTTGCCCAAGGGAACGCATCAGGTGGCTTAGGGGATACCACGATGACTGTAGGTTACTTACAGTCCTCTAATGGGAAAGATGTTGGGAAAATACACATAGTACTTACCGTTGGTGGCCCTCTGACTTTAGTACTGACTTGGGACAAGTCAAGCTTTGTAATCCCATCCTGAAGATGAAGATTACATAACTTGAGTTCATTACCACCTTCCTTTTCTCTTCTTTTTCTTTTTATACTTTTTTTCTTCTTTTCTTTCTTTTTTCTATAAAATTATGTACAACTTTATATCTTTGCACCCTTCATGGACTCTATCACTAAATCTATAATACAACATCTCTGTGTTCATTTGTGAGAATTTTCTCAAACAGTTCTTCAAATTCAGCTTGCACGGGTGGTGGGTTCATAGATAAAAAGCTCTCGTGCCGCATTAAATGTACAGTGTCTTTGTTGACTCTTTTAAGTGCTTCATTAAAACATGTTTTAATCTTCTCCTCTTGAGACATCATGAGGCATACATTATGCTGTAGATGACTTGGGTGATCTACCGTGCAGCCATAACATTCTTCTTTAACAACATAGTTGATCAGTTCTTCAACTCACTACGCATATGCAATACAAAATTCATGTTGTATATAAATTTTCCTGATTTCAGCATCCACTTCGTCAATGATCAGCTTCGTCATTCTCTCTAGTATCTTCTTATCTTCTCTCTCACTTGAAATCATTGATGCCACTCCCTGTAGAAATCAATTTTCTTCTACTATTTGTCCAGTATCCACTTCATCGACGAACAACTTTCTTTGTCTCTTTTGAGCAGGATCACCTAAAAGTTTCTTGAAGATAGGAAATAGGCGATCTTCTTGACTTGGTCCCTCTTTAGGAAGCAGTAAATTGTTAACTTCAGCATCGATCTCTTGAAGGTGGTTCTTGAGCTCTTTTCATTCTCCTTTAGAAAATGTTCCATTCTTGGTTGGTACATTGTTGTTGAGATATCTTCTTATGTGGGTCTTCACCTCACTTTGGAAGATATTCACGTTGTCATGGGTGTGTCTGGTTCCGAGACGAAACATCTTCTTGATCTGTTCAATGCAAAGGTTCAAAACACAATTATGAAAACATGATTAGACATCTGTATTTAAACATTTCTGATGGACTTGATTGAAAACGCCATGTACTTTTGGCAAATTTTGATCGATTTTCGATCCTCGAGACAGATTTGTGTTTGTTTCCCACAGGAATACGGGATAAACTTGGAAAATTAGGAATTTAACATAGAAAGTAATGGGAAAGAAACACAACAGGAAATACCCAAATCTGATTGGTTGAGTTACTTCAATGATATAATCTGATTAGTCAAATATTCAGGGATTTGATTGGTCAGTTTGGTGATCAAACTGCAATCTTGATCCTCAAAAACTGTAGAAAGTGTCCCTCTGCATTTTGTACTGACTGGGAATGGGCCAAAGACCCTTTTTAATTTCAAATCACTCAAGAGCATTACCACCCACTACAGTTTTTTTTTGTTCAAATAATTTTTACAAGTCATATAAATTATATCGTGATCCTGTATATGGTGCTCCTCTGCATTTTGTACTGACTGGGAACAGGTCAAGTTTACTGATAGCCGTCCAGCAGATAAATATCAAATAACTTGGGAGCATTACCACCCACCAACAGGAAATGTTTTTTGTTTTTATTAATTTTTTTTTTTTTTTTAATTTTTATTTTTTTTTAACTTTTTAAAAATTTTTTTTTATATTTTTCAATTTTCTATCAAAAGTTCAGTGAAAGTAATTGGGAAATTCTTTGTTCATTTCTAAAAGAATCTGAGAGAAATAAACAAAGAATTTTCTTCAATTACCCTAAAATTCCACCCAGAGTTTATCTCCAGAGACTGCTGCCATGAAGAACTTCAGTGAACGCCATAAAGGACTTAATGCCACCTAGAATTTTATTGTAGGATTTTAGAGACTGCCCCAAGTTTTACTCTACAGACTGCCGTATAGGACTTAGAAAAATGCTGCCATAAAGGACTTAGAGACTGCCATATAGGACTTTAGTGAATGCTGTCATATAGGACTTCAAAGAATGCTGCCATATAGGACTTCGCGACTGCCATGACGGACTTTAGAGAATGCCTAGAGTTTCACTCTAGGACTTTATAGACTGCTTAGAGTTTCACTCTAGGACTTGAATGAATTGCTGCCTAGAGTTTCACTCTAGGACTGAAACTCTAGGATTTTAGAAATAAATTGTACTTACCTAAGCTGTATTGTTATTGTTGAAGTTGATGTAGATGGTTAGCAAATGACACGTCACCTACCGAATCGATGTTTCTTCAGATGTCCAGTGGTTTGGTCGAGATGCCATTTGCTTGTACCTTCCTCTTGGGGGTAGAAATATGAAAGTCCATCTCTGGTCTGTGAGTAGGTGTAGATGTCGTTGATTACAAATCCTTTGTTGATACCAGTACCATTCGGTATGCTTTTAATACTTCTCCCTATCCAGCTCGTTGTGACGCTTGCTAATACCTTTGCAGCTCGCCTTGTTGGTTCCACCAAAATAGTAATACGTCTTGCTACATAAGCCAATGATTCCATCACCAGAACAATCAAACTTAAAAAGACCAGACGTTCTCTTATAAAATTTTCTTCTATCCACACAGCAAGATTCGTGTGTCCAACTTTCTTCTTTTACTTTCGCCATCACGTTTTCTTCTTGGTGTAAGTCACACGATTTGACTGGAAACCACTGATGCCACTCTCTGTAGAAATCTATTTTCTTCTCTGGTCTAACAACGTCTTCAATAGATGGTTGTGATAATGCTATGTACAAGCTGTCTGTATCCGTTTCGCAGAGTTCAAAATCCCTTCGATCTAGAAAAACATCTAGAAAATCATGATAAATGTGTAACATTTTCAGTTTGGCATACTGATAAACAAAAAAGCCAATGTGAAGTAGTAAATCCAGTTTTAGCTTGTGTTTATTCATTTGTATTTCATATAAGGTGTCACCAAGTTGGTTCAAGGTTCTGAAAGGTAAATTATTATTTGCTTGATTGGCTTCATCCTCGGTACAATAACAGGTATTTCTAAATTTGTCTTTGCTTGTTACAGTCTTACCATAACCTGAATTCCCCAGTAACTTCATTGTTTCTGCGATGATGGTTCTATCTGGATCTCGATCTCCCTCACATCTTAATGCAGATACTTTCTCTCCAAAACTCCGAAAACATGCTTTTTGGCTGATACTGTATCATCTGATATATGTGGGTTACTTCCAAGCCATGATCAATGTACCCCTTGAAAAGTGGTGTTTGCCAATAAAATTCCATCTCCAAAAAAAGCTTCCAATTAATGATCTTCTCAGTTGGCTCATTATATTATTCTCCATGGTATAAGTTTTCATGTGGTCATCAATATCAATATCTTCCCTTGTGATGTTAACGTTTTTAAAAACTGGAGTGAACTCTTCAAATTTTTTCTTCAGATGATCTGGAACTTTGATGTCACATTCAGTGAGGCCGAATAATTCATTGGATAACATTTTCTCTTTGATTTCTTACTCTTTCATAGCATAGTGGATTTCGTTGGAGTGGAAGTTCTCTAAATAGTCTTGCAGGGTGTGGTCTCTCTTCTTCATGTCTAGCCATTCACATTCCCATATTTCAGTTAGATCATATCCGAGGTCTCAGATGTACTGTGATTTTTCAATGTCTCTTCATATAATTCTCTCATTGGTTTTTGACTCCATCTTTCTCATTATTCAAGTGGCACGAGTTTTCAAGCCAAAAACAACCATGAAATTGGTAACAGGTTTGGGTTTCTTGACACCATCCATCGACGGGTAACCTGTTTCCTTCCGATTCTCTTCTCGCTACCATTCAGCTGGTGTCGTAACTCGGTGCCATCTCTTGCCACTGTGAAATCTAACCATTGTTCTGACATTCCTTCAAATTTGTGGCTGTACTCTGGTTTAAATTTATTTTCTTTGCGTCATCTAACAAACCATTCAGTGGGCATATTCTGCATAAGTGACCACAGGTACAAAGCATTGGCATCATAGCCCACCACACCACCACATGTTCTTGATTCGGGTCGGTAGTTCTGTTCTCTAATACTGGTCACATCCTTCTCTTGGTATCTATTAAAAATGATCGATGGGCCTCCGACGATCTGGTTCTTGACGAGGTGATGAAGGTCGTTGTTCTTGGAGTCAAACTGTGAAAAATAGCTGGAGTCATCAGTGGTACCAAAAAGATATTTCAGGGTAAGTCCAGGCACACTTATACCGCCCTTAAACATATCTATCTTCTGAGCTTCATAAAAGGCAAATTGTTTTTCCAATGCTTCCAAAAATGGTTTGACGTCACAGTTGTTGTACCAGATTAAAAATTTGCGGAATGTATGTCTTTCCATATTTGCTGACAGTACGTGTTCATCGGTGATGTTTTCCCTTTTGAGCGAGCTGTAAAAATCTTCATGGTCATGTAAATGGTCTTCATCCAGTTTCTCCAAGGAGGTGATACACTCGTATGAGAGGTAACCTTTGGTTACAGAACATGCAAATGCTTTCAGAAATTTATCGTTTGAGAAGACAGGTGCTAGATAATTCATGATGTCAAGAAATTTGAATTGTTCCATCTTCAAGCGCATAAAATTGTTAGATTTTTTAACAACAAATTTCATCAGGTTTTTCATCTTCAGGTATTCCATCAGTTCTCTTTTTACTAAGTGGATATCGTATCTTCCAGAATTAAATCCTATGACTGCCATTTCTCTGAGGTAGGCACCAAATTCTTGTTCAAGGTTTTCCAATGGATGAGGTTTGCTATTATCTTCGTGAGTGGTAACCGATTTGCAGTGCAGTGTATCATCAATCTTCTGTCTTAAAGCAAATAAGGTATTACGGTTGAGACTTCTCATTTGGCAGTAGCTTTCATTTGCAACATCAGTGAGGTATGTCATTATCTGTTCCACTAAGTTTTGGGAATCACCTTCCATAATAAAGCAGACTGGATCTTCATAGCCCTGGTCATTACTACACACACTGACACTTAGAGGTTTGTGTTGAGCTTCCCATGAAAGGTTATCAGTATCAGTACGTAGGTTCTTCTTTTCAAAGTATGACTCAAAGTTGTATGTGGCTCTATGATGAAAATATCTCTGTTCTTCTGGTATGTTGATCCCTTCGTCATTTAATTTTTTGAAAATGTTTGGAGGTACGTAGTAAACACTACCAGCATAGTTGTAAACAACATCTTCAGTACAAGTAAAGTCATGTCGGTTGAGCATAAATCCAGATTTACAAAGCTTTCTGCATTTGCTTCAAGAATATGAATGGCTGTATTGATCCAGATCCGTAATGTTATTTATTTATTTTTTTTAAGGTCACATGTTTCTAATAGCTAACCATGACCGGACAGTTTTATGAGTGGAGGAAGCCGGAGTACCCGGAGAGAACCACCGAGCAATGGCGAGCAACTGTCAGCTCCCCCAACATACCAACTCCACACACACAGGGTTAGCATTGGTAGAAGACAGGTGCACCATCGACGTGCAGTACGCCATAGTACACAACGTCACCGTGCCACCACGTGGGCAATGGGGGTGAAGTGCCTTGCCCAAGGACACAACACGGTTGCCACAGGCAGGATTCGAACCGAGGACCTCCCGGCTTGCAGCCTGCACCTCTACCAACTGAGCCACTGCGCTCCCACACATTATTACTGAAATGCTGTTTGTAAAGGTTGACATTCATAGTCTCATTATAACGGCATTGTGGTCTCTGTAAATCTCTGCTACAATGGTATCATCTTCTCTCTTAATCGTTTGGTAAACCTGTATGTTTACAACTGAGCCACCGTGCCCCCACACATTGTTACCGAAATGCTGTTTGTAAAGGTTGACATTCATGGTCTCATTATAACGGCATTATGATCTCTGTACAATCTCTGCTACAATGGTATCATCTTCTCTCTTAATCATTTGGTAAACCTGTATGTTTACTTCAAAAAACCTCTCAATATTAGGTAATTGGCCCAATGTCACTCCACAAAGTTCTTTGGGCTCGTCTATGGTATATCTTTTGAACAAGGCGTCCGTAGTCATACTCAAGTTGTGGCGGTCGTTTCCACTCCATTATGCCAAACAAAGGTTGTCATCATAATAAAAATGGCGTGCTTCATCTTTTACCAAGGCAATGGTGGCATTTCGGTGATTCGTTATATATTCAGGTAAATCTTCCAGTGCTCCACCTACGGGATGGTTCTGAATTTTATTGATGGAGAAAGTCACATTTGTGAGTCGGTGTACAATCCACTTGGATGTTGGTCAGTGTTGTCTGGCCCATTCTAATATATCTTCTTGAATGTGGTCTAGGAAAGGTTCAAAATCGGACTCGTTCTCCACAAGATATGGTACGTCCATGACCGTAGCATTATTTTGAGGCAGGTGAAAGTACTGGTATTCACTCGTTTCATAACATTTCAATACAAATCCATAGCTTAAATTAATTTTAAATTTCATTCTCTGTTGCCTAAATATCGTGCCAGTGAGTTCTTCAGACATGGAGGATATATTGGTAGTATTGAGGCGATAATTATAAACATCTTGGACTTTCTTATTTGTAACATGGTGGGTTCTAATTCCATCCCAATTATCTTTAAATATACTGATCAGGTCATCATCATCTTCGTCAATCAAAACTTCGTCAAATTCCAATGGGTCAATTTAAAAATTGGTAGTCGTGGTCCTAGGTTGTTTCGCTGCTCTCCTCGTAGACGGGTCAGTCTTCCTCTTGGTAGGCAGTTGGACTGGGCGATGAGCATAATTCTTGTGGTGGTTAAACTGCAATAAGTTAGTGAACTCTTCCCCACATTCGAGGCAGGTGTATAAAGAGAGACAGGTTTTTAAATGGTGGATCAGGTCCTCTTGCCGGGAATATATTTTAAAACAATTGTTACAATTAAATGACTTACCTTGGTGTGCTGTCCTCCTATGGCGGTCTCCACGGTTTGTCCTTGCCGGAAAAAACTTTTCCAGAATCCTCGCACATAAATCCAGTGTTGGTAGACATGGTTCCTTGAATCCTTGAATAATAATATCCTTGAATAAACACACAAATGTCCTTGATTCCTTGAATTGGTGAATTCACAATGTCTTTGTATCCGTGAATAAAAGCACAAGTGTCCTTGAAATCCTTGGATAGAATCCTTTTGAATCAACACACAAAAAAATATTATACTTTCAATTAATACAGATGTTTTTCAATCCAGCGATGAAAACAGAATGAGAGCGTCGTTCACAACACTCGGGCATTTATCTATTCATGACGGACGTTATTGAAAATACCATGTACTTTTGTCAAATTTTAATCGACTTTTCGATCTTCGAGTTGGCTTTGTGTTTGTTTCCCATAGATTTATAGGTTAAACTGGGAAAAATAAAAAAATTAGCATAGAAAGTAATGGGAAAGAAACAACAGGAAATACACTAATCTGATTTGTCAGTTAGGAAATTTCTTGATCCTCAACTGTGGGATCATGTAGTTTAAGTGTCTATTAATGTGAACTAAAGTGGTTAGGGGATCAGTTATGGATGTTACTAAAAATAGATCAATGGGTGTAGTTACTAACTATATAGTTCCATATTGGAGTTAAGGTATTCCCTTATGGTTTTAAATGACCTAAAGTTGATAGTAAGAGGGTCGATTATGGATGTTACTAAATTTAGATCAGTATGAATTCATAAAAATATAGTTTCATATTTGGAATTAAGAGAAAATAAAGTAGTTACTTACGGGTTTGATTATGGGTGTTACTAAGTATAGATCATGGATTGAAGGGGAAAATATAGTACCACATTGGAGTTAAAGGAAACTGAAGTAGTCAGTTAGGCGGTCAGTTACAGATGTTACTAAAAATAGTTTCATGTGATTAGTTCGTTATACTCCGATTGAGTCGAACACACCCTATATGGGCGTTATATCACTACGGGGTACTATTTAGATCAAAGTTCTAGTTAGGATAAATCCATTTCGGATATTTCTGGTCATTCTCAGGCTCATTTTGGCTAATTCTTGGAAAACAAATACTTTGGTACAATGGAACACGTCCTATAGTTGCCTTATAACACTACGTGCTACTAGTTACATCAAAGATCCTAGTTAGGATAAGTCCGTTTTGGTGATTTCGGTAATCATTTCGGTGATTTCCGGTGACTCTCAGGCTCATTTGGGTAATTCTTGGTAAAAAATTACTCTAGTACAATGGAGCACACCCTATAGTTGCCTTATAGCACTACGTGCTACTATTTACATCAAAGATTCTAGTTAGGATAAGTCCGTTTTGGTGATTTCAGAAATCATTTTGGCGATTTCTGGTGATTCTCAGGCTCATTTGAGTAATTCTTGGTAAAAAATACCCTAGTACAATGGAACACACCCTATAGTTGCCTTATAGCTCAACGTGCTACTATTTACATCAAAGATTCTAGTTAGGATAAATACTTTCGGTGATTTCGGTAATCTTTTCGGTGATTTCCGGTGATTCTCAGGCTCATTTGGGGTAATTCTTGGTAAAAAAAAACTCTAGTACAATGGAACACACCCTATAGCTGCCTTATAGCACTACGTCAGGGAGGATGGGGTAGCGTTTACTCCCATTACCCTCTATTGTCACCCTGCTCTCTGGCGGTTGGCGTCAGAATAGCTCCAAAATAACACTGAGGCTATGGGGAAAATTCGACATTTTCATAAAAAACTAACGTTTTTACAAAGATTCAGTACAAAAAATAAAAATCACGCCCAGTATGCAATAAATCGCGCAGAATGAAAGTACGAGAGTCGAAAAAAGCTCTGGAATTCGCTTCCCGTTTATATGAAGACGCCACAAACTCTCAATTAGTTTAAATCTGCTCTGAAGACATATCTCTTCAAGCAAGTATATAACACTATTAATCAACCTTGGTTGATTAATAGTTGATAGTTGTTACTTTTGTGTATATTCAGCTTCAGCCGCAGAGTCTATTTATTTATACACCACTCATGTACTCGATTGTAAAGCCCGCGAGCACATTGTGGAACCGAGGCTATAAACTTCATTATTATTATTATTACTAGAGTCGAAAGTGCCTTCTTTAGTTCGTATGTTTAAGCTAATAAACATGGATAAAAACGATACATATTCCCCAAATTCGTGTATATTTCTCGCACTTTTCCACACTGAGCACGATAGTTTTATTTCATAATTCGGTCTTGTTTTTTACAGCCAAACGCATTCAAACATCTAATATGCAGCTGCAAGTATGCTGTATAAAAAAAATGATTTCTCTTGATGTACGATGTTTGGCCGTACGCTATATGACTCGTTCGCTCTCTCTCTCTCTCAGACACAAACACATTCGTAAAAGAACACATCGCATTCAGAGTAAAGACGCCTGAGCCCGAATAAGCAAGTCTGCCCGTTTTATTGGAAGATACACCAATAAAATAAAAATGGATGGATCCTAGCAGTAAAACAAATAATGTTATTTGTAAAATATACATTTTCTTGCCAACTTTGAAACAGGTAATTCAAAACGGGAAACGGATGTTTTCGTCTGCCAGCCGGATCGTCCGCTTGCATTTTTACCCAAATAGCCAGCCAAGTGTTTGAAATCCAAAAACATGGGATGGAAAATAACTTTAATAATATTTGTGTAGTATTAAATAGCTCAATACAATAAATGGTTAGCATGGCATTTTTTGAATGTCCAACATATCGCATTTTTCAAAACATGTTCCTTGACATAAATTCTTATGTATTTGCATTAATTTTATACTTTGCGAATTATAACAATTTCCTTTATTTTTTTTAGAATTTTGCAATTACTTATGGTTAAGCAAGGTTGTGTCTTTCAATGAATACTTGCAAAATTATCAGATTTTTTATCAAATTTAATTAATATTCTATAAATTTTGGTGCCTTTCTTAATATAATTAATTCTGTAATTTGTTTGTTAATATTTATTCATTGTTAAGCGCCGGTGGTGCCGTACAATGAATAATTGATAAATTATAGGATTTTAATGGAACATAATATACCATACGTTTGATATGTTTCTTAATATAATTATTTCTTATAAATTTTAATTCTTGTAATATATTTGTTAATAATTTTGCAATTATTCATTGTTAAGTGCCAGAGGCACGTTTCAATGAATAATTGCACAATTATGAGAGTTTTTTTGTTTAAACAATATTTATTGAAAAATTGAAAAATGGCTGGTAGTTAATGGAACAAATATAATTTATAAAATGTATACACGAAGAATAGAAGGTATTGTACTTTTGTATAGTTACCTGTAATAAGAGGATTCGACATCAAGCCTAAGGCTTATGTAAGTCATCTTCTAAACATGTAAAGTTGCAACATTATAATTTATGGTTTAGTGTGATACAATACAGGTACATGTATCTTCAAACTGGTTAAAGAGATGGAGAAAAAACACATCAGTTTAAAATTTTTCTCTCAGATGATTTTCATAAAATTGCAGTGGTCGACTTCGGTAAATTGCAGAGGACGATTCGGTTTACAGGCGATATGAGTGTAATTCATCAAAACAAATATGCATTCAGTTCCTAACCTCCAGGAATTTGATTACATGATCTCCAGTTTGTCATTCACTTTCCTGTAATTTTTATTCACTCCTAAAGTTTAGTATATATATTGATTTGACAAACTATTAGCTGCTCATCCCATGTTGTTATGCTGGGGCAGTTTATGGAAAAAATCCTCTTTCATCTGAAAAGCTCTGCATCTGTTTAAGAAAAAGGATATGAATCAAATAGGTTCTACTACTCAGAAATTAGTTTCAACCTCATATGACAAACCTGATATAGAGAAATTAAAATATTGATTCCCAAGGCCAAGAGCTGAACACCACCTGTGACTAAATTGGGTTAGTTCAATCAAAAATAATAAAAAAAAATTGTTTGCATAAACTTTCCTGAGATTATCTGTTTGGGACTTTGCAATATTCTCAGTATCTCGCACTGTAACATGCCATTAAAAAAATGGATAAATCAAGTTCCTATGAAATGAATTCAAAAGAGCACACATCACCTTCCACTGCTGTGAATGTCCTATGCTGAAGATTTTGACGAAAAGAAACCTAATACTACACAGATGAATATGTTTTGCCCAGTTGCTGATTCATAATGATTCTCAGATGAGAAAAACCTACAGCACCTGACTCATTCATCCCTGATTCTCCCTCATGATCCTCAAGAATGCAGATAGTAATTTTGTCTCAAATTTTTGCACTTCCCCTCTCAGTCTTCCACTTACAGTAATGACTGTCCATCATTTGCTTTTCCCCTCACCTAACTTAGCCTCCGGTCTCAAGCCTCCAATTCCTCCCAAGAATTTATTGTTCAGTTTATGGAAAATGAGAGCCCCCTCAAAGAGACTGTTCCAGAGTCTTCATTTGTCCTAAACCACACATTTTTTAACTTCATTCTTTCATCATTTCTTATAGATTGTAGACTTGTTTTCCTAGAATTCCTTTTGCAAGCCTTTATCTCATGAATAAGTCAAATCTTCTTGTGTCATTATATAAAGAAATATCCATTCAAATTTTAGTACTTTTTTCTAAAAAAAACCCAAAGCAAAACAAACCTTATGCCCCCTAAATGGAACATGGCGTTACATGTTTGTTTTTTTTGCAATGATAGACTAGACAGAGGTCATAAGCTATGGTGCCCCAAAAAAGACTTTGAGGAGATTTTTCAGAAAAATAATTATACTGTCATCTTCTGCTCCTATTTGGTAAAAGGTGAACATGATAAAGTATAGGGGTTTTAACTTTCTCTCTCAAACTTCACACTAGACTCACATTTCTGTTATATATCACTCTCCGATCCTGAAAAATGATTTTGAAGTTCAACCAAAACATAACCCAGTCAAAATTAGATAAGGTAATCATTTCGGTGATTTTCGGGCTTTGGGTAATTCGTGATACTCCGATTCAATCAAACATACCCCCGTCTTATAAGAAGACATTGGGTCACCTAGCAACCACGTGCTACCATAAAAACCAAGATGGCGGAACACGCGCTGCGCATACCCACTAACACCACTCATCACTATGGGGGATGACATCACAAGATGGCCTCTCACGCGGGTTACCATGACAACCAAAATGGCGGTACCCGGTCACGTGACTATGACGTCACATGAGATTCGGCATGAGATCCGGGTGAATTGGGTTTAACCATGCGAGCTATACTGCTGTCATTTGATGATAAGTGTTTTAGGAATAAGGTTAATTCCCTGTTGTAAATTAAAGCGGTAGAACTGCATGCATAGAGAAAGACCCCGGTCATAATATACTGGGAATTGATACAGTGTAAAACGTTTTCATACAAGGTGAACGCCGTGACGTTTGATGAAGTGAAAGCCGTTACGCCGTGACTGTACAGTTATCGCATTTATTGACTTGACACCATCTCGATGTGGGAAGACTGTTTGGCCACGTTTTACGTTAACATTCCAGCGATGCAGTACACAGATCGGTGCTCATCACAAAATTAAAGAAATGCTCTGCAGCTCATGGAATTCCTTCAACTTTCAAAAAAATTCTAGCTCCTCATCATTAAAGTGATCAGAGCTTTTCCATGTCCCCACAAAGAAAATAATGGGTTACGGTTTCGTTTCCGATTTTGTGGGGACTTGTTTGTCACCGAGAACGAAAGAAAAGGCTAACAAATCACCACAAAGGCTGTTAAACAAGACAGTTCGCCGGGCATCGAACCGTCGGCGATCCGTCTGGCAATCAGGAGTCCAACACCTAAACCATTGGACCGCTGCATACCGTCAAAACCGATGGCTGGAGTTCAGCTTATTAGATTATGTTATCGTGATTACTTGGTCCACTTCCCTAACCCTTCATAAACATTGAGAGAAGTACGAGGCTTATTAATTACACAGTTGACTGGCGAGACCACAATTGTGCTGAAAGAAGAGCCTGTTTTCAAAACTCTGCTTTGAGCAAGAAGAAATAATGTTTATATTTACAGAGAACGTAGTGAGCTCTATCGGTAACACACATGTGTATGTAGAGAAACACGCAATTTCCAATGAAACAGCATATCCACAAATTGAAAATTGTGTCTTCCGGTTTGTCCATCAGGGCGGCCATTGTTTCGTTCGATAGTGAATTATGGGATAGTTGAAAATAAAAATAGCAACAAAAACAAAAGAACGCACCGTGTGTTGGCGGGAACAGGACAACTCGCCGTCGGGACAACTCGCCGTACCCGAGGTGGGACGAGTCGCCGTCGGAACAAGTCGCCGTCGGGATAAGTCGCCGTGGAGTAGTAATTAATAAGTAACACGCGGCAGAGGATTGAATTATCTTTATTAATACTTATGACTTATATAACAAGACAGGTTCAATATAACATATAATAATGTAACATATAAAATAATAGTTACTAACATAACAAGATTAATCAGAGTGACAGACTTCGTTGAAATCAATGACAATAATTAATTAATTAATACATTTTCAAACAAATTTACTCTTTTACAGATCGTGCTTAGACAAAGGTCTGTTCTTTGGAAATTATTTTATATCTGTGAATTCACATGAAAATGGTCCGAAAAGACCATTTTCATGTGAATTAAGATATAAAATAAATGTATAGAATTCTATATTATTTGAAAATTACTATAATTCACAAAAGATATAATTTATACAAAAATATATAAAGATTGAAGTACAAATGTATGTTAATAATAATAATAATAACACATAGGCCGGCCGGTGATTTGTCGCGGTTCTCGTATGAGAAGACCTTGGTTACCCATGTTCTACCAACTGCCTCCCTATTCCCACGCTTCTTCTCTCCTCCCAACACTCGGAGACGAACTGCACACTCGGAGACGAACTGCCGTTTGATATCCATTATGGGAGAACTACTTTATATAGACAGCTGAACATTTCTTTAAAAAGGCTGCAGTAGACAATGAAGGTGGATCTGACATTTTGGCATCCCAATATTTCTGTATCTTTTGGGCCATCTTCGTATATTTTGATCGGACGTCAGTTTCAAAATCTGATGCTTGCACCCTGAATTCCACATTCTCTGCTTCTGTCTGCAAACAAAGGTTCATAAGTTACCATAAAATATTTATTTATTTATCAAAACAATTATTTGCCTGTTTCAAAATCTAAAACCTACAGTGTTGTGATACTTACCAGGGATTGTACTGGAATAGAAATTTATTGAGCAAACTGCAATCCCAACTCTTTGTAAAAAAATACAATGTGAAAGCTGACGATTTTATTTTCAACAATTTCATTCTTCTGAAAATGTTGTAATGAACAGTTTAGTTCAACTTTGGTACTTTCATAAAACATGAGTAGTATGTCTCGGGCTTTTCACCCCCCCCCCCCCCCCCATTTGGGGGACCCCGGTGGGGGACCCCGGAAGTGACGTCATGTCACGTGACGTAGTGGCGCCATGTTGTGTTGTCATGGTAACCCGCGTGAGCGGCCATCTTGTGACGTCATCTCCATAGTGATACGTGGTGTTAATGCGCATGCGCAGCACGTGTTGTTAGGGTGATACGTGTTTCCGTCGTCCATTTTGTATACTGGAGGCCGCCATCTTGGTTTCTATGGTAGCACGTGATTGCTATGTTACCCAATGTTCCTGCAATAAGACGGGGTATGTTCGGAGGGTGTGTTCGATTGTAGAAGAGTAAATCTAATTACCACAAACAACCCAACAATCCCTCCAAAACACCAAAATCCACCCGAAATCCCCGAAATTGACTTTATTTCCCCATTTTATCGGTTTAGCACGTAGTGCTATAGTACTAAGGGGTACAAGGGGTGCATTCGACTGAAGTGGAGTAATTTTCTGGTTTGGATTTTTGCAGAATTCTCATTTAATTACCCAAATAAACCCGTCAAGTTGTATTATTTCGAATTCTTTCAGAATCCTTTTTTTGGATCCCATGACGTTTTATTTCCCTATTAAGAGTACCACGTAGTGCTATAGGACAAATTTATCCAGAATCCTCTGCTTCTACTTGGAACTATATTTTTATAAATTCCTTCGCTCTATTTTTAGTAACATCCTTAACTGACCCCCTAACTAATTGTTAGGGTCTATATTTAGCAATTTCTTTAAATGACCCCCCTAACTACATGATTTTAAATAATAAAATTAATGAGGATCAAGATGTTTTTACACTAACCAATCAGAGCGAAGTTAATCCACCAATCAGATTTCTGGATTCCCATTGTGTTTCTTTCCCATTACTTTCTATACTAATTTTCTAAATTTCTCAACTTTAACCTATAATCCTATAGGAAACAAACACAAACGCCCATCTAGAATGAAAATATCAATGAAAAAACGTTGTGGCGTCGTGACGTTTTCAAAAACTTCCGTCACGTCGAAATAAATTCTGGAGAAGAATAATGTCGCGTCATTCTGTTTCGATCCTTCGAACTGAACACATCGCTAGAGAGTTTTTGCAAAAAATTTATGAAGATGGAGTCTGAAGCTGCTACTGCCGTTACCAGAACTGATGTCTACGCCTGTGAAGAGTGTGGAAAGACCTTTACGGACCGTCGGAACCGGAATCGCCATGTGCGTACCAAGCACGCCGCCGAAGAGAAGAAGTCTTTCGATTGTACCAACTGCAACAAGACCTTTACGAGGAAAGACAAGCTGGATCAACACATGGTGAAATGTTTGGAGACATACATGTATGGAATGCGGCCAGAAGTTTAACCAACTACTCCATTTTAATCGACACAAGAGCGTTGCCCACCAACCAGTTCCTGTACCATCTAAAAGGAAGACTGATGAACCGAAGAGAGGACCACCTAAACAACCATGGACCACGACGACCACCCATTATGATGTTGACCCAATTGAGTTTGAAAAGAATATGATGTCTGAAGAAGAGCTAGATGAGATGTTGACCATGTACGAAGATAACTGGAGTTCTATTAGAACTCTTAGAAGAGTCCAAGACCAATATAACTACCGAATCAACGATGTGAACCTGAAGATGATGACTGATGAATTGATGACTACCATATTTCTGCCACAACAGCTAAGATTTAAAATTAATCTGAGTTTTGGTTTTATCCTGCGACACAATGAAACAAATGAACTGAAGTATTACCATCCATCACAAAACAACGCCCGGGTACTTGATGTTCCACAACTTGTATGCTGCCAAGAAGACTTTGAAGAATTCCTTGATGATGTCATGGAAGAAGATATCCTGGAATGGGCCAAGTTAAAACGACCCAACACCAAATGGCTTGTGGAGAGAGTTACCAACGTCACATTTTATATGAATAAGCTGAAAGACCACCCAATTGGAATGGCAGAAGATCTTCCTGACTACATTCTCCAGAACAAAGCAGTAAATGCTTTGGTGAAAGATGAACATCACCAGTTTTATTATGATGATAACCTGTGCATGTTCCGCTCTTTAGCTTTATGGAGTGGTTCCACAGCTCACAATTTGAATAATACAACAGATGCCATGTACAACAAGTATACAAAGAAGCCAAAGAATGAATTCCGTGGAGTAACTTTAGCCGAATTACCTGACTTGGAGAAATGTTTTGAAGTAAATATCCAAGTATATGAACTTGTCAAGAATGATGATGACCAAATTGTTGCCAAATTAGTACAGAGATCTCACAGAAAGTATTAAGATACCATGTATGTGAACGTTTACAAGAACCATTTTAGCTACATCATCGATATAGACCAATACTGCAAATCCTTTGAATGCCGCAAATGCGGCAAATTATGGAAAAAGGTTTACAGACTCAATCGTCACGAGAAAACCTGTACAGATGAAGTAAATTACCAGTATGTTGGCGGTGTATACCATCCATCCCAGTCCATATTTGATCTGTTAGAAGATGAAGGTATAGAAGTACCTGAAGAGAAGAAGTTTTATCCATACCGTGCAACGTTTGATTTTGAAAGTTACTTTGTCAAATCCAGTCTACCTGCTGACAGTGATAAACTGATATGGGAAGCAGAACACCGACCATTGAGTGTTAGCATATGTAGTAATGTTCCAGAATACCAAGAACCGAAATGTTTTATTACAAATGGAAATTCTCAAGAACTTGTTGAAGAAATGATGACATACCTCACAGCTATTTCATCTCATTGCCACCAACTGATGCAGACCTATCATGCTTGGACCTTGTTTAAACTCAGACAGAAAATTGATGAAACGCTGGAAGCAGAAGCCAGAGCTACTGGAGAAGATACATCCAAGATGCACCCTTTACAAAAATTGGAGAAGAAATTTCAAGACTACCTGCAAGAGATGCCCGTCATCGGATTCAACTCTGGAAAATATGATATGAATGTAGTCAAACGTGAACTGATGACATACCTAAAGAGACAGAATCCACTCAAGTTTGCAGTGAAGAAATCGAATAACTACATGTGCGTCTCGACAGAATCTTTCAAGTTTGTTTATATTTGCAACTACCTCGCTCCAGGATTCAGCTATGACAAGTTTTTGAAAGCATTTGGCTGCTCCGTGATGAAGGGATTTTTACCATATGAATGGATCGACAGCTTGAACAAATTGGATCAAGACCACCTACCAGACCATGAAGCCTTCTACAGTTCTCTCAAGAAAGAAAATATATCCAATGAAGAATACCAGTACTGCCAGCATGTATGGAACGACCTTGAGATGACAACTTTCCGTGATTTTCTGATCTGGTATAATAACCGAGATGTAAAACCATTCCTTGAAGCAGTTGACAAGCAGTTTGCTTTCTACCAAGAACGCCACATCGACATGTTTAAAGATGGTATCAGTGTTCCGGGCCTCACATTGAAATACCTGTTCCAGATGGTATCAGTGTTCCAGACCATGAATGATGACGCTTACTTCACATTATTTAACCAGAAAAACAAAGACCTGCATCACTTGGTGAAAGATAATATCGTTGGTGGACCTTCAATTATCTTCAACCGATACCACGAGAAAGATGTTACCAGAATCAGAGAAACAAAATATGGCAAAGAAGCAAAACCATGTGGAATGCATTATATCTTTGGTGCCTAATGCAAGAGATGCCAACGGGTTGGAGTATTAGACGTTGTGAAGAAAACCAGTTTAAACCAGAACATCCAATGAAGTATGGTAAAATGGCTGAACAATGGTTAGAGTTTTTATCCATGAGAGATGACATCCACATCAGACATCAGTTTAACGGAGCTGAAAAAATGATTGGTCGAAGACAGTCGCCTGTTGATGGTTGGTGCAAAGAGACACAGACTGTATACGAATTCCATGGCTGCTTCTGGCACGGACATACCTGCATGAAAGATAAGAATGGCCTTCCTATCATCCATAATGAAGTCAGAGATAAACCGATGAAAGAACTGCTACAAGACACCCGTACCAATGCAAAGTACATCACCGATTTGGGCTATAAACTTATGGAAATCTGGGAGTGTGAGTGGAGAGAGATGAAGAAGACCGATGCCACACTCAAAGCCTTCCTGAAAGAGAACTTTTCAGACATAATAGATGGTGCGATGACAGAGGAAGAAATACTGAACAAAGTGAAGTCCGGTGAACTGTTTGGTTTGGTCGAATGTGATATACATGTACCAGATCACCTGAAAGAGTACTTTGAAGAGATGACACCTATCTTCAAGAATACAGATATTTCCATAGATGATATTGGTGAACACATGAAGTCCTTTGCCGAGAAGAATGGAATCATGAAGAAACCCCGTAGAAGTTTGATCGGAAGCTATGGAGCGGAAAAAATGTTGTTTGCAACCCCTTTACTGCAGTGGTACCTCCAGCATGGTATTGAAGTTGATCACGTCTATCAAGTTATCCAATATAAACCAAGAAGATGTTTTGAAAAATTTGGAGATGAAGTATCTGAAGCAAGAAGACAAGGAGATGTTGACCCCGACAAGTCGATCGTTGCCGACACCATGAAGCTGTTGGGAAATTCTGGATATGGCAAAACCGTCACCAACAAAGAGAAGCATCGACGTGTGTGCTATTGCGACGACGAAGAAGTCACCAAAGCTGTAAATGACATGTCCTTCAGAGCCTTGAATCCATTAGATGAAACATTATATGAAGTCGAACTCAACAAGAAGACCATCAAGTTGGATCTGCCACTTCACATCGGATTCTTTGTTTACCAGTATGCGAAACTCTGGATGCTTCAGTTCAATTCTCTGTTGTGAATATTTAAAAGAAATGAGAATTTTTTATGATAGAAAAACTTAATTGCTAAGTTGGACATGTTGTTTTCGTTTTTCTTTTTTGATGAACAAAAAAAAATTCCCTCAAAGAGGATACGAACTGTAGGGGGTGGGAATGCACTCGAGCTATTTGACTTATCTCCATTGGACAGAGGTTTGTAGCTTGACCTGTCCCAAGCCAGTATAAAATGCAGAGGGCCATATCCTACAGTTTAAGGATCAAGATTGCAGTTTGATCGCCAAACTGACCAATCAGATCGAAGTTAATCCACCAATCAAATTTCTGTATTCTCATTGTGTTTCTTTCCCATTACTTTCTATACTAATTTTCTAAATTTTCCAACTTTAACCTATAATCCTATAGGAAACAAACACAAACCCCAACCAAGAATCAAAAACTCAATCAAAATTTGTTGAACTGGTGTGATGTTTTCAATCATGTCCATCAAAGATATATAAGATTAGGCAAAGCATGGACTTGGCATCATTCACGATCGAACCATTGACCAGAGAAGATGTTCCGAATTGGCACAAGCAGACTTATGCTAACGTCACCCAGTACCAGGGTGAACTGAAGATTCATCTCAGAAGATACTTTGAGGGAAAAGACCAGAAACCTTATCCTACGAAGACTGGTATTGCTCTATCTTTAGAAGAATGGAATGCCTTGAAATCACAAATAGAAGAAGTAGATGCAGCCATCAAAACCCAACAAACAACTTTAAATGAAGACACTAAACCTACTAACCATGAAGACTTCAAAAAACCAAATCAAGAACCACCTTTGAAGAAGAAGAAGAAGATCACAGTGAGAATAACCCAACCACGACCATTGATCGTTGATGAAATTGATAGTGAACTCAGGCAAGTTCGCTTGCAGCATGAACTTTGCTTGGCATATGCTCATTATGTTGAAGAGAACATTGACGCTGTAATGAAAGAAAAATGCTACGGATGTACAGTCGATCACCCAAGTCAGATTCAGCATAATGTATGCCTAATGATGTCTGAAGAAGAGAAGATTATAACATGTTTTAGTGACGCACTTGAAAGAGTTAACAAGAATGATGTTCATCTACTGTGGCACCATAATACTTCTGGAATGAATCCACCACCAGTACAGAAAGAGTATGAAGATATGTTCGAGAAACCTCTCACAAATGAACAGAGACATTGTATTATGGATTTGGTGATTGAATTTATGACCATCAAGAAACCTGTTACAATTGGATTCTAATTGAAGATGTAAATAGATGTTGTAAATAGATGATTTTTTATAAAAAAAAAAGAAAAAAAAAGAAGAAAAAAAGTATAAAATGAAGAAACAAGAAAAAAGGTGGTAATGACGCTTAAGTTATTTGATGTTTATCTTCTTGACAAATATCAAACAAACTTTAACTGTCCCCAGCCAGTAAGTCAGAGGGCCACCAATTTTAAATATTTTTTGGATGACGGGTCATATTGACCACCTCTCCAAAAGGTATAAAAGGGGGAGTAGTCCCCACGTTCAGTGGGGGCCACCTCCCCAAAAGGTATAAAAGGGAAGTAGTACCCACATAGAACAACAAAGATGGATCCTCGTTGGAAGCATCCATTCACTTGTTTATTGTGTGATCCCACGGGTAGTGGTAAATCATCCTTTGTAAATCGAGTTATTCAAAACATTCAAAATATTATATCACCTGTCCCAAGTCACATCATTTGGTGTTATAATGAATGGCAACCATTATACAATGCTTTACCCCAAGTAGAATTCGTAGAGGGTCTCCCTCAAGAATTAAAATCTGATAGTTTATTCATATTGGATGATCTGATGCTCGATGCAGATGTTCGAGTGTCTAGATTATTTACTAAAGGTAGTCATCACCATAACATTAGTGTGATCTATATTGTTCAAAATTTATTCGATAAAAATAAAGTCCATAGGACTGTAGCTCTCAATAGTCATTACATGATCTTGTTTAAAAATCCTAGGGATCGTTCTCAGATCTCACACTTGGCAGCACAGATGTATCCTGGTCATTCCAAGTTTCTGAGAGAAGTTTTCGAAGATGCCACTTCGACACCATATGGTTACCTTTTAATAGATCTCAAACAAGATACTCCTGAACACATGAGATTAAGAAGTCAAATTTTTCCTGGGGAAACCCATTATGTGTACCTCCGAAAAGTATAAAAGGGGAGCAATAAGTCTGACTCGAGTCAGAAGCATGTCTGACCGTCTCAAGCACAACATCGCCCTTCTCAAGGTTCTTATTAAATCGAAACCCGAACTCGTCAAATCCATACTAAAACATGCAGACAAAGAATTGATAACTTGTTTGTGTGACTGTGCCTCGAATATACTGAAGGGAGCAGTACCTCTGACCAAAGCTCAGAGAACCAAACTCGTTCATCAGAAACAACTAGTGAGGGCAGTGGCAAACAAAGGTACCTCTGACAAAAAGAGGAGACAAATCTTGCAGAAAGGGGGATTCTTGGGGGCATTGCTACCTCCTGTACTATTGGGTGCTGTTAAAGGTATATTTGGATTATGGAATATGCAAAGAAGATGGCTTTGGTAGAACCAAGGTTATTGGAACGTCTACAAGAGACTCCAAGACAACCGAATGAACTGTCTGTTTGATCACTGGATAGAGAAATGAGAGATATTCTCGATGCCACTTTTCTTTCGGCTGATGAAAAGATGACTCAATATAATCAAATTTTACAAAGATACTTGACATTTCAACCGAAGGTAATGGCTCCTCGACCAATTAAAGTCGAATTCGAGAAAGATAATAAAGACGAAGACATTCTCGATTCTGTACCTATGACAATGAAGAGAAAGGGCAAGTTGTTGTTGAATCGTATTAGAAGTGACCCAAATATATCTTGGAATGAGAAGGGTGAATTAGTCTACAAAGATCAAACAGTGGTAGGGTCGAATGTAACAGATCTTCTAAACGATTTACTTAGAAGACGAAAATCTTTCCAACCAAAGGGATGGGAAATGTTGGCCGAAGCTTTGAGAGATAGTAACATACCCCAAGAATTAATTGGACATAAAGAACATTGGGATTTTATGAAACAGGCACCGATAAAGTCGGAACCAAAACAACCAAAGAAAACAGAAACGCCAAAGTGGACCGAAAAAAGGGTATAAATAGAGTTGACATTTGAACAAGGCAGTCACGGAAGCATTGTACTATGATTCTGAAGTGCCTGGTAGTTTTGGTGGTGTAGGCGCTCTTCGTAGAGCGTCCAAGAAAAAAACCAAACAAGTTGTAAAATGGTTAGAGACTCAAGACACATACACTCTTCACAAACCTGTTCGTCGTACATTTCCTAGAAGGAAAGTAATAGTTAGTGGTATAGATGCACAATGGCAAGCTGACCTGGTAGATGTTTCAAACATAAGTAAATTCAACAAAAACATAAAATTTTTGTTGACATGTATAGATGTATTTAGTAAATATGCTTGGGTGATGCCATTACAAAACAAACTTGGTGATTCCATCGTGAAAGCTTTTAGTAAAATTTTCAAACAAGGTCGTAAACCAGAAAAATTACAAACTGATCAAGGCAAAGAATTTCTAAACAGAAAATTTCAGAATTTTCTCAAAGATCACAAAGTCGACTTTTTCACTACACAAAATGTTGAAACAAAATGTTCCATAGTAGAAAGATTTAACAGAACTTTGAAAACCAAAATGTGGAAATATTTTACCAAGAATAATACACTAACTTTTCCACTTCAAAACTTGGTGAAATCATATAATCATTCTCATCATTGCAGTATAGGTATGACCCCCATTGCCGTGAATTTTGAAAATCAAGAAGAGGTTTGGCAAAGGTTGTATGGGCAACCCATAAAACACAAGACACCACGGTACAAAGAAGGAGACAGAGTGAGAATCAATAATGTTAAGAAAACTTTTGAGAAAGGTTATTTGTCTAATTGGACCGAAGAGTTATTCACAGTAGTAGCCATCAAGAAAGGACATCCAGTCACATATATGTTACAAGATGATAATGGAGAAATATTGAAAGGGTCA
This sequence comes from Pictodentalium vernedei, assembly GCA_031216915.1. Taxonomy (NCBI): domain Eukaryota; kingdom Metazoa; phylum Mollusca; class Scaphopoda; order Dentaliida; family Dentaliidae; genus Pictodentalium; species Pictodentalium vernedei. The sequence continues at coordinate 304,531,877 of CM062291.1, read as the reverse complement.
TTCTACACTGAAGAGCTTCAGCGAGTTTCACATAAAACTATTTACAAAATCGAACACGTACTCAAGAAACGTGGTCGAGGTAAGAAAAGGGAATTGTTCGTAAAGTGGTTGGGATACCCAACTTCGTTCAATTCGTGGATCAAACAGAGTCAGCTCACCTATAAAAGGAAGTGAACCTCTGAAGTTTCTTCAAAATGGAAGAAGAATCGAACGGTTCTTGGCCTCTGTTTGGTAAAAGAATTCCAAGAGCGAGATCACTTATTTTTCACAAATAATCATTTTGTATATCATCATCATCATTACCAGTGTCGTTGATCTCACTCTCGAAAACACAGACAGCAAGTTGTGGACTGCTCTCTTGAGTAGTAGCATAGGATATTTGTTACCAAATCCAACCATTAAGAAAAAGTAATGTTTTATTTGACTCTACCAAGTAATAGTTCTATGAACGTGTTTCCAGAAAACACGTTGACTACGTACACCACTCAGTTATCACAACCAGTGAATCTCTCGGGAGAATGGGAAGTAGGTCTGGCAGAGATTCAGTATCCAAATACTTGGTTCAATATTCGTGGAGAAGAAGCTTTCGTTACAGTGTTCTGGTCTTCGAAAAAGAATTACCGACTTACTCTCAAGGAAGGTCGTTATTCGGATCCCATTGATGTGATACAAGCTATCAATGGTGTTGAAGAATTACTCTTGCCTTGTCACGATAAGGTAGCTTTTGAACTGGATGAAGTGACTGGTAAAGTTCGTATCACGGTACGTGATGGAGTCGTGGTCACGTTGAGCCCTACTCTTCAAAATATTTTGGGATTTAATGAGTGTGTTTTTAAATCAGGAACTTACAATTCTTCCAGAGTTGCCGATGTCAACCAAGGATTTTATTCACTCTATGTATACTGTGACTTGGTTCGTGACCAAGTCGTAGGAGATACAAGAATACCACTTCTTCGTATCGTACCCGTGCGTGGGAAATATGGGGATATCATCTCTAAAACATTTGAGAATGTGTATTATGTACCAGTAGAACAAAAAACATTCAGTACCTTCCAGGTGTATATAAGGGGTGACACAGGAGCCATAGTACCATTCGAGTTCGGGAAAGTGACAGTGACACTTCATTTCAGAAATCGTAGATCTCTTCATTTCACATAAACATGACTTATTGTTGTAAGTCCAAATTATATGAAGAATATTACACGAAACAAGCTGGGAACGGTCTACCGGCTTTTTCTGGAGCTCAAATACAGAGAGGATATGGTTTGGGAAGTATATTGGGAGGACTGAAGAATATGGTGTTACCTTTATTGAAAACTACAGCCAGGACCGTGGGAAAACATTTATTGAGAAAAGGAGCAGCCTTTGCCGAAGATGTCATTGAAGGGAAAAATGTAAAAAAGGCAGCAATCAAAAGAGTCAAAGAGGCTGGTGCAGGAGCTTGGAATGAAGTGGTTGGTGGTTCAAAACCACCCGGCAGGAAAAGTATAAAAAGGCCCGCACCACGCAAAACTAGCAAATCGACAAAAAAAAAGGAGAACTGTTCAGACCCAAGACCATCTCGGTGCATGATGTCTCTCATTAATGAAAAATCTTGTGAGTGTGTCAACAGCGAACTCGACTTGTTTTCCATACCACCAACACAGACTAGTGTGGAACATAGGCAATGGGTAGAACACAGGCCTTTGGCGACTATAGGAAACAGTGGTCCAATAGAATTCAACATTGCAGGATTAGGAGATGATTATTTGAATTTGGCACAGACATACTTGTATGTTAAAGCAACGGTTGTAGATTCCAATGGGGCATCAATTGCACCCGGTGCCAAAGTGGGCCCAGTCAATTTATGGATGCATTCCTTATTTAATCAAATCGATATCAGCTTGAATGAAAAACTGGTATCTCCTTCCAACAACACTTATCACTACAGAGCTTTCATAGAAACTTTGTTGAGTTATGGACCAGCTGCCAAGAAGTCACAACTGACTAATGCATTATGGTACAAGGATACGGCCAGACACATGGAAGATTTGACAGATGATAACAAGGGATTTCTTCTTCCAAAGAAATTTATAGAGAAAAGTAAAATCGTGGACATGACTGGAAGATTACATTTGGACATGTTTTTCCAAACTCGTTACTTGCTGAATGGAGTTAATGTTCATGTTAAAATGAAAAGAGCCAAAGATGTTTTCGCATTGATGGCCGATACCGATACATACAAGATCAAAATTCTAGATGTATCCATGTTTGTATGCAAAGAGAGACTCCAATCATTCATGAGAATGGCTCACGAGAAAGCACTAACAAAAGCAACTGCAAAATATCCTATCGACCGTGTGGAAACCAAGGTGTTTTCAGTGCCAAAAGGAAATCTGAGCATTACACAAGAAAACTTATTTTTAGGCCAACTACCTAAACGCATCGTAGTGGGATGTGTAGACAACGATGCTTTCAATGGAAACTTTTCAAAGAATCCATATAATTTCAAGAACTACAAAATCAATTACTTGGCATTGTACGTGGATGGGCAGCAGATTCCAGCCAAACCATTACAACCTAGATTCGAACAACAAGAAGTGGCGAGATGTTATGCAACTCTGTTCCAAGGAACTGGACAAATGTATGAGAATGAAGGAAACCACATCAGCCGAGAAGAGTACATAAATGGATACACCCTATTCGTATTCGACCTGACTCCAGATCTATCACATGGACAACACTTCGATCTGGTGAAGAGAGGAAACTTGAGACTAGAAGTCCATTTCGAAAATCCATTACAATCAACAGACTGGTGTATGCAGAATTCTAGAACATCATAGAAGTGGATAAGAATAGACAAGTAATCTTCGATTATTCAACATGAACACGTTGCAGTTAGAGAATGCACTTCGATCAGATAGTTGTTTGAAGAGAATATGTTTGGGTGTATTTGCAAGAAACAAATTACCAAGAAGATTACCAGATCACAGACCAGTGGCTTTGATAGCCAACACGGATCCAGACCACAGAACAGGAGAACATTGGGTGGCTCTCTTTGTGAGTCACCACAACGCAGAATACTTTGATTCTTATGGATTACCACCACAACACAGACCATTCGAGAATTTCCTGAAGAAGAATTCCAGATATTGGAAGTATAATACAAAACACCTTCAAGGACCATTACCAGTGTGTGGACAATACTGTCTGTTTTACTTGAAACATCGCTGTCGCGGTGTACCCGATGGAAACCATATCCAACATGTTTACCACTGATCTAATGGATAATGATCTGTTGGTTAATGACGTCATAGAGGAAACCAGCCACTAGATGTCGCTGCATTGAAGGAAAACTATAAAAACTGGTGCACTTGGTGTTCAGCTCATTTGTGTTTCGACAGGCAAAGAAGAAGGATGTCCACTAATGTGACCGTCTTCAAACTTAACAACGATTTACAGATTCAACTGTTCAAGAACGATGTTGGGTTCCAGTATACCACCAGAGATTGGGAACAAGTGACCAAAGCAGTGGATATTGCAAAGAAGAGAAGTCTTGAAATAGGAGAACCCAAACCAAAAAGAGAAAGAAAACCAAAGAAGAATGAAGATAAAAAGGATTGAAGAAAGTTTACTATTCCATGTTTGATCAGGATGGCACTGAATGATTATCAATCAAGAAACACCAAGAAACAAGAAATCCAAGAGACTTTGTAGAGAGAATGAGCGTTTCATTCGAAACGAATTTTCGTGATGTTCCGCCACCAGTACTGGAGCAGTTATTACTTGGAGAAGAAAAAATAAGAAAGACACCAGAACAAAGACCACCAAAACACATCAAGTATGCATTGGACGAAAATCGTCTCAAGACATTTCAATTCATGTTACAAAGTGAAAGTGTGAAAACCCCGAATGAACTGACAAAAGCTGGATTCTTTTATTTTGGGACAGGAGACAGAACTCAATGTTTTCATTGTGGTATTATTGTTCGTTTCTGGGAAACAGAAGATGATGTTATAGAAGAACACAGAAAATATTCTCCAGACTGTTATTACATTCATAATTTACCACCTGCATTCATGGACGTTGAAAAAGAAGAAGAAATGGCCATCGAAGAAGAAGAAGAAATGGACACATCATTTCAAGAAGAAGATTCACGGAGGACAAAATGTAATGTGTCTTTATTAGCTGAAGCCAATGTCGCTCCGCGACCATGTAACCATTTGTGCCTGTGCAAAGACTGCTGTAAACCACTCAAAAGATGTCCAATCTGCAGAAAGACTGTTTATGAATATCTGACAATCTACATACCATAAAAAGTTGTATGTTTTTGTTGTTGAATAAAAGAAATTTAAATTTATATTTAGTGTTGTTATTTTTTAACTTTCCATCGAAGTACAAAGAAAAATCAAAATGAGGTATAGTAAATTAGACCTCGTACGAAACATCTGTTGGGTAGATCCTCATATGAGTATATGTTGGAACTTAGCTTCATGGCCTTCATGTACACATATGGGTCCTACTTATAATTTTAATAATGAATTCTGGGTAAATTTGTCCTATAGCACTACGTGTTATTCTTAATAGGGGAAAAACGTCATGGGATCCAAAAAAAGGATTCTGAAAGAATTCGAAATAATACAACTTGACGGGTTTATTTGGGTAATTAAATGAGAACTCTGCGAAAATCCGAACCAGAGAAAATTACTCCACTTCAGTCGAATGCACCCCTTGTACCCCATAGTACTATAGCACTACGTGCTAAACCGATAAAATGGAGAAATAAAGTCAATTTCGGTGATTTCGGGTGGATTTTGGTGTTTTGGAGGGATTGTCGGGTTGTTTGTGGTAATTAGATTTACTCTTCTACAATCGAACACACCCTCCGAACATACCCCGTCTTATTGCAGAAACATTGGGTAACATAGCAATCACGTGCTACCATAGAAACCAAGATGGCGGCCTCAAGTATACAAAATGGACGACGGAAACACGTATCACCCTAACAACACGTGCTGCGCATGCGCACTAACACCACGTATCACTATGGAGATGACGTCACAAGATGGCGCTCACGCGGGTTACCATGACAACACAACATGGCGCCACTACGTCACGTGACATGACGTCACTTCCGGGGTCCCCCAAATGGGGGGTGAAAAGCCCGAGACATACTACTAACATGGATTTAACTGGATTTAATTCTTTTTTTTCAATTCACGGAGGTTGGATTTTTTTGTAAAAATACTCTACATGTAAGTAAATGATAAAATTAACAGTATTTCAATAGAATAAAGTAAGAATAAATTACATTTTTTGAAAAACAAAAAAACGGGACAACTCGCCGTAAAAATCGGGACAACTCGCCGTCCGACGGCGAGTTGTCCCGATGGCGACTTGTCCCGTACCCTTGTTGGCCGCGTCGATCTTTCTGAACAAATGCGGTTATTTATTCTTTTAACTTGAACACTGGCTTCCTAGAATTCAGTACGAAATTGATTTTTGTTACTTGAAATTTTAAAATCCTACTTTTGACCACGAATCTTTTCTCTTTAAATTTACTGCCAGTGTCAAAAGTTGACAAAACAGCCGGCGGAAGCAAGAATCATTTTCTTTCAATTTTCCGATAGCCAACAATAGAGTCCTTTGCGACTGCGTTCTCTTCTAGGTCTAACCTAATTCATATTATCCAAACTCGCTTTTTTCGTAGTGTGTCATAGTACAATCTGACATACAGTACACGCACCGTTTACAATTCATTCCGCCATTTGTTTTTCTTATGAACAACGCCCGGACATTGCCGCACCTTTTAGGCTTCTTTTAATAGCGCCCATTTTAGATCTCATTTCCGTATCTTTCAAAAGAAACACGCCGCTTGCAAGTAATCAAAGTTCTATGTAATAATTTATAGGTGAGTGTAAAATGCTTGGATCGAGTCGAGCTTGTATATTTTCTTGCTTACCATCTAGATGACTTTTCACGTCCGAAGCTTTCTGTATCTTGTTATCACTATTGGTTTTTTTTCTTCTCTTGTTTAGGACATGGCCGTTTGCAAATTCGCGGTAGTTCCTTGTTTTGGGTAAATATTGACATTGTTTTTTCTTGGGCCTGGCCCTCGTTCTGAACACTCACTGTCATTCAGATTCAGGACAGGTTCACTCACAGGGTCTCGTTACAAACAATGGTTCAGGAATAAAATAATATTATAAAATTAGCATAACTGGATATCCCCATAATGGGCCATATGCTGGTACACAATATAAATTATGATAAATGTTGTTATATTATGTACTAATATATATGTGTGGGGTGGGGGTGGGGGTGGGGTACTGCTATCCACTATCCGAATTCCGGTTATGCTTATTTCATTCCTGAATCATTGTCTGCAATGAGCCATCGTGATTCACCGCACTGTCGTGAATTTAGTAAGCCAGTTTAAATAAAGTTCATTCTTCTCCGGTCTGAAATATAGCTAGATACAAAAATGTAATAACACCGTACAACAACAAACTCTCTTTTTGTTGATGATAGTGATACTCAGTTTATCCTTCATCTTTCAAAATTTTGAAAATGTGGCAGATGTAGGTCCACTCGGTTCAAGGGGTAAGTCCACGCGGCCCAAGGGAGGAGTGTCTGTCTACTCGACCCAAGGGAAGAAGGGTTGAAGCGTCTCCGAGCAACTTCATTTTGCCAGGGCAAGCCAAATACTCGAACAGTCAAACGAAAAGCCCATGTAACTAGCGTCGGCAAAGATACGACAGTGCCAAAATAAAATTGACCACATCACCCATTCACCCGGAGCTTTCTCGGACCCGACACGAGATTATTATTATTTATTTATTTATTTGGGTCCAAGGACACATTAACAGCCAAGGTCATATCGTATCAGTGACAGTTTTAACTTTTACGGGTGGAGGAAGCCGGAGTATCCAGAGAGAACCACCGAGAAACGACGAGGACGACTCAGGGCGTAACTCCGAACTGCAGCACAGGCAGGGTTAGAGTGGTTGAAGACATGCGCACCATCGACGTGCAGTACGCCTTAGTGTACGGCGTCGTCGTGCCCCCCCCCCCTCCCATGTGGACAAGGCAGGCTTGTCATTTTGAGGCGGGCGATCGGCCGCGGTGGCCCGCCTAAACTAAAATTTTAATTTTTGCGGACCATAAACGACCGCCTCAGTGCGGCCTCACGCAAAATACGATCGGGGGGGGGGGGGGGGCACCAAAAATTTGCAAGACGTGACGTGGGGGGATTGGGGGGGGGGGGGGGGGGGGTCTCTTGAGTGCGCCAAAAATGTGCATTTCCAACTTGTGCAATTTTTTGAATTTTTTAAAAATATATCAATATATCAGCTAATATATACCATCATTTGTGTTTCAAACGTTAAAGATGATGATTGTGCATCACATTCTTAACATAAATGCAACATCAGGAAGCTTTATATGTGAGAATATTGGGCTTAATCTGGGAAAATGTCACACGCTAGTAGAGGGTGGGTGTCTTGTTCGAAATGTAGAAAATGTGCAGACAGTATTTTGGGAAAATTCTCTCTGATGCACTAAATTCAACCCAAGTTATTTATTTATTAATAGAATTTGTATGGATAGAAGAGGAAAGTAGCAAACACCTGAAAATACTGACAGAACAATTCAAATGAAAATTTGTTCTCGTATATGTACACCTGATCTGGCCAAGCCTGATAATGAACAGCTTGTTATTTGTAGATTGGGGCCCACAGCAGCCCACAGAGGTTTAAATTGGTGGTACCATTTTAAGAACATTATGAAACCCCCCTAAAAAGACAGCTGTGCCTACTAAGTTTATAAGTTTATTTTGGATTTTAATGGGAGAGTGGGGGGTGGGTGTCTGAGAACGGTAGTAGAAAATTTGCACGTAGGGGTGGGTGGGTGTAAAAAGGAGCTGAATAAAAAATAGGACGCCACGTCTTACAAATTTTTAGTGCCCCCCCCCCCCCCCCCCCCTCCCCCCGAGGCGATAAATATTTATCAGCTTCAGTATATTAACAGAGCTTGAGACGTTGCGGCACACAGCTCCAGTTAAAATTGAAAGGGGGGATTTTTTCTCAGCATTATATTTCGTCAAAAGGACGGGAGCAGGTGCCTGTGCATGTAATCTCACCCCTCGCCTGTCAAGAATTATGTACAGAACACGCCAACAAATTTTCGAAACATTCCAATAAAAATTGGTATGCAAATGAGCGAAGTGACCAACGTTTCGAATCACAGAGGCGTCCCGGCGTCATTGTGCGCACTCGACATCACAGAGACGTTGAACGCTGATGATATCCGCCATACAACACAACAGTAGCTTGAGGGGTCTGGGCATCTCGTACGGGAGTGACTTTGTAGCATGGTGTGGATGGCCTACACCCATGTTGGCCTACTGTTAAGCCTTCGCATTACCAACACCCCGAATGCTTTATACAATCGCGAGATTGCTGTAGGTATTACGGTGCTAGTATACCTAATGCTAAATTACGCGGCGTTGTGGTGCATGAATGGCTGGCCATTGACACAGTTGTATAGGGTAGACTATGTACCCCTGTTGGTCTGCTTTTAGTCATTGCTATTGCTTATTCACACAGTGCTTCGTGCTGTCCTATAAATGGTATGCGTAGCACGTAATATTGAGTTAGACAGTGTTGTAGGGGATGCTTGGTTGTCTGGGTCGGCGGTATAGAATGGACTGGGGAGTACCCCTCTGATATACTGTTCGTCCTTCGTGTGGGTAGTAGGGCATCTGCAAGGTCTTGTTTCATTGGTCCAGGGCACAACCCGGTAGCACAGAAGAGCCCCAAAATTTGAGTAAAATCAGTTTGTTGTTACTATTTTTAGCATTTTTGGCATATAAGTTCTAAGTCAAGGGTACTCTGTAGAGTTACGAACCTTCGGCCTAGAACAGTTGCATATTCACGTCTCCTCTATCCAAAGTGGTGCTGATTACAACCACCGATACATTCTCACTGCAGTACTACAATAATAGTTCTCGATCACTCGACTACTACTTAACTTCCCGTCTCTTAGCCTATTGCTTCTTGACCTAGATCGTCTGATAGCCTTCGTCAGTCATATGCAGCTCCTAGCTCTTAAACCCTGCTATATCCTTCATGACCCCATACCACTTCTACAGCTATCTGTCCGACGATCAGCTTCCACTGTCTACTATCCTATGACTTATACTCCGGCCATTAATATTAGTTGTCCTGTTCTGGGGTCCCCCATTACCAATTCACCATTACTACTATAAACCTGTAAAACTACTACAGACCTGCTAACTGCTATTTCAGACCTTGTCAACTAGTGTTAAGATCTCTGCTGTCGTCCAAGCCGTATAATATTCAATCAGACCGAGGGATTTATCCAAGCTCCGCCCATGATAACTATACAGGGTACATAGACCGAGACGTGTCAGTTCGCCGTTCGTCATATGTGGTCCATGAGGAAATCCCTCGTTGAGGCCTCACCGCAATTCCCTCATATCCTCATTCTGATATTTGAGGACACTAACGACATAGTGCTTCTACCGTTTTGAGTCTTAACTTATGAGACGATGAGGGGTGTGAGGAAAACTCTCAGGAAATCCTTTACTGCATGTAACTATGGCAGTAGTAGGACATTACCCGATCGGGCTACCATTTTTCGAAACCCGAAGTGACGTCATGCCGCGATGCATTGTGGGTTGTCGTGGTGGAGGGACCATGTCACGTCATCACCAATACGATACGTGGTGCCGGTGTGCATGTGCAGTGCGCGTCGTTTGGTGACACATGGTTCGAATCCACTTTCCAGCACAACAATAAGTTTTTTTTATTAACGGGAGATGGCGATCTTGGTTTTTATGGTGACATGTTGTTTCTGTGAGATTGAGTAACGACAACTTCTTAAAATTGCCGAAAGGGAGTCGCACCGTCATCTTGGATGGCATGTGGTTTCGACGGGACCTGAAGCGTCGAGTAACCTAGTCATGTCATCTGACAAATATGTTCGATTGGACGAGAATATTTAATATATCGGAAACTAGTGTTTGGCTGTCGCTGCAAAATATCTTTAATAATAATAATAATAATAATAATAATAATAATAATAATAATAATAATAATAATAATAATGTTTAAGCCTAAAATCCACATAGTGCTCTTTGGCTTTACATGCTACACTGTAATGACGTAGTGTATGGGTTTCATTTCTATGTGGTCAAACAAAATGCTTGGCCAAATAGGTATGTTTTCAAGTGGGACTTAAATTGTTTAATGGTCAGTTCCGTTTTTGTATGACTTGGTAAGGAATTCCAGAGAACAGGTGCAGCAAGTGAGAAAGCCCTATCGCCGGCTGAGGCCAATTTTGCATTCTGTGTGACAAGGTAGTTAGAGTCAGCGGAACGCAAGTTTCTGGTTGGTGTGTACTGGGAGATCAGCTCAGAGATGTACGGCGGGGCTATTCCATTTATGCATTTGTAGGTAATCAGGATTATTTTGTACCTTTAACATCGCATGGGGTCACGAGAAAATCCCTCATAGTTTTTTTTTGGGGGGGGGGGGGGAGGGTGGGGTCTAACCACAAATCCTCTTCTGAGAATTGGGCGGGCACGTTTAATGAGATTCGTTATCGCCTCGTCTATTGGCGGTCCTGCGAACTTTACTTGGCCCAGCAAATTCGCGGAATCGGCTATGAATTCCACCAAAGGAATCCTGTCAATAGTTCGTCTCTGCTTGTAGAATTCATTTTTTCTTCGTTAAAGTTCTAATCTCAAGACAAGTCCCACATATCTTCATCTATGATACTTACGATTCGATAATCTACTACTGGCCTGTTGCGAGTACTCTTGAGTGCCTAATAATCATACATGTATGATTATTCTTTTTGGAATAAAATTCCCGCCTTATGATCCTTATTTGACCCTGTATGATTATTAATTTTCAGCAATCGAATGTGCAGAGCGGCTGCTTATCTCAAGAAGGTCACCAAACCAAACTAATAAGGTACATGTACAAGCAAACACAGGATGCAATGGAAATGTTAATGAGTAGAGAGCTGGAAGCATATATTTGGGCTTTATTCTGAAGTACTGCTACCATAACTTTAAGACCTTGTACCCAGTGGATGTGCTTCATACCATCACTGAAATAGAACTAATTAGTCTATAAGGTTTTGCCTTGATGCAATTTATGAGAGAGTGCCTGTAGGCACTCTCCCATAAACTGCAACAAGTCAAATCCATGTGAAAATTATGATAACCGAAAGTAATTTAGCCCTTCACCACCTCAAAAGCACCAGACATCTGAAAACGGTTCAAGGCATAGCGGTAGGCTCACATCTTGGAATTTTCCACCCTATACTATTATTCGACCCTGTACTATTATTAATTTTCAGGAAATTTTGCACCCTGTACTATTATTAGGCACTCGAGAGTATTTGCTACCGCACGTTTGTTACATGAGGCCACGAAAGATATGGGAAATCTCTCAATGAGGTCTAACCTCATTGCCTCAAATAATCATCAAGGTATTGCACGGCCACGTTTCATAGAATCCTTTATATAGTCTCTTCTGTCGGTGTCCTACAAACACCACTAGTTGATTCGTAGAATCTGCTGGGCTTTTCACTTATGGAATCCCTTCAATAGTCTGTCGATTCTTATAGAATCATTTTTTTCGTCGTATGAGAGCTAACAGACAATACCTAATGGCCCTTATTTGAGTATTGAGCGGCCGCGTCTTGCGGATTCACTAGACTTCACTAGACATCACAACAAAGTGTTACCTAATTATGTAGCAAACGATGAACAAAATGTGAGTCCATTTTCAGGCCTGTAACTAATTAAGTGGTAAATAAAATGATTTTCAAAGCTGATTTGTAACACATGTAATTTTTTTTCATTTTCAAAGATACCTTACTAACATCATTTATTGTCCATAAATAATAATTTTATTACAACTGCTGGGCCCTTGCACACTTCAATAATTTGTACCCAGCATTTCCTCTGAATGTTTGTCTCTTCTGTTGAGCAAATAAAATAAGAAGCTAATGAATAGAGTATAAAGCCACTAGAGTGGCTTTCTCCACTTTTTTAGAAGAGTCACGACAATGGTTTCCTGAACTCGAGCAGATAAGGACACTTTCAGAATGTAAAGTAGTAATCAAATGGACATTTGCGAGAATCAAAATTGATTCTCATTGTTTTCTTTGCGGCAATCCTTTGCGAGAATTGGTTATGATTCTCGCATGAATTTTAAGCCAAGGGGAAACATAAAACCTCACACAAATCGCTGATCTAAATTCAACGTTAGTTTTGACAAACAGCATCTTCGTAAAGAAGATTTACAAGTTTGTTTAAATCAAGCCTTTATGGTTTTATTTCGGGCTGTCCTTGGACGGCACATTTCAACACAATGGGTAATAACATTTTGAAAAAATATTTTTTCTAATCTCCCCTTAAGAAATCAGTAGTCCAATCAAACTCACCTACCATCAGTCTAATTCTGTAAGACATTCGACGCTATTATAGTCCGGAACCGGTGTAGCTCTCAAATATGCCTTTGCCTAAGTTGAGATTCACTTGTCTGGAATTTTTCAGTTGGTTGGAAAAGCGAAACCATGGTTCGCTTTTCTGAACAACTGACATATATGATATTCCGGACGATTGAATCTGAAAAATATCATAGACGTTCATTTTCTGTGAATCATCGCAAAAAATGTTTCAAATCGAGATTTGATTTAATCGACATTTTGATGACATTACAATCAGAATTGAAGACTCGCCACAGACGCAGTGTTAAAATTACGCCGGGTATTTCCACAAATTCTGTAAATGTCTTGATGTCTTCAAGGGGAATTAAATATGTACAGACTGGAATATCTATAACTGCGAAAAGGAACACCAAATTACATCAACGGTCGTCTGCGCGCACAGTTCCACAAAAAATGGATAAAAAACAGCCTACAACGTCGTCACATTCCGAAGAAAATTAGATTGCTTGCGTGAGAGCTTGTTGTCCAAAATGCGTTCGGTCCGCAAGGTAGGGGCATATCTAGTTAGAGAGTTTTTGACCGATATTTTAAGACAGTGGGCCTTGAAGGAAAGAATAAAAAATCTTCTCTCCAACCTCTTGTTCATATACTTGGATTCTTGACAAATAATATTTTTGTCCTCGTCCTCAAATTTCATACCAACAATTGACTTTTCACTGTCATTACAACTTGACTGCAAATTAGTCATGTATTTTGTTTTTCTTTATTATATTCTAAAGATTATTTGGATTTGATGAGTTTGAATTTTTTACCTTTTATCAGATTCTGTTCATGTTGTGATTTTGCCACTTGGGTAAGCGACTCGACCCCTCCCCTGGATCTGTTGTTCAACCCATACCAATCGTAACTACCGTCACATTCACAAAATCACAGTTCAAATTATAGCTTAGTATTTACTATGTTGTAATTTTTTTGCATCGTAACCATTGCTTATGGCCACCACCCCTCCCCATTGCAATGAGCAGATTCGAATATTAGGGCGCAATGTTTTACTTATGCACAATGGCTAATCGCGACCGTGACAGTTTTACGGGTGGAGGAAGTCGGAGAGAACCACCGAGCATCGTCGAGCAACTGTCAGCCCCTCAACATTCTAACTCTTTTCAAGCTCCGCTCATGCAGGGTTACCGTTACAGCGGTTGAAGACATGTGCAGACATGTGCACCATTGACGCGCAGTACGCCTTAGCACACCGCGTCATCGACCCCCCATGTAAGCAACCGGGATAAAGTGCTTTGCCCAAGGACACAACGCGGGTCGTACCGGATGGGGATCGAACTCTGGACCTCCAGCACAGAAGTCCAACAGTCCACCACTGAGCCACCGCGCTCCCTCTTTTGCAAGTGTCGTCTGCTTTTCGTGTTAGGTTCAGGGTTAATGGCTGCTGACTCTGCAAATGCTGGGGTAATAAGTTGGAGAGCCTGACAGTGGCGCGCCCCTGTTCGGTGTTTCTTTCCGGTTCTCTGGCATTTGACACCCCTACAGCGACCCGACACGATGTGACCCATGCTCGGCATGATGTTGGAAGTGTCGTCAAACCCCAATAACAAACAAACATACACCTGGATGCGTGGTGGCTGTGGTTAGAATATTTATACTATAAATCGAACGATCGACTGTTCTATCCTGACCAAGGGTAACTGCGTTGTGTCCTTACGCAAGTCACTTAATCCCGATCGCCCACGTGGGGGCCTAGTGGCGTTGTGTACTATAAGACGTACTGCTGCCCACCGATGGTGCAGTTTCCTTCAACCGCAGCCTGCTAACTGAGCTGGGCTAGTAGACTGGAAAGTATTACAGTTGCGCGTCGCTGCTTGATGGTTCTATCCGGATACTCCGGGTTCCCCCACTCGTAAAACTGTTCGATACGATGTGATCATAGTATCATCCCACCTATTGAAACTGTCGTTATCACTTCGACCCTTGAGTTCCAATGTGTTCTATGTGCCTATTGGCACATAGAACACATTGGAACTCAGGGGACGACTTGTTAAATGCCAATAAACAAACAAAGAACCACCACGTATATTTGGATTGTATACTCGGCCCTTCACTCCTAATCCTTTGAGTATATTCAAGATATTTTTCATCAAATCTAGTCATGGCTCAGAGAATATAATCCCGAATTTGGAGATATCTATTAACCGTTGAACTGGAAAAATAAAGAGGACCGATTACTGTATAACCATCGTGGACGGGTCAAAATCTATGGGTGGGCATTTTCCCACGCATATAATTTAGAGACGATCCGCTATGACACCTAGCGAAATTTCCCCCAATTTCATTGCTGGAAATTTTGCTAGGTGACGTGTCATAGCGGATCATATCTGAATTATATACGTGGGAAAAATGACACCCCGTGGATTTTCACCCATCCACGATGGCCCTAATGTATGAAAGCAAGCACAGTGCGTCAGCTGTCTTAGAGAGTTTGAGCATTGGAGAGAGGGGTCTTCTCTCACAGGAACATTGTAAATCAAATAAGGTGATAAGACACAACTTTTTGACGAACTGTTTGTAGTTCCAGACGAACGACGTCACGGTTATCTGTTTTTTTTAGATAACCACCAGAGGAACGATAAAATCGTTCCCCTCAAATTTTATGGCCTGTGGCTGCTATTAAACAGCCATGACTAGATTTGATGAGAAATTCCTCTAAATTTAACTCTGGGAATCTTTAATGAAAAAATCTATTCAATTAACAGGGGGAAAATTTGATTGAATGTTCCCAAATTATTCTATTTCATTGGTCAGAGGAAACCTGTCCTGAGCAGGAATATCTGCCAGCAGCATGCAAGGAGTTGAACTGTCTGATTTTCAGCGACCAGACACCCATTCCTGGGCCCAGTAGATTTGCATTCACTGTTCAGGCTCGGTAGACATCCCTAGCTAAACAGTGACTTCCTTTCTGGGGGATGTTAATATCCAAATTCTGTCGAAGTTTATTTTTACAGAACATTAGTTTTGTCCCCAGTTTTCTGTAACCCTCTGCATTCTGGTGTCAAAATTGCAAAGCTTCCAGCAGCAAATATTTCCCACAATGCAGTTTGATATTTAACTAGATATACCTTGTTTGACACAACTCAGTGAGCTCTGTCAAACAAGAAAAAATTGGTTAAATTCATAGTTAAACGAGAGAAACGGAGGGATTGGAGAAAATTCTGATGCACAATCAGTGATAGGGGTTAAAACTGAAAACCAGTAGACATCAAGCTTTAGAAATGAATCCTGCAGCGTGTGATGATTGCCAAGATATACTACCTGCTGTAAATCGCTCGTGTAAACAGAGCGTAATAATATGAAATGGCGCTATCCGTCTGTCTTTCTGACCATCCGTTCTCTTTTTTTGGTTTCCGGACAATATCTTGTGTTATAATTGTCACATCCAATTCAGATTTGGTATGTGACCGTATCCCCAGAAAAATTAATGTCGAATTTGAATTCCGTCTGCCATTTCATCGAGGAATTATTGCCCTTTCGTGAATTTTCATGATTTATGATTTCCGGATGGTAACACCAGAGATGAATAGCATAGCCAGTCCATTTTGGGCATACAGCCTTATCCAAGTGAAAAGGAGATCAACGTCGATTTTGATGCTTGTGCGGCCTTCTATTGTGGTATTATTGCCCTTTGTTTTCTTAAAATGTTCATGAATTTATGGTTTCTGGTTGATAACTCCAGTTGTACACGGCACGACTAATCCATTTTTGGTATACAAACTTACAAAAGGAAAAGGCAGATAAGGTTTGAATTATGATGTTTGTACGACATTCTATAGAGGGGTTATTGCCCTGTATTTTCATAGTCCGTGATTATAGGTTTCCGGATGATAACTCCAGCGAAACTTGATACAATCGATGCAGTTTTGGCATACGATCTCACCCAAGGGAAAGGCAGATCTCGTTTCATTTAACGTTTGTGCAACATTCTCTTGTTGAGTTATTACCCTTTATGTTCTCAGAATAGCCAGGATTTGAGGTTTCCGGGTGATAACCCAAACCAAACTTTTTCTACCCTGTCCATGTTCGGAATATGTCCTTATATAGAGAAAATGTAGATCACGGTCAAAACTGACTTTGCAGGCTCTGAAATTCAGGCAAATTCTGCTATGAGTTTGAGGCTAAACTCCTAGCACTCTGGATGTATTTCAAAATTCCCGTCGTTGACTCCATTTTGACAGGTAGCATACATTTTTTTACAAATTATATCGTGTTTGAAAGAGCTCAATGTGCTCTGTCAAACAAGATATATATAGAATATACCCATAGCAGCTTGATGTACCAAATGTTCACCGGTCGTGGTCAAGTGGTGTTAACCGCGAGCCTTCGGCGCGCGGTTAACACCACTTCACCACGAGGTGTGAACATTTGGTACACCAAGCTACTTTAGGTTTATTTTATTTATACCATGACCGTCAGATTATTGAAAGTTGCTATTATTTTTTCTCGATTTTACTGAGAAGCAGACGTGCATACGTGCGTATCTGTTTTTGTTTACATGAGCATCGGTGGGAGGTACTTCCGCTGTCAATTTTATCACCGAAACGAAACGGAGCCTTTTTCGTTTTAATAACATAATAACATACTGTTCGAGCTATGGATGCTTCATTAACGTGAGACAATGCATGTTTGTTAATTTTTGACATTTTATGAGGTAAACCCATTTAAAAACGTAATAAATAATTGCCGGTTTCATTTCACTCTTCGCGAGGCGACGTGCGGTAAATTTAGACAAGTTTGCATTCAGGTCGACGTCGCCAAACAAAAGTCAACTTGGATGTATTTCTGCTGTAGGTGTAAAATTTAACTAATGAAATCCCATTGCTGGCGTGTTCACCACGGTTGTTGTGTAAAGATAAAATGTATGTCATAGGCTTTTTATATATAGTAGAATAGGTAATCATGGTATAAATTTTATTAAATTCTCAGATGCATTGTGAGCAAAATTTGCTGCTGAAAACTTTTAGTCTGGAATATTCCAGTTAGTTTGAAAAGGGAACCTACCTTTTCTATATTTTGTTTTATAATAGCTTATGTTTAGCTTAGTTCCTTAGAGTCTCATGGCGGCAAAGCTTTATTGCAGGTATGCAATGTTTAGCACAACCCCAACACAGTGTAATGCATATACCAGTGTGCAAAATTTCAAAAAATACTCTAACCGACTGACCGTTTATGTGGTTTGGAGATGGCTAACAGAACGCTCGGCTATGTAAAAATTCTTGGAAAACTGGGGTTTTTTTTTATCATTAATAAGTATTCATATATTGCGTGGAATTGAAATATGTTTCGCCTCTCAAGGCAAAAGTCTATAAATCCATCAGACACAAGAAAGGCTAGTTAACTGGTACAGTGCTGGAAGCCCATATTCGGGCTTTATTCTGAACTGCAGTTATCTACAGTTGAAGACTTCATATACTACACAAAGTTTGCTAATCACCTAGTATATCCAACTACCTGTTTTACGTTTTAGTTGAGATATTGTAATGAAAAGTGTATATATTTTTTATTTAATTATATCTTTTATGATTTAAGTACAGAAATTAAGATTTTATTTGTGTTTGACATTATTTTTTAGCTTTTGAATACGATAACCATGGGAAATGGATATTTTTGGTAAAAGAGGAAATTTTTCAATATGCCAAAAAGTTGACGGAGCGAACTGCTATGGGTTCAACATTGTGTATGAGACCCATTACTGTTAATTACAGCTTGACAATGCCTTCTCATGCTCCCAATCAGGTTCCTGGTGGTCCTCTCTGGGATGTTGTTCCATTCTTGGACCAGCATGGCACCAGGCTACTGGACACTTCTTGGCTTGGCTGGACTGGACGGGCTGAAATTGCAAGCTGCAACTCATTCCAGACATGTTCGATTGGATTGGGGTCAGGGGATCTTGCTGGCCAGTCCATACGCTCAATCCCCTCCCTCTGTCTGTAATCCCGGACAGCATAGGCAGCATGAGCCTGAGGACGGGCATTATGGTCCATCAAAATGAATCTATCACCCACTGCACCTGCATACAATCTGACGTGGTCATCCAGGCTCTCATCAATATACGCTGTGCAGTCCACGTTCAATGACACAGAGCCCTGTACGTCCATCCCTGCTGATGCCTCCCCAGACCACGATAGACCCTCCACCATAGGGGTCATGCTCAGCAATGTTGGCTGCGTGGAATCGCTCTCCTTGTCTTCTCCATACCCTAGAACGCCTTTCTGTGTGGTTTAGGCAGTACCTTGACTCATCTGTAAAAAGGACAAGTCGCCAATTTTCTCTGGTCCATCCAACGTGGTCCATGGCCCATTCATATCGTGCCTGGCGGTGGTTTTGGGACAGCGGAATGCGAATACCTGGTCTTCTCGGTCGGAGACCAAATTCGTGCAACCTTGCCCGGATAGTCTGCGTCGAAACATTTACCCCGGAAGCATTATGAAGGTCACTGCGAAGCTGGGTTGCTGTGGCAAAGCGGTTCCTACGGGCATGAATGATCAAAAACCGGTCTTCAGCTGCAGATTTTGCCCTGTCTCTGCCACCATCATTGCGTCTTACTGGTGTGCCATACTGCTGAAATCTTGCCCAGGCTCTGGTGATCACCGTATGGTGCACACCAAGGGCTTCACCAACCTGATGATGGGTAGCCCCTTGCTCCTCCATCCCTACAGCCCGACACATTTCTGCTTCAGACAAATGTCTTCTTACATTTGTATTTGCCATATTCAGTTATTAAATCACCAGGGTTTGTGTTGAAATGAAGATTGAATACCTACACATGTCATGTACATGTAGACAGTACACGAAAACATCACGAAAATCAAGGGATACATGCTTTCCATGACTGTCAGGAAAATACTGAGGGCCGTCTCAGTACATTCCTCAATCATATCCACCAAAAATATCGCAAATATGTCACAAACAAATTTCACAATGATGTGTCAAATATTTGGCGCTTAGCAAACTTTGAGTAGTATATTTGTGGATTTCCTTCTTATTAAAATTAAGTAAACTTTCTTAATCTCCATCGATTTGAATTGTTGCAATTTATGGAAGAGTGCCTTTACGCTCTTCCATAATTTGCAACAAGACAAAAATGTGTGAACAAATCTAGAGGCTGAGAAAAAATTTAGCACTCTACCAGTTAAGTTACTCAGACATTATCATTCAAGATGCAACTTTTGGGTAACCGGTCATCCGTTCGCGTAGATTTAAATTTGCGTAACCACCACACGAACGAAACTAGCGTTCTCGTCAAATTTTGCACACTGATATACCGTGTATGTTTTTTTCTGGGAATATCTTGTTTTTAAAGGTAAATCTTGGTAATTTTCAACTTTCGATTTTAAGGCGAGCTGCCGCTCTTGCTCGCCATCGCACCTGCCATTTGTACTCTTTGCACTTTTCACGAGTAGACAGCAGCGCGTCTCTGTTCATCTAGCGAAGGATTAACCCTTAACGAATCGGCTGTATCCGTCGCGTAACATCCAAATTGTGCAGTTGGAAAAAAAAATCAACAAATTTCACCAAAATCATATCATGTCGAGCTCGTTACAGTGAGTGGACATATGTTTTTATTGAATTTTTTTTAACAATTGAGTGAAAAAAATTAAAATAACCAAACATTTTGATATCATGTGTTTTCTGTAAAGGGTTAAAATCTGTTCCTGGGAAATAGGGCAAATAATACAAAACGTGCACAAAAATGTGCACAACACAACATGAATTATGCCGAGACTCAACAACAGCGCGTTTCACTTCAAATATTAGCGAATGGAACACAGCGTGCCTTCCATTTTCAAAATCGAAAGACTGGTCATTTTCAGTTGTCAGAATTAGCATTTTGGCTAACATTTATGCTTCAGGTGTTCCTTTTGCAGGTCAGTAAATGTTTTGGTCCCCCGCGGTTTCACCGTGAAGGGGACTAAAGGGTTGCACTCCGTCCGTCTGTCTGTTCCCCTTACATGCTACCACCTGTATCTCCGAGATTGTTGAATGTTGGCATTTCAAACTTTCAGCATTAATCAGACATTATGGAAAGATAATGCACGTCAAATTTTTTCGAAAAAAATTCAAGATGGCCGACTAGCGGCCTTTTTTGTTGGAAATTGCGTGTAATTAGTTTTCTGCCTAGAACTTCTAAACGACTGTTCCGATTTTAGTAATTTTTGGTAGGGAGGTGTAGCAGCATTAGATAAATAACAAAAACGGACTTTTTTCTTGTGCATAAATTATGAAAATTAGACGAATTCATCCATGTTTAGCTGCGACAAGCAGCTCTATATGTGGCAATGTCGGTCTGTCTGTCTGTCGGTCGGTCACCAACAACATAATTCCTAAAATACTTGATGGAATGATAGCATACTTGGTATGCAAGTGTATCTTCATGATGTCTACACCCTCTCAATAGTGTATGTCATTCGGATAATTTCTGTCACATTTATGGACTTGTCACCAACGAGTTTTTTTTGTCACCAACAAGTTTTTTTTGTCACCAACGAGTTTTCAAACACCATAACTACTCCCAAGATACTTCATGGAATCAGGGCTTATATTTCGACGAGAATCCGAGAATCGATTCGCACAAAGATTCGCGCAATAAAACTGGCGAGAATCCATGTAGATTCTCGCTGCACCTCTGCTAGGATCGCGTGAAAAAAATTAGTTTAACCGTTTAACTAACACAGTGGCAACAAATTAACCAATAGAAGGCTAACATGACCTGAAGTATCCTGACACTTTGTCAATAAAACCTTACAAATATGGCTGTCATTGGAACCGGCTCATTGAGCCGGTTCCAACGACAGCCATATTTGTAAGATTTTATTGGTAAATATTGTTCATTTAATTATTTTATCATTTATTTATTATTTAAAAATTATCAAACTTAGTTTTAAAAATTAAAAAAGTGTGTTGGGTAAAAGGTTAACATGTGTTATCAGTATACAACAGTGGTTCAACCATGGTGGCGTCATGGGATCCTGGGACATTCAAAGTAGGTATGGATTCTCGCAACCATTTTCACGAGAATCCAAATGGATTCTCACAAATTTAGACCAAATATAAGCCCTGTGGAATGACACCATACTTGGTATGCAAGTGTATCTTCATGATGTCTACACCCTCTCAATAGTGCATGTCATTTGGATAATTTATGTCACATTTATGGACTTGTCACCAACGAGATTTTTTGTCACTAACGAGTTTTAAAACATTGGCGTTGCACGAAACGTCGCAGCTTCGGCACTGTGACAGTGCGCTCTAGTTGTATATATTATGTTGTTATGTTCTGTTATCACCTGTATCTCGGAGACGCTTTGACGCCTTTTATTTCAAATTTTCAGCGATATCCACGATTTGGTGACATCCCCACTCGCGGGGAACTTTTGTCTGATCGCAGGCGATCGGCGTTGCACTTGTTAATTGTTGGTTTACGTCGTGACGTGATCACTTCTATTAACCTTCAAAGTCTGGGTTTGGATGTTTTTTTCCAATTTATTTTGACATTTTTTTGGTCAAAAATGGTACAGTTAGTAAATATAAGAATTTTTTGTTTTTCGACGTTTGTATATTTTGAAATAGGTTATGTTTAGCTAAGTTACTTAGAATCTCATGACTACAAAGCTTTTTTTATTGCAGCTGTGTATTGTTTAGTACTATCACAACACCCTTTAACTCATTTACCAATCCTGGAAATAAGACGGATGCGAGTGCAATTGCTTCCGTCAGCACCCGTGTTTTCTATTTTACGGGAGCTAAAAAATGCACTTGTTGAAAAATATTGTGAAGCACTAATATACTGTGAGGGCATATAAATGTGTGTTGTTTTGAGAAAGCAGCACTCTATGACCAGTGGCAAGTTAATGTCATAATTCGGCAATTCTTTATACATTTAACCCTTTGAACACTAGTGGTATATTCCATGCCAGTTCAATGACAGCAATTAGAAGAGTCCATATTCATTATTTGGGGTAGACCAATCAATATTTTCAACGTGCAGCCTCGGGGCTGTACGTTGAAAATACTGATTGGTCTACCCCACACATTTACTGAACAGCCATCATATTTAATGAGGTATCGTGTTCCTGGCTGGAAAAGCGGCCGCTCGGATTCAAAGAGTTCAGGTTTCTAGTGTTCATCCGATTACCAAAAATGGTCGCTGACCGATTACCGGTGATTTGAGCTCACAATCGGCCGATTCTGATGCCGATTCCGATTGTAATACTGTTCACTACTAGACAAGTCGAGGCTCGAAAGAACTACATTAAACTGAACATTTTTCACAGTGTTAAACTTCGTTGACTGCGGTCGCAGTAAAATTGCCAGTCGCGCACACTTGGGTGGAAAACGTGGCTCTCAGAGCCACGTTTACGCCCATGTGCGTGCGACTGGTAATTTTACTGCGACCTGAGTCAATGGAGTGCAACCTTCACTTTTCCGGTATGAACTGGCGATTGCCGTAAGTACGCTCAATCGTCTGCTTTACATGTTGTTTAACTTGTATGTCCCTTAAAGGGGCGTCTAGAAAGATTAAGAATACACATTGTGATTGTTTCTCAACTTTATTGAATGGTATCATTGACATCATTTTATGTTAACAATTGAACAATTGCAGAAGATAATAAAATGTGGTTAATGTATCATCACAAAATGTTTGTCAACAATCGGTTGAACCGATGTTCCAGGGGCCGTTGCCATTGTCATCCGATTGCCCACAATCGGCCGATTGTGGTGGCCGGTTCCGATCATCGGTTGAACACTAAAGGTTTCTGGTGTTTGGTGACAGTATTCCCTCGAAAATTCATACACTAACATTTTGCGGGTGCAATTTACTCTCGTCTCAGATTTCGTGGGAGCTTAAAACTGCACCCGTCAATTTTGTTCATTTCCAGCACTGGTTTACGGTCAGATTTTTCTGCAGAATGGCACAGGTACTCGGCACAAGCTGTGAAATCGAAAGAAAAATGATATTTGATACCATTTTTGAATCGATGCTGACGTTCCCCTATAATGGTATATAAATATTAACAAGGCACACAACTCGCTTTTCGAAAACGATAGCACACGTCTTCGTTATACCCCCTCAAATTTGTTTCACACAACGTATCCAACAGTATCCGGTATCAGTGAAAAGGGGAATGAATAAGCTTTACAGTGGTGTATTACATGACCGTTGGGTGTTCTTGGTTTGTTCCTGATAACTGGGAGAATTCGCAGAAAAGGCCGAAAAACATTTAGTCGGACAAGATAGTGCACAGTGGAATGTGGATTACGAGCGATAATTATCCAATTTATTATAATAATTCGAGGTCTCATTATCTATGGAGGGCAGATTCAAATATTAACCGTATACCTTCATCGATTACTAATCTCGGATCCATTTCATTGCAACTTGGTAGGTTGACTCCATATAATGTCTAGATGAGAACGTCCCCGTTTTGGTTGCGATTGGTCAACTGTGATGGCCACAGGGGCCCGAAACCCGAAAACCTTGAGCACAGTCTATAGGTCATATTTATGAAGGGATTCCATTGTAACTTGGTAGGATGACTCCAGATAATGTCTAGACGATAGCGTCCCCTTACGGTCACGATTGGTCAACTGTGACGGCTACAGTGGTCCGAAGCCCGAAAACCTTTAGCACAGTCTATAGGTCATATTTATGAAGGTATTTCATTGTAACTTGGTAGGATGACTCCAGATAATGTCTAGATTAGAACATCCCGTTATGGTCACGATCATTCAGCCGTGACAGCTGCCCAAAACCCGAAAGCTGTTATAGCACATTCGACAGATCGTATTTATGGAGGGAGTTCATTGTAACTTGGTAGGTTGAGTCCATATAATGTCTAGATGATAACGTCCCCTTTTGGTCACGATTGGTTATCTGTGATGGCTGCAGGGGCCCAAAGCCCGAAAACCTGTAGAACAGTCTACAGGTCATATTTATGAAGGGATTTCATTGTAACTTGGTATGCTGACTCCAGATAATGCCTAGATGAGAACGTCCTCTTTTGGTCACGATCATTCAACCATGATAGCTGCCCGAGCCCCAAACCCGAAAAGCTTTAACACAGACTACAGATCATATTTATGAAGGGATTTCATTGTAACCTGGTAGGATGACTCAGTATAATGTCTAGATGAGGACGTCCCCTTTTAGTTGCGATCGGTCAACCATGGTGGCTACACAGGCCTTTTAAAATGACGAAGGATTTCCAGAAATTTGTACAAGACCGAAATTGGCACCCCGATTACCCGGGGAGGGGGCATTAATGTAAAAAGAGGGAAAAAAGAAATTCACGGTACTGCCCACCTTCTCCCCTCCACCCATTTGGTTGAAAAATTGTCTGTTCAGAGTCACTTGAAAAAAATCACCCGATGCACCCTGCACCTCAGCCCGCAGCCACCACTGCTCCCGCAACCATAGATATTGACATATTTGGAGTTTGGACACCGCCTATCCTGCAAAATAAATATTTCGAATTCCAGGTTCTGGAAAAAATGACCCGTTCTTTTGCGTTACTGGAAATTAACAACCCCCAAGAACCGAGAAATTTAGAGGAGAGTTTTGGGCATACACGTATATACATGGGTTGGAGAGAGGCTGCAGTATATTATTTTCGGGCAAGTTTAGGTTTAAAAAATTATGAAAACTTTCTGAAAAATTAACTTCGGACATCACCACAAACTTTTCATCAAAATTCAGCCAGGTATATCTGAAAATGTGACTGATGTTCTTTACAATTAGGAGGACGAAAAGGCACCTGCGGCATCTTGTCCGACTAAATGTTCTTCGGCCTTTTCTGTGACTTCTTCCAAGTTATTATGAACAACACAAGAACACCGAACGGTCGTTAATACACCACTGTAAAGCTTATTCATTCCCCTTTCCGCTGACACTGGGTACTGCTGGATGCGTTGGATGAATCAAATTTGATTTTTCATCATATAATGAAGATGAGTGCTATCGTTTTCGAAAAGCGAGTTGTGTACCTTGTTAATATTTATGTACCATCATGGGGGCACGTCAGCATCGATTCAAAAATGCTACCAGATATAATTTTTCTTTCGATTTCACAGCTTGTGCCGAGTACCTGTGACCTGGGAGAGACAAATCTATCTTACCGACCCACGTGACCATCTCCATTTGAATATTTAATGATTGGCAGACTAATTCATCATCGTCTACATTTTGTAAATACACATGGCGTCCCGCTTCGCTCCAATTGACATAGCTACCCACATCACCCGAGAACCCCCCCCCCCCCCCCCCCGCCACATGACCTCATCGAGATTAATAAGTGAGTCTGTGACCTCCCTGGAATTCAGCGACTCTAGCGGTTTCAACCCGCATCAACACGTTAGCCCATCGCTGTCGTGAGCCAATGCTCGTTTTCGTAGTTTATACCTTTCGTATATACTGAACTTTTCGATGCCCTTTCCGAATGTGTAATTCTTTTTTTTTTACGACCAAGCAGTAGAACAGCAAAGTTTCATCGCACATGCAGTTATGGATTTCGGTCTCGTCACGTGGAGTGAGGTGAGGTGGGAGAAAAATGATCTCGAGTGATGTGAGGCTGGATTGGGTAAATCTCACCTTTGGAAAGAGACATTTGGCCCAGACATTCGTGTCTTTGTTTACCCTTTTACCTGAAATGAAAAGCTATTTTTTTCATTTTTTTTTCCAAAACATAGCTTATGACCCTTCATTGGAACGAGCTCGTTCCAATGAGGGGGTCATAAGCTATGTTTTTGTGGCAAAAAATGAAAATTGAATGGCAATCTTTGTGAATAGCCATGGCCTGTTTTGGCGGTTACTTTTGGGTAAAGGGTTAAATATCCTTCTCCCTTCGGTGAGATTCCCCCATCCCAACCACACCCTACTCGAGGATAATAATAGTCTCCTATCACTTCACTACTGGCTACTGATACCACCACGAGTCCGGAAGAAGCTTCAACTGTTGTTGTTTCTGTCCAGTACAACAGTCGCGTGGAACCCATCTGAATGCTCAGGATATCGTGTCCTGTTTTAGTATACAACACTCTCGCTTCACTCCACGATACTGTATAACATTACCAGGGACGCCGGTAGCACGGGGGCAGCAGCTCTCACTGCCTTCGGACCCCGGAGACGAGAGGGACAGACAATGCCCTTCCAAGGTTCGTCACACAGTTTTTTTTTTTTTTTTTTTTTTTTTTTGGAAATCCACTCCAAATCCGATCTGGGAGCTTTCAAAATTCAATCAATGGCGGAGTTTGGGAGGCCGATCGATGGGGGTCCCCCTTCTCTCAGACGTCCCCATTTCGGGACTTAGGCCTTGGAAACATGCATGCTGCGACATGTCGTGGCGGGGCTGCTAGTGCGAATAAATGCCCTTTTCCCGGGGGTCTAACCCCCCCTCCCCGCCCTGAAGTCCTTCCGGTGCCCCCGACCATTACACCTTCAGGTTGTTTTTTTAGAACGCATATGGACAGGGATGTGGCTAGAGGATTTCAGCTGGGGGGGGGGGGGGGGGGGCACCGGTGTAAATTCCAACTGTGAGTGGTTTCGATAGGTGGTTGCACTGCAGCGCTGGATGATATCTTTTAACCCTTTACCCAACGAATCGCCCGCATCCGCCCGCGTAATATGCAAATACAGCTGCTGAAAAATATTATTTTCCGAAAAATTTCAACAAAACCATATCATGTGACCCCTCTTTGGAACGAGCTGGTCGAGCTCGTCCCAAAGAGGGGTCACATGATATGGTTTTGTTGAATTTTTTTTTAAAAATTAAAAAAAATTATATTTAAAATAATGAATTTTGGAATCGTCTGCATTGGGTAAAGGGTTATGAACCCTTCTGAAAATTTTCATTAGTCCTGAAACGGAAAAAAGCATCATTTATAATGTGTCTGGGTCAGAAAATTTACCGGATTGATGTCAGAGTCGAAATTTTGAGGCCAATGTCAATTTTAGAGTAGGAAATTTGAAACTCAGGTTTCGAGTTGGAAATAAAAGATAAAAATTTCTCATCATTAGTTGGAATTTTAATATTTTTCATGAACAATGTTAATTTATTGAATTTCCAACTATTTGATTTTTGACCTCGGAATTTCCAACTGTTGAAAAAAAAATACTCCTAGCTGGGGGTGGGGATTGGGTGAGACCCCCCCCCCCCCCCGTCGCCACATCCCTGCATATGGATAGAGAGGCGGGATGTTTCAGGGGTGCAGGTTGTGTTAGAGACCGACTCACCAGTCTCCTCATCTGTCCTTGTCGTGGCGGGGCTGCTAGTGCGAATAAATGCCCTTTTTCCGGGGGCTAACTCCCCCTCCCCGCCCTGAAGTCCTTCCGGTGCCCCCGAACATTACACCTCCAGGTTGTTTTTTTATAACGCACAGGCCACATTGCATATGGATAGAGAGGCGGGATGTTTCAGAGGTGCAGGTTGTGTTAGAGACCGACTCATCAGTCTCCTCATCTATCCTTGTCTGTTGGAGTTCCCTAAAATGCCATTTGACTCAATTAACAATGACATGTGCAGGATAGAATTAATGTTTGATTGTTGTTATTTTTTTTATTTTTGGAAGGGCTCACAAAAGGTCAGTCGATTTAGTCTTACAGCTACACATTTTATTTTTCAGATTGGTTGCATTTGTAAACACATTGCCTCGAAAAATACTCAATTTCAGTATCGTTAACAGAAATGTCAGTTTTCCAAAGATTCAGACAAACCACGTCAGATTCGAACCACAAGACAAAATCCAACAATGGCAGAAACAAAAGTTCCACACCAAAAGATGTGGAAAATATTTCAGATTGTCAACCCAACAATCCTTTTACGGAGTTGCAGACTCTGCTATATCACAACACCAATGTTAGACTATTGTTGAGAATTGACGAACAACAATTTGCATCAGCATGTGACGAAGGTAAAATCGCGGTTTGGGATGTACAAAGTGGGAGATTACTAGAAGAGTTTTGTGGCCATAATAGACCCATCACCTGTTTACTGGCAATTCCTAAATCTGCCGAACCTGTAGGTAATTTACTGTTATCGGGCTCATCAGATAAACGAATATGTATTTGGGATTTAACTTCTGGAGAGTGTACAAAAACCCTAGTTGAGCATGAAACAGTTGTAAGATGTTTACTTCATGTTGAAAGCGACAGAAACATGTTTTGTTCTGGTGGAGAGACCGCTTGTCTCTGGAGTAGTGATGGTAGTTTGTTGTCAGTCTTTCAGAAAAGTGAAAACGAGGATGACATTGAATTGATGGTAAACATTGGGAACAACAGGATTGTTTGCTGTGTTGACAGACAGCTTATAGTTCTATCAATAACAAATACTGCAACGAATAAAGAAGCGGATAAACATTTGAATCTTATGAAAACCTTGCCATTAACTCACAAAGAAAGTGTCAAATGTTTACTGAAAGTTGCACAAGATAAATTTGTCAGTGGGTCACTGGATGGTACCATTATTCTTTGGTCATCAGACGCACTGATTCCATTGCGTTACTTTAACTCTGTAGAGGAATATAAAGGAACTCTACATTTATACCCATACAGTGTACAGTATATGACCTGTGTAGAAGACCGATATATCATTGCTGCCATTGGTAATGGTTATTGTGTGTATGACACGGTAACAGGTTGTTCAGTCGCTGAAAAAGAAAATGCACACTACTCTAAGATACTTGCACTCACATTCGTTTGTGATGGAGCTTTACTAGCCACTTGCTCAGAGGACGGCACAATTAGATTGTGGGGCACGCTGCCAGTGGGAAGTGAAAGTCAAGGCCTCGAGAAGTATTTTGAAGGCGGGGAAATGCACGGGCCAGTTAGAAAACTGACTGGTGCATGTCACGAAAGTCGAAGCCATTATCGTCAAAATGACCTTCCAGTTGAACCACATTTGCTTGGAGATTGTCTTGCACACTCTGGCGCCATTCAAACACTGTTAGACTTTGGTTGCGATGGCTTCGTCTCGGGTGGAGTAGATGGAATTCTTGCATTATGGAAGAACACTGAGATTCAGCAAGTTCGAAAAAACCAGTTAGTTCGTGAAATTGTTTTGGGCGTTGATATGGATTGATCTTTACAGAACACCGCCACCTTGTCCCATCTTTATAAATATAGGATGTCGGATGCTAGGTTGTGCCAGCCCACTGGCTGATTTTCAAAACTGTTCGGCGTTCAGGCAAAATAGGACTTAAGGTTAACCCCGCCTCATTTCCCACAAACACACACCTGCGTATTACAAATTGCCACACAACCATTATTAACACCATAGACCAGGTACGAAGCCAGGTATCCATATTATAGAGGGAATATGGATTTGTTTAGTGGTGAGGCGAGTGGTGGGGGGGGGGGGGGGGGCTGCATTTTTATGCGATTGGCATATCCAGAAGATCGACGTCTTGAGTTGTGGAAAGGTATGGAAGTGTTGCGCATCTCTCTTTGGTGGGGCCAGGGAAGTATATATTTCAAATCTTCTTTGAAAAAATATGCTCCAAATGACTATAGATTGAGGCTAGTAAAAACCTCAAACGTGGTAATTTCAGTAATTTCATTAGTTGACATTTAGTACAGACCGCAGAATTCAGGATTTTAAGGGGCGGGGTGGACGGAGGCACTAAGGCTCCTCCACTCCCTCCCATGGCTGCGCCACCCCCTAGACCTAATGGAAAGGAAAAACCGACCAGCGCTTTCACAAAAATCGCCAGTTAAATTGGAATATTTGTTAATTTTTTGTCTAATGAAACATTGCTTTTAACCCCTAATTGTCACGAACTCGTCCCGACAAAGGAAGGTATCATAAGCTTCGTTTTAAGGGCAAAAAATGATTTCTTTTATTCATCCTCCCGAGTAATTTACAAATGGAGCAGCGAAAAACATTGCAACAAAGCCATATCGTGTGGGCCCCCTCATTGGAACGAACTCGTTGCAATGAGGGGTCTCACAATGTGGTTTTGTTTAAATCTTTTTGAAAATTTAAAAAAATATGTAAAATAACAAATGTTTATATATCTTGTGCGTTGTGTAAAGTTTTAAAATATTAAAGAAATAAAGAATACGTGACCTGACATGTGGGATATTGAAATTCATGTTTTGAGGAGATTTTGATGAAACATAAAAAATATCCTTCTATGTAAAGAGACTTATGCAAAACGAAACAGGAGAATCGGGGAATTACGGTTGCGTACACTTACAATGACCGGAACGATTGTCTCTATAAAAAAACTGGGCTCACTTCGAACTAGCTCCAATTTGGAGCCCAGGTGCTCTGATTTTTATAATCGGATATTTATTTGTCGCACACTGGGCTCCACATCTGGACCATGTATTCATTATATACCACGAAACGAGAAACAAGTTTAGATAATTGGTCCTTGTTAAATACATGCTGGTCGTTCGGTCCAAACAAAACATTGCATGTCCTCGCTAAACAACACTGAAAAAGAATCGGATATTTATTGACATGGATAACACCTACCGCATTAAAAAAATGTTTTTCTTCCCGTTCATGCGACAATCAGTGCCTGTTTCGAGGGAACACTTTTTGGGTAATTGAAAATTGGCAATGGACACTCAGCCGAAACGAAGTCAAGTAACAAGTTTTAAAGAAGATTCTTCAACAAAAACGCCGATACAAGCTGATAGGAGCGTCTTAATATCAAACCATTTAACAGTTTTCCCGGAACACGTTCTAAAACAAAATAAAAACTGTGTTTCATATAAAATCGCCAACGAGCATTCTACTCTTATTCTCGAATAAAACGGAAATTATATTGATAATAACGAATGATCGATCTCATCAGTGCAGGGCCGTCGAGGAATATCCAGGCCCCGATCGAGAGAAAAAAAGGGGCTCGTGTAGTCCAAACTTGGACCTGAAGTCAGTGATATAGTTTGGGGGTTTTGATACGTCTTTTGGATGTACCAAACCCCAAAATTATACGACGGGCTTTGGGTCCTATAGTTACAAGTTTGGACTAGGTCGTAAACGTGTCCATGTGTTCCCTTTCTGGAGTTACGCAGAACAAGCTATGTGAGCTTGATCCTGCGATGGATTATGGCGCCCGGACATTGCCCCCCCCCCCCCCGGACAACCACCGCCGAGACATTTGCCCCCCGAACATGAGCCCACCCCCGCACATGAGCCCCCCTCTTTATAGCCCCCCCCCCCCCCCCCCCACTGGAAACTGCCAGGGCTGGCAAAAGAGAATATCCGAAGGAATAAGAGAGACCCAAAGTGCGTAATATAAATTTCTGGGTACGTTCTTTAAAATAGTAATTTTTAAAAATAAAAAAATGATGACAGACGGGGGGGGGGGGGGGGGGGGGGGTGTGGTCAGTTGTGGGGGCCGTCGAGGGTGGGTGTAACCGATGTGATAACACCGGAGCCCTTTCACACTCGTCCCATATGTCTATGTCCGGTAGGTTCCCTGCTGGAGTACAAGCTCCAACATTCTTATACAATTGAAACCATGCTTTATGGTGGATATTTCAGTGTAACGCAACTCTGCGTGCCGCTCCGCAAGAATTCATGGTCATGTGTCATCCATTTACGGCGGGCTCCAGTGTTACTACATCGGTTACCCCCCGCCCCCTCGACGGCCCTGACAACTGCCCCCCCCCCCCCCCCAAACCCTGCCTATTATCATTTTATTGTGGTGTCCGACACGAAACATTTTATTGTATACTGTTCAAGTGCTTTTCGCAATAAGCAGTAATAAAATGATGACAGACAAGGGAGGGGGCAGTTGTCCAGGAATGTATGGGGGGGGGGGGGGGCGGGGGTCATGTCCATATTTGCTATAACGAGGGGGGGGGGGGGGGGCATGTCCGGGGGCGGCTCATGTCCGGGTGGCAAATGTCAAGGGGGCACTCGTCCGGCGGGGGGGGGGGGGGGGGGGCACATGTCCGGCATTCAAATGTTTTTGTTGAAAATATTTCATACGACGCAGTTGTGTACAAACATTTGGTATATGAAAATAATAAATAATAAAAACAAAAATTCCAAGTGTTGTTAACGTATGTCACGATACAATATAAGGTTTTGTTCGTCCACACATGGGGGCACGATGACGCTGGGTACTGAGGCGTACTGCACGTCGATGGTGCGCATGTCTTCAACCAATCTAACCCTGCCTGTGCTGCGGTGCAGAGTTCAGAGTTACGATGTTGGAGAGCTGACAGCTGCTCGTCGTTGCTCGGTGGTTCTCTCCGGGTACTCCGGCTTCCTCCACCCGTAAAACTGTCACGGTCACGATTAGCCATTGTGCATAAGTATGTGACCTTAAACACCAATAAATAAATAAATAAATAAATATAAATAAATCGTCCACACATGGGAAAATGTCCTTTCTGGTAATGTATGGAGTTTTGTACACCCATGCATGCGTTATTGGCCCATGCATGCGTTATTGGCCTCGTGGTGTGTTGTGTATATATGGTGATATGTCCAGCATTCAGTTACAAAGATATTTACATATTTTATTTTGATCAGTTAGGCGAATGCGGTGGCAGGGGGGGGGGGGGGGGGGGGGAGGAGGGGGGCTAGCTCAAAAACATATTTGCAACTTTATACCCTTGTCTACCAGGAAGGAATTGGAGACGAGCCCCTAAAATGGCTTTTTATCGAATCTTGTGTGTGTGTGTGTGGGGGGGGGGGGGGGGGGGGGGGGACTTGCTAAAAAATGGTTGTCCCCAAATGTGACTGATTTCCTCCCCAATTACAAGGTGGGAAAGGCAGCCGTTGTGTGTGTGGGCGGGGGGCTCTAAATTCGATCTCAGGCTATCATATTTTTCAAAATTTCTCTGCAGAGATCCCCAGGCCACATGCGGGCAGTAAGAAGGGGGAAGAGGGGCTGCCAATTTTCACACACCCACCTTGGTGTTACGAGCCTCGATAATGCACGCGGAATCATTTTTTGAGCAAAATCTCTCCCCCCCCCCCCCCCCCCCCCCCCCCACACACACACATACACCTGTTGCATTTCCGACCTTTGTAATTGGGGAGGAAATCAGCCCCCATCCCCCCCCCCAAAAAAAAAGAAGAATGAAGTGGAGCAAGAGAGTACCCCAACTTTCAATTTGTTCATATACTTCACACACAGGGTCACGTTACACACGATTTTTATGTCCCAAATAATACTTATTCGAAAATCATACTGGTCACCCCCAATAGTATATTATAAATAGCGGCATATTATACTATTATCATGTGGGTGTCGAGTATGATTTTCTAATAAATATTATTTGGGAATTAAAAAAATAGTTTGTAACCTGCCACTGTGCTTCACACTTTTGCGAGTTCAATATTCATTGTTTTCTTCTGAGTTTGATTGAGGTCACTTGCTCTGACAGCTCAAACCGATGTCGGGAGTGCCAAATAAAAAAAAATATTGTTTGTCTGAAGGATTTATGTGAAAAACAGGCCAATTCACATTTTTGTATTACGTTGCCTTTTAGTTCCCTCCCAATTCAAATGTCGTTCTTAAATTGGCCCGCTTTGTGGCTCCCGAGTTTAGGATTTGACTGTGACGTCACGATGTGATGGTAAATCCCAGTGTGAAATTAGGAAATCTTGTTGAATTTTGCTAAGGCTATGTCGAATATCGAACGTTTTTGGAATAACAAACATCGAACTGGGCAATAATTTTGTGCAGAATTGTTTAAGAGGTGACCAACTTGAACTGCAAACAGGAATAAGCTTGTGAAAGAAGGTAATTCAGTCATTTTTATACACCCAAACCGTTCGTACCGAAAAACCGTTACGAACGCCCGATTGAAAAATCGCCTATAAATTTCTAGCTGAGAACGAGCACATAAAATATCAAAATCATAAAATAAGCTCGTTCGAGGCTAGAAATCTAACTAACTTCGAACGAGTTTCTGGCCTCAGTTGCTGTTCACCAAAAGCGATTTAAACTCTTCACACTGGGTGAGGTATCGGGAATACTTTGGTCTTCTTGTTCCCCAAACTCAAATGCAAACTCCAATTAGTAGCTTAGAGCTCGTCCCAACGTGAAGGGATGGGGGGGGGGGGGGGTGAGGTGGGGGTGCATAATAACACATAAGCTATGTTTTTAGACAAAAAATGGGGGAAAATGAATTATTCGATAATTTTTTTGTAAGTGTCGTCTGCTATTCTTTTTGGATAGAGAGCTAATAGAGTTGATGCCACGATAAAGTTACCATACTCAAAGCATGTAATTGTTATTTAGTTAAAAAATATAGCTTGTTATTGATCAAGGGCGCCGGAAGCGAAGATGGGTGGCTTCTCCTTGACTTGAGGCCAGGGGCTTGGGGTAGCGCTTTCCCCTTTTTCGCCAGAAGTTCACTATAATTGAAAAGATTTTACTTTCCGAGAACTGCCTCTGGAAAACTCGCGAGTTTTCGTGCCAGTGCCAACTGGGAGTGTGCGTAACGGGTATAATGAAGGAATTTGGATCGATAATCACCGAAGAAACCAGACAATCGGTGATTTCTAAATCTTTATGTCGTCCTTCGGAGGGTGGTGGGGGGTGGTGGAGGACAATGTGCATCTGCAATGCTTTAGTATTGCAGGTGGCACATTGTTCCTCTCAGTGAACGATATATATGCACCGTCAATACTACTGAGTGTCATATTATAATTTATGATACGTTTTAAACTTCCGTCTAAACTCTTACCCAGAGTGCCCTTTTTGATATCCCCGCTCCCTTGCCCTCGGATGCTTCCGGTGTCCTGTCAGTGGCGTAGGTACAATTAGGTACAATTAAGGGCATTGGAAGCCCCCCACCCCACTAAAAAAAATAAAATAAAATAAAAAATAATAATTGGGGAAAACTTCGAGGCTTGTGTGTAAAACCTCGCAAAACGAACGCACGATTATTGATACTTCAGCTAAAACATGTTTTTTAGACTGAATATAACAATAACCTGATTTTGGAGGACGTTACTGTTTTTTACGAACCAAGAGGACTGAATAACAGCCCGAGGGTTTACTACCGGCCCGAGACAAATTCGCGGGTCGTTATTAAATGTAGACGCTCGATAAAATCATGTTATTACTATTGCCGGTGGATGTGGACTCATGCTACGCACGTTTTTTAATGATGATTCACGTCTGTATACATAATATGATATCACAGGATGCGCGACACACGATTGACGATTTTGGGGAATAGTGCAAAATATTGCCGCCAACCGTGTTGATTCAGTTATATCGCCTAGAAATGCTGTAGAGTTTGAAGTCGATCGGGCCCGTAGGGCTGAACAGGTAGGGCACATTAGGCTTTTGTGACGCTGGTGGAGGTGGCAAGAGTACGTAGTTGCATTACTGGCCAGGCTCCATTCATATAGAAAAAACCTCACTTGTTCCAGTTTGTTGGTTTTCCATCGGTCTTTCTTGCAACGTGGTGGTCACGATTATCTTTGGAGAACAAAAGGCCCCGCGGGGTGTGAAGCGCTCACCTTGAACAGAACACAATATAAACGGAGTCCAAGAATGAATCTACATTAAGCAATCCATCTCCATAGGATACATTGTCAATCCTTGAGCCCCTCATGGGTGTCTAAAATAGTCCAACCAGCATGCCTTTTCTTCAGTTGATCATAATGTAAAAAAGTGGCCCTCCCCTATGAAGCCCCTTGATACAACCTTGATACAACCTATATGGATTAATCTTAGTTGCACACCTCTGGAGGGTACTGAATACAAAAATTCTAATTCTTAAGGTACATGGCCAATTCCGGTTCCCATGGGGAGCCCAAATATTAACCCAGACACTCGATTTGAATAAAGTTGAATCTGACATCTGACTGCCCCCCCCCCCCCCCCCCCCGAGATGTATTCCAAATATGAAACCATTCTGATCGGTGGACCCTAAAAAGAAAATGTCTGAAGAAATGTCCTCATATTGCACTAATTTAATTTTGGGCTACAATAATGAGCCCAAATATTAACCTACGGACCCGATTTGAAAATTTTTGGATCT